>OZ024905.1:39350868-40075868 GCA_964017125.1 Flabesymbios commensalis | reverse complement strand
GGCGTGTTCCCAGATCATAAAAATATCATCTAGGAACCTCCAGTACACTGAGGGTTTTAGGACGCATTTTTCTAATGCTTTTTCCTCCCACTCAGCCAAAAAATAAATTAGCATAATTTGGTGCAAATTTCTTACCCATCGAAGTTCCCCACGTTTGTAGGTACCATTGGCTGTTGAACTCAAAATCATTGTTTTCTAAATTAATTTTTAATAGTTCTAAAATTTCTTTATCCGGCCTATTCGGGTCTGGATTCTTATTAAATATTTGTTTGACAGGCTCTAACCCACAGGACATTTCTCAGACACCATTACAATTAGGCTATTGGAAACTCCCATCTGCAACGTGGTTCATGCTCAGTAGACTCAGCAGGTAAACCTCAGCTTTTCAAGGTATTTAAGGTTAGTTGGTTGGTTGGTTGGTTGGTTGGTTGGTTGGTTGGTTGGTTGGTTGGTTGGTTGGTTGGTTGATTGGTTGGTTGGTTGGTTGGTTGGTTGGTTTGTTGAATGATTGATTGGTTGGTTGGCTGGATAGTCGGTTGGTTGGTTGGTTGGCTGGTTGACTGGCTGGTTGGTTGATTATTTGGTAATTCTGCGGAAGAAAAAGAACGAAAAACTGGCCGCATGCCGCAATAAAGGAATCACACATGCCGCATACCGTACCTCATACCGCATAACGCATGACGCATAACGCATACCGCATACCGCATGTAAGGAATCCTAGCTTTATGTCGAAACTGGATATAATAGCACTGAGTGGTGTAGTGTATAAAATGAAAAGCACTGGTTACAGCACAGAGCCACGTGGTTCTCCATCTATTAGAGTATGTCTTTATCTGACAGAGTGTCTTTAATTTTTACGGATTAGTGCCTATTTTGCAAATTAGAAGGAAATCAAATTTGAATCTATTTGTTAATAATGTAGCATGGTCAATTGTGTCGAAAGTGGCGGACGAGTCAAGCAAGGTCACAGCTGTAACTTAATCCTTGTCCATATATACTAATAATGATATAGTTGTGTATGGTAGAATGATGTTTCGTGTAGGCTGATTTTTATGAATTAGATATATGGTTATTTTTTGTATGAGCTTGCAGCCGATTGGCTACTACCTTTTCTATGATTTTGGAAATGATACTCTTAGTTGGATACAGGCCTGTAATTTTTCAGTTCGTTTTTAGAACAGATGTTTCTTTAGAAGTGATCTTTGGGAACACCTTTTTATTTTTTATTCTGTTCATTTATGTATGTTATCAAAGACATTTGAAAAAAAAATTGCTAGTAACATTTTGTGATAATATAAAGCATGGACCTATGTCAAATAAATTGAAATCCTAAAGACAATAAAAATATATTTTAGATCTTGTTTTGTTGTTTTAGTTTGCATGACGAGCCGGCCATTTTGTACAGGAAGGGCAGTCAACAGATCTCCCCACCTGGTGATCATGGCAGTACTAACACTTATCCTGGCAGCAGATCAAACGTTGTC
Organism: Flabesymbios commensalis; assembly: GCA_964017125.1. Taxonomy (NCBI): domain Eukaryota; kingdom Metazoa; phylum Annelida; class Polychaeta; order Terebellida; family Flabelligeridae; genus Flabesymbios; species Flabesymbios commensalis. The sequence continues at coordinate 40,074,384 of OZ024905.1, read as the reverse complement.
CAGGATATGAACGAGTTATCATCTGAAGTATGTCTGGCACCCAGAAAGACAAAGTCACGTGGGCCAAAAACTGTTGGCAGAAAGAAGAAACAGAAACCTTGTCATAACTCTACAGTGACTAACAGAGGGAAGAAACAAAAACAAGATGGCGACCAAGATTTCTTCCTGCCCAGTATAGTTGCGCCACGGACAACACTATACAAAAGATAATACCATGCAAATAGTGACATATTTTTTATGTACTCATTGAAGATGGCTTAGTAATGCTACTTCAGTATAATGGTATCATTAGTAAATATGAATTATTGGGTAGTTATATAGTAATCGTGTCCATGTATTTTCATAATTTTTTAATTAAATTCTGCATGTTTACCAGACATACATAAAAATCATTGATGGGTCAAAAATGTTTAAAATCAAAACAGTTTTACCAATGTTCTAGCTATACAATTAACATAATCCAAACCTCGTGAAGTTGTGGGTAGTGGTAGTTTGCAGATCAAAGTGAAAATTATGTGAAAATGTCACTGAAAATACCTGTTACGATAATAATCATCGTTCATATTCAAACGTTAATTGGGATTTTTATCATTTAGATTGTGCATGGGTCGGATTCTACGGTATGTCCAAGATAGACTTCGAATATGTCGAAGTATAAGTGTGGCCATCAATGACCTGTTGCCTAAATAAATGACACAAATAAAAATATGTATTGATAGTATTATGTTTTAATATATGTGTGATATTTGCGGCTTGACCCACCCACCCACTTCCGAATTTTTCTCGGTTTTTTTATTTTTTTAAAACTTGACATAGCTCCTTAATGTTTGCACAATTATGCCACAGAACATTCCACATAATAATATTAGAACCAAAGACTACTATATAACATATAATGTAATATATCACGAAATCGCATCATTGCAATAACATTACTAAGCCCCTATGGTATCCGCTAGTAGGCATAAACAAAACAACAAATTGACATAAATTGTTGAAATAGCTTTATTTTTCCTGGTCTGAAAAAATGTGAGGCGCATAACTATAAATAAGGTGCAAATCATCCACGCTAAATTGTGCCACGCGATCCACAACTTCAAATGAGTGAAAATTATTAACCTTGCCAAATGAAACAATTTGAAACAATCACTTTAGTTGCTTGTGATCAAATTATCCAGCAGTCTATGACGTTGTACCAACGTTAAACCAACATTGATTCAACGTCTTGTGTCTGCTGCGTTATTATAGACAGGCTACACTTTCAACGTATAATAAGAAAGTGATTATAAATGATAGTCGTGATTGTCATTTAACCCTTTAACCGCCGGTGCCGCATATGGTCGGTTTTTCATTTTTTATTTTTATTAGCACATTAGGTACCACATTTTAAATATGTTAAAGATAAAATGTGACATCAACCAGCAAGATTTGAAAAGAGTTGACCTCCATTTTGACAAATCTGAATAATTTTCACTCACTTGAAGTTGTGGATGGCGTCAGCGAGACACAACTTCAAGTGAGTGAAAATTCAAATTGAATAATTTGGCGGTTAAAGGGTTAAAAAGTTAAAGTTGCCACCCAGCAATCACGAGATGTGGACGCGATGCTGGATTGATGCTGGGCTAACGTCGCAGACCGTGAGCCAACATCATGCCAGCATTGGGCTAATGTCTCGTGTTTGCTGTGTGGCGAGTCCAGCAGACGTTGATTTGACCAACAACATTCCATATTGTCAACTCCTGACCAACTAAATTAAATAATTGCAATTTTCACCCACTTGAAGTTGTGTCTGGCTACCGCGATCCACAACTTCAAGTGAATGAAAATTACTGATATTTGTTTAATTAATTTGAGTCAAAACATTTGCAAATCTTGATGTTTAAACACTCATTTCAATTAACCATGCTAACAGTGATTTGATCAGCTAGCAAAACCAATGCGGTTCAATGTTTAAAACATTTAAATAGTTGTAAGCCCGAGTCCAGTGTTTTTCAATTCCAGAAAAAACTTTTAGTCTCATCTCATTTGGTCTTCACTATAATAAAATACCAATGTAATTAGCCATTTTGACACACAAAAACATGCTGTGCTAGGTTTATCAAAATGTTTGACTCGCTACAACGCTCCAATTATACATTTTTAAGCGAGTGGTCATTAAGATATATGAACACATTATTTTGGGTGCCAGTCATTTCGACACAGTGCAATTTCGACACAGAAGAGACACTTCGACACAGCAAAACACCAAAAAATAAGTCACTTTGTCACAGCTTTGGACGTTTCGACACACTTTCGGAGAAATGCATTTTGTGTTTATTCATAAGGTTGATCTGTGGTCTTCAAAATGTAGTGAAACGACTTCCTTGGTGTGGAAAACCTGGTATATATAGACACCAAAAACATTTCTGTGAGTGAAAAATTAAAACATTTTTAAGATTTATGGTTTTAAATATGCTAATTTATAATAATTTATGAAACTTTTTGAAAATTAGATGGGTTTGTGGAATTTTAAATCAAGTAAGACAAAGTCCATGGCATATCAACCTGGGTGTAAACACAAAAATGACATTTGCAGAAAGTGTGACTAGCTGTGTCGAAATGACTCCTACATTTTTGGACAAAAACACGTTACGGTGTGGAAATTTCACTGTATTGAAATTCCCTGTGTCGAAGTGACTGGCATCCAATATTTTACACATTATTTTACCTAGATTATATTTACCTACCTACAGTTTAACCTTTGTCCTGCTGAGTTATTCATTTGTATTTTTCAGTCATCCAAATGCTTTAAATGCCGAAAATACTTCGGTCTGTGAAAATAATAATTTCCCAAAATAATGCAAACTGACTGACTCGATTTGAAAGCGTGATGTCTGGGATATTCAATTTAAATTTTCATTCACTTCAACTTCACAAATCTAAGTTATTAAAAAAATCACTTTGCTTTGTGAAATTTAAGTCACAAAGATATTCTGGAGTCATAGATCTGAGACGTATTTCACTTTAACAAAGTGCGTATACACTAATACAAGTGCTAATGAAAGCAGAAATATTACTATTACCGACATCAGCGCTGTAAGGGTTAAGCCTATATGCGTGTCCAGCAGGACAAGGGTTAATATCAATCACAGGCTTCAAAAATCTTAAATCATTTTTGAAGCTCGTCATGGTCCATCAGAGCACCAGTCAAAATACAGAGGGTATACAAGGCCTCAAAGTAACGTTATACCAGAAAAACAAACAAATATAGGAACAAACATACAAACAAAAAACAAACAAACAAAAAAATAAACAAACAAAAACATTTTTATTGACGAAGACCTAACGTATCTGGAGGCAATGCACCTGATAATTGTTTTCAAGCTGTTGCCGAGCGAAAACTCCCCGCTATTTGCGTCATGAAACACATTCTTAACCATTAAAGTGCTAAACTAAATGAAATAATTAAAATTTTCACCCGCTACCGCGATCCACAACTTCAAGTGGGTGAAAATTAATTTTGAACCAAACATTTGCAAATCTTCAGTGATTTCGTTCCCAATATATGCGATTTAAGCGGCTTATAAAACCGATTTGAAACGACCTTTGTCGCGCTTAGCGATGTAAAGTTTAATTTAATGCTTAGCCATCTACGCCGAAATGTATTCAAAAATAATATAGTTTGTGGTCTATTTAAAATGGTTATCAATTTTTCTTTAACCCTTAGAGCACTGAGTTATTCAATTTAAATTTTCAGTCACTACAAGTTGTGTCTCGCTACCGCGATCCACAACTTCAAGTGACTGAAAATGATTTGCAAAATTCAAGTCTTAGCATATATCAGTGTTTCAAGATTTAAATCCTATTTTACTTTTAACAACTGATTATACATGTACTTATGCATACACGGAATGTCTACTGTAGTCGACATCAGTGTCCTAAGGGTTTTCTGTGGATGCCGTGATCAGGACATGATGGAGAACACGACAAAAATGATTCACAAAAAAAAACAATTGCATCATAGCTATAAATATAGCGTGTTAAGATGCATTACTGTCGTGGTGGGAGATTTGACATTATCCGGTGCATTTATTAAAGTACACAGACTGAGGCGGGATACTGGTAAAGTGCCTTGGAAATATTCAAGGCGAAATTCACGCGTCAATTATATTGCTTTGTGAAACCTCTTTCAGAATATAAATCGTTCATCATCTTGTAAAATTTTCTTTTCAATAATCTTGTTCTCTAGCTATTTTAAAGCCACTTCAGGCTTCCAATATATTGGCGTTAGCTCTGATACATCAGTGTATCTATCGCCAATTCAATATCTTAATTAAGTGCTCTAAATATTTTATAATATGAAACGAAATACATTTTTGTGCTGAAATGCAGACCAGTGTCTCTTCTCATGTCTTCATATGGGCCACGTGATTCACAATCATCATATCATTGTTTATTTTTATCCATACGCACAAAAAACATTCTAAAGATCAAGCCTCGTATCTCCACATTATCAAATTGTTCCGCTTACTGCACATTAAGTACAGTATGCACGTTTTATTGAACGTGGATAAATAGAAATAATACTACCGATGCATTGTTTTCTATCGTTTGTATAGAAAACGATCACAATACTGTAGTCCTGTTGTTTTACATTTGACATTGGAACAGTAGGCATACGACACATTCTTATTGTTCGGGAATATTGTTAAATCCTGCGTATTAACCCCTCTTCGTCGCTTCTCGTATTTAGAAACACCTTTTTGATACCGCTGGCCAGTGGAATCACCATCTGCAAAGAAACAAATACATAACCATTAACCGTCCCACCGCGATCCAGAGGTTCATATTGCCATGGTGCAGATGACAAAATATGGAATATTATGGAACACTTAAAACACTTTTTCTCGAATATAAACCCTGCCAGATTGAATATGCACACTATCTATACATATCCAAGATATAAGAGCGAATGAACAGCAGAATAACTTTGAACGGCAACTTAATGATATTCTTGGAATTGTTTATAGCACCATGTGAGACAGATGAAAATAATCATGTTCCCTTCCCTTCCACTCTTATTTCAGATTATGCATCGTATCATGCACAACTATTATATGGGCGATTCCGTCATCATACGATTTTGCCGACGCTTAAAACCTTAAGTTGACCACGATACTAAAATTGCGAAGGTCAAAGGGAATGATTTATTGGGGAGATATCTGACACTTTAGTAATATTTCAGCATTCAACAATATTCCTGTGTAAATTGAAGATATGTTCCGTCTGAAGCATGCTGTATGGCATGGTATGGGAACATTCGGGTGTATTGCCAACGGCATACCCTGGTTCCCCATCTCAACATCGGTGCCAATGCAGCTCCCGTGTTGGTCATGTAAGCCTAAGGCCTTAAATTACCGGCAATAGAGTGTTTGCCATTAGGTCTCTCAAACGGTTGTTGCTCTGGGGACTATCCGACCCGAGGATGGCGGAGCTGTTCATTATGTTGCATAGTGAAACCCAAGTTGTTTCCGACCATCTGAGTATGTGTGGGGTATCCCTTACAAAACACTCTCAATAATCCACCATGCCCTATCACCTCACCTTCGCGTGGTCAGCTGTACATCATTCATCTGGACTGCACTGTTCATATCGTATTACAATGTCACTTAACCCTTACAGCGCGGGGACCGTTTTTATATGTCGGAATCTGACGTCTGTAGATGCCAGATTCTGAAGTCTATGGACACTAATAGACGGTCTCCACACTGTACGAATAAACATATTTATAATGACCGTAGACCCATAACATAAGTTTTCAAATGAATCGGAAAGAGCTGAGACATTTCTAATGATTTGAAATAAAAAAAAACATATTTGATCTCTGTGGTTTATACAGAAATATGTCGGGGATTAAATGACCATTAGTGCCGAAAAGTGACTTTATTCCACTACTTCTCCCTGCCCTTGGTCAAGCTTAGCATGCAGGCTTCAACAGTTAATATACTGTAACCTAAGGCGTTTCCCTTGCCATTTACATTTCCACGTTTTTATTGTAGTTAAGCTCTAATTAAATTTAAATATTTAAAAACATGTTTCTTAAAGATAAAATGATTTATCATCTTTATAATTTGTAATAACGTTCAAAATAATTGTTTACTAAATAATCAACGTTACAATTTTGATATTCACATCGTTTCGTCTCGTCTCGGATCTTGTCAGTGAATAAAAATGATTCAGCAGTTTTTGATGGGTAAAAAGTGTAAACGCCGATCTCCTGCGAAGCATTAATCATGCTAATTCCAGCAGCATTTAATGAGTTTGTAAATTGAGGAGGCTCAATTAACCCATAAAAGGCTGAAATATTTGTTTATCAACCAACAGACTAAAAGTTTTTTTCAATTTAAAATCATCATAAATATCTTAGTAAGCTCTTTCCGCTTCATTTGATTAAGTATGGTATGGTTGTACGGCCATTATAAATGTGTAATTCTTTCCTTAGACGTCACAATCTGACGTTTTAAATCGGTCCCCGCATTGAAAAGGTTAAGATTAGAATTTCATATGAGTAGGTTTAGTTTACCCCCCCCCCAATTTAAAGGCACCTAAACACCGCAAAGACTCCCCATGATTGCTTAAAACGCGACTGTTGTGGCAGGTTTAAAAAAAATCGCAGAAAAGCTGGTTCTACGATGGCAGTATGCCACACCAGAAAGACTGTTACCGACCTGCGTTGTAAGCTATTTCAGTGATCCTGGTGTATGGCCTCTAGTGGGTGTTCCGGAAGCAACAGTAATGCATTGTGGTCGTGTCGCAGGACATGCCACGACGCATAAGATGGGCCATGACTACGACTGAACATGTTTTGACGACAGCTTTCGACGCGGCGAAAATCGAGAAAATCGTAGTCGTGGGAGTGGCCACACCGCACTGATTGTTTTGAAATTACCGTCGGGTCTTAAGCAATAGGATAGTATTTGCCGTGTGTGGGACCTTTTATGGCTTGTGTGGACCGAAAAGACGGTTTAATGTTGTTGGTATTTATGTAAACAGAGCAGACTGGTTTTCTTCACACTACGAGGATTGACTAATCCAATAACTCCTTCTCCGAGGACGTTTTAACATTTTATTCAACCTACATTTTGCCTGATATTTATCATAATTATATCACGTCATGATTTATTACTTTTTTTCAACCCTGGAATATCGTGTTCAATGCTAACCCTTAAAGGTGATCTATCACCCCTTATATGGTATGAATAATTATGTCCTTATATGGGGTGATTGGCTATCATGTGACCCTCTCAGAGGGTCACATGATAGCCAATCACCCCATATATAAGAAAACACTTGTGCCCCATCTTGATTTATTTGTCCCAAATTTATTCATACTATATAAGGGGTGATAGATCACCCTTAAAGTGCTAATCGCCTCTATAGCCGTCTTTAGTCGTTGTGTCAGTTCTTTAAAACAAGTAATTTGTATCCACTTGAAGTTGTGGATCGCGGTAGCGAGACACAACTTCAAGTGGGTACAAATTCGAATTGTATAATGTAGGGCTGTAAGGGTTACTAACCCTTTAACCGCCAAATTATTCAATTTAAAGTTTCACCCACTTGAAGTTGTGTCTCGCTGACGCGATCCACAACTTCAAAATTATTCACATTTCACAAAATGGAGGTCAACTCTTTTCAAATCTTTCTGGTTGATGTCACATTTTATCTTCAACATATTTAAAATGTGGTACTTAATGTGCTAATAAAAAAATGAAAACCCGAATATATGCGGCACCGGCGGTTAAAGGGTTAAATCAATACAACAATATAATTTTTAAACGTTTTATGTATTTTTATATCATTTAAAGCTGGCAGTTGCGTGAGCATACCTGCTTCAGACGACTGCAACGTGTGATTTAGCTATTAAGATATTAATAATATCCACATTAAACATGTTAAGAACCTATCACTGCGGGAAACGAAAATAACATGGTCGCTCAGCGGGTTTAATGCCAAATTAAGTACCTGGTAAAGTTATTACCCAGTCCACACCGCTGCAATTACCCCCGACCCGACGAGACGCAACCTCGTGGTACAGAAAATCGCAGCAGTGTGAACAGTCCCACGACCACGACTCAATCAAAATCCATCATGTCGTGGGCCGTCGCCACGACTGAACATGTGGTCGGGACCCGTCGGTACCCCTCGGATTTGTCTGGACACCCCGATGACGCGATCGATAATCGTAGGATGTTTTAGCCAGTCAGAAACTATTTAGTATTTGGTCACCTGACAGGTCCATGTCAAGTCATCGCAGGATAATCTGACTGGTGCGGACGGGGATCGTCTTAGGCCAGGCAGGTGTACGATTTCACAAATCTCCACGACGATGGAGTCTTATCGGGTCTCAAGTAGTCTTGGCGGTGTGGCCTGGGCTTACGACGCGACGAGTTTTCATGTAATCGTGGTCTTAGGGCAGCCTACACCAAAGAGACGACTCACGACACGGCTGTCGGTGTCTTTCGTCGGATGTCGTCTTTTCGGAGTATACTGCTCTTGAGACTGGACATGTTCAGTCTTGAAAACTGCTTAAGACCTGGTCAACACCTTGCCTGGCAAGCCCGGCCAATTTCATTTATGGCCGGGTATAGGCCAAGGTTCGTAGTCACGTGACCTTCATGCCTGTGCTATTGAGGCCGGTGAATAATTTTCCGGGTTAAGTCATAGGAAATGCGTCACAGGGGAAATACAATACTGTGAACAACTCTTCATCTGGGGAAGTGACCTTTCAAAAATGCCTGAATTCGGGGATTACCCTATTTTCATTTAAAAATAGGAACTAGAAAAATGGGAACCAGAGTAGTCCACACCAAAAAGACGACACCCGACGAGACGGGACCGATCACGATCTTTGATTTCAGCAGAGGTTTGCAGTCTCTGACTGACGCACTGTCTAGTATTATTTCTATTTTTGTCGTGTTGAACACATTTAGTAATAGAGTGTGTACTTACGAATAACGTCACCGCCAGTATCACCAGAGCAATAATTATATATGAGCCGAGTGCGGTATTGAACATGAAGTCCTCAAAGGGCGATTGTGGAGTTATCTCTACATCCAGCCCTGTGGTCTCATATGATATGATGCTGCCGGCAGTGCTGGTTGAAGTCATGGTCACACTGTGACAGAAAGAAAACAGAATGATGATTAAACCCTGGCTATATAGTATTGAGGTATAAATTGCTACCACAATTCCCTCCTCAAGGTGAGTGGAAATAACAGAATTGTATGAAACAGCTGCGTATAATATCTCTAATAATAGCCCAGAACGGCTTTATTGTGATGGGTTGTGCTATTTTTTCAAGCACGTTTATTGAAAACGCGCCATGTGGTCCATTACCCCTTAACCCTTTAACCGCCGGTGCCGAATATATTGGGTTTTTCACTCAATTTTTATCACATTCAGTACCGCCTTTTAAGCATGTTAAAGCCATAATGTGACATCAATCAGCACTTTTGAAAAGAGTTGACCTCCATTTTGTCAAATCTGAATATTTTTCACTCACTTGAATTTGTGAATCGCGTCAGCGAGACACAACTTCAAGTGGATGAAAATTCCAATTGAATATTGTGGCGGTTAACCATTTCCAGCCCGAGTTTTTTTTATTTAAATAAAAATAATAACGCAATACAAATATTACTATATCTTTTAAACGGTTATTCCAATGCACATGAAATTTTCTACGCACATGGAGAACACTCGGGGGATCAACACAAGCGTCTTATCATAACCATGGAAGACGTACCCTTTCTCCCTAGAAACGGTTTCCATGGAAACAGTACCCAATTTTATGTATTTTGTATTTTCAAGACGCACGAGATCAAATTAATATACAATCATTATATATTTATATATTAATAAAATTGTAAGATGTTCGTTGAACATGTTACAAAACGAATCCTCGTTATAAGATCAGTAGCTGTTGTGTTCTATGGGATACGTCAACAACCATTAACCCTTTCCATGCGAAATATTTCATTATTTCGAAATAAAACGTAAAAAAGGAGTAATTTCCGTAGCTACCGCTAGGCTTGCAAGACATTTTGAGGATATCAAAATGGGCATCTTCATTAGTATGGGATGGGGTGAGACTCTCCAGGTACTCAGGGCCCGTTCAAGGTCATTTCACTTCACATCATACTGGGGTACTGCCACACATATGTTTCTTTACAATGCAGCTATCCAGCAGTGGACATATGCCTTGGTTTGTATAATTTTTTTAAATTGAATTTATGAAAATTTGACCTTGCAATGACCTTGAGGTGACCTTTAACTAACCGAAATGTTGCATGTTCACAAAGGGCCGCCCCTGCCGAATCCCACATGTGTACAGATGGCTATTACACCTTTTAGATCCACAGTTGAAGCCATTATACTAAAACACGTGCATTTCCATTAAAAGACAACCATTATCCATGGGTCCTGGCATGAACTTGAGAGTCAAAGAGTTAGCACATTTAAAGTTGAGATATGAATGGGATAGAGGGTAAATATATATATTTTTCAATTATTACTGAACTAATTAGACATTGCACAATGTATTCTGGCCGAAATTATACAATTTTTAATGTATTGTAGCAATCTAAAGGCCATGTGAATGCAAAATACGGGCATGTGAAAAACGACGTCATATTTCACCGGTTAAGGGCTAAGTCATAAAATTAATATGATTTTTTACCAACTATCGCGACCCACAAATTCAGGTTGGTCAACATACTTACATAATTATAAATAATAATCAATACAAACTTCTATAGTGCCTATATCCTCAGCGGACCGAGCTCAGAGGCGCATACATTCTTAGTGTGATCATGTGTCGTAGTCGAGGCCAAAGCAGGTTCGTCAACAGGAAGACGGACCACTGAGGAGCTAGGGTGGTAAAGCCAGATCAAATAGGTGAGGTGATTTATGTAATTTCCTGTATGTTAAAATTGTTTCGGTATTAAGTACGGGCACAGGCAGAGCGTTCCATAAGGCTGGGCCAGATATAGAGAAAGCTCTTGACCCAATCTAAGTTTTTATACGAGGAAAAACAAATCTATTTAAATTTGTTGAGCGTAGATAGTTTGAGCATTTCGGCCGAACAAGTGAGACAGCCTGATATGCAGGTTGATTGTCTTTTAGGGTTCGGAGAGTTATTGCGCATATTTTAAAATAAATGCGAAACTTGCCAATGTAATCGTTTTAGAATAGGAACGGACCGGCTAAATCGTGGGGCCTTGGTTACCACTCTTACAAGGCAGTTCTGATCGCGTTGTAATCTAGCGATATCCTTTTCTGGTATATTGTGAAAAAGTGAGTTACAATAGTCTAACTTGCTGACGAGGGCCACTGCAATTTGCTTGGCAAGATCTAAAAACAGACTTTTTCGAATTCGACGAGGTCACGGATATGATAGAAGCATGCCCTTCATGTTTGGGATATGTGTTCAGGCTGCTGTCAAATACTACACCAAGATTTTTGGCCGATGTAGATGGATTTGTGTCTTGACCTAGAATTGAGCATGGGAAATTATGCAACATTTTTTCTCCCTGAAGTTTTGTCCCAATAATAGTAGGCTAAAAAAATCTAACTTCCCGTGACCGTGGAAAGGGGACCAAGGTTTTATATAATTATTCACTTCATTAGATGTTAAGCTAAAAATTTGGCGGGAGCTCACCTCAGAAAAGTGTGGGTGGAATTCTGTAGGCGGCCATTTTGAAATTGGCCGCAGCTGAAACCAGCAAAGTGGTAAAATTGTAATTTCCAGTATAATATAATAGTGTGATACGTCAATTTAAAGATAACTTGGGTGAAAGAATTCACTTATGACAATTTCAAACTAAAATAATTATTCCCAAGCCAAAATCCAAGATGGCCGACCATAGAAACTGGATCCTCTAAAACCAACTTTTTTTGTAGTTTTGTTTGTGCTTTTTTTTAGATAAAACAGGTTGCAATTGCCGGAAATTGGACCTAAAGACCGACATTTTTTAATTGGCCGCTATCCCAAACGCTATTTCTTATGAAATTGTATATCTTTTGATATAATTATGCTACAAAGGTCAGTTATACCTCTATTCCATTGTTTTCTGGCATGCTGAATGCACTGTGATTATATACATAATCAAATCCAAGATGGCTGCCAAAATAAGTTGTTTTGCAACTTTCGCGATTCATACACGTACTTTCACTGACTCATCAGTGGGTGCCACAATACGTCACCCACTGATCTTTTTCGTCTCATTTGCTATTATTTAACACCAGTTGTCTCTGTCGTCTGTTACGTCACCATCTGCCAACCAGCAGCCAGCTATTCATAAATCGGACAAGCCGTGAGGTAGATCGTGATTGGTCAGTTGTGTTTAGACGCACGCATTTGCCAGAACGTGTGAATCTGTACACGCATTGCGCATCATACAAGCCAGAGGGTATCCAAGAGTGTCCTCTTTCAATTTTAAAGTATGAGTTCTCATTACATGAGTTCTCATGTAATTACTGGTAGATCTAGTAATTCTCGCGTGTTTAAATTTTTGCGAATTTCTGATTTTGGGACTTGATTTTCACGATGCTTAGAATTCGCGAATTTCCTTTTTTCTTTTGTAGCTCTATTGTAATAATACTTTTCGCGAGATTGTTGAATTCGCGAAATTGTCCTCCTCGTGAAATTCGCAATAGTTAAAACTTCTCGAATATCACCAGATCTATACAGTATTATAAATACGGAATTCAGCATATCATATAATCAGGTCATCAGGTCATCAGGGCATTACCAGGTCATTATCAATCGCCTTGAGTTGAGAATCACGAAAATGAACCACACCTCGAAGTGAATGAAAAGGATAATAAATATATGCATGCTAGGAGGGTTAACCCTTGAAGCGCTGAGTTACAGGATGTAAAATTTCACTCACTTGAAGTTGTGTCTCGCTACAGCGACCCACAACTTCAAGTGAATGAAAAGTAAACATATGTGTTCAATTTGAGACCAAATACTTGCAGATTTTGATGTTTTAAGACTCATTTCAATACCACTAACTTTAATCAGCTAGTAAAACTTATTTAAATTTTACTATTTTTATTGTATATAAATGACATTTGTGAAGTCTGTTCTTCTGATATTAGTCTTTATGCAGATGATGCAAAATTATATCGACGTATTATAACAATCAATGATGCACGTATTTTACAAAGCGATTTAGATGCCCTATTTGCTTGAAGTCAACTGTGGGAATTTAGTTTTAATATAAAGAAATGTCTACAATTATCAATATGTCGTTCTCTGAAAGTCATTTATGTATGATACATGTTAGACCACAATGCTTTGGAACATGTAGACACCATTAATGACCTCGGTGTCACTGTTACTTCTAATTTATCATGGTGTAAGAATATAAAATTTATATCTGCTAAGGCTAATTCCTTACTAGGCATGATACGACGTTCTGATGCCCCATCTCTATATCTCACACATACGCAGTATTCTGGAATATTGTTCACCTATATGGTCACCTGCAAATGCTAAGGATATTCTATTGTTAGAAAGAGTACAGCGCCACGCTACGAAGTAATATTTTAAACAATTATTCTGATTTTTCATATGCAGAAAGATGCATGAAACTTTCTATCCTACCACTTTGTTTTCGCAGGGAAATTAATGATCTATTGTTATTTTTTAATTATTCTTTAAGTTATTTCGAACTTGTCGGTTCTCTACATAGTTTAAGGTCATCTAGCAACGGTACATTGCTGAAATTACCCAGAGTCAAAACTACAGCCCTCCAATCTTCGTATTTTTATCGCATAGTGCGTCTATGGAATTCTCTGCCTCGTGATATCCGTGAGGCAAGCAGTGTGTTTTCTTTTAAAAAGTATATTAATAACCTTTATTTTTCTAGATTAGCCAATTTTAATATTTACGAACGCTGCACGTGGAGTCTAGCGTGTACTTGTGGTTTTTGTCGTACATAGTAGTACTCTTTTAGTTTTTTCTCACAAAATTTTATTTTTCATACATTTATATCTAATCTTATATTCTCTGTTTTTTATGTACTGTTATATATTATGCTATATATTATTGTAGTAATTTTAAATATTTGCTCATAATTCTTTTATGCAATATGTTATATATTTTATACTTTTCCGTATCTATTTCTATTCATATTTAATCTTACCTACAGTTGCTCACATCACAACAACAACGTGTTTTTTAATAACTGTCCAGCATGGTAGATACCTTTTCTTGGCAGCTAAGTACAGTGTTTTATATGTATCTATCACAATCAAATTTACTGTGTGTGTATGTGTATATATATATATATATGTATATTTCTACTGTACATGAAGCTAAATAAATAAATGATTATAGTCGTCCTTAGCACTTAAAGGGTTAATAGAAAAGTATCGGCATTCCATTGGCAATTTCGTGGTTAGGGGTAAGCAGGTATATTTCACTTTACCACTTTGAACCCACTTAAAAACACAAACTACTGCTCCTTTCTGTTGTTCAGATGCTAAATATGCTTTCGCTGCTAACGGGAAGAAATTATATTATAATAAATATCATAATTTGATCCAGCATGTACGCCCCTACTTCGTGCACGTTTTATTAAATCTGATAATAGTTTGTATTGAATAGTTTACAGTCTGAGAGGTTGTCAACGTATCTGTATCTGTATATGTATAATACGTGGCAATACGTACTATTGTACTATCTTGGCACCGGGGGTTGGCAAGCGCAGCGCAGCTTATGAAGATTGCAGCAGTTTGGCTTTAAATGCTGCAGGTGAAGGTGCTAAGTTCACTTCCCCTTTCAGAATGTTCCAGTTCCCCACTGTTCTGTTGTAAATTGAGTTGGCGAGGGCTGATTTTTTTAGCTGGCAAATGTTTGTCGTCGTTTCAACTGAAAATAACTAACGTTTCATACAATACAATTTGACCCGCACGAGGAAAGTATGAATTGCTAACCTTTACAGAACCCTTAGAAAAAACCCCAGAAATGTTATCCTTACAAATTGAATAATTAAAATATTCACCCACTTGAAGTTGTGTTTCGCTACCGCGACCCACAACTTCAGGTGGGTGGAAATTATACATATTGGTTTAATTTAATACCAAACATTTGCAAATCTTGATGTTTAAACACTCATTTAATTCCCATTAACTGTGATTTAACCTGTTAATAGAACAGATTAACCCTTTCAAGACTGAATTTACCATGGCCATCTTCACCCTCTACAAGTCGCGAATTGCTGTCGCAATTCTTGACTTGTAGTGGATGAAAATGATTTGATGTGGTTTAAAAATTAAAAAAAAATTGCCATGTATTGTCAAACCAGTTTCATGGAAATTCTCGTTCTAAAATCATTTGTTGTTCCATCTCCATCTGTTTTCAGGGATGCAAAATGATGCTTTAATGCATCGTGTAAGCTTAAAGGGTTAAAAACGACAATAGTCGTGCTTAGAGGGTTAAGGGCTCATATTTTGATAAATGAGTACTGTCCGTGTTACTGTTTTTATAATATTAAAGCGACACAACCAGGCTAAAATCATAAAAAAATCACTATTTTTATTTTCTCTTTTTAATATGGCCATATGATGTAAACATATCAAGCGAAAATAAAAATAATGATTTTCGATGATTTCAGGCTGATTGTGTCGCTTTAAGTTATCAGAGGCTTATATCAGCCATAGATCAAGAGAAAATTAATCTATGATATCAGCTACGCATCTACTGCGTAATTATATATAGCAAAACATTGACCGGTGGCTGTGTACCCATGCATGTGAATAGATCGTCGGTTTTTTCTCATCAATCCTTGACATATTCTTGAGTGAGCCTACTTAAAATACAGTGCTTATGTCTCGGCAGGTCTCTCAACTGTTGTTGAAAACAAATTACAAAAAACGTCCCCATGCCACACCTGCATGAATGTCGTCGTTATACCCTTAAAAAGTTCGTTTTCGGCTTAAAGCACTTGAGTGAACAGTTGAGAGGCTGATGAGAGGCGTTTTTTTGGTTCATACGTGACAGGTTACCTGAATTTAAAGTCGGTCTAAATTGACATTTCACCCAGGTGAGATCGTGACGGGAATAACATCAGTTTTCTGATGGATAATAGAGAGTGAATGTCTGAGCTGCACGTTTCAGGACGGGGGCACTTACGTGCAGTGGTTAAAGCTGCCTGCCTGGAAAGTCGGAGATCGCGGGCTCGAACCCCACTCTGACCTTCAAGTTTCAAAGAAACAAAAAATGTTTCTTCCTCGCTCACTCGTCGAGATTCAATATTGCGGGGAGCCTCCGTGACCGAGGGGTAGCGTGCTCGGCCTCAGGCAGTCAGGGCTCGAATTTTGAATCCTGTGTCTGGAAGGCAGTGTGAACTCATTCATCTCACCATCCTCATGAGGTTCTCCTGGCCCAGTCTAGCCTATATGTACACAAAGGTGGCATGAACACCCCCCCCCCCCACTCATTTAATTTTGCTTCACGTCTTTTTTTTTAATTACAGTGGTGGATCCAGGAAGGGTTGCCGATTTTAACCAGAATTTATACACAACACAGCTGGCACTGCCGGCCTCTTATACTCTAGATGGGTCCGGGGGCATGCCTTCGTAATTACTTCTAACTCCAAAACTATTTGACCTATAAACTGGGTTCTGATGGCATAGAAAGAGCGATTATCTTTAAATTGCCGTTTTTTAAATCATTCGCAATAGGATATGGTGGTTGCAGGATGGTATACCATGCATCAGCATAAAACTGACTCCTCCCATTTATGCCCTATGCGTCTTCTGTAATAAAATTGAAAACTCACATTTATCAATATTAGCTGGTAACCATAACGACCAACATACTTTCACCCTCAGTTGTCAGTGTCTACGACGCTGACCGAACATTGCCGTGTCATCCTCTCCGAGGCCGTGGATGGATGTATTTGCTTTACCCGAAAAATCCAGCATGGAGGTGACTCAGAGCGATCCCGACCACAAGGTCCGAAAAATGTCCATAACGACCTCTGAGCTGAGCATGCGGGCATGGAGCTGGAATGTTACTGATTCTAAAAAAAACAATTGCTGACCTGATTACTCCCCGATATTTTCCGATATGACAGTCCACAGGAATGTCCCACGATTTTTTACACGGTCAATCTGTGTTTGCTGGGGCTAGGCCGAACATTGACCCAGTATTGGGTCATCGTCTCGTGTTTGCTGAATAAGTGCGGTGTCACTTTTGACACATGCATACATGGCGTACATCGCCTGGCCGAGCTGAAAAACTAGCAAAACAGTTGATCGTTTCTGTGATTTTACATTTCTGCTCGATACTGTAAACCTCCGCCGCGCAACAACACCACTGACACCACTTAAAAGGTGAAAAAGGTGCAGGTTTATAGTCTGATATCAAGTCTAAAGACCTATCATCCGACTTTACATCTTACCCCCTGGTCACTGGACCTGTTCATTCTTGTGCCATGTCAACTCCATGGAGAGCATACAGTCCTGCAGACGTTTCGGCGCATTGAACTTATCGTACACATTGCCGTCTCTGTCCTACCAGGTACTCATTTTCACCTGAGTCAAGTGAAGCATTTTAGGGTGAAGTGCCTTGCCCAAGGACACAACATCTTACCAATGTCCCAAGATTGAGAGGGGAGAAACATGATATTTCTCTGAAAATTCTGCACCAAGCGGGATTCGAAACCGCACGGCAGGCAGCGACATCGCCAGAGCGCCACGCTCTAACTATTGCGCTATGTCCCTCTCTCATAGTACTCCTTTGTAAAGTGTTTGTGTATTGGAGCAGGATGCTGATCCGTATCGTAATCCGGATCATCCACACATTTTATGGATTTGTTCTCTGGCCCGAGACACAATTTTTTTATTATTTTGGATCCGGATCGTAATCCGGATCACCACCCAAATTTAATAGATTGTTCCTTGACACGACATCTGTTACAATTCATTGTTCAGCTATTATAACTACATATTTACTGACCCGATACTCTGGGTCTATACCTAATATGAATATTGATTTGTCCTATACCTTACCGATGTGATCAATATGTATACAGACCAATTGAATTAGTTGTATTAGGACAATGCCGGCCAATACTGTAATTTTGTTTGGGTTATTATTTGCACAAGATCATTTTTTTATGGAGGAAACTTTTCATCTAAGAACAGGCATTTCATTGAGTTAATCTGAGTGCCACGGGTACATATTTGGGCGTAAACTGTTCCAGTGCTATATAATCATAATTTCTTGAGGTTGTTCTGCAGTGCCAAGTTTAGCAAATGATCATTGATCTTCAGCATCAGCCTTCTGTCTGTGATCTGGTAATAGGCCTATACCTCCTAGTATGAACACTTTGTTTTCTGCAGAAGATTAAAATTATTGAATCACGGTTACAGTGACTGTCATAGGAATTTTTACCCTTATCCTTCTAATTAAATATATTGAAATTTTCAACCACTTGAAGTTGTGCATCGCTACCGCGATCCACAACCTCAAGTGGTTAAAAATTACAAATATTTGTTTAATTTGAGCCCAAACATTAACAAATCTTGATATTTAAACAGTCACTTATTCCCAATAACAGTGGTTTAATCGGTTGATAAAAAGGAATAAAACCGACTATTGTCGTGATCAGCGGGCAAAGGGTTAATGACTGGTGCTTCATTTAACCGCCGGTGTCGCATATATTCGGGTTTTCATTTTTTTATTAGCACATTGACTACCACCTTTTAAACATGTTCAAGATAAAATGTGACATCAATCAGCAATATTTGAAAATAGTTGACCTCCATTTTGTCATACCTGAATAATTTTCACTGACTTGAAGTTGTGGATCGCGTCAGCGAGACACAATTTCAAGTGGGTGAAAATTCAGATTGAATAATTTGGTAAAAGTCTCGTGTTTACTGGGAATGAACATTTTGGCGTCGTCCCGACAGTTTTGGTCATACTGAACTTTCAATGTGGATTGGGACTATAGAATATCGCGCTTAATTCAAAGTGTAATGGCCGTATTCGAAAATTATCACTGAAAATTATTACAGTATTCAATACCCCGGACGAGGCGACATCAAAGTTGCCATCCAGTTCAAATTTATATCATAAAATACGCCTTTATTGAGGCCGAATATATCCCAAATGAATTTTGCGGTGACGTGTATTTGCGCATAAATCGAACCGCACACTGAAAGGCGAAGTGAATTCTAAAATGTTGACTGCATTTGAAGATTTTGCATATTCGTACTTTCTCCCAACTGCATTCGGGCTGCATTTCAGGGCCAATAACCTGATAACAACCGGGATATTCAACGATGTAGTTCGGCTTTTGGCAATATTTTATCATTCAGGCTCCAATGCAAACACACAGTCTACAACTGGTTTTTTTGTTGGGCCAGCGTCGCAGACGGTACGCCAACATTATACCAGCATTGGTTCAGCGTATCGAGTTTGTTGGGTTAACTATAGGCCTATAGGGGCCTAGTGTCCCAGTAAACACAAAACATTTGTATAACATTTATACAACGCCGGCCCAACGTCTTCGACGTTGGTCCAGCATTGTACAAATGTTATACAAATGTTTTGTGTTTACTGGGGTGTGTGTTTTTTCTTTTCTGTACCTCACCGTAATCAGGAAATGTAGGCCAATGCAAACGTCAGTCAAAAGGTGGACGCCCTTGTTGTTGAACTCAACCAGAATATTTATTTTGCTTATGAAAAGATACCATCAATACTTTATAAAAAACACCACCCTAGACCTCTTTCATGATGTCCATCATTTCCACGGTGCAAGTAATATCTATAAACCAAAGCAGACTAAAGTTGACGCTGTATTGTGACCTTGACTCGAAGGTCAACTGCAGTGATCGGGACATCCCTGGTGACGCTATAACTGCATTTCTCAAGCTATCCTCACAAACACGATATATTTTTTCTGTGTTAGATTAATGTTGAGCCAGCGGCAGAGACGGCAACCTAACGTTAAACAGACACAGTGTTAGGGGCGGACCAGATGATACGTGGAATGGGCTATGAGTTTTCACCCCCCAACAATTTTTTTGCTCCGAACTAAAAAATCACCCCCCCCCCCGGTTGAACGAACTTATTTTTTTAGATTGACAAAGAAAAACAAACATTTTACGGCTGGTATCATATTAAGGTAATTTTGCCTGAGTTTGTGTCCTATTCAGGGGAAAGAAGGGTGCTGTGCGTGGGAAACGGTTGACATTTATGTACACCACTCCTTATGAACATACATGTGCAATATGATGTTTGTGGTCCCTAGTACTTTTGTGTTTAAAAAGTCTTCAGAAAAAAAATATTCACGATCATATTCGTGGTAAAGAGCTTAAAGGGTTTTGGTTGGAATAATGTTGGCCCAGCGTCACAGACGGTAGCACAACATTATTTCACAATTGTGCCAATGTATCGTGTTATCCGGGTAGTGGCCTTTCGGGGGATAAAGCGTCAGTGTACAATCACCCAATTCTGTTTTAATGGTGGGCCAGCGTCGAATATAATCGACCGGCATTGAAACAGCAATGGACTGCGACGCAGGCCCAACATTGAACCGGTATTGGGTGGATAGGCCTACATTGTGTGTACCAGGTACATCGTATAGATGCGATGGTGGTGGAAGGAATAGGCCTACACGTTGAAGATATACTTGTTTCCTTGGCTCTTTCAATAATTATATCCCGGACATTTAGGATTCTGGCCCATGAGGAAAACCAGTACAGTTATGTTTACAAAATATTAGGCCAATTTTTGTTTAAAGCACTCAGACAGACTAAAGCCGGGCCTCGGGAATTCCTTTTCTAGTTTTCAATAACGCACAATATTGTGTTGATACATACTATGGTGTATGGGAAATATATATCCCATCCTTCTAAATTTATATTTGGAGTATCAGAATATGTCTCAAAATCACAAAAATGGCCAGTCCACACAGACGTCCAATGTCAAAACGGCCAGACTGCTATGAGTTGAGGGGTTCGGGAAACTTTTAGACGCATTGTCTTTTTCGACAGTCAAATATAACATCCTGGTCGCTGAACAATTTTTTCCCTATCAACTGGGAACTCTTTATTTATGGTGTCAAAGCAATTTTTACAATCTTTTATTTATAAAAAAAGTTTGTTCAGCAGATATCGACAACCCACACCCCCTCCCCCTCCACGTACGTGTCATCTGGTATTTTTTTAACTAAGATCCCACATTTATCGATACAGTAAATAGATACTTTACTTTTTCCATTCACTTGCAGCTTCAATGTTGACATAATAGCCAATCAAAATACACCTATAATTAAAACTACAAATACCAACAAATATAATCATGGTTTTATTAGAGCACCGCACATACCAATTTAACCCATTATATTTGTTGTAAAAACTGTTCAATATGACTAGATAGCACTCTCTTGTATAAAAAACAATATGCAATAGTTAAGTCAAAATTTATATTTCCTGCAAAATTGGCAACAATAACGTATTTATTTATTAGTTTGGTATATTTAATTCAACTTCGCCATCCACTTTGAGACTGTATAATGCATACCATTAATTTAACCCTTTCACCACTGAAGCCCGTTTTTATGTGCTGAATGCCATAGCATTCAGCACATAAAAACGGGATTCAGTGGTGAAAGGGTTAAAGCATAAGACACCTATGAGACACACGGTATAACATGGTGTCATTGAAATGAATAAAAATAATTTTGACATTTTTGGTGAAATATCGGTAGGCCTACTCCAGGAAAAAAAACTTTCTAACATGGAAAATAGTACGATTCAGCTCTCTACACACTGGATACAAACCGGTTTTGCGGGCGGGGGCCCTAGGGTAGTGGTTAGCACCGCTGCCTTTCACGCCAGAGTTCGGGGTTCGGTTCCCGGTCTCGGCGGTTTGAAAGAAACAAAAAATGTTTCTTCCACATCCACGTGGGAAAGTCAGTATTGTGGGGAGCCTCTGTGACCGAGAGGTAGCGCTCGGCCTCAGACCGCCAGGGCTCGAATTTCGAATCCTGTGTCTGGAGGACAGTGTC
The DNA here is from genome assembly GCA_964017125.1 of Flabesymbios commensalis. Classification (NCBI taxonomy): domain Eukaryota; kingdom Metazoa; phylum Annelida; class Polychaeta; order Terebellida; family Flabelligeridae; genus Flabesymbios; species Flabesymbios commensalis. Next base: position 40,052,311 of record OZ024905.1, on the reverse strand, counting down.
ATCTCAATCATCTCACCATCCTCAGGAGCTTCTCCTGGCCCAGTTTAGCCTATATGTGCACAAAGGTGGCCTAAAGCCCGATTTATTTCATTTCGAACCGGTTTTGCGATCTGAGGTTATACGGTACAATATAAGAGAGCAGAAATTGATGTACATGTGCGAATGGTGCAGAAGTACATTTGTTGGCGTGTTGAACATGGTTTATCATAATTGGCTGTATTTATAAGAGCTGGTTTAGAGCTATAAGGCCACATAGTGCAATAGGCTCAATCGTCTGCGTGCAAAAAATACACACAATAGTATTATACCCTACACTGTAAGTCTGATGTGAACATGGGAAGCAAGCCAAACTGTCAAATACGAGACATTGAACCATTGTTGGTTTGATGTTGTGCCGGCGTCGCAGACAGTGGACCAGCATTAAGCCAACACTGGGTCAACGAATCGAATCATTTTTCCAGGGAAACTAGACTGGTCACAATATACCACGGCACATGACACGATGCAAAATAATATATATTAGGTGTATCGACGATGTCATTATATAAATGGTATAGCTGCATGATTGTGTTCAGAACAACATCTCTCTCTGGGTCCGTATTCTCGTACAAGTTACGATAAATCGTACGCTTCTGATTGGTCGAGATGGCCATCTCGACCAATCAGAAGCGTACGATTTATCGTAACTTGTACGAGAATATGGACCCTGGTCTGGAAGTATGTGCTTATTAGGACACGACAATCTTAGAACAAAAGGTTTTATGCCACCTTTGTGCACATATAAGCTGAACTTGGCAAGTAGATCCTCTTGAGGATGGTGAGATGATTGGGATTCCCTCCAGACACAGGATTCAAAATTCAAGCCCTGTAGTTCTGAGGCCGAGCACGTTACCTCTCGGTCACGAAGGCTCCCCACAATATTAAATATTTATTTGTATAGAGTAAATCATGTGGATTTAGAATTTGAATATTTTAAGAACCTAATAATTTATGCAATGTTCAAGTATTTGCGTTAAGTTGGCGGCCATTTTCAACGCCATCTTGAATTCACCAAAATGATTTATAGGGCCTATTGCCTGCAGGGCATTATGCAGATCCTTCATCTACATTATTTAAGCATACATTTCAGCTTGCACTTAAGCCTGGCATTAGATGCCTTAGTTCGTCTGGGCTTTGATTCTACACATGGCAGTGTTATATAGCTGTTAACATTTTAAACATAGGTCTACAGATAAGTAAATGAGATGACCATAAAGACAATACTTGGATATCAGACCCATAACCCATAATCAAGAGGCTGCATGGTTACGGGCCTGAATATGCACTTATTGACTTTACATAGGCTTGATCTGTAACTACAGCATCCGACCATGAAACGACAATAGTCATTACCGTAAATATCATTCCGAATAATTGAATAAAAGGGCGCAATTATCGTTTAATAAATGAGTTCAGAAGTCACATCATGATAGATGTCGCCAACACCTATCACCGAACAGCTTGACAGCTTAACCCTTTCACCACTGGAGCCCGTTTTTTAACAACGTGCTTCAGTGGTGAAACGTGCCAAGTGATTAGTGGGATGATTGAGAAATCGTACCCCAACTTACGATATATTCCAACACACTACAGCTGTTTTTTACAGATACCCAGCAAACGAAAAACATTTGTATAACATTTAGGCCTATACAACGTCTGCCCAACGTCTTCGACGTGGGCTCAACGTTGGTCCAACATTGTATAAATGCTATGCAAATATTTTTTTGTTTGCTGAGTATATTATTACCATCTCTGGCATATAATTGGCATACTATTCCTGATTTTAGGCCTAGCATCAGAAATACATATGAGCATTTCTGCTAGCATAGATAGACATAAATATTAAATTAGTATTAAACTTTCTTCTTTAAGACAAAGGGATGATATCATTCGAAGCGCCAGTTTATCTAATTGAAGTTGTTTTTTCAACACAAATTGAATTACGTAAAAATTATATTTAATTTTTTTTTACAGATTAGACTTTTTTGTCATGACTGGCGTTCAAATGTTTACATCATCCTAATGCCCCCCTTCCTCAGGCCTAATTTATTTTTTAACAGAGCCCTCGAAAATGAACGAATAACCCTCTTAAATGCTCAGAAGTTACCTGCGGCAATCTACTAATTTGCCTTGATCAGCCCTCAGACCCTGTGTCGTTTGGTCTCCCCTCAATGTTTAAGTCGAAAAATGAAAAAAAAACCGATTACATCATGCGATAATATGGCACATGAATAGATAAATAAAAGAATCAGGCTTAACCCTTGAAGCGCTGAAATACTATTGTATAAACCATGGAGACCAAAAGGTCATTTCCAATTTGAAAATAAAATGAATGGGGTTTTAGGCCACCTTTGTGCACATATAGGCTAAAGTTTGCAACTACTGTTTTAGTGAGCTCTTTTCGCTTCATTTCAATACCTATGATATGGGTCTACGGCCATTATACATATTTTACTATTTCAGTTCAGGGATCAATTTTTAACGTCAGAATCTGACGTCTATTGACGTCAGATTCTGACGTCTAGAGTTGGTTCTCGCGCTGTAAGGGTTTAGACCACGTTTGTGCATGTTTAAATGGGCCAGGAGAACCTCCTGAAGATGTTGAGAAGAATCAGATGAAACTCATGACATCCGGGCACGGTATTTTAAATTCGAGTCCTGGCGGTCTGAGACGGATCACTTTACCTCTCGGTCACGGAGGCTCCCCAGAATACTGAATTTTGACGAGTTGGCGGGTGATAAGGAACATGTTGTTTTTAATAGCAGAGCGAACGACGATCTGGCGTGACAGGCAAGCAGCTTCATCTACTACACCACCCCCTCCTAGTACACAACGTGATACTAAAAAAACTGCGTCCATTTAATTTCATTTCTGCCCACAATGCCAATATATTCAGTAGGCCTATTACATACAGTAGACTATTACATATTACATACAGTATTACATAGATGATATAGCCCACTATACATGCTATACGTATATATATGCACATATGACAACATATCTATATGTACAATCTCCAAAGGAGTTATGCAATAAGTATCATAAAAGTACTAAATCGTGTCGTGCCGTATCTGAACTATACCTAGTATATCATTGTTACTATGTATTTTCCCAAGCAGGAGCCAAATGGAGTGAAATCCCTCCTAAATTATAAAAGAAAACATTGTCAATTCAAACGGTGCGCGATTTTGGCCCAACTCTGTTACAATGAGGATTTTTCTGGATTTCAATAAATTCTAACTCAATTTTCTCAGCAATGTATCTTCAGCTTCTCACGCTTATTAAACATTTGGGTTGTATTTTCTATTGGCCTGACACTTATATTATATCTACTATTTTTTTTAATGTATTCATTATTGAGAGGGCTCGTAACACATATTATGTACCTAAGAGTCTTCAACCAGCGATATGTGACACACGATGGTGATATAAATCACAAAGCCACGTATCACGCAGCTATTTTATTAGATAGGTCAGTGATCCATTTCCGTGAAATTAGTTTTATTCAAGGTCTATTTGGATGAGGTGAACACAGTGCTATGTACATATGTGATACAGAGCGCCGGGGGAAGTAGTGTGGTTTGATTAATTAATTAATTAATTAATTACACACGTTTTCCAGGGTACACAGCAATGATCGGACTGTAAATGATATATACAAAATACGATTTTTTTTATCATATACATCATCATGATCATGTACAGTCCGACCATGCTGTGTACCCTAGCAAACGTGTATAATTAATCAATCAAACAACACTACCCCCCCCCCCCCAGTGATACAGATCGCAGACACCAGATAATGTTCTCAGCAAAATGGTTATCTTCTGTTGTTAACCCTTTAGGTGCCATGCACGACTGAAGGGCCTAGTCGTTTTACATTCGTCTTATTTGCAGGTAAAATGACAGTCATTAGAAATGAAAAGTGTGTTTAAACGTCAAGATTTCTAAATATTTGGTCCCAAATTTAACAACTATCAGTATTTTATTTTTAATTTTTGATGTAGCGCTTTAACGGTTAATTCAAATCAACTGAAATACCACTGAAAGTGATTACGTCGCCTCGGAGCTAAAGGATCCTATCTGACACTCGTCAGAGTGGCAGATAGGATCCTTTAGCTCCGAGGCGACGATTTACACATTGTGAAAGATGTTCGAGTAATAATATTATTTAATTGGGAAATCATTTTTTTTTTTCAAGATTAAAATTATATTTTTTATTTTTTATTTTGACCATTTTAGCTTCATATGAATAAAAGCCTAGATTTCGTATTCATAAACCTAAAAAATAGCTATTCAAGTGAAACGGAAAGAGCCAACTAGGGGATGCTGCAAAGTTAAAAAAATCCAAACATCCAAAAAACTTTAGAAGTGGGTGGGTGGGTTCAGGGCCATTTTGGATGGCAAATAGAAAATTTCAGAACCACCCAAAAAATTATAATCTTTGCTAATTATTGGTTTAAAAAAAAAGCTCTATCCAATTTTTTTTGAATATCTGGAATTGTTTTAACTTTGCAAGGCCCCTAAGACATGTATAACGTTTCTAAACTGAACAACCCTTTGGTTCCGGTATCCAGAGTATTTATCAACATATGTTAGCACTATAAGGGTTAATCAGTATAAATGAAGGATAATAACCCACAGCTAAACGGGACAATGAGTGCTTGATATATCACATCAACAAAATAAGAATGAAATTTAATGTTTATGCATTATGTCCAAAATATGAAATTTAAGAATAACATATCATTCCCATTTCTCTTACGCAATTGCAATTACATAATTATTAACCCTTTAAGCCCTCACGATGCATTAAAGCATCATATTACATCCCTGTAAACACACCTAATTTTCCTACAGGTAGGGGTTTTAGAATGAAAATTCCCATAAACTGGTTTGCCGATACATGACCATTTTCTTTAGTTTTTAAACCACTTCAAATCACCTTCATCCACTATAAGTCGGGAATTGCGACAGCAATTCGCGGCTTGTAGTGGATGAAGATGATAATGTAAATTCAGGCCTGAAAGGATTAAGGAGCCTAAATTAAAATGATGATTTTGACCGGATTAAGTCGCTTATTAACATCGGAAATAAAATGTCAATAAATCAGATATTAGTGTTGCTATGACAATCGGATCCACCGGATCTATTTTTTCTATGCCACATACAGCAGTTGTAAGCTTATAACCATGATGACCACGTCAACTACTGCCATAATACAGATGCAATGAGCACTTTGAAGGTCACTCACTGCTTCAACCCTTTAAACGCTAAGCATGTCTGTAATCATTTAAACCCTTTAACCGCCGGTGTCGCATATATTTGGGTTTTCATTTTTTATTAGCACGTTAAGTACCACCTTTTAAGCATGTTAAAGATAATATATGACATCAATCAGCAATATTAGAAAATAGTTGACCTCCATTTTGTCAAATCTGAATAATTTTCACACAATTTCACACAAGTGGGTGAAAATCCAGATTGAATAATTTGTCGGTTAAAGGGTTAAGCCCTCACGATGCTTCAAAGCGTCATTTCGCATCTCATAAAAATGACTTAATTTCCTGAAATCTTGTGGTTTTAGAACAAAAAATTTCATGGAAATGTTTTAAAAATAGCAGTATATATTTTTATTTGTTACCCACTTCAAGCCATTTTCATCCACTACAAGTCGAGAATTGCGACAGCAATTCTCGGCTTGTAGTGGATGAAAATCACAATGGTAAATTCAGGCTTCAAATTCAGGCTTCAAAGGGTTAATCTGTTTTACTCGGAGATCAAATCACTGTTATTGGGACTAAAAGAAGTGTTCAAACATAAATATATATATGTAAATGTTTGGTCTCAATTTAAAGAAATATGAGCAATTTTCACCCACCCACTTCAAGTGATTAAACATTTAAATAAGATAACTTGGTGGGTAAGTGGTTAACCCTTTAAGTACTAAGCACGTGTTTAACAGATACCAGCCTTCTTATTAAATCTATGCTAGATTTACATTTCCTTTTATTCATAGTGTATATATAAACGTAGTTTTCACGCACTTGAGGTTGTGGGTTGCGGTAGCGAGACACAACCTCACGTGGGCTGGAATTCAAAATATATATAGGGGCCTAGCGTTTCATGGGTTACGATCTGAAGATGTCATATTTCGTGTTCGTGCACACACTCGTGCTGCACTCGTGCTGACCCGGTGTGTGATCCAAATATTATGTCGTGACAGCGACAAGATATTAATTGTGGGCATGGAATACCCTTTCGTCCCTACGAAATAAAAACTATAACGTGCGGTTGTATCCCTTTGGCACCCAGCTGTTTGTCATCATTGTAATTCATCTTAACGTGTGAATTTATACCGCATTTTTCACTTCAAGGTGAATGATTAAACCGCTGCATTAAAGTGAATGTTCACCACTTGAAGTTGTGTATCGCTACCGCGACCCACAACTTCAAGTAGGTGAAAATTATTCATTTGTTTAATTTGAGACCAAACATTTGCAAATCTTGATGTTTAAACGCTCATTTCATATAAATTGTGTTGTACTATATGTATATAAATAGTTTACATAGTGTTGCTGCATATACGATTGCGTTTTATGTGAGTAAAGCAGATGAAATACTTATTGTGTCTTCACAATTACGTATAGCATAAAACCCGAGGAGCTCTACATTCTTAGCTTTGAAAAGGGCCGAGGCCTTTTTCAAAGCTAAGAATGTAGAGCTCCGAGGGTTTTAACTGACTCAAAACACATCCGACCATAATGAAAATCCCTCATAATCAACAGTTCGGTCGCGCCTGGCTGATTAGAGGATCATAGGCCTACCATGATAATTGGTCTGTACTTGATGAACAAAATCTCTACATTACCGGATTAGAATGTCGTGGTCGGACAAAGAGAATAATGTAGTGGTGTGCTTTAAATGGCAATGCATGACAGTTTACAGATTTATGAGTCCCATGAGAGCAAATAGACATTTAAAATGTTCATATCTGCATATTGTAAGGACATATATGCGTAGCTAATGGTATTAACACATCTCATAATAATAACAGATTATTATTTTCAATCTCTTCCCATCTCTCTCCAATCTGTAAACGACGGTTGCACTAGCAATCATCCATATCAATCATATATCGTTGATTGATTGAACTGTATTGTATAGCGTGTGGTATCCACAACAATATGTACCATGGAATTGAGGGGGCATATTAAAGCCAGTGCCAGCTTATATGGCAGATACGTCCCGTCAACTTTTCCGCTACCTAAGTGTTAACGCACATTTTAATTCACATTCAGCTGATAATTTCTGCCACAGCTTCCATCTCTAATTTAATTGTTTCTCATAAATATCCGGGTATAAGATCTGAAAAGTAGCCTCACAATGTCTTTCTTGTGACGGATTCTATCAGCTTTTATTCAACGACTTTTATTCAAAATGTGCCACGACCCGTGGTGCATATATACGACACGCCCTAACCCTTAACCCTTTAACCGCCAAATTATTCAATTGTAATTTTCACCCACTTGAAGTTGTGTCTCGCTGACGCGATCCACAACTTCATGTGAGTGAAAATGATTCAGATTTGACAAAATGGAGGTCAACTGTTTTTAAATCTTGCCGATTGATGTCACATTGTATCTTCAACAGGTTCAAAAGCTGATATGCAATGTGCTATAAAAAATGTAAAAAACGAATATGGACGGCACCGGCGACTACAGGGTTAAACCGCTAAACGCGACTAAAGTCGTTTTGGTCAGTTTTTATTAGCCATTTAAATTGCAGTTATTGAGAATGAAATGTGTGTCTAAACATCATGATCTGCAAATATTTGGTCTCAAATTACACAAATATAAATAATTTTCACTCACTTGAAGTTATGGGTCGCGGTAGCGAGACACAACTTAATGTGGGTGAAAATGTATTGTTTTAATTTAGCGCTTTAGGTAATACACTTCATGAGTTTCTAGGCATATTGAAAGAAAAACTGTTCACTTGGTCCACATTACCACAGGTGGAAATGTGTAGTTGACTTCAAAAGAGATCATAAAAAAATAAACTCGCCAACATTGACGCGTAGAACAGTGGATGCCATCATGACATGACATCAATCACATGAATGAGCATGAAGGGACAAAGGGAGCACTTATCAGAGGCAGGGAGTTCTATAAGTTATACTTATAGTCACACCGTCATTCTATACAGGTGGCATCTCCTGACACATCGTTCATGTTCAGATATTCACCCTGCTCGTAGGGGGTCGGTCTGACGCCACATGAAGAAGAAGAAGAAAGTTTATTTAACCGTAAATACATGGTTTGGGAGACCTCCATTAAGACCACATATGGTCGCTGGCATAGAGGCCACCCATCACGGCAAAGATGAAAAGGGTAAAGGAAAAGGTTGTAGTCAGATATCGAGACTGTGAACTTCTACAGCCGACTTGCACATTTACCCCCTGATCACGGGACCTGTTTATAGTTAATTCGTGTGCATTTCAACTCCCCGGGGAGCATACAATCCTGTAACCTTCACGCCCCCCCCCCCCCTGGGAACATATCGTACACATTGCCACCTCTGTCCTACCAGGTACTCATTTACACGTGACTGAAACAAAACACTTGATGTTGTGTCAGCGTCGTAGACGGTGGACCAACATCAACCCAACATTGGGACAATGTCTCGTGTTTGCTGGATTATAATCGTTTAAACATCGCAGTTATTGGGAACGAAATGAGCGTTTAAAGGTGATCTATCACCCCTTATATGGTATGAATAATTATGTCCTTATATGGGGTGATTGGCTATCATGTGACCCTCTCAGAGTCTACGACGCTCGCCCGACATCAAACCAGCATTAATTAGATCAACGTATGTTGTCCGCGCGGTGCCCTGATGGGCTAGCCATGGCAATAACTGGGAAATCTTCCATTCTTTTCACGAACCTCTATATACTATTGCAAGAAATCAATTCTCCAAAATGAAAAAATTATGCCTGCACTACTTTCCCGATTAGTTGATGTTCTGTGTATTTACAGGTAGCTACATGTAGCGTACATTGCCTATACATTTTATGAGCACTGTACCGTTACCCGGCATAGCCTACGACGTGATACATGGGAGAAATCAAATTATAAGTAATGTTTTTCGTACGTGTATAATGAGAATCAAGACGATAGGCATCTAGCTCATTTCGTTTCAGTGTGTTGATTTTTTTTTTTCGGGGAATTGTAAACTTTTTGCCTTTTCAAGATAACTAACTACGTTATTTATCAGCTCTACGTCAACTCTTTGATCGCAAGTCACTACTATCATTTTTTTTAACATTTTAAAAAGTACTTTTTAAGTGGGGCGTGTTATCGATCAATAACGTAGAAACCTAGTGGTCAAGTGTTACATTGATGTTTGGTCAGCATAATAGACGGTCGCCGTGGGCCTAGATCAAATCAAATTGTGGATCGTATGTGGCAGAGAGACAAATATTATGAAGATAAATCAATTCTACCAAAGAGTTAATATCTATATAAACGCTTAGTATAAAGTAGTTTTAGGTCAGAAGGTCAAAGTGAAAATAAACTAACCCTGACCTCAATGTCGCCTGACTGCTTGGCAACTGTTAGCGACTCTGACGACTGCGTTTTTAAACGACTGCTTAACAAATTTGTCAAAATATTTAGCGATTGTGGTCTATAGCGACTGATCAACAACAGTGGGGCGACATTCTTACGACCGCTTAGCCAATCAGACGACGACAAATTGGCGCTGTTTGAATACTTTTGGCGAATATTCGCTAAGGGGGCGCGTGTCTGTCGTCGTAAATTCTTTAATTCATCGTTAACGTGCAGCGACAGTATTTCGACCTTGGTCCGACCTTGTAGCAAATGAAACAAATTTGGCAACTCCTTTCAGACGTGTTTACCATTCCTGAGCAATCTATTGACGTCTGCTAAGCGAATCCTGAACAATCTGTTGACGAACTAGACGAATCATCATGTCGGGCATGTAAAAAGGTTCCTCAGTCCTCCAGCATTCATTGCGAGCTGAACTCCAATCCAAGATGCACATGGAAGGCAGGGTCAGCTTCCAGAAATGATGTCAATTGGTCTTTCTCGGTATCCCTCCACGTATACATCTTCCATCTCGCCTTTCTTCGTCCTCTTTCCAGTATTATGGGCGGTAGCTGCAGTGTTGTCAGAATCAGCGTGGTCACTGGATGGAGTTGGTGTAGATTGGTCAGGTTCAGAACCTATTATGATATTATGATTGGCAATACGGCCTAATTTTCGCCGAGTTGTCTTTCACTCGCTGACTTGTCTGTATATGTCGTTACATTTTGTATGCTGTCTTAATTTGACGTTATGTATGTCGCAATCGCACAACGAATCTACCAATCACCGACTGACTAACAACCTCCTAACGACCAAATAACCTGTTGTTATCTGCTCGTTATGCATTTGCTGAACAGTCGTCACACAGTATTTCGAGTTGTTACGCATTCGTTAACTAGACACTAATCATTCGCAAGTCAGTCGATAGTCAGTCGTCTTCCAATCGAAGCAGTTGTTGTTGTCGGTTATCAGTCGCCCCACACCGACCGGTGATTACAATAAATTCGCCACAGTTTGTATAGAGGCGTCGCTGGGGCTGAGGATGTTCGCTAAACATTGTTAGACAGTCGTTTCACAATCGTTAAACAGTCTGAAATCAGTCGTAATTTAATCGCTAACTATTCGTCATATTCGCCAAATGGTTTCTATGAGTCGCTAACTATTTTTTCGATCAGTCGCCGTCAGATTTTGAACATGTTCAAAATATGGCGGCGACTGAAATCGCGGTGAGCAACCTATTTACGAATGAGATACTGGTTCTGACTTCTTAGCGATTAGCTTCAGACTAAATAAAGATTGAAAACAGAATCAGGCGAATTTCCTTTCTTCTCAGTCGCCAATCGGCCGCAAGCCCGGTGTGATACTAGCTTTAGTACAGACTGGTTATGCTGGTGGGCGGGGGCCCTGGTGCAGTGGTTAAAGCAATCTGTTTGGAAAGTGGGAGATCGCGGATTGGAACCCCGCTCAGGCATTCAAGTTTCGAATAAACTAAAGGCTTCTTCCTCGCTCACTCGTCAAGATTTGATATTGAGCCAGGGCTCGAATTTTGAATCCTGAGTCTGGAGGGCAGTGTCATCTCATTTATCTCACCATACTCAGGATGTTGTTCTGGCACAGTTTAGCCTATATGTACACAAAGGTGGCCTAAAACCGCATTCATTCATTCATTCATTCATTCATTCATTCATTCATTCATTCATTCATTCATTTATTCATTCATTCATTCATTCATCCAGGTTATGCTGACTAGCTTCAATGAGGCATGGGGAACGAATATCTTACAATTCCAATTATTGTGTATGATAAGCATACATTTATAAACGGATTGAAACAAAATAAAAACAATTTTTAAAACAAATTTTTCGCTTTATAAATTATATTTTCCGCTGTATAAATCATGAAGCCTAAAGTTTTGGAATCATCATAAATGTCTTAATTAGCTCTTTCCGCTTCAATTGAATACCTATGTTATGGGTTACGGCCATTGTAAATATTTTACTCTTTCAGTGCGGGGACCGACTTTATGCATCAGAATCTGACGTATGTGGACGTCAGATTCTAACATAGATAATCGGTCCCTGTACTGGAAGGGTTATGGTTGAGCTGTCATTTCTACTGGAGAAATGTATTGTCATTATTATAACTTAAGAAAAACAGCATACATAATTATGTTATGTATACGTCTATACGTAGTTGTATTTACCATAATATCCCGGAATAATTCATCATTAACCCTTAGCACACTGATGTCGACTACAGTAGACATTTTGTGTTTTTTTCTACCACCTCTATAACCAGTTGTTCAAAGTAAAATATGCTTTCAATCTTGAAACAGTCATATATATTGGGACCTAAATTTCTCAAATCACACAAATTTTCAGTGACTTGAAGTTGTGGATCGCGGTAGCGAGACACAACTTCAAGTGACTGAAAATTTAAATTGAACATCTCAGTGCTCTAAGGGTTAATCAAATTCTTATCTGCTTGTGAATAAAACTTAACACTTTTCCTTCTGAGACGTTTGCGTCTATTTCTCATTCATAATTTCTAACGCAATTTCCAGCTTGAAATGCCGAAAAATATTTATTTTAAAAAAAATAAACACCTCCCAAATTAAATATTTTGTATGTGATTCACTGAGCATCTACCACTCGCTATATCCTACCGTATTTATACGATTCTATCAGTACAAGGTTAAAATATCTAAGATCCTACGTGAGTGTGATATAAAATATGTACTACGTGCTGGTGGCTTTACGGTACTCAATCAATCAAGCATTGGACATAGTATGGTGTTGTGACAGGTTACTCGATTTGAAGGTTAATGATCAAACACACCGTGGTCAATATAATATATATATGTACATTTATAGTATCTAGTAGTCTTAGGTAAGAATGTCAATTTCATATTGTGGTCCAGAGTTTAATTTAGTCTTTATATTGTTATACCATATATGAGGGATTCTATAATTTTAGGCACCAGTAATGATATTTTCCTTGATATATGAGATTGTCTGGATATTGTCAAAAATTTAAAAAACATGTCAACTTAGCTTTGTTTATTGACATAGCGTTGCCAGCCGAGCTTAATTTCACTTTTAAATGATTATTTTTATCAATTTATTTTTTTCTCACCGTTATGGAGTGACTAATTTACCGTTACGGAGAGACCAATTTATGTTACGGAGTAATCTTCAAACCTAAATTTCTCAGTGACCCTTCTACAAAGGTATACAATTTGACAAGTAGTTGAACATGGCTATTATAATGTTGATCATTTAATTTAGAAAGAATCACTTTATGACAATAACCCTTAAATAATGAAAAAAAGAATTTCTCTCCGTTACGATTATTGTCGTTATGGAGAGTAATAATAACGAACATTGTCTCTCCATAACGGCAATTATTTCTGTTATGGAGTGACAATAAACAAATACTAAATATCGATGCTAACACAATTTAAAAGACAAAAAGAAAAGTTACTATTTCAACAAATGTCACTTGTTGGTTAAAATACCAAATTCATAAAGGTTTATAGCTATTTTTAAATGAGTGAAAGGGTAATTTGTGACTACTTTTTCTCTCCATAACGTTTTTATTTTTGTTATGGAGAGACAGAAAATATGCGTTATGGAGAGACGTTTTTTTACTAAATCTTGCATAGCATCTATGTATTATGCTATACTATGATTATTTTTGTTTTATTCAAATGAGGTTGTAGTAGGCTTGGAGGTTATAGGGTGCTTAAAAGTTTATTTGCAGTATTTATGTGTAAAAAATCACGGTCTGGAGAGACGTTGAATTAAAATACTCATCCAAAGACTTGCACAAACCTTACATTATTTCTAAACAAAAACACATTTATTATACTTTTTTTCACGATTCACTGCATGAAGGTCTCGCGCAACTCTTTGGCACCAGACAAGTAATATTTTGGTCAAGAAAAGTATAGAAATTACCTAAAAACTATAAGCGTTACGGAGAGTCGCTGCAACGTGGGACAGACATAAATTGCATAAAAAGTGGTAAAATAATAAAATTATTTTAAAAAACTTGTATATAATCTTATAGATAGTGTTGTGCACTAACATTATATCAGACACAAATATAATATATAATACAGGAAGTCTAGAATAAATCGCCTGTTTATGTGGGATTTAGAATGTGGGACAAGGCTTTTTGGCTAAAATTGGCTAAATTTACACGATATTTCTTTCAAAAAAGACATTTATGTTAGAATTTTTTGAGTTGTAATATTGCTATATTGTAAAATAAAGGTCATTCATTGCATTTATGTTATCAAAATAAAGCAAAATATTCAATAATAAATATTACAAGGTGCGGACAGTGCTGGTGCTTAAAATTATAGAATCCCTCATATATGTTCTACCAGAAAGGCATAATACATTTTGGCTCTACGCATTATACTGTTTAATAGTTTACTTGTATGGAAGATATGCAACAGTCAAACAATTCCCCCGTTTGTGCAAACTTGAAATTGCTAGCAAATATTAGACTAGATTCTTACTTCCAGTGCATTGATGCAAATATCATCCCGGTAACTTAATTCCTTATATCTTCTGAAAATATATCACCTTACGAAAAGGGGGAGGGGTGCTTGAAGCGATTGTCAAAATTGACGGCAATAATCTATAAAATTAATGAAAGATGATTTAAAAATCCACTCACCGTCCCGTTCCCTTCTGGTGATGTGCTAAGTATGAGTCAAGTGTACTCTAGGCTCGATTAGAGGAAAATAAATCCTTATTTCACACAGTGAACTGATATTATTCATGTTGTATCAGCCGAGATGAAAACATTGATAATATCTTATTAGTAGTTTTATGTAGTGATATCCTACAGATCTAGTTGTCCACACATCAAGATGGTAGTTTTGATATGAACCATAGTCACTCTGTGTGGTAGCCGTATGATCATACTGGCGGTATCATAGTCACCATATAATACTTGAGGTCCTTAGAAACACCATTCAGAGAAAGATGACGACATCTGAATTGACTACAGCTCTTACTGTGATGGTACTTCATGTGTCAGTATCAGAAATTAGCCAAGCCATCCACAAATTATGTAAGTGCTCAGCGTTCCATATTCCTGCACTCTAATACATATTATGACATCTGGCAGGGCGGGAGTCTCATCTAGTTGGATTGAACCCTCGGCTCCAAACGGCCAGATCTTCACGGTCCAGAGATCTTCAATTAAACTGTATGCTTTCACCTACAGTAACACACCAAATTAATACCACACACCGATACAGTAAAGTCCATCTAATCAACTGCTCGTTCGGTATGGCTCGCTAATTGTTCTTCGACATCTAACCCTTTAACCGCCAAATTATGCAATTTTAATTTTCACCCACTTGAAGTTGTGTCTCGCTGACGCGATCCACAACTTCAAGTGAGTGAAAATTATTCAGATTTGGCAGAATAGAGGTCAACTCTTTTCAAATCTTGCTGATTGATGTCACATAATGGCTTTAACATGCTTAAAAGGCGGTACTGAATGTGGTAATAATTGAGTGAAAACCCAATATATGCGACACCGGCGGTTAAAGGGTTAACCCTGTACACATAGAATATATCAAAGAGAGAGAGAGAGTGCAATTGATTGATTGGTTCCAAAACTGCGAAAGAGCGGTATTTAATATGAGGACAAAATACAAATCATTATTTATTTATTCGTTAGGCTTTGTATACACAAATATACAATCATATACAGTATTATAAATTATGCAAAAGTAAATAATATGGTTGTGTATAATAGGATGTCAAATATATGGCGCGGCAATCACCCTTAACACGTTTGACATTAAATATTTTGGCAGCTTTGGTGGAAAATCCAATCATCTTAGTGGTCATAAAATTGGATAAAAACCCACTATGATGGTTTCATGTTGGGCCGGCGTCCAAGGTTAAATCAATATAATGTACCTGTGGCTACATATGTGCTTTGAACCCTGTGCCAAGCCAAGTACAACACAATTTGAATCTGATACAATAATCAGTCAGCCGAATTTATAATGTAAATAAAATGAAATTAATCAGGTTTGAGGCAACCTTTGTGAACATATAGGCTAAACTGCGCCAGGAGAAATTCCCGGGGGTGTGTTTAAGGTAGAATGTTAACATACCATCCCAGCAAATACGAAACGTTCATCCAATGTTGACACAATGTTGGACAGCGTCACCTACATTGGGTGGTTGCTTCGTGTTTGCGGGGCATGCTCTTCATTTAGCTACAATACATGCAGCGGATAGGTATGTTCAATAATACACCATTACATATCAATCAATAACTGTATTTTTTACATTTTCAAATTTGTATTTATTCATTCATTCATTCATTCATTCATTCATTCATTCATTCATTCATTCAATCATTCATTTATTTATTCATTCATTCATTCATTCATTCATTCATTCATTCTTTCAGTCATTTATTCATTCATTCATTTATTCATTCAATAATTTATTCACTCCTTCATAAATTCATTTATTATTTAAATAATTATTTAATAAGTTAATTCATTCATTCATTCATTCATTCATTCATTCATTCATTCATTCATTCATTCATTCATTCATTCATTCATTCATTCATTTATTCATTCATTCATTCATTCATTCATTCATTCATTCATTCATTCATTCATTCATTCATTCATTCATGTATTCATTCATTCATTCATTCATTCATTCATTCATTCATTCATTCATTCATTCATTCATTCATTCATTCATTCATTCATTCATTCATTCATTCATTCATTCATTCATTTATTCATTCATTCATTCATTCATTCATTCATTCTTTTATTCATTCATTCATTCATTCATTCATTCATTCATTCATTCATTTATTTATTTATGCATTCATTTATTCATTCATTTATTTATTCATTCATAAATTAATTACTTAATCAATAATCAGTTAATTATTCCATCCATCCATCCATCCATCCATCCATCCATCCATCCATCCATCCATCCATCCATCCATCCATCCATCCATCCATCCATCCATCCATCCATCCATCCATCCATCCATCCATCCATCCGTCCATCCATCCATCCATCCACCCGCCCGCCCGCCCGTCCGTCCGTCAGTCCGTCCGTCCGTCCGTCCGTCCGTCCGTCCGTCCGTCCGTCCATCCATCCATCCATCCATCCATCCATCCATCCATTCATTCATTCATTTATTCATTCATTAATTCATTCATTCATTCATTCATTCATTCATTCATTCATTCATTCATTCATTCATTCATTCATTCATTCACCCATTCATTTGTTAACAAAATTTGACTTACATGTTCAGATTGCTTTCAAACGTCAATGTGTTCGTATGAATGTCATCCAAGCAGGCATAATTATTATACACATCAATAAAACACGACATTCATAGACATTCACTAGCATGTGGACCGTATAATCAGCCCAATCGAATTTAGCGTTATCAATGTGTTTATTGAAGGTGAATTTTCTACATGACCGATCTATTCACAATGACGTTTACATACAAGTAGTACATTCCTTATCTGTTCAACGCAATGCAGTGGCCTAGTAGTATATTGACCATGGTGAAAGAAATACATAATATAATGCACGTGTTTTGCAAAATAGTTAGAAATTTACATCATATTATTAAAATATACATTAGAGTAGGGAAAATGTCTCAAATTAAAATAGTTTGCCACAGTCGAGTTTAGAATGGTGGGAACAGCTAGAGGATGTAGCATGATGATATATGTCTCTGATATGTGACACCAGGTGACATTCGTCAAGGACATGTTGCATCGTCTGCACCAGACCACAAGCACAAAGTCTTCGTTCACGATCAGTGCTTGCCCACCTACCACTTTCTATGTTAAGATAGTGTGACACTAAACGCAATCTAGAGAAAATGATCCTTTTATAGAAAATTATATTAAAAGGAGACCAACTTTAATGACATAAAAGCGATGAGTAAGCTGCGTCTCCACAAGCTACAGATAGAAGTTGGTAGACTCTCCAAGCCCCCGATTGAAGTATATGTAGGCTATATGGCAGTTTTGCCAACTAGGCATATAAATTGAAGTTGTAATTTCTTATTAAATTGCACGCTAGAGGCCTATAATGAAATCCGCAAAAAACTTCTTTTTAAGTTAACGCTCAAAATCCCTCCTTACTTTAATGTTTTCAAAACCAAAATGAATTTTCGAAATCTAAGGCCTCAAAAAACGCATTCTGCAGCATATCTTGGCCCAAATATAGTCGTTTTGTGTTTTTGGGACCCTGAATAGGGGGAGGAGTAGGCGCCGGCTTTGGATCCGCAACTGAAGTCTGTTGAGTATTTAAGCTTGTTACTTTTGAACAGTGACCCAAAACATGAAGGATATGACTCTCTTGAATATTGAATGTGCAACAAAAGTGAAATGTCGATCAATGAAAGTCATAGCACAAATGTATTTACTAAACATCGGAGACAATTTCGTCACGTTTTTTGTCTTTTTGCCAGACTGGTGTGGGCTCCTTTGAGATATTTAGTTTGCGCTTTAAAACTATCGGTTTGTTCCTGTACCTTTATCATGTTTATAATAATGTTGAAAACGGGAAATAGTAAGTTTACGGTGCTTCCTACATTATGTATGAATACTGTATGACCATGAAGGAGCAACCTGCGGTGATTTCTTCAGGATTTCAAAGATTCCTAACCCACTAAATCATTTGTAAATTATAAAGTTGAAGGAGAGCTGTATTATCACCATCATGGAAATGAAACTATTTAGTAAATATTGAGAAGTCATGAAATATGATAGTATTGTAAACAGACATGCTATATAATCTGCTATTGTATTTCAAACGGCATATATCTGTATTTGGTGACTAGCTGGCTGATTTTCCCAATATAAAAAACAAAAAGTAGCTTCGCAGAATTGCTTGAAATAGATAAAACTTATTAAAAACAATGTTCTTGGGTGCAAATACTTCATTTTAAAAATGTTCAGTAGCAGCCGAGTACAAGTGTTTTGTCAGACCACCCTTTTACGTTGGATACATGAGATATTATTTTTAAAATGTCCTTGACATTGACCTTAAAACATTATGATGACTGCATAAATCTTTTTTTATCAACAAGTACATAACCTGGTATTATATAAAGCTCTACTGAACACATGAACTGAGGTAATCAACTGATCATTGTTATGGTGATTGTGGCGGCCATTATTTTAAATGCTAGATTTCAAAAACGTAAAAAACGATTCTTATGAGTTCCCACACACTGGTAGTTTACCCATGTCAAGTTCTGCTTTATCTGGTGATTTGGAGGTGATGGCCTTTAATCACTGACCTTGATCTGTGCAAATGGCACCACAACTTTTTATAATCTGTGAATACTACTGATCATTTTTGACAACAATTACAAATTATATCATACAATTTTTACTTAAGTATTTTTTTTTAATTAGGGACTGTACTAATATAACTATTATATATGAGTGTATCGTCAGTCATGGCAGATCTCTCAGGCAAATGATAGAAACTATCTACATTTACGGGATTTACTTCACTGTTGACATTGTATAGGGGCGAGACAAGTGGGCGTGAACCACTTCACCTAGGTAGTATATTTACCTGTAAATTAGATTGATTAAGGACATAATATATATAGGCCTAGACAATAGACACACGATACATGAATCACAGTAAACTAACTTAACCTTCTAAGTGTGTGTTCTGTTTAATAAAATTTCTCTCACCTAAAAGTGTATCTCACTGATTTATTTTATTATTTTTGCTTATTCATTATCGTAATTATTTCATACACTTGAACAGTTAAGGACATTGTTTTAAGTATCTGCATTTCATTTGAATTTTCACCCACCTGAAGTTGTGTCTCGCTGACGCGATCCACAACTTCAGGTGAGTGAAAATTATTCAGATTTGATCAAATAAAGGTCGACGTTTTTGAAATCTTGCTGTTTGATATCACGTTTTATCTTTTACTTGTTTGAAAGCTGTCATCTAATTTGCTTATAAAATTTAAAAAAACGAATGTAAACGAGACCGGCGGTTGAAGGGTTAAGTCCCCATGTCGTATTAATGCATTGCGTTGCATATTGTAAATATTATATATTAACCCTTTCAGTGCGTGGACCAACTTTAGACGTCAGAAGCTGACGGCTATTTTCTGACGTCTATTTAGTCGGTCCCCGCCTTGAAAGAGGAAACATTTATAATGGCCGTAGACCATAACATAGTGCATTCAAAGTGGGCGGCAAGAGCTAACTAAGACATTTATGAAGATTTCGAATAGGAAAAAGGCCTTTGGTCTCCACGTATAACAATAACTCAGCGCTGTAAGGGTTAAAACCGTGTAGTAAATCATCACAATGAAGGCATCCTGGGCTTCATTAGATAATAGGTGAGAGTATGAAATTTAGGCAAAAATTTGCGCCATAGACTTTACATCATTAATCACGCCAAAGATGTTTTTTAATCTGTCTTAACCCTTTGACCGCCGGTGCCGCATATATTCGTTTTTTTTCTAATATTCGTTTTTTTTATTTATTATCACATTAAGTACCACCTTTTAAACATGTTAAAATTAAATGTGACATAAATCAGCAATATTTGAAAACAGTTGACCTCCATTTTGTCAAATCTGAATAATTTTCACTCACTTGAAGTTGTGGATCGCGTCAGCGAGACACAACTTCAAGTGGGTGAATATTCAGATTGAATAATTTGGCGGTTAAAGGGTTAAAAGCCGATCAAATCTGTGTATTTTTCACCCACTTAAAGTTGTGGGTTGCGTTAGCGAGACACAACTTTGAGTGGGTGAAAAAATAAATAAGATAACTTGGCGGGAAACTGTTTAGGGTTAATAAATGAGAAAAGCTAGGTGATAAAATGGTTGAACTCCTTGTAGCACTTATAATTTTCTGGACTGACCATGGTAAGTATACAAGCGTCGTTATTTCTATTATAGATATAATATAATAGACCTTGGCCCTACATGTAATTATATAGATATATATAGATATAGATCTAATTATACAAACTATTGCATGTCACAAGGTTAGATATTTCATGGCCATGGATTTCTAATTGTTTCCTGTTCCAACTATCATGCTAATGTTCTACCAACGTTTAGATGCATATGTGTTCACTCTCCGAAGTCTGATCTTGCCATGACGACAGTTGTTAGGCTTAGTCAGCTTTCCAATCTGACATAAAACATAATACAGCCATCGTGATAATACTGGAAGAAATAGTAAAATAAGTTGCTTATATTAAATTTAATGTGTTCACAAAAAAGTTAAATTAAACTATTTTTCTTCAGACAAAATCCCTATATTTACATTTTTCATGTGACCGCAAAACTAATTTTATTTCATTATTTAAAAGCTAATCATTTTTCTTTTTATATTATCATCAACTTTAGTTTCAGGTGTGTGGCAGAGAAGTGGGTAGTAAATGTCGGGCCTCTTAAAAATGGCGTCATATGCAACATTTATTTGATAACTTTTAACTTTTATTATAATTATTATGTCTCTGTGCCACAGAGACAAAATAATTATAATAAAAGTCTTCTTATGTAATGCTATCTTATCAACAGTGACCAAATGGCTTCTGTGAGACACAAATAATTGATAAAAAGATATACTATATGATATAATTCACATGTAGGCTTACATCATGCAGAAATGGATTGTAAACTACCACCAAATGGTCGACTCAGTCACTTCCTATATCTTTGTAATCTACACGATGAGATATCACTACTCATATCCATAAACCGAATAAATTACATTCTTCAGACTGTAATAAGAAAAACGTATTACGAAGTCGAAACCCACTCAAATTTGAAAATATGTTTTACTGAGGTAATTGATAATCTGAGAAATCTAAATTTATATAAAATTAAAAATAATTTCACGAAAAACCCCACAGTAATTCAGATGTTGATGTATTCATTCCTCTTCGTGATTCAATAAAATACAATGTTGATCACCCATTAAACCCTTGGTCCACTGCTGAAGCCACATGCGCTGACAGTGGGTAATCTCAGTCATTTTCCAAGGTATCATCAAATACATCTGTATGTGTAGAAAAAAATTTAATGTGTAAGAAAAATCGGGAGCTATAACACTTAGGATGTGATCATGAACAGTGGTCTATTCATTTAAGACCTTTCTTTGACAGACAGACAGACAGACAGACAGACAGACAGACAGACAGACAGACAGACAGACAGACAGACAGACAGACAGACAGACAGACAGACAGACAGACAGACAGACAGACAGACAGACAGACAGACAGACAGACAGACAGACAGACAGACAGACAGACAGACAGACAGACAGACAGACAGACAGACAGACAGACAGACAGACAGACAGACAGACAGACAGACAGACAGACAGACAGACAGACAGACAGACAGACAGACAGACAGACAGACAGACAGACAGACAGACAGACAGACAGACAGACAGACAGACAGACAGACAGACAGACAGACAGACAGACAGACAGACAGACAGACAGACAGACAGACAGACAGACAGACAGACAGACAGACAGACAGACAGACAGACAGACAGACAGACAGACAGACAGACAGACAGACAGACAGACAGACAGACAGACAGACAGACAGACAGACAGACAGACAGACAGACAGACAGACAGACAGACAGACAGACAGACAGACAGACAGACAGACAGACAGACAGACAGACAGACAGACAGACAGACAGACAGACAGACAGACAGACAGACAGACAGACAGACAGACAGACAGACAGACAGACAGACAGACAGACAGACAGACAGACAGACAGACAGACAGACAGACAGACAGACAGACAGACAGACAGACAGACAGACAGACAGACAGACAGACAGACAGACAGACAGACAGACAGACAGACAGACATACAGACAGACAGACAGACAGACAGACAGACAGACAGACAGTATTTTCATTATGCTATGAAAATAAGAGATATCTACGTGTTTTAATTATGCAATGAAAATAAGAGATATCTGCGTGTTGAGATAATTAAAGTACACTTGGCAGTTTAGTTTTGTTTGCCTGACACATGTAAACTGGCACGCGCCACAGTATTAAATACCGTCATACACGTATAACACATTAATGTCAAGGTCTACCAGACTTGTAGGTCTATAATAATGTGTGTCAGTACCAAGATACGCAAACCAAATTGGAACATTAATGAGATCATATGACCGCGTAAGTCCAAGTGTATGTAAATCAAGTTGAACAAAAGTACATTGACATTCCGTCAAATACTCGACCCTAGGAATAATAATTATACAAATATTTGAATAAATCATTACTTCGATTCTATTGACGTCTGTGACGAGCTAGCAAAATGTACCCTCTTATCAGTGCTTATAGCGTTTATTCTCCACACACGAGAAAGTGCAGAACGTGTGTCCCTTTTTTGTTCACTTATATGTAACCATATGAATGAAGGTCTTTGATACCTTTATCCCTTTACAGATGGTTATTATATGCTACTATTTAATGCACGGAGATGCAACAAAACAAAAACGAATATTGTGGCAGCAATTTCCCTTGCCAAGCAGTATTATTGTTATTAAATTAAAGATGGAAATGTTTAATTGCACATCCTAAAAATCAGAAGTCTCATATTTGCTTGATTAAATAATTCATGTTGTAATTCATTGATATCAATTATGTTATTGTTTATTGAATGTAATGAATTGAAATGAGTAAAAAACCCGCTTCGACGGTTATTTTATATATATATTTATAAATCTAAATGTCACGGGATTTCTGACCCTCTCAGACAGGTCGTGAATCAAATCCATTTACATCATTAAAACAAATGTGTTCCAGCATTTGCTTGTCAATTGACACAAAATTTCGTGATGATAAATAATTGTACTTTTGTGCATGTTTTCTAAAGAGGAAACATAATCAACACCTATCTTCGTGACGTTTGGAATTCTAATTATGTTTTACCGTGTCAATGATTTACGTTATTCCGGTTATCTGGTTATTTATTTCCATATAGACACTGCTGTGCAAACGGTCTAAATACTGTTAAAACACACCACTACATTATTTGCTTTGTCCGACAACTACATTCTAAGCCGGGAATGAAGAGTTATTGTTGATCAAGTACAGACCAATTATCATGGTGAGACTGTGGTGATATAATCAGTCAGGTGTGACCGAGCTGTTGATTATGAGGGATCCTGATTATGGATGTGTTTTAAATCAGTTAAAACCCTTGAAGCTCTACATTCTTAGCTGTGGAAAAGGCCCCGGCCTTCGGCCTCTGCCTTTTCCACAGCTAAGAATGTAGAGCTTCTCGGGCTTTATCCTATACATAAAAGTCTGAGATATGTATTATTATCGACACAATCTGCAATCTGATCCCTTGGTGTCATTCGAGGAGGTCGATAAGAATGAAACTTGGTCTAAGTTACAATGCGAATAAAATACCACTGAAATTGATAAAATAATTTGTGGGAGATGTTCTAATTTTCATTTTTTTCTATATGAAAGTTGTCTACTTCCCATAAATAGTAACATTTTTTCGTCATTTGAGACTGGAAATTAGTTTAGCAATTCCAGCTTCAATTGAATGAAGGATAGAAAGAAACAAATCAGCAGCACACGTGTTATGTCTTCATAGCGTGTCCTAGCAGTCAAAGTGTATTGTATGTGAGTTGCACTTTACATGTTTAGTTAGCGGACGATGTTACTGCTGCATCAAAGTTTGACGTGAAAACACACCGACATCATGTTCGATATAGGCTACCAGTAGAGAATACATCAATGGGTCTCATTCACCAGGTGGGGTTACAAATCATCCGAATGTGAACTGACATTGTCAAATAAATCAGAGATTAGTATTGCTCATTGTTTTATCATGTGATATATTTCCATGCCACCATAGGAGTATGAAGTGAACAACAGTTTCAAAAGTATTTAAGCTAACTATATTTTTTTTCTGTTTTTTAATGTACACATCCTAGTAATGCCGAAGCACTGATCTTGAACGAGCCATGTATATTTTGAAAAAAAACCCTGTAGGCCTACCTGTACACATAGTCAGTTGGCCAGGAATCAGAAAAGAGCTTATTTAAGGTTTTCGTGTCGACTTTTCTGTGCATACCTAAAACCTTACTAGATGTATTCTCAGACCTCTTATAATTAAACCCCGACCGGTTGTCGGCTTTCATGTGTGTGCACTAGAGCTACAGAGTATTTTCAAAATAGCCGCCAAATTATCCCTTAAATTGTCAATTATACCAGTCAATCAACATTATTATAAACAGAAAACCCTCAATTAAAAATCAAAAACAATCTGGATGTAATATAGATTTACACTAATATACCTTAGGACAATATTATTTGATCTAGAGCTGCAGAGTATTTCCAAAATGGCCGGCAATTCACCCTTACATTGTCAATTTTACCAGTGAATCAACATTATTATAGACAGAAAAAAATAATTAAAATCAAAAATAATGTTGAGGTTACATAGCTTTAACATAATATACTTGAAGACAATATTTTTTACCATGAGTAGTAAAGAAAAACATTTTAACTTTGTATTTAAGCATACCATTCAGACTCTTTAATTTGAAAATATGAAAAATATGCGTATAATCCAGAGCCTTTTTGTACCTATTTTTTTTAGAATAAGCATCATTTATTTCTATACATCGTCTCCGAAATCACCCATTGAGCCCAAAAAACACTTAAAATGATTAGAATACTCTAATGATCCATACCTGAACATGGTTTTCAAAGGCAGAAACCCTTTACTTTTAGAGACAATTTCATTTTTTTAAACTATTATTTTAAGTTCGTAACAATTCTAATCCCCGGTAGCTACCCAAGAAGAATAAGTTTATTTACATTGACCTTGAAATGACCCTTAAATGACCTTGGTGTCATCTTATATCTATGCCACTAAAGCCATGAGGGTTTTATATATATATATATATATATGTCAGCATAATAATATATAATGCCATATCGTCACATTAATGTGACATTCTGATATTTACATGACATATTTTTCTGATATTACAATACCATATTTCCACACTATATAGTCAGGGAGCATCTGCACCAAACTAAAGTCCCGTGTGAATTTTGTGGTGAAAGCAAGCCACCCATCCAGATATGTTGATTGGATCCCCAAAATTAAAAAAATACGTGTTGGCAGTCTGAGATACTGGTCTATGCAGAGTTACAAGCCGACAAAAATAGATGCACTTTATGCGTTTTCTATCTGCGTCGCGTGAGTGATCAACTAATATCATTCACGTTCCATATAATTGCAGCTTAATTTGCAAAGGGAACCCAGATGCTCAATTGTTTCATAGACATGTTATATTGTTCACATCAAAATGATATCAAGTGCTGCTATAATCCTAGCTATTTTGTAGGTTGAAGATCAACCCCACAGAATGCAGAATAAGCTGCTATTAACCCCCATGATATAACTGTACTGTGGTGTAGGTAGTACTGGTCGTGGTGCTTGCATTTATGTCCATAGTTTTAATCATACAGCTTCTACAATGGAGAGTCAGGCTATCATGGGCATGGCAACTGCACAGGCCGCAAGATACAACACAGACTTCACAGTCTGCATCATTTGCCAAAAACAAACAGAGGAACTGCATGTGGAGAAGCCAACTGCCCACTACAAGGTTCTGGAATTCACAAGAGACAGGACAATGTTTGGTGATGGACACTATGCCGAAGTCAGCAAACGCATTGGAAAATTGACAGGCCAGGGGCCCATCCCACGAACCATCTTAAAATTAAGATCATCTTAACTTTCTCTTATTTGCATTAGAAAAGTTAAGATGATCTTAACTTTTCTAGTGCAAATTAGAGAAAGTTAAGATGATCCTAATTTTAAGATGGTTCGTGGGATGGGCCCCTGGACCTTGAATCCAAGGATGCCAAATCTTCCATCAGCTTGGCCCATACCAGGAAGACTACTACTCAGACCCTTAAAACAGCTGGATAAAGCATCTCGCAGTTTGGGTAGCCATTCGTCAATCTATCAGAAGTAAGAAGGCGATCAACATATTACATGGCTTTGGCATGTCTGTCGAATACAACAGACTGTTGCACATCCCTCTACAAGCATGGCGAAGAGAATGCTGGACAATGATGGCTTCCACCTGCCTCCTGATTTCATTTATTTGGTGTTGGTGACAATGTAGACTTTGCAGAAGACACCCCAGATCGGAAACACACTCTACATCGTCTCAGACCAGCAGTCCCAGACCAACCACCGCTTGCTCTACATTCTGAACAAAGGAAGAGCAGCATCACATAACAGAGGCTAGCCTGTCAGATGCAGCCTGGCTTCTTGGGAGAAGCCTATTGGAGGTTTCCCCATGCACAAGGAGACATCCCAAGAAAACATTCCGACCTGGTCTGGGTATCATTAATTTGTTAGCCGGAATTTACCTACAATCAGGCTTGGCACGTCACCACTGTTTGCTGCTCCAGCACATGAATGGCCAACACTACTGGCCATCTTAATGCAGGCTCAGGGAATCAACGCCAAAGTAGTAGGGCTTGACAGATAGACAGCCATCTCTCTTGATATGGGCCTCTACAAACCCGTGAAGCAGCTCTAGATAGCAAGAAGTGACATTAATTACCCGGTACTTTACACATTGAAATGGCCCAGCTACGCCCCGTCGGTGCATATATAGAAAACAGTGGCTAGGACTTCTCCTGGACAGAGGCAGATTTGTATGGATCAACAACAGTCAAACACATCCTAGAAGGAAGACATGTGAGAAGGCCAATCAAGACACATGTGGTCACAACAACACTGCCATACCAAGAAACCTTTTCCAAAGCTTATCCAGAGCTGGTTAGCAGGCTGACGCAGAAAACATCAGGCAAGCATGCGCAGATGGCAGCTCTGATATAGTTCAGCAAGCACATGTACGGATGGTAGATGTGATAAGCCTTTGGATGTCATTGAGAAGCTGGCACAGTTTTACTCCCAGGTTGGCCATGTTCCAGTTAATCAGCAAGCTGAACTACGCTTGGATGATTCCAGTCTATTTGGCAGACATGGAAGCACTCAGCACAAAAAGCAATCGGATGGCTATCCTGAAGAGTCTCTCTGACAGTACTGACGATGATATGGATCATCTAGAGAGTGATCATGGTGAAGAACTGCCAATGGAAACCAGCCAGGAAATGGACCATGCATCTCGAATGGCTGTGGTCGATGGAATACCAGAAGTTGAGTTAATGGGGAAAGCCTCATTGGGTACTCAACTGCTCTCATATCCATATCCTGGACAAGTACTTCTCAATGCATGAAGTGGGGGTCATTTTCGACTGATACGATGTCCAACCTTCACTAGATCAGTCTACCAGAGAAAGAAGACTAGTAGGGAGTCACATTACAGACTTCACTAACATAACCAAGATTCTGATGAAGATACTGCTCTCTCATATGGATTTGACAGGATACTTAGCAAACAAGATGTTGCAGCAAACCCATGATTTATGATAATCTGTAGATGTGGCATGGGACACCCAGTGCAGAGCAACCCATACTGACATGAGATACCTGAACAGTGACCACGTAGATTCTACATGCAGTTGATGCCTCTGGTGCAACAAGCATTATATTTTGACGTCATCCAGAACAGTGTAAGGATACAATGTTTTCTATAGCACCAGGAAGAAAGAGTACGACCGTTCAGTTCGGTCCTATATATGAGGCCCTAGGGTCCCAGAAGGCAGCGGCACTACCAAGCCTGCATACCATGAGCGGCAGTGACAACACTGGCAGTTTTGCGGGAAAAGGCAAACTTGCTTTCTGGAAGGCATTTCAAGACTCCAGTGAGGGCTGCATCACTGCCCTGATCAACCTGGGAGCTACCAATGAGCTACAGGATGACACAGGTGCTTCCATTGATCAAATCAAATCATATGCACAGTCAACCACAAACCCAGATTGTCACGACGAAGCTGCGATGGTGGCTATTCGTTAGTGGACTGACGATGCAGTAGCTAACAGTACTCTGCTCATTGAAAACAAATAGTTTTTAGTCTGTTTTTCTTATCGCAATCTGCAGCCTATTTAAGCTATACATTCGCTTAAAATTATATTACCCCCCCCCCCAATATATACCACGTTGTAAATAAATATCTGTTATAATTTTAGAGATTGGTAAAAAACAAATTCATCACCTGTTATTTATACAATATGAATACAAAAAATGTCCCATTTAAAGATGGCGATATTTCTAGCTGACTGATTCAACTTTAATGGTCATATTCCATTCTCACCTACTATCGTCTATTAGCGAGTCATGTTTTTTATGGATTTACAGTCCTATACATAGGGCAGATTCATTTATTGTAAATGGTGCTGATCTAGAATATACTAAAAAAAAACTGTTAATTTCATGGTCAGAATTACAATCAGTCATGGGAATATAAAAGTCAGCTGGACTATCAGATAAAACAAATTCGTGGAAGGAATGTATTCAAATTATTATTTATGCTTGGCTATTTTTCAAATGTAAAACATGGTAAATTTTCTTTTCTTTACAACTTATCTAGGTCTCAAACATTATGATAGGCCCAACTATAGCTTCAGGTGTAATATTGAATACACACATTTTACGTGAATATATATATCTATAAGTGACGCGACTATGTTTTCTTACTCATCAACTTTATACGGGATCTATTTGAGATATAGGCCTATACATCTAGCATATGCTCAGCCATGGCAATGGACTTGTACAGAGTTGAACAGGTTCAAGTTAAATATGCTTCAATTGGTTTATATGGCGTTTTTTGCGAACAATACTCGGCAGCAGTAAATTTGTTTATTTTGTATAAGTTTCACATCGAAATAATGACTGCATAGTACCATAGTGTATATAAAGGATATTCAAATGTCATTGACTGCTTATATTGAACTTTCTGTGTAACAATAAGACTGATTTCATGATTTTATACCTACAAATAAGCAAACTTTGGCGGCCGGGAGAGCGAATCAAGTTGAAATTAGTCTGTTTTCTATAACACTCCACCAAAAATGTACCACCAGGATTTCAGACTGCCAACAAGTTTTTTTCTGTTCTTAGAGGTCCCCTTTAGCAAACTAAATGACTGGTTTGCTTTCACCACTAAATTTACACGGGATTCCAGGTGCTCCCTGACTACTGTCCCTGATCCTGAATGAGGTCAATACGAACGCTAAACAGCAGTCAATAACAACGTCAAACTAGGGCAAATACGAAAAACCCAGTCAAATAAGTATAATTTCAGTATTTACCCTAATTGTCCATGGAAAATGATAAATAGTAGAAACTAATCAATACGAAGCCAGCCAAAATAGCCTAACTGTTATTGCACAGGGCAGAAACTATGTTATTAGGGCAAATAACAGCATAGGTATATAATAATGCCACGTATTATACAGATAGGCCTACAGAATCAGATGGTACCCCGCAAACACGGCGCATTCACCCAATGTTGTTTCAATGTTGGTCCACCGTCTTCGACGCTGGCCCAACATTGAAACAGCCTTGGGTAAATGCCCCGTGTTTGCTGGGTATACAAGTCGAGGTTCGCGACAGCAATTCACGGCTTGTAGTGGACTTGGCAGAGATACTTCTCGTCACGGTGGGTGGAGCGACTCCAACAACTACAGAAATATCTTCCAAGTCTAATCTTGTATGGTGGATGAAGATTCCTATATCATGCATTCCAAGAGAAAGGGGACATTTTGATCAAAAAAATATTTACGGCCAAACGACACCAGTGTGATGGTGAGCTGTAGGACACAATGTCAGGTTTCATTTTCCACCATAGGCCTAATTATTAGTGAAACCATAATTATTAGCCTCCTATTTTTTGTACTGTGACATCACTTGGCGCACTTAAAAGCATTCTGGATCACATGATTCAGATTCGTCTAGAACAGCATGTGCCACAGATGTAAAATCGCACCAAATCCGTAATTTGGTGTGTGCATCGGTAATTTTTTAAATGGCATCGCAAATCTACAAAGTCTTCTGGAGATTTTGAAGGTAATATAAAACTTGCAAGACTGAATGTCTTTGATATAAGAAAGCTGGAGCAACGCTGATTTCCAGGTAATAAATCACACGTGGTGGTTGTCATTCCGTCACGATTTTTAATCATTTTTTTAGATTTTATCTCCAAAAAGCCTACTAGACATCCTTTGTTTTTTATTCACTTAACATGCATATATATTGTATTTTAAAATAGCAAGTGTCATTAAAAGAGTTGTATTTAAAAAAATAAATGCGTGACAGAATTACACATTTTGCTGTGACGGAATGACAAGGTTGTGACGGAATGACAGAAACGTAATAATGATAGTCTAGATCTGTGTTTCAGAGGAGATCCGGGCATAATAAGCCCCCTGACTTCAATAACTCAAAAAGTGGGTGTTTATTTTATGTGCCAACTCATATGCTGTAAGGCCTATCTAGATTTGCTCATCACCAAACAATAATTTCTTCGATTGCATTGTTTTTGGGTAAAAAAAAAATGTTCTTTACAACTAGGTAAAAAATACGCATCGTGGTTGTACGTACGTCCTTCTTTCACGGTGTAATTCTTCCTTCACTTTTTCGAGGTTGTATCTCTAATAAACCTTCTCTAGGCTAGTTTTTTTATTCACCTAATAATATATAGTCTATATTATAATATAATATATATATTATGCATATATATTATATTATGGCAAGTGTCATTTGTTGTGACGGAATAACACAAAAATAAATTTGATTGTCTTATGATTAACTAGATCTGTCTTGTAGGGGAGACACGGGCATAATTGGCCTTAGAACTTTACTGACTCAAAAAGTGTAGGCCTATGTTTATCCTAGATTCCAGCTTATATAATGTATCTACATTTGCACATGACCAGTAATACTTTCATAAAAAAATAACTCCGATTTTATGGCTTTGTCTTTGGATAGAAAAATAAATGTTATTTTCACCCAGATGGCCCATTGTGCCAATAGCAATGTTAAATCTGTTGTAGACTGTTATGATGTTATCTCCTCTAATGTGTGTTAGGGTTCGTCTATTCAGTGATGGACGGAGACATAGTAGGTCTAGTTTTGTGTTCATGCGACACTCAAATCACAAAAAAGTGTCTAAGTGTGGTTCTGAAACTTCCCTAATTTACCACATGTGGTTAAAAATGTAATTTTACTGCATCAAGGCATTGTAAGATCTCTGTTTTTTATATATCGATTTTCATGTAGAAATGTTTCTTAAAGAAAAATGCATGTCAGAATCACAATAAGAACTTTCGTTCCAACTGTTCACAGCTGTGCAAGAAATAACAAAAAGTGACATTTGAGTGTCAATGTATTTCGTCACGTTTGCACGAAGGTAAAACTCAAAAATACACATAACACATGTTTCCAATGGGTCTGAAAGTGTATCATACTTGGATATAAAAATGTCATCTTTTTATAAATAGTTTTTGAATATGCATATAAATAGAAAGAATGGCATATCTTACAATGCTATCGTGACAGTGTAAAATCACTAAATTCGTTCAGGTCTCATAAGAACATTGATATATGAACAAGATTATTCTTTTCTGACTACCTATCATCATGGCAGGTAATAATATAAGCTGTAACGTTAGCATGGCACAGTACTGTATTTACTGTCAGAATCACAATAAGAACTTTCGTTCCAACTGTTCACAGGGGTGCAAAAAACAACAAAAAGTGACATTTGAGTGTCAATGTATTTCGTCACGTTAGCACGAAAGTAAAACTCAAAAATACACATGACACATGTTTCCAATGTGTCTGAAAGTGTATCATACTTGGATAGAAAAATGCCATCTTTTTATAAATAGTTATGGAATATGCATATAAATATGAGCCACAGCAGTCTTAAACATGTGCTAACGTGAGATAAGTTTGGACACCTTGGTTGTTAATGTGACAATATACTTGACACATATTAGTGTATCGTGACATGCTTTTTGACCCTTCATATGTTAACGTGACACTTTGTGTGACACTGTCACTGTCAACGTGACAGTGTTATTTATAGGGTAAGTGAGATCCTTCTTCTCATCCCTCAAAAATAAGATGTCCAAATGTAAAATCCAAAGATTTGGGTTTAGTCCAATTGTGTTTACATAGCCAGTATTACATCATGTACATCAGTGGTTCTTTAACAACAGAATACTTTGGGGTGTGACATTGGCATCTGTCACGTTAGCACTTGATGTACATTCAAAACAGCAACAATAAAATCCTGTAGCCCTTTTACAATGCAACAATCTGAAACCAGCCATTCAAGTAATTATCTATAGCTGCGTGCATATAAATTCTGGGCAAGGATGCGACTTCTATTAGCACTGTTGCTAACGTGACACTAGCAACATGTCAAAATATACGTCACGTTGGTATGACTTAAATGCAACAAAAAACACACTTAGCTTTAAAATATATACTTGTTTAATCAGAAATATAATCTTCTGATTTTTAATTTTCACTTGAAGCTGCTTCGTTGTCCGTGCATCTTTTAATTTTAAATAATTTTTTTTATTAGTAAATTACTTTGTATCATTGACATTCATCAGATATCAAGTGTCTTGACTTCTGTCACGTTAGATGCTGCTGTTTATTGCAAACCATTGGAATACAGTTATTTAAGCCATTCTACAATGCAATAATATAAAATCAACAATACCAACACTTATTTCTGAGTGGGTTCAGAAAATTCTAGCCAGCGAAGTAGCTTCTAGTAACACCAGTTGATAACGTGACATTAAGTGTCAACAAAAACGTCACGTTAGCATACATTAAATTCAACAAAAATGACACTTGGCATTAAGCAACCTCCTTGTCTGATCACAAATACAATATACAGTCTTTTAATTTCAATTTCAATATTGTTAATGGTTGCTTTATCGTTCCTGATACTCTCAGCAGATTTTAGAGTAATTCTATTAAATCATTTACATTTTTTTCACAAAAATCATGTTTTGTTCTATTGATTTAATAAACTATCCCATTGACAAAAGTACCTGAAAACTAACATAGCACTGCTGAAATGAGTAAATTTTGACAACACTTTGATCATATTTACAACAAAATTATGGTCGGGAAGTCAATGTGGCACTTTATCGTGTTTGGTGTCATAGGCATATATCAGGATTGGATTTGCACACGTCATTCCGTCACGTCATTCCGTCACAGTCATATGCACCATTAAAGCCTCCACAGGAACTGAACGAAATGTCATAAGTGTCAATAAACTGTACTAATTTGTTGGTAAATATGTAGTCATATAGTGAAAATTAACCTGTACCCTTAGGCTCATATACTGAGCAGAATTTTAACTTTTAATCACTTTACCAGAAACACCATGTCCGAAAACGTGTCATTCCGTCACATTGAATCAGTGTATTTTTTTTTTACCTGTGATCAACTAAATGAGTTTCTAATATTTGTTTTCAGGCAAACCAATTCAGACGTTACTGTAAACAAAATGTAACTGCTCGGCATTATGATGTGAAATCTATACTAGGAAATGTATTATATAAAATTAGCGAAAACGGTCATTCCGTCACGGTGGAATCCATGATATCACATTCTTGCTTATTTAACTTTCAGAAACGGAAAATCTCATTTATTTTATGAAAGTATTCATTTCGGAAACACACATTATCACGAAAATCAAAGCTAGCGGTTTTATTAGTCTGATGATGTCTGTCTGTGATCGTGAAATGCCAGAGTTTGTGTGGGGAGCGGTTCGCCAACATCTAGAGAGCTAATCATTACATGCTGCACTAATAAAACCTTAGTCAATCTGCTGACCATTAATTCACCACGCAATAGTAACCTTATCTGCTTATACCGGTGACCTGCCGGTGACCAACGTGTGAAATGTCAGTAAGTGCAACTAATCCCGCGTGCAACATATGCAATATTATAAATACATGGATTGGTTCATTCACATGGCGAGATATAAAACCTATTTCAAACAAACTATTAGCGATCACTATCACTATTAATTATAAAGAATACACTTGATAAACCATGACTGGTTCTGAGACAAAAACACGAAATAATGCACTCTTAATATTCATCATTCAAAGAACGACAATCATAGTAATATTAGTATTCAATAGCTGGATGGTTGACAAATCGATATCACTCTGGGCGAGCCAGCTCTGTCCCAGCACGCGCTGAGATAAACCTCAGTGAGCATGCGCGTACATGCCCCAGTGGCGCAATCGGTTAGCGCGCCGTACTTATAAGCAGTACCATACCTGCGTGAGAAATGCGGAGGTTGTGAGTTCGATCCTCACCTGAGGCATATACTTTTATATATATTTTATATATTTAACAATATAGGCATACATTGTCCAATCTAGCTGACAGGTAATAAAAATTCTGCATTTATAATTTCTGGTATCACTTTCCGTGTTTATAAAAAATGGACAGTGAGTTAAACTTTTCGCTCAGTAAGATAGGAAAATAATGTAAATATGTTCCATTATTTTCAACAGTGTATTGTTTTAAAGGTGATCTATCACCCCTTATATAGTATGAATAAATTTGTGTCAAATAGATGAAAGTTGCCACAAGATGGGGCACAAGTGTTTCCTTATAGGCCTATGGGGTGATTGGCTTATCATGTGACCCTCTGAGAGGGTCACATGATAGCCAATCATCCCATATAAGGACATAGTTATTCATACCATATAAGGGGTGATAGATCACCTTTAGATGTTTATTGTTTTGTAAAGTGATAAGGAGACCTGTACAATTAAATATTGTATTCAACATGTTCAAGAAGAGGGTTACTTTTGAATCCAATGTACCTACATTGCTTAGCCTACTTGTTCTCAATCGAGGCCTCTGTTGGAGCCGCAGCCTGAATCAGTTCACTGGGTTTGTAAACCTTTAATCGCTAAGACTGTAGTCGTTTATAATCCGTTTTATTAATCGAATAAATCACCGACATTGGGAGCCAAATGAGTGTTTAAACCTCACAATTAGCAAATGTTTGGTCTCAAACTAAACAAATATGATTAATTTCCACCGAATGCAGTGTCGGGCCAACGTCAAAAACGTTGGGTCGATGTTGTACAAATGTTGTACAGCGGTTTTGTGTTTGCTGGGTAAACTCTGATTATCTTTCTCTCGGTACCAATAATGGTCACCAAAATAATTTTTTTTTTTTTTTATGAAATTATTGTATTTTACCATAATGTATTGTATTCACTGAATAACGTACACTTATCCTGATTATAGTATGCTCTTATCTGTTTTAATAATTTATTTGTGTAAAGTATGTATAATGGTATGCGTTTTAAAGAATTTATTTGTGTAAATTATGTGAAAAATATTTTAAATATTTATATGCAATGATGTGATATTTTACCATTTTAGAAAAAAGAGAAATGTTTGTAACATGTCTCTCATAACTCAATCTGAGTGGCTGATCTTTTATCTGAACTATTAATGTATTGTTTCTTGTATATCGGGTGGGACAAAAATAAAATACTACCACTTCTACACGCGAAGTTGTGAATCGCGATAGCTAGACACAACTTCAAGGGTGAAAATTAAAGTTATATAACTTGGCACATTATAAGATTAAATGCATTTATTTTTAATTCCACTTCAGTTGAGGACAGATTTCTTATTCATTTTGCAGTTCTGCTGGCGAAGTCTTTCCACTCCTAACTCGAGGTTATACTCGGTTTGACCCTCCTTTATAACTGCCAAATTATTTAATTGGAATTTTTCACCCACAGAAAGTTGTGTCTTGCTGACGCGATCCACAACTTCAAGTGGGTGAAAACTATTTAGATTTGACAAAATGGAGGTCAACTATTTTTAAATATTGCTGCTTGATGTCACGTTTCATCCTAACATGTTTAAAAGCTGGTATTTCAATTTAATTTTTAGAGTATATAAACCTTTTTCCGTGGACTATATTGCTTATGACTGTCTGATATGAGTGTTGTGACCATGATTTTATATTAGCCGTCTTCACATTACCATGATTACAGGGCATATGTTTCCCAAAGAGTAATTAGTTTATTCTGCAGTGTTCATTTTACCATTTTACTTTCTGGTTGTCAGCTCACGTGACTTGACTTCTCGAGGCTTTGTATAACCCTGCTAGATTGAGCATAGCATCACGAGTCTGACACCAAGTAATTACTTTCCTTTATATTAATATTTCACATTTACTTCTGTCTGGAGACCTAATAATTCCTATGGTAGCAAACACATGCGTTCAGATACAGTTGGATCATATTTGGTAAGTTCGTGACCGCTGCTTCCGAAGGTTAATTTTATGATTGATTCGCTTTCTACAACCAATAAACCCAACATTACCCCCATGTCTGTCGCAGAAGCGTGGGCGGAATTTCTGAGAGCTTTCATAATGGCCACCAAAATGTAATAAAAATAATTAAATTTCCTTTGATTTACCACAGAGAGACAATTTAACCAATATTTCACACACAAACTAATTGCTAACTAATAATCTTGGTTTGCCCTCTAGATATGCATGTGTAATTTACTATGCTAATATATAAATTTCACACACTTGAAGCTGTGATTTGCCGTAGCGAGACACAACTT
Organism: Flabesymbios commensalis; assembly: GCA_964017125.1. NCBI lineage: Eukaryota > Metazoa > Annelida > Polychaeta > Terebellida > Flabelligeridae > Flabesymbios > Flabesymbios commensalis. Next base: position 40,014,950 of record OZ024905.1, on the reverse strand, counting down.
CAAGTGGGTGAAAAATGTTTAAATTATTGAATAATATTAAATTAAATTTTAGCAAGTGGCAGATACACCCTTTCATATCCAGGAGGACGAGATATGAGTAGTTTTCACTCACTTGAAGCTGTGATTTGCGGTAGCGAGACACAACTTCAAGTGGGTGAAAATTGTCTTATTTATTAATAATTATTAAATAATAATAAATAATTATTTAATTTAGCAGGATAAGGGTTAATCAATAAATTACAGTTATGTTAACCCTTTGCCCGCTAAGTTATCTTATTTGAATTTTCATCCACTTGAAGTTGTGTCTCGCTACCGCGACCCACAACTTCAAGTGGGTGAAAATTTAAATAAGTTTCATTTTTCGGATAAGGGGGTGAAATACTGAGACGTTCACAAGAATCGTGCAGTGCTTCCAGCCAATGTAATGCAGAACTCGATCAATCATATATCCCATCTGCTGTAGAATAGTATTTTTATGACATATGAATGGCGTCATGCACAAGTGGGCTAACCCACATTTTGACGATTTTTAGAAAAAATCGCGCAGCAACATGAAGTACAGGATAAGATGAATAAATACAAATTAACACATAAAGGTAACAAAATCAGTGACCAAATGGTCTAACCCTGAATGTGAAACTCGTATATTGATCAAGTTGTTGCTATCAATGACATACATTTTTAGTGTTTTTTAATGTGGGTTAGCCCACTTGTGCATGATGCCATCCATATTAAAAACGGTGTTAACTGACACCCGTGTTCATTTCCCGTCAGTATGCTCCATCAAATGGCATATACATGTGCTGTTGTAATCACCCCAATTACACAGATACTTTGAAATTTTCGCTGTAGTGTCGCGAAAATGTTATTTAGCAGCTACGCGTTGATGACAATTTTTATGGGTCACACCTTTCCTAATGCAGTTGAGTCGTTTTGCTTCACTGAACCATAATATTTACATTGGGGCGGAAAGCCACTCCTGTGGGCGTTTACCATTCTACGTATGCCGGTGGGCCCACAATATTTACTCAGTGAATCATGACGATCCCCTTCCCCTATTTTAACCTGTTTAACATCTCTCGGTTGTTTGAAATACGGGAAATAAAGGAGAAATTAGGATACCATAAATACTATGTACTATATGCGCCTCATGAACCATTAAAAATAAGGAATGCTGAGCTTTTGTTGATCGGAGGCCGCTATATTATTATTGAGTATTTGATAAAATTGGATATATTCGTTCCCTTCAAGGTCTATGAGAATAAGAAGAAAATTTACGGCTAATTTTTTTTTGTGGTTCTCACTTCAAGATTTTGAAATGTTTTTTTTTTGTCAAATCATACAACATGCTACACCATCCTAGTGAAGAGGTATACTGTAGATCTGGTAATATTCGCGAGGTTTTAATTTTCGCGAATTTCGCGAGGGTGAAAAATTCGCGAATTCAAGAATCTCGCGAAAATAATTATCACAATAGCGCTAATAAAGAAAAATAAAAATTCGCGAATTCTAAGCTTCGTGAAAAGTCCCAAAATCTGAAATTCGCGAAAATTTAAACACGCGAAAATTACTGGATCTACAGTATTATACTATTACAACAGGGAGACCCTCAGTCAAACATAATTGTCGCCTCAACACCCACCAGTTATAAAGTTGGAGCTGAGAAATACCCTCCTCTTAAACCTAGTTTCCATTCACCCTTACACATTCAAATTATCCCTCATTTAGTATATTATATAATTACATCGATTAATTATTAATTACCATTTAGCAAAATATTATATACCTTGCCATTAGTTTCAGCATATGAGAGTAGGTTGCAACGGGTTTCGGTGTATTGGAAAAGGTCGTTTTATTTTGTTTTTAATGACATTTATTAAACAACATGTTCCGATCGATGTAATACTATATGCTTAATGTACTGCTATACTAACGAAGCCGATGGGAATGAACCTGATTTAATCTAATGAAATCTGAGTGCCTGTCGATAAATAATTGTATTTTATATAAATGTAAAACCATGATATCCCATTAAATATAATATGACATCACAGTTTGCTTAGCATGTTCTGCTGTTACTGATGGCGTTTCACATTTACATAATTTAATTGTTAAGATATCAGATACAACTAGGTCCAGCAGGTCTCCTTCTGATATTCATTACATAGTGCATTCAGCTCCGTTTCATTTAATTTGCAGTATATTTTACTTTTATCGTCAAAGCTGAGCCATTTTTGCCGTTGGGTTCAGATAAGTGCGGATGTTATGATGTAACCTTTATAGGGTAATATCAGTACTAGTAGAAACAACAACTTTATTTGAACAATATATAAAAATTAAAAACATCAACCTTATTTCAACAATATATACAATAAAATTAAATGTGGTGAGGCAGAATGAGGCAGACTCGTTTTAACCCTTAAGCGCTGATTTTTTTTCTGAAAACCTTGGAGACCAAAGGTTTTTTTCAATTCGAAATTATCATAACTGTCTCAGTTAGCTCTTTCCGTTTCATATGAATACCTATGTTAATGGTCTACGGCCATTATACATATTTTAACTCTTACAGTGCGGGGATAGACTTTAGTCGTCTACAGACGTCAGATTCTGACGACTCTGGCATGCTCTGGCATGGAGGTTTCAAAGAAACAATAGTCGTAAAGATTCAATACTGTGGGTAGCCTCTGTGCGTACTTGCTCAGACCGCCAGGGCCCGAATTTCGAATCCTGTGTCTGGATGGCAGTGTCATCTAACTAGTCTCAGGAGATTATTCTGGCCCAGTTTAGCCTACAAGTGCACAAAGGTCCCATTCTCTTTTTTAAGATATAAACACATCAAATGAGCTACCCTACCCTGATTAATAATTACGTAGGGTATACTATACATACGTAGGCTTCTGATTATTACAGATAAGTAACATTTAAATAGATCACAGCATTTGAGTATATATGACCTGCCATGCGAAAATGGCAGTGAATACAATATTTCCAAAATTGATTTTTTTTCAGTGGATTTGATAGCCGCGTAAAAAATCTGTACTACTTGTTGTTTTATGATATTATTAATATTTTACATTTAGTTATTTAGGCATAATCATTAAAAGAAAAATTATTTGGCAAACTTTTCTATGATGATTTTTTACATTTAGTTATAAACCTTGGTGCCTACCACTTTTTTATCTCGGGCGCACTGTGTCCGAGATTTGGCACTTTGAAGACAGCTAATATGTATTTTCAATGTGATTTTTAAACATGTCCCCTCCCCGTACTCATTGCTACTCAAAAGCTATTGTTTAAATCACGGAGAAAAAAATAAGAAAGTAACTCAATTTGGAATTAGCCGATTATTATAGACCGAGTTAAAAATAATTCCGATAAAAAATGACGATGACAAGCAAACAATTTATCTCAAGAACAATACCAAGCAGAAAGATTCGCAGTAATATATTGGACGAATACATGTTATTGATCTAAGCCCTTAATAATTGTATTAAATCTCTCAGTGCGTGGATCGTCCTTAGACGCGAAATCTGACGTCTGTCAGATTCGACGTCTAAAGACGAAGACGGTCCCCGCACTGGAAAGGTCAATGCAAGCTAATTACGTCTGGAACTTAAAATTATGATCACGTTATCATGGAAATGTGATTGTGAGTAGATTGTAGTAATCCTATAGTGTTTATAAAAGTCTGACAATATAGCATGGCAATATAAGCAGGGATGGCAAAATCCATCGTCTCTTATAATTAAATGTTCACTGCAGACGTCTGATCTCTGGTGTATTGTTGTATGATTAAACCGTTAACCGCCGGTGCCGTCCATATTCGTTTTTTACATTTTTTCTTAGCATAATACATACCAGCTTTTAAACCTGTAAAAAGATAAAACGTGAAATTAATCAGCAAGATTTGAAATTTGATGACCTCCATTTTGTCAAATCTGAATAATGTTCACTCACTTGAAGTTTTGGATCACGTCAGCGAGACACAACTTCAAGTGGGTGAAAATTCCAATGGAACGATTTGTCGGCTAACGGGTTAAATGCCCAGTGAAGTCTTCACAACTTCTCTCCACAAAGTAATCTTTCATTGTTTTTTAAATCAAGTTTGTATGATCAGAAGACTTTCCCGCTGGTATTGATTTTCCCGGAGCCGAAATAGTGGGAGTAAATTGTTGTTGACGTCACCAGGTGACTGATGCCTGGTAGATTACAGTATGTAGCTGCTGTGGTAAAAATTCAAATTCGACACAAGTCAACACGAAAGCCGGTCCAATGATACCCAATTATGTTCTGTCACCGCTACAGTTTTTGACCAACGTTACGTATCGACTTGGCGTCCATGCAGGCCATTGTATTCATCATGTACAATCATGCAAACTCGAAACAATGTTGCCCAGAACACGTTATTTCCCGCCAGGACTTCTAATGAAGTGTGAGTTGTTTTCTGATGAATGTTTTCTGATAAGATTTAATGCTAATCTAGGTAACCTCGTAGTGTTCCTTCAAGCTGGTGATAATGTTAGGACAAGTAATAACTTGATGAATAATACACTTTTTTCATAGGACCATTCACCTAGGTAAACGTCATATGACCGATGTATCAGCTGGATGTATATACCCAGCAAACACAAAACATTTATATAACATTTAAGCAATGTTGGGCCAACGTCGGAGACATTGTATAAATGTTATAGAAAACGGATAGTATCACGGATTGCCACCCTTAAAACGCTTAGTTATAGAATTTAAAATTTCACCTACTTGAATGAAGTTGTGTCTCGTTACCGTGAACCACAACGTCAAGTGGATGCAAATTACACATATTTGTTTAATTTGAGAGCAAATATTTGCAAATTGGTTTTTTAAACACCCGTTTCAATCCCAGTAAAAGTGAATTGATCAAACGACTTAAGTCGTGCTTAGATACAAAAACAATTGTATTTCCGTCTTCTTTCTGTTATGTAAGCACGAGCTGTATATACATTATGATCCCCAGATCACTATGTATGTCATTCTATTGTTGTCAGTTGTGAGATGTATCCCACAGACATCAGACATTTATGTTAGTTGGCGTACAGCTATACATAGAATGTGCCATCTGCGTTTCCTGCATGTCATAATAAATGGGAATCGGGTGAAAGTGTGGTTTCGGCTTGGGGATAGTCAGATATATTTACGTTTAATTTTAATAAAATGAATCTAGAGAATGATCCGGGGTTGGCGAAATCCTCACCAACGGGATTCAGTCGCCTGTATTCAAGAGTAAATCTTATTAGACGTAATTAAAAATCATAAAAAAATCGATGATTTTATTTTGGCTTCTTAATATGACCAGATGATGTAAACATGTCCATAGACTAGAACTGCAAAAGTATTTTAATTTTTGTGCTGCGCATTCACCAGCTAGGCTAGATATAGAGACGAAATTCCTGATTTCTGATTATTGACAACCATGTCAAAAATTAGAAATACGCGAATTTCGTCTCTATATCTAGTCTAACTGGTGAATGCGCAGCAGAAAAATTAAAAAACTTTTGCAGTTCTAGTCTATGGACATGTTTACATCATATGGTCATAATTATTAATAAGCCAAAATAAAATCACCGATTTTTTTATGATTTTAGCCTGGGCCAGTCCCTTTAATCCATGTCACCACCGCATGATTTTCGCTAATTTCTCAGTCAATGATCGACCGATTTTCCTAAAATTTTGCAAAGGCTATATTATAGTAAAAGCCAACAGTACCGACAATTATATTGAGTATTTCGAAAAGTAGACCATTTGACATGTAATGAAATTCTGTGTTTATAACCCAGTTAATTAAATTTCTATTTTAATACATGTCAAATGGTCTAACGTCTGAAATATTTAATATAATCATCAAGGCTGTTGGGCGTTTGCAGGACAATAACCATAGCAAAATAATTTCAGGAAAATCGATTGATATATGGATGGCATCATGCACAAGTGGGCTAACCCACATTTAAATACAATGAAAATATATGTTTTTGATAGCAACAACTTGATCAATATACGAGTTTCACATTTAGGGTTAGACCATTTGGTCACTGATTTTGTTACCTTTTTGTGTTAATTTGTATTTATTCGTTTTATCCTGTACTTCATGTTGCAGCGCATTTTTTTCTCAAAATCGTCAAAATGTGGGTTAGACCACTTGTGCATGATGCCATCCATATATGATTGAGAAATCGAAGAAAAGCATGCACTACTAGCATTCTGTCTTCAGGTATAATGTTGGTATGTTTGACCTGCTTCACGTTTCACAAGATGAGTTGGCAGATAGGAGAGGGTCACCAACGTATCCAGATGGCCGATCCAGAGAAGGCGGCACTTTTTTTCAACATTATTGATGATCCATACACAAAGATTATATTATAACAGATCCTGTGTAATTGTCATATATAGGCCACAAGTAAGTTAACCTTTAAGGTACTAAGTTGTTTAACCCTTTAACCGCCAGTGCCGCATATATTCAGGTTTTGGTTTTTTTATAAGCACATTAAGTACCACATTTTAAATATGTTAAAGATGAAATGTGACATCAACCAGCAAGATTTGAAAAGAGTTCACCTCCATTTTATCAAATCTGAATAATGTTCACTCACTTGAAGTTGTGGATCGCGTCAGCGAGACACAACTTCAAGTGGGTGAAATTTCAAATTGAATAATTTTTTTGCACTATTTAAAGCAACGCAAATGGCAATCTAGCTCTTTTTTTGTTTGAAAAACAAATAAAGAGGTAAAAAGGGCTATAGACGTGATAAGCAAGTTTTACACCAAATAAAACGCCCCTGAAATCCACACAATAGTTTGTGATAGGTACTCTGTTAATCAAAGAAATAACTTATGCAGATATTTTTTCATGAATAGATATATTTTTTTTGACTTCTGAAATTTGCTTTAGCAATTCCAGCTTTAAATGAATTCTGCAGCACATAGCTAAAGTATATTTAGTATATTTAGTTTTTACATAATGACTTCTTAAATATATGAGCACCCCCTTATTTATGTCTGTCCATGTCACCTTGTTAATTCCTGCACGACTGACACAGTATCTTCAATACACCATATAACTTATAATTATACAGTAACCCGAACCGCTCAAGTACATCAGGTAAAGAAACATAGAAAAAAATACCGATATCTTGAAAATTACCGTTATCCTGGTTGACATTTTTTTAATAATTAATATGTCTGCGCTGAAATGTCAACATATTACTTATGGAGCTACAAGTACTTTGTCACATCGGGTAAAGAAACATAGAAAATAAATAAAAAGGGCGCAATAAAAATCCCTTGCAAATCACCGATATCTAAGTTGATATTTTTTATAATCAATATGTCTGGACTGAAATGTCAACATATTGCTTACAGAGTTACTCCGTAAGCAATATGTTGACATTTCAGCAGCCCGATTTTAACATTTCTACAGCAGTTAACCCTTTGGGTTCGGAGACAAACTTTAGACATCAGAATCTAACGTTTAAGGACGTCAGATTATGACGCCTAAAGTCGATCCCCGCACTGACAGAGTAAAATATTGATAACGGCCGCAGACCCATAAAAAAGGTATTCAAATGAAGCGGGCAGATCTAACTAAGACATTTATAATGACATCAAATTAAAAAAAAACACTTTGGTCTCCATGGGTTATACAAAAATAATTCAGCGTTGTAAGGGTTAAAAGGTTGCTAATTTGCCAGTACTACAGACGTCTAGTCAATCACCTACACCAGCTATGATCACACACCACAGCGAGTGGGGGGACGTTTTAAAGATAGAACACACACTGTGTGGACTAGTATTTATCTTTCATTTAAAACTGAAACTGCTAATGCAATTCCCAGTTTCAAAATGAAAGGTAAATATTTTAAATTATAGAACTAGTAAACTTAAAGCTGACATAATTATGCATATTTACTGAGCATCTAATACAGTATACTGCTTTGTTTTTAGGAACATATACCTAAAATGATAAGGGAATGAGAACATTACATAAGACCTGATTACGTAATCTTGCACACGGCTGAGCAGTCATAAGTACACAATAATAAGCTTTATTTAGAAGGTCTCTTTCACTGATCGACTCTGAAATATGCTTGTATAAACCATGGAGAACAAAGGGTTACTTTCAACTTGAAATCATCATGGATGTCTTGGTTAGCTCTTTCTCTTTCATTTGAATACCTATGTTCTGGGTCTACGGCCATTAGAAATATTTTACTCTTTCAGCTCTGGGATCGACTTTAGACTTCAGAATTTCTGACGTCTATAGTCGGTGCCCGCATTGATAAGGTTAATCTCTCCCGCTTCCGCTATTCTTCCCACCTCTCCTGAGTGATGCAGCTCCACAGCATGTGATTCAACTTCTCAGTCACCCAACCATTTCAAGCCTAGATTAGTATTGCAATCGTCACCCACTAAAAGCCGCGAATCGCTGTCGCGATTCTCCACCAGTAATGCCAATGGCTGAGAATGACTTGTAATGTGCGACAAATTAAATAAACTTGCCATATATTGTTAAAACAGTTTGATGAGCATGTGTAGAAAATTAATTCAGTTTTAGGGATGCAAAGTCATGGTTTGGTGAATCATTTAACCGCCAATTTTTTTGGTGTAATTTTAACTCACTTGAAGTTGTGTCTCGCTGACACGATCCACAACTTCAAGTGATAAAAAATTCTTCAGATTTGATAAAATGGAGGTCAAATATTTTGAAAGCTTGTTGATGTTTCATCTGTACGCATGTTCAATAAAAAATAATGAGCAAGAAACGAACATAACCAGGACCAGCGGTTGAAGGGTGAGACGCTGAACAAAGGCGGTTTTTTGTTGGACCACCGTCGATTGGCCAACAAAACACGAACATTGATTGAATTTCTCGTGTTTTCTGAGAGATTCAAATGATAAAATACTGTGTAATTAGGTACAAAGTATATTCTCAAATTGACGAATATTTGTATTGTCCAGTTTCCTATTGTTAATTAAATGTGAGATATATTAATTTATATGAGATATAAATGCACGCTAAGTTGTATATAATATATTTGCAGTTACATTTGTAATGGAATATTGATCTTCATTTCAAAAGTTTTTGTGGTGATAAATTTAGCTCCATTCTAATTTAACTTGGAAATACACATGTCGAATTATTTTTTTTCACCTTAAGTGACTATTTTCAATTCAATAAAGACCATAATTAACAGACACAATAAGTTCGGAACTGGCGATAATTATTATCTGACTGTTGCCGGTGTAACACCCAGATTATACCCCCCTTGAAACTATACCCGGGTAGATTTTGGGATCTACTATAATCTACTCCGGGGTAGATTCTAGAATATACCCGGGGTACATCCTGGGGGGCTCCCAGACTCTACCCCACTTTTCAACAAATTTATATGTGCGACCCTCTCGGGATCTACCCCTCCCTCCCAGAATTTATCCACCTTTTTCAACTAATGTATATGTGCGACCCTCCCAGAATCTACCCCTCCCTCCCAGAATATACCCACCTTTTCAACAACTATAATATTATGCGACCCTCCCAGAATCTACCCCCACCCAGAATATACCCCCCTTTTCAACAGCTATATGCGACCCTCCCAGAATCTACCCCTCCCTCCCAGAATATACCACCCTTTTCAACAACTCCAATATTATGCGACTCTCCCAGAATCTCCCCCCTCTCCCAAAATTTACCCCCCTTTTTAACAAATTTATAGTGGGACCCTCCCCGAATCAACCCCCCTACCAGAATATACCCTCTTTTTCAACAACTGTATGCGACCCTTCCATAATCTACCCCTCCCTCCCAGAATATACCCCCCTTTTCAACAACTACATGCGACCCTCCCAGAATCTACCCCTCCCTCCTAGAATATACCCCCCTTTTCATCTACTATAATATCATCGGACCATCCCAGAATCTACCCCTCCCTCTCAGAATATACCCCCTTTTCAACAAATTTATATGTGCGACCCTCCCAGAATCTACCCCTCCCTCCCAGAATATACACCCTATTCAACAGCTATATGCGACCGTCCTAGAATCTACCCCTCCCTCCCAGAATATACCCCCCTTTTAACAAATATATGCGACCCTCCCATAATTAAACCCCCCTCCCAGTTTAGACCAACTTTTTTTGACAAATTTATACGTGCGACCCTCTCAGAATCTACCCTTCCCTCCCAGAATATACCCCCCTTTTTAACAACTGTATGCGACCCTTCCAGAATCTACCCCTCCCTCCCAGAACACACCCCCATTTTCAACAACTATATTATTATGCGATGCTCTCAGAATATATCCCTCCCTCCCTCCCAGAATATAGCCATCTTTCAACAATTGTATGCGACACTCCCAGATACTACCCTTCCCTCAGAGAATAGACCACTCTTTTTGACAACTATATACCCCCCTCCTTCTCAGAATATATCCCTCGTCCCCTTTCTACAACTATATGTAGGGGGTGGGGGTATATTCTGGGAGGCAGGGGTAGATTCTGGGAGGGTCGCACATATAAATTGGTTGAAAAGGGAGTATATTCTGGGAGAGAGGAGTATATTCTGGGAGGGTTGGATAATATTATAGTTGTGGGTAGATTCTGAGGGGGGAGGGGGGTCGCATAATATTGTCGTTGTTGAAAAGGGAAGTATATTCTGGGAGAGAGGGGTAGATTCTGGGAGGGTCGCATATAGTTGTTGAAAAGGGGGGTATATTCTGGAAGGGAGGGGTAGATTCTGGGAGGGTCGCATACTATTGTAGTTGTTGAAAAGGGGGGTATATTCTGGGAGGGATGAGTAGATTCTGGGAGGGTCGCATATAGTTGTTGAAAAGGGGGTATATTCTGGGGAGGAGGGGTAGATTCTGGGAGCGTCGCATAGAATTGTTGAAAAGCAGGGTATATTCTGGGAGGGAGGTATAGATGCTGGGAGGGTTGCATGATATTAAAGTGTTGAAAAGGGGGTATATTCTGGGAGGGAAGGTTAGTTTCTGGGATGGTCGCATATAGCTGTTGAAAAGGGGGTATATTCTGGAAGGGAGGGGTAGATTCTGGAAGCCGAATACACTTTACATAATCACAAAAAAAAGGGGGGTAGATCCTGGGAGGGAGGGGTAGATTCTGGGAGCCCCCGTAATCTACCAAGGGGGTATAGTTCAGGATCTACCCCGGCCCACAATCTATCCCGGTATAATCTGGGAGGGGGGGGGGTATTTTCAGACTTTACACCGGGTCCCTGGTATGGTGGTTAACGCTGTATGTCTGTCACGCCGCAGCTCGCGGGTTCGTCTCCCGCTACGGTATTCACGTGTCAAAGAAACAAAATATTTTCTCCTCCAATTTGTAAAGCTATAGCTATAGTACCCCCACTCCATTATTTTATTATATGGCCACCTGACTAAATCACTTCTGTGATTGGTTGGAGTAGAGTACTATACTTTGCTTAGATTCAGCACAGTGGGGAAGCTCTGTGACCTGGAAGTCGCGTTCTAGCAAGGGCTCGAATTTTAAATAATGTGTCTGGAGGGCAGTGTCATCTGATTCATTTCACTATCATCAGGAGGTTCCCCTGGTCCCGTTTATTGAAACACACCACTACACTATTTTCTTTGTCGTACCACTACATTCTAGGGCGGGGGCCCTAGGGTAGTGGTTAGCACCGCTGCCTTTCACGCCAGAGTTCGGGGTTCGGTTCCCTGTCTCGGCGGTTTGAAAGAAACAAAAATGTTTCTTCTCCATCCACTTGTGAAAGTCAGTATTGTGGGGAGCTTCCGTGACCGGGAGGTAGAGTGCTCGGCCTCAGACCGCCAGGGCTCGAATTTCGAAGCCTGTGTCTGGAGGACAGTGTCATCGCAATCATCTCACTATCCTCAGGAGGTCATCCTGGCCCAGTTTAGCCTATATGTGCACAAAGGTGGCCTAAAGCCCGATTCATTTCATTAACCACTACATTCTAACCCGGAATGGAGAGTTATTGTTGACCTAGTACAGACCCACCCTGGCTGACCAGGGCATGTACGACAATGTGAGACATGTCACATAATGCAATGAAGAAAAAGCCACTGTGCAGTCAGTATGGTACAGACCAATTTTCATGGTAGATCTATGATATTAAAATCAGTCAGGCGTGACCAAGCTGTTGATTATGAGGGATCCTCATTATGTTCGGATGGGCTTAAGTCAGTTAAAACCATCGGAGTTCTACATTCTCAGCTGTAAAAAAGGCCACGGCCTTCGGCCTCGACCCTTTTCACAGCAAAGAATGTATAGCTCATCGGGCTTTATCCTATACGTAATCATATCTCAAGTAGTAGGTGATAGCCGCAGCTACAACCCCCTCTGCTTTCGACCACAATATTCTTTTAATCAGTATGTGCACACATGTGTCCTAATGTCCAATTCATTCATTCATTCATTCATTCATTCATTCATTCATTCATTCATTCATTCATTCATTCATTCATTCATTCATTCATTCATTCATTCATTCATTCATTTATTCATTCATTCATTCATTCATTCATTCATTCATTCATTCATTCATTCATTCATTCATTCATTCATTCATTCATTCATTCATTCATTCATTCATTCATTCATTCATTCATTCATTCATTCATTCATTCATTCTTTATCTGTTTCATTCATTCATTCATTCATTCATTCATTCATTCATTCATTCATTCATTCATTCAGTCGTTCGTTGGTTCGTTTAATGAATGAATAAATAAATGATTTTTTTAATCATCAACTCATTCATTTTATATTTCCGCTATTGCTAGGTACGTGTTTGACATCCATTCACCGACAATTCACACCTGTATTTAATAATCACAGATATGTATTTGATGTGATACATCTTGTAATATTTTATGTTTTTCTTGCTAAATGAGGTTTTCAACATGCGAAAATGATAATTTTAATAAATTGAACAATGAAACCATTTGATAAGCAGTAACCAATAACACAAGAAATTTAACATAATCAACTCTTATCTTGCTAAATTATTTTATTTAAATTTTACTGCGACTCACAGGGTGGGGGACCCAGGGTAGTGGCTAGCAACGCTGCCTTTCACGCTAAAGTTCGGGGTTCGTTTCCCAGTCTCGGCGGTTTGAAAGAAACAAAATTGTTTCTCCCCTAAGAAATCGTAAAACTCAGTATTGTGGGGAGCCTCCGTGACCAAGGGGTAGCGTGCTCGACCTGAGATCTCCAGGGTTTTAATTTCGAATCCGGTGTCTGGTAGACAGTGTCATCGCACTCATCTCACCATCCTCAGGAGGTTCTTCTGGCCCAATTTAGCCTGTATATGCACAAAAGTGGCCTGAAGCCCGATTCATTTCATTCCATTTCGCACACCTGCAGATTGTCAGGAACGTCCGTGGCTTTCCGATATAGGGAGGGGGGGGGGGGGTCAAGAGGTATTTTTTTTTGAAAATCTGCATCTTAAGGGGGGGGGGGGTCCGGACCCCGCTGCCCCTCTCCCCTGTGCACGCCCCTGATTGTTCATTTCGCAGCATTGCCAACAGTGCCCATATGGGTCACACCCCAGGCCGCGTCTCCAGATAACACGATACAATTGGTCCAATGCTGGTTTTATGTTGGGCTATTGCCTGGGAAGCTGCCCCAACATTACTCCAAAATTATTTTAGCATCATTCTCCTGTTTAATGAGTTAATTCAATGTTCTTTGAATTTTGGCCAGCGTGGCAGAGGATGTACCAGTATTACATCAACATTGAGAACATGCCTACTGTTTGTTTGGTGGGCATACCAACATAATTTCTGCACTTAAAGCGAATATAATCGGGAATATATTTTTTCTTTGCACATTCAATAACACATTTTCAGAATTGAACTTCGCACCTAAAGTTTCAAGGACACTGTCAGGACCACTGTTAACTACATTATAGCGTTTGTAGACCGCTCTGTTTTCCAATTCCCCTACAGTCATGGCAACAATTGTGCCAAGCAAATATGGGGGTAAACCCAAAAATGGAAGCCCAATGTAAAAATGTGATCAATTCTATGACAAGGTTACATGTCAATTGATTTTAGCTTCATGCTCATAATATTATTGACCGAAATGGCTCATCAACTTAACCCTTTAACCGCCGGTGCCGCATATATTCGACTTTTTATTTTTTATTACCACATTAAGTACCACCTTTTTTAAACATGTTAAATATAAAATGTGACAACAATCAGCAGTTTTTGAAAACAGCTGACCTACATATTTTCAAATCTGAAATTTTTTTTTCACTCACTTGACGTTGTGGATCGCGTCAGCGAGACACAACTTCAAGTGGGTGAAAATTCAAATTGAATAATTTGGCGGTTAAAGGGTTAATCCTGTTGATCGAATACCGGTAGATCAAGGGTGCCCAGCTCTAAGTATCGACAAAATACGTAACGGTTGCGTATTATCAGGAGAAACCCTCTTAGTACAGCAAATCACGAAATGCTAGCGGTGAAAATGGATTACTTTTTCCCGTGCATCTGACCCTGCCAATATCGAGGAGTAACCTAGTGGCATCGTGTGGGCAAGTTATCTAATTATACCCCAGTCACCAGAGGTGGAGAAAATACGAAGGCGGACATGTAACGTGTTTAAATATTTCTTAGAAAGAAAATACCCATCAAACACGATATGTTGATCCAATGCTGGCTTAATGTTGGGCCAGCGTCGCAGACGGTGTACCGGCATTAATCATATATATCGATATCTCATGTTTCTTGGGTAGGAATGGTATAGGCCGAACATTTCTATTAAAATTTCTCTATTGTGTCATCTCATCGCTTTTAAAGTTACAGTTATTAGAATGTCTTATTCAGTGTGCATATATTTGTACTGTCAGAAGCACGATTATATAATGTTTGAATTATAATATAGAACTAAAGCCCACGATCCGATATTTAATTAATGAGATGTTTTTATATTATTTTACTTTCATATGATATGATATGATATGATATGATATGATATGATATGATATGATATGATATGATATGATATGATATGATATGTTATGATATGATATGATATGATATGATATGATATGATTTGATAATTACGATGTTTTAGATAAGCATTTGCCCATCAGTCTGTGTGCAAATACATAATATATTGCGATGTGCATTATTATATACAATGTGTCTGAGCAACGCGACAAATGAAAACTTTCTTAAATAGATCAATAATACAAACCTCTGAATTCTTGATAACATGTATAGATAATTTTCAAACTTGTTTAGCCCTAGCTAAACAAAAAAAAAATATTTATTATTTATTGTGCTCTGAGGATATCACATCCACAAATGAGTCCATAAATGATTTTTTCCAAAGGTGAAGAGAGATACATTTCAATCTCAAAGCTTGTAAAGGTCTACAAAGAAATAAAAAATGGTATATAGGGGCCTACTTGTCACCTGATATTTCACTTGTCTCAAAGACGTTGTCAGGGTTGATCTACATGGATTCTTTATACGAAATTGACCTGCAGGAAATAAATTGAAATGTGTTAGGTGATTTCATTTTAGAAAAAACCCACGGAGTAAATAAGACTTAATCGATTCCCCTCGGCGTCAAATACATGTGATAGACGAAGGCGCCACTTATTTAGTAGAGCCAATGTCTAGTCTATACCGGACATGACTCATCCCTCTCAATGTAATAAGGTGTAAATTGACAGTGTGGGAGATAGTCCCATGGCACGAATACATGCCTCAGTAGATTACCAGCAAACTCGAGGCGCTCACACAAAGTTTGTTTAATGTTGGTCCAGCGTCGCAGGCGGTGGACAACACTGGCTGAACGTTTGCTATGATGTCGCCAGTCCAAAAAAATACTAAGGGACATTGACTAATTATTACGTGTAGATATTACATCTAATTTAAAGATAATATGGTTGCGACATTTCCAATTTTGGCTCAGATAACATTCACCTGGGTCTCTGTGTAAAGACTATATTTGAAATGTCTATTCTCAGACATCAATCCCAAAAAAGGAAAATTACAGATTAAATCAATATTTTTGTCATTTTCATTTCATGATTTTTATCATTATAATAACACCACTGAATAACAAAACGTATCTAATGCGCCCAATATAGCCTGTGAAGTTTGATACTTCATGACGTATTAGACAGCAGCAACATTTTACATATTAATTTCGGCTCTTGCAATTTTACACTATATAAAGAAATGCATTAGAAGCGACAAGAAAACATAAAACAATATTATACTTTATAAATATATATATTATCCATGTAAGCCTACATCTAACTTTCTAAGTAAGAACAGCAAACTCTGAACGAATAAAAATTGAACCTAAATCTCTATCAATGAGCGCGACGACACCATGGTGATATTTGCCAAGCACTGCAGATGTATATGTCGTTGGAAATATGGATGAAACAAAACTAATAGATGAAACATAAATTATTTGTTTATCTATTCTGCCACGCAGGTCTACAGATATATTTATGTGGGTTTCTACATAGTTTTTGTAGAGATTTCGTTACTTGTCATTTCTAGAACTCAAAATATAATCCTGCTAAAACAAATAAGCAAATTAAATACTATAAACCATAATTTGGCGACTCAATAAGTTTCTCGCATGTCTTACTGTTTTTCGCCAATGCGCATATTAAAAGTTATCATTCGCTAAATATCGCATTATAAAATATACAAATTATATTGATAATAAATTCCCGACAACAAGTTTCCAGCAGAAGATAATTTTTAGGCCGCACTCAATGAAATGGTTTTGTTCTTACATAACCTGATTAAAAATGGGTCTACACCAGGGAAGTGGCCAGTTCTAATACCATGACCCATTGCAGTCGGTAGGCCTACATGATTTAATCAGCTAATTCCTATCCGATTTTTTGTTTCTTTGTTTTATAAGAGCACGACTGTGCGTGGTTAACTCTCCACCAGTGCACAATATTAAACTCTACATTTTACATTTTTATCTTTCAGCGTGGGGACCGACTTTAGACGTACTCTAACGTTCTACATTTTTATCTTTTACTGCGGGGACCGACTTATAGACGTCAGATTCTGACAGCTAAAGGCGGTCCCCGATATTTTTACTATATTGTTCGTAGACCCATAAGATAGGTATTCAAATGAAGCGGAGAGAGCTAAGTAAGACAATTATGATGATTTAAATGGTAAAAAAATTGTTGCTATGGTCTGTATAAAAAATTCAACGCTCTGAAATTCTACTTTTCATTGCTCTTTCCACCCACATTCCACCCACGAGTATCCTCAAAGTGAATAATTCAGATGGGACTGATCCAGACAAAACTTCCATATCTCGATGGATGACATGCCATTATGAAAAAAACGCACCTGAAGTGTACTGAAGATGAATAGCTGGTTGATTCACAGTCAGTACAACTTGAAAATAATTAACTTCACATCATCTCTCAAAATAACACAATTATTCGTAGCCACATTTTTATTTTTTCGCTAACGCAATTGCTAACGAAAAGCAAATATATTATCAAAAATACTATCCAAGTACTTTTC
Organism: Flabesymbios commensalis; assembly: GCA_964017125.1. NCBI lineage: Eukaryota > Metazoa > Annelida > Polychaeta > Terebellida > Flabelligeridae > Flabesymbios > Flabesymbios commensalis. Next base: position 39,997,387 of record OZ024905.1, on the reverse strand, counting down.
TACTTTTTACTAATTATTGTTGGAATATTTGGTCGAACTCATATGATAAAGGTGTAAACTAATAGCTACTCCTGCGTAATTCCCATTTAAAAAGAGGGATTCAGTAATAAATATGTTTAGTAGGCCTATATATTTCCTACTTCAATAATACTAGTTGAAAAAAATGACCACGATTAGGGAACCCTTTGGTCACACTGACCAAATACTTTATCCTTTGAGTACCGATAATTAGTTGTAAACATTTTGAGCATAAAATATTATATTGAAATGTTGTTAGATAAGGTCTGCGGCGACAATGGCAAAGCGACACACTCTGACCTGCGCCACGTCTCTCTCTGTGTCCACGTGTGAACGTCTAGTCAACAGAACACATTGACCCTGGCCCAACATTGATCCAGCATTGTGTTGTGTTTGGTGGGCAGATGTCTCAGATGGACGGGAGATTATCGTGACTGAGAGAGACACTCACATTACAACCTGACAGCTCAGAAAAAATCAATCAGAAATTGGAGAAGAAAAAACTGTTGGCTTACTGTGACCAAAGGGGGCCGGTGAGGGGCTTACTTGGATCAGGATTGGTGTTGTGTGATGTACACACGGGATTCTCTGGGAGCGGGGGTCAATGGATTAAGGACTGGAGGCGGGAGTCAGTGGATTGTAGATTGAAGGCGGGAGTCAGTGGATTTTAGACTGGAGGCGGGAGTCAGTGGATTGTGGACCGAAGATGGGAGTCAGTGGATTTTGAACTGGAGGAGGGAGTCAGTGGAGTTTGAACTGGTGGCGGGAGTCAGTGGATTTTAAACTAGAGGTGGGAGTCAGTGGATTGTGGGCTGGAGGCGAGAGTCAGTGGATTGTGCACTAGAGGCGGGAGTCAGTGGATTGTGGACTGGAGGCGGGAGTCAGTGGATTCTGCACTGGAGGCGGGAGTCAGTGGACTGTGGACTGGTGGAGGAGTCAGTGGACTTTGTACCTGGGTGGGAGTCAGTAGATTATGAATTGGAGGCAGAGTCAGTTGATTGTGAAATGGAGGCGGGAGTCAGTGGATTGTAGACTGGAGGCGGGAGTCAGTGAATTGTGGACTGGAGGCGGGAGTCAGTGAATTGTGGACTGGAGGCGGGAGGAAATGAATTGTGGACTGGAGGCGGGAGTCAGTGAATTGTGGACTGGAGGCGGGAGTCAGAGGATTGTGGACTTGAGGTATGAGTCAGTGGATTGTGAACTGGAAGAGGGAGTCAGTGGATTTTGAACCAGAGGAGGGAGTCAGCGGATTGTGAACTTGACGTGGGAGTCAGTGGATTGTAGACTGGAGGAGGGAGTCAGTGGATTGTAGACTGGAGGATGGAGTCAGTGGATTATGGACTGAAGAAGGACGTCAGTGGATTGTAGACTGGAAGCGGGAGTCAGTGGATTATAGACTGGAAGAGGGGGTCAGCGGATTGTGGACTGAAAGAGGAAGTCAATGGATTGTAGACTGGAAGAGGGAGTCAGTGGATTGTGGACTGAAAGAGGGAGTCAGTGGATTGTAGACTAGAGGAGGGAGTCAGAGGATTGTAGACTGGAGGATGAAGTCAGTGGATTATAGACTGAAGAGGGAAGTCAGTGGATTGTGGACTGGAAGAGGGAGTCAGTGGATTGTGGACTGAAAGAGGAAGTCAGTGGATTGTGGACTTGAGGTATAAATCAGTGGATTGTGGACTGGAGGCGGGAGTTAGTGGGTTGTGGACTGGAGGCGGGAGTCAGTGGATTGTGGACTCTAGGTGGGAGTCAGAGGATTGTGAACTTTAGGTATGAATCAGTGGATTGTGGACTGGAAGCGGGAGTTAGTGGATTTTAGACTGGAGGTGGGGGGAGTCAGAAGATTGTAGACTGGAGGAGGGAGTCAGTGGATTGTGGACTGGAGGCGGGAGTCAGTAGATTGTGGGCTGGACAATGGAGTCAGTGGATTGTAGACACAAGGAGGGGATGAGTGGATTTTGGATTGGAGGCGAAAGTCAGTTAATTGTGGACTGGAGGCTGGAGTCAGTGGATTGTAGATTGAAGGAGGGAGTCAGTGAATTTTGGACTGGGGACGTGAATCACTGGATTATTGACTGAAAGCGAAAGTCGGTGGATTGTGGACTGGAAACGGGAGTCAGTAGATTGTGGACTGGATGTGGGAGTCAGTGGATTGTGGGCTGGAGGCAGAAGTCAGTAGATTGTGGACTGGAGGCGGGAGTCAATGAATTGTGGACTGGAGGCGGGAGTCAGTGGATTGTGGACTGGAGGCGGGAGTCAGTAGATTGTGGGCTGGACAATGGAGTCCGTAGATTGTGGACTGGACGATGGAGTCAGTGGATTGTGGACTAGAGGCGGGAGTTAGTGGTCGGTGGACTGGAATAGGGAGTCAGTTGATTGTGGGATGGAAGAGGGTGTCAGGGGATTGTGGACCGGAGGCGGGTGTTAGTAAATTGCGGACTGGAGGCAAGAGTCAGTGGATTGTAAGTTGGAGTCAGTGGATTGTGCACTGGAGGAGGGAGTCAGTGGATTGTGGACTAAAAGAGGGAGTCAGTGAATTTTGGACTGGAGGTGGGAGTCAGTGGATTTTGGATTAGAGGTGGAAGTTAGTGGATTGTGGACTGGAGGCGGAGTCAGTGGATTGTGGACTGGAGGCGGGAGTCAGTGGATTGTGAACTGGAGGTGGGAGTCAGTGGATTGTAGACGGGAGTCAGTGGATTGTGGGCTAGAGGTGGGAGTCAGTGAATTGTTGACTGGTGGCGGGAGTCAGTGGGTTGAGGACTAGATATGAGAGTAAGTGAATTTTAGACTGGAGGCGGCTTGGTGGATTGTGGACTTTAGGTGTGAATCAGTGGATTTGGGACTGGAGAAGGGAGTCAGTGGATTGTGGACTTTAAGTGTGAGTCATTGGATTGTGGACTGGAGCGGGAGTGAGTGGATTGTGGACTGTTGATGAGATTCACTGGATTGTGGACTGTCTGGAGGCGGGAGTCAGTAGATTGTGGACTGGAGGAGGTGGTCAGTGGATTGTGGACTGGAAGCGAAAGTCAGTTGATTGTGGACTGGAGGCGGAAGTCAGTGGATTGTGGACTGGAAGTGGGAGTCAGTAGATTGTGGACTGGAGGTGGGAGTCAGTAGAATATGAGCTGGAGTCGGAAGTCAGTGGATTGTGAACTGGAGGAGGGAGTCAGTAGAGTGTGGGATGGAGGCGGAAGTCAGTTGATTGATGACTTGATAATTCAGCGTATTGTGGACTGGAGGCGGGAGTCAGTGGACTGTGGACTGGAGGTGGGTGTCACTGGATTTTGGAATGGAGGAGGGAGTCAATGGATTGTGGCATTTAGGTGGGAGTCAGTTGATTTCGGACTTGAGGTGGGAGTCAGTGGATTGTAGACTGGAGGCGGGAGTCAGTAGATTGTGGACTGGAGGCGGAAGTCAGTTGATTATGGACTGGAGAAGGGAGTCAGTGGATTATGGACTGGAGGAGGGAGTCAGTAGATTGTGGACTGGGTAGGGAGTCAGTGTATTGTAGACAGGAGGCGGAAGTCAGTGGATTGTGGACTGAAGGCAAGAATCAGTAGATTGGGAACTAGAGGCGGAATTCAGTCGATTGTGGACTTGAGGATGCAGTCAGTGGATATTTTTGACTGGAGGAGGGAGTCAGGGTTGTGTGGCCTGGAGGCGAAAGTCAGTTAATTGTGGACTGGAGGCTGGAGTCAGTGGATTGTAGATTGAAGGAGGGAGTCAGTGAATTTTGGACTGGGGACGTGAATCACTGGATTATTGACTGAAAGCGAAAGTCGGTGGATTGTGGACTGGAAACGGGAGTCAGTAGATTGTGGACTGGATGTGGGAGTCAGTGGATTGTGGGCTGGAGGCAGAAGTCAGTAGATTGTGGACTGGAGGCGGGAGTCAATGAATTGTGGACTGGAGGCGGGAGTCAGTGGATTGTGGACTGGAGGCGGGAGTCAGTAGATTGTGGGCTGGACAATGGAGTCCGTAGATTGTGGACTGGACGATGGAGTCAGTGGATTGTGGACTAGAGGCGGGAGTTAGTGGTCGGTGGACTGGAATAGGGAGTCAGTTGATTGTGGGATGGAAGAGGGTGTCAGGGGATTGTGGACCGGAGGCGGGTGTTAGTAAATTGCGGACTGGAGGCAAGAGTCAGTGGATTGTAAGTTGGAGTCAGTGGATTGTGCACTGGAGGAGGGAGTCAGTGGATTGTGGACTAAAAGAGGGAGTCAGTGAATTTTGGACTGGAGGTGGGAGTCAGTGGATTTTGGATTAGAGGTGGAAGTTAGTGGATTGTGGACTGGAGGCGGAGTCAGTGGATTGTGGACTGGAGGCGGGAGTCAGTGGATTGTGAACTGGAGGTGGGAGTCAGTGGATTGTAGACGGGAGTCAGTGGATTGTGGGCTAGAGGTGGGAGTCAGTGAATTGTTGACTGGTGGCGGGAGTCAGTGGGTTGAGGACTAGATATGAGAGTAAGTGAATTTTAGACTGGAGGCGGCTTGGTGGATTGTGGACTTTAGGTGTGAATCAGTGGATTTGGGACTGGAGAAGGGAGTCAGTGGATTGTGGACTTTAAGTGTGAGTCATTGGATTGTGGACTGGAGCGGGAGTGAGTGGATTGTGGACTGTTGATGAGATTCACTGGATTGTGGACTGTCTGGAGGCGGGAGTCAGTAGATTGTGGACTGGAGGAGGTGGTCAGTGGATTGTGGACTGGAAGCGAAAGTCAGTTGATTGTGGACTGGAGGCGGAAGTCAGTGGATTGTGGACTGGAAGTGGGAGTCAGTAGATTGTGGACTGGAGGTGGGAGTCAGTAGAATATGAGCTGGAGTCGGAAGTCAGTGGATTGTGAACTGGAGGAGGGAGTCAGTAGAGTGTGGGATGGAGGCGGAAGTCAGTTGATTGATGACTTGATAATTCAGCGTATTGTGGACTGGAGGCGGGAGTCAGTGGACTGTGGACTGGAGGTGGGTGTCACTGGATTTTGGAATGGAGGAGGGAGTCAATGGATTGTGGCATTTAGGTGGGAGTCAGTTGATTTCGGACTTGAGGTGGGAGTCAGTGGATTGTAGACTGGAGGCGGGAGTCAGTAGATTGTGGACTGGAGGCGGAAGTCAGTTGATTATGGACTGGAGAAGGGAGTCAGTGGATTATGGACTGGAGGAGGGAGTCAGTAGATTGTGGACTGGGTAGGGAGTCAGTGTATTGTAGACAGGAGGCGGAAGTCAGTGGATTGTGGACTGAAGGCAAGAATCAGTAGATTGGGGACTAGAGGCGGAATTCAGTCGATTGTGGACTTGAGGATGCAGTCAGTGGATATTTTTGACTGGAGGAGGGAGTCAGGGTTGTGTGGCCTGGAGGATAAAGTCAGGGGATTGTGGACTGGAGGGGGGAGTCAGTGGATTGTAGACTTAAGGATGGAGTCAGGGGTGTGTGGCCTGGAGGAGGGAGTCAGTGGATTGTGAACTGGAGATGAGAGTCAAAGGATTGTGGAATTGAGGTATGAATCAGTAGATTGTGGACTGAAAGCGGGAGTCAGTGGATTGTGGACTGGAGGCGGAAATCAGTAGATTGTGGACTGGAAGCGGGAGTCACTGGATTGTTGACTGGAGGCGGAAGTCAGTGGATTTTGAACTGGAGGCGGAAGTATGTTGATTGTGGACTGGAGGTGGGAGTCAGTGGATTGTGAACTGGAGGCGGAAGTCAGTAGATTGTGGACTGGAGGCGGGTGTCAGTGGATTGTGCACTGGAGGCGGGAGTCAGTGGATTGTGGACTGGAAGCAGGAGTCAATGGATTGTAGATTGGAGTCAGTGGGTTGTAGACTGGAGGAGGGAGTCAGCGGATTGTGGACTGGAGGCGAGAGTCAGTGGATTGTGGACTGGAGGAGGGAGTCAGTGGATTGTGGACTGGAAGCAGGAGTCAGTGGATTGTAGATTGGAGTCAGTGGATTGTGGACTGGAGGAGGGAGTCAATGGATTGTGCACTGGAGGAGGGAGTCAATAGATTGTGGACTGGAGGAGGGGGTCAATGGATTGTGCACTGGAGGAGGGAGTCAATGGATTGTGGACTGGAGAAGGGGGTCAATGGATTGTGCACTGGAGGAGGGAGTCAGTGGATTGTGGACTGGAGGAGGGGGTCAATGGATTGTGCACTGGAGGAGGGAGTCAATGGATTGTGGACTGGAGGTGGGGGTCAATGGATTGTGCACTGGGGGCAGGAGCCAGTGGATTGTAGACTGGAGGAGGGAGTCAGTGGATTGTGGACTGAAGGCGGGATTCAGTGAATTTTTGACTGGAGGCGGGAGTCAGTAAATTGTGGACTGCAGGAGGTAGTCAGTGAATTGTGAACTGGAGGTGGGAGTGAGTGGGTTGTTGACTTGAGGCAAGAGTCAGTGGATTGTTGACTGGAAGAGGGAGTCAGTGGATTGTGGCTTGTGTGTAGGAGTCAGTGGATTGTGGACTGGAGGCGGACTCAGTGGATTGTGGACTGAAAATCTTTCAAAATATACAAGTGTTTAAATTATTTCGAGCTTGAATTTATCTCGCATGTCGTGAATTATCATTAAGTACGTGCCGCCGATTACTAGAGATTTATTGCCGAATTACCAGAAGCAAGATAATTGACATATCGATAACATTAATTCCCTAATGGACCAGTAGAGACGTTTAATAGCCCAGACTTTTACCAAAGCTGGACCAATATCTGCACGATTGTTATGTCTGGGCAATTGCTCTTTGGGAGTTTAATTAAAACATTATTTAGTATCTCATTGTGATTCTCATCCGCACAAAACAATTTTCTCAGACAACAGCAATGTTTTTGTATGAAGTAATAAAAGCATGCATGTTGAGCTACAATCTCTGGCGACATGTGTGACTTGAGGGAGTGAGAAAATATAAACGTTGTTTGTTTTTCGCATGATATTGGAAGACACAGCACATGTCCAGTGAATGCTCGACTAAAGGCTTATTCATTTCACGATTGCTGTATTTTCCCATATCACACTCACATGAACACCTTTTGCATATTTTATTTGATATTGTCATACATGTATTACGTAGACTTGTTTATATAGTCCCTAGTTTAGTTTAGTTTAGTTTAGTTCAGTTATACCAGAAGCGTGGTTTATTTATATAATTTATACCGCGAGCATGTAATAGGTAGAACTGAACATAGCTTCATATTTCTTACTTATCTTGAACTTGTGAAGGTTTCAAATTCTTGTCACTTTGGAAAGTGACAGACACACTCTTTCAAGCTTTAAACAGGACAATTCACGAACTGAACCAGAATTAGGGATTTAGCTCTGAAAATTAATCATGTTGTGCCAGGTGTGATATCAGATGTGATGTTGACCTCTGTCTACAAGTACAGTCACGGAGACCCTCTCCTACCTAAAACTCCGGAATAATAAACAAAAAAGCCACGGAAAATATAGCAAAGTGATCATTATGAAAGTAGTTGTCAGAGAATGTATATAACAATCTACTTTCGATGATTTTGTAGAGATATTTTTTTTGTACAATGTGTTTTGCCTTTGTGTATGCCAACACAAGTTGTCACTTTGGTTCTAGAAAGAACATCTCAACTGTCCTTCATATCTTTCTATTTTAATGTGTAATTTGACAACATCTCATATTCATTTCAATAAACCTGTAGACGGCAAAAATTGAATTTCGTCCAATATTGAAAGAAGAGACACATTACGGCCTTTAGCGACCAAAGTGTCGTATATGCCATTCAAATCAATGTCACATACGATACTTATGGCTGCTAGAACATGATATGGAGACGACGCATAGTCATCACTAACACTTATATTACTATTTTATTCTTTTAAAATTTCTATCGATCGTATTATCATAATTAATTTTTACTGCAAAATCAAATGATATAATATGAGATCATTAGAATATTGTTACTGTTATAGTCCTTGATTTCTTTCGATTATTCCGGTTAAACATATATAAATACTTGCGCTGTTCGACCCTGTCCGTACTCTGACTCACTATGAAATCTGCATTGTATTTGATAAATCAGGTCATTTTTATTCAGTTAGAGGTGTGAATTGCAGCTGCAATTCACACCTCTAACTGAATAAAAATAGAGTAAATAACTTGGTACAAGGAGGGGTGGACTGTCTACGAAAAAACGTAGTGTGAGAAATAACACGTGTCCTGAGTGAATCATTAGAACTCAAATAAAAAGGATAACCGGGAAAAATATAGGATTCACAATCTGTTAATTATGCTTATCACAAAATCATTTCAGATAAGAGGCTGTGGGTGCCGCACCCGTGTCGTGATTTACCATTTCATTAAATATCATAGACAGAAAAATGACACGATCCTCTCCTACTGATTATCATCCATGATTCAAAACAAATCTGTCTATCTAGAAATTGCTGAAAAATTATGACACATTTTTCGAGGGAAAAAGTATACGCTGCCTTAATATGCGAAGAGGTATTTATCATGTTTGTACTGTAATCTAAATCAGAATAAAATGACAAATGTGGACTCAATAAACCATACAATTAGGTATATTTACATAATACATTATGCGAGGTATGTATGTTTTAAAAATATTCAAATTTTCAAATAGTTTGTTGTGTTCACCCTTTGGACGCCAAATTATTCAATCTGAATTTTCACCCACTTGAAGTTGTGTATCGCTCACGCGATCCACAACTTCAAGTGAGTGAAAATTATTCAGATTTGATAAAATGGAGGTCAACTGTTTTCAAATCTTGCTGATTGATGTCACATTTTACTTTTAACATGTTTAAAAGGTAGTACATAATCTGCTAATGAAAAATGAAAACCCGAATATATGCGACACCGGCGGTTAAAGGATTAAAGTAACTTGAAAACTCCGCGATTGTTAAGGATTGTTAAACATTTCCTTAATCCAGATTATTTTTACTAGCTGTAGATACATGCTGTTTGCAGCGGTAATGATATATGGACCGGTAATGGGCGGATATGCAATATGATCTAGTTTAGAAGGGAAATCAAAAAATTAAAAACGGTCCAAAGCAGCAAATTAATTATAATGTAATTTGAAAATGAACTAAATATCAAATGGTCAAATACATATTGGGTACACAAAACATCTATACTACGTCTGCGTGTATTAAATTATTATTTATCATACAAAACAAACCCATTATAGTATCTGCTAGTCATTTGGATAACACTGCCCTCAAGCGTTAAATACCTCAGCACTATTTTATCATCGCAAAAACACACCAACACGAAGACGACAATTCTAGTTTGCCTTCGCGTTGGTGTGTTTTGGAAATGGTAAAATAGTATGTTTGATCATTTGCGCGCTCGCGATCGCGTTCATCTAGGTATATTTTCGCATTATTTTTGACCATGAATTACAACATGATATCATAAATTAATAAATTAAATAACAACTTAATATAAATCAGAAAATAATCAATTGCGCTATGTTCCACAGCATGAATAAGTATCAGATCCATGTTTGACCCATTGGATCAAGACGCCCTCCCACTAAAAAATTGAAAATCTAAATTATCTAGATTTTTCTTACTTTCATCAGAAAAGGTAACAGACTAGGCTATTTCTCGAGAAAGTGTAACCCTGGATCAGGACCCCCTCCCACAAAAAAATTAAAAATCTAGATTATCTAGATTTTTCTCACTTCCATCAGAAAAGGTAACAGACTAGGCTATTTCTTGAGAAAGTGTAACCCTGAAAGCAAATCGTGTTAATTTATGGCATACAGTGTTTTTAGGGATAGTTCAATATATTGAATTTGCTGTATGCTAAACGTGAAAATACCTCAAAATGTCTCAAAATAGAGGAATCGAAAATGGCCGCAACCACAGGCTATCATTCCATATATTAAATAAAAAAATGAAAGCTTGCTAAGAACACGACTTTTTATAGGGTTTCATATACGGGTAGCACGCAAATAAATCATTATTTCTAAAATACATAGAAATTCCAAGATGGCCGCCGCCAAAAATCGAGATTGAATGAACACGATACAAGCCTGAATTATACACTGGGCAAATCACTTCCTTATTTAGTTTTAAGTATGAACAAAATAATCAAGACATATTTTGTGTGCATTTCACACGCTTAGCAATGATAAATAACAGATGAGCTCATTAGTTTCTATCTTATCCCTTCCCGGCGAAAGGGCACCGCATTTAGACCTACTGTCTAAGAATGACAGCTGTGACTAATGTTTTGACTTCATTGTAAGATTTGACTGTAACATTTTGTAAGAAATGACTTAAGTCAGTTTGCTGCTGTTTCCACATGTCTACTTCATCACGTTCACCATGAACTTTTTTGGCAATTGTTGCTAATTATTTTACAGTTATACATCCATGAACATGAATGTTTCCGCAACCACAATGTCGGCTTAGACACCCTTTTTTACCGCGACATAAAGTAATTTCCTTGCAAGATTGGGAATCGGTGGCAGAGATAATAGCCATCGTACTATACTGCCTTTTGGCTATGTATAACGGTCATTTTGATGACTGGTGGTAGATCAGGACATATAACTGGTTACAGACGCTTGCTTGATAATGAGAACGCATAGTGTGAAGCTTTGCTGCATCGGACGTTGGTGGCAGAGTATCTTGTGCATGGCCTATACAGATAAGCTTAACTCGAGCTTTGTCACACGTCATATACTAATTGTACAGATGATTTGTCTCTCTGAAGCAGCTGTAGTTTGTGTAAGAGAACCGTTGCCTGAGCCTATTAAACCACTTTTCTAAAGCAAGTGGGGCCTCCGCCTGCACAATAGATAACAATATGCGAATATCATACAATTGGAAATACATTGGGGTTTCAGCTCTTATGCAGAGGTGTGTGTCTTGCATTGTATCAATGTAAAAGTAGTATTGAAGTTAGCATGTAATTAGAGCAACATTAACCTGATGTCATCTTACACATGCCTTCTATTACTCAAGTAAGGAACATCAAGATCAGGATTAAAATACCTCTTAGTGGTTGATTCCTACATAGAACTACGGGTTTAATTGGTTTTACATTAACAATATGGTTTGAAAGCAGTACAGGAAGATCCGCGTCATTGCCTTCAACTGCCAGAAATCCATAGCAGTCTGATGGAGGAGGAACGATTGGATCTTTATCTATTTTACGGCCTAATGTTTAGCTACCAGCTATGGCATGGCAAATATCATAGCTTCTTTTTTGTGCGTTTTTTAGCTCTAGATGCTGGCTATTCTCTGAATGTTCACATAATAGTTTTTCCACAAAAGTCTTCATTTACTGCCGTCTGAAATGTTCTGATCTAAGTCACAAACAATACTGTTTCTCCCAAGATGCAGGAGTATTTTTTATCGGAACATACTATGCTTTTTTCGAAGATGGAATTAAGAAGATCATAATCAACTTTCTCCAACTTACTTTTTATCCTCCCACTGTGAGTATTGTCATCATTTTGACCTATATTGTTATGTTTATCAATGCTTTTGATCTATGATAATAAATTCTCAGATTATATGATAACGGCCATCTAATCAGTGCATAATGTCTTCGGGCTATACCTACTAAGCCAACATTCATTTGCGTTTAAACCATTCAGTACTTTGGTCAGTTGAAACTTGATTGAAACGTCGATCATTGCATGCGCTTTGCTATAAAGTGACGCAGAGGAAGATGCTGAATATAGTCATGTTGTCACACCAAAATTCAGCATTTGGGCCATCAGGCATAAAGAGGCATTAGAACTATCTCATACGCTTTTAAAAATTTAGATTTGTCTGTTGTTAGTTTTTCAACCAGCTGCACAGTGTATTCAGCACCCATATATTTGCAGACATGTGATTTTTTAATCTGATTTTTGGCGGCGGCCATCTTGGAATTTTTCTGTCAAATAATGATCTATTTGTATGCTACCCAAAAGGCTTATTCTTAGAAAACTTTCATCTTTTTATTTATTATATGGAATTTAAACCTGTGAATGCGGCCATTTTGGATTGCTCTATTTTGAGACATTTTGAGGTATTTTCACGCTTGGCATGCAGCAAACTCGGGTTTAGTATATCGAACTTCCCGTAAGAACAATGTATGCCATAAACTAACATAATTTACTTCTATTATAAGATTTTAACCAGGCATATTTCCACGCATTGTGCCTAGTCTATAAGACTGAACTGATCACATAAAGCCTGATCACAATGACCCATACGCCCGTCGTACCAACGAAGCTCGTACGATCTATAAGAACTACGTACGATGTTCGTAGATTTTCTGCGTCAAAGTCTATTAACGACTCATAAAACTGTTGTTACAGCGTTATTAGTCAGTTTTTTTAGGGTGTTGCTAAGACGATTGTACGTCAACCCTACGACGAGGGGTTTTCTTGGGGCGTTCGTAGAGACTTAGACATTTCCAAAACCTTTCTACGAACTTACAAACAGAATAGGAAAGGTTTTTTTCTTACGAATGCCTTGTGAAGCCCGCAAGAAATGGCCCGAAATTTTCCAAAAATCGTTGGTACGTCGTTCAAACGGTGGCCAGGTTGCATTTCAGCCGCATTAGAAGAATATACCTCAATTGCCGCTCGATATTATTGAATTCTACGTTGATATTGTCCACAACTCAACAGTTTTGAGCATGACCAGAACATAACAGTTTTGGGCATGACCAAAACATGACAGTTTTGAGCATGACCAGAACATGACAGTTTTGGGCATGACCAAAACATGACAGTTTTGAGCATGACCAGAACATGACAGTTTTGAGTATGACCAAAACATGACAGTTTTGAGCATGACCAAAACCTAACAGTTTTTGAGCATGGCCAAAATATGACAGTTTTGAGTATGACTAAAACATGACAGTTTTGAGTATGACTAAAACATGACAGTTATGAGCATGAACAAAACATGACAGTTTTGAGCATGGCCAAAACATGACAGTTTTGTGTATGACTAAAACATGACAGTTTTGAGCATGACCAAAACATACCAGTTTTGAGTATAGCCAAAACATGACAGTTTTGAGCCTGACCAAAACATGACAGTTTTGAGCAGGACTAAAATATGACAGTTTTGAGTATGACCAATACGTTTGGAGTCGGTCGACCTCTGGTCTTTAAGGGGTTTGAAGGAGTAGGCCACTGTGTAATGAAATGAAATGAATCGGGCTTTAGGCCACCTTTGCGCACATATAGGCTAAACTGGGCCAGGAGAACCTCCTGAGGATGGTGAGATGATTAAGATGACACTGTCCTCCAGACACAGGATTCGAAATTCGAACCCTGGCGGTCTGAGGCCGAGCACGCTACCTCTCGGTCACGGAGGCTCCCCACAATACTGACTTTCACACGTGGATGGGGAAGAAACATGTTTTGTTTCTTTTGAACCGCCGAAACCGGGAACCGAACCCGGAACTCTGGCGTGAAAGGCAGCGGTGCTAACCACTACCCTAGGGCCCCCGCCCAGGCCACTCTAGGAACTAACGGAGACATATGTAGGATTCCCAGAAAGCCCATGTTGATTATAGAGATGTGGAGGCAAATGGGGTAAAACTGAAACCAGAAACATACATAGAGAGGGACGTGGACGTGCGACGCTGGCCCAACATCATATCAACATTGAGTGACCGTCTCGTGTTTACTGGGATACAAGACATTTTCCTATCGTTGGATTATAGTTGGTCCACCTTCTGTGATGCTGGACCAACAATAAATCATCATTGTTTCAATGTGTCGTATTTGCTGGGTTGCTGGTTATGGTTGCCGGTTGATGGCGCTGCTGCTGTCACGGACGTCCTGTGTGGTCCGCTGAGCGTGGTGATGCGCGCGCAGCCAGGTGAGCGGTTCACTGTTGTCCGTCATCAGCCAGGAGGCGGGCTGTATGTAAAGAAACCTCTGGCGTCAGGATCCAGTGAATCTATACAGTCACACCACTAGGGGACGCCACCAGCAAACGCTGCTACCTCTTTTTCAGTCTCTCAATTTTGGTTCCGTTCCGCATTTCAGTTGGTTACATTTTAAGTCACACATTGATTTTTCTAGGGTTGATTTTGGATTGCTTAGATTTGGTGTCACGCCTGCACTTGTCACGCCGGATCATTTGGTTTTCATCACCTCCGCCAGAGCGTGACGACCACACACACACCGCCCCCGGGATCACATCCCGGTCTCCTCATCCCACGTGAAATAGGCCTACATGTAATCCACACACACAACTATCATCACACGCATCCTGCCCCGCCGCCAGGTGAAGATTTTTTCTGAAAAACGTGGGCGGATACGAATGAAATTAGCGGCACGACTAGTTATCTTCAAACAGAAGAATAAAGTGGAGACGGATGACGCTCACTACACCACTGTTGAACTTGCAGATGGTATAACTACGAAGAAATAGGAATTATCAGAGCTATTTGGTTTGATCTCACTTCTGATTGCTGTGTCTCCGCGCCATCCTGTGTGTTGGTGGTGTGTCTGTAGGCGTGTCGTCACCAGACCACAGCCGTGATAAGGAGTGACAGACAACGCGGACAGACACTGATAGGGAAAGAATAACCATCTACAGCAACCGGCACATCATCACTCACCCGGCTGTCTCTCCTCTATTATACAGCCCCACTGCCATCAGTGCGTCTAGCTCCCTCCTTTAAGCGGACACCAGAGATGTTGTGTGTGACAGAGGGCTTGTGGCAGGGGCTGCACACCATGGCTCAGCCCAGGTGTGGTTTGAGGACCGTGCTTATCATCCTGATGCTGGCCACCTTTGCCTTCCTGCCTGCGACCTGCTTTTACGTAGATGAGGTGGAGGAGGAGTCACCAGAAGGTACGTGGATTTTCTACAGTTTCTGAACCAAACAAACTGGACACGTTCATCCAATGTGTGGTTAACCATTATGCTGTTAATTTATTTTTTCACACTATTTTTCATTCATTTGAAGCTGGAATTGCTAACGCAATTTCCAGCTTCAAATGACGAAAAATAATTATATTTATGACAAAATATACATCCTCAAAAAATTTAATTATTAGATTACCTAAGCATCTACCACAAAACATTTTGACAATTAGAGTGGAACTTATTTTGTCTGAAATTTGTTTGAATACAGACCCGGCAGCACAAGGGTTAATGTTGCGCTAGCGTCGAAGACAATCGGCCAACATTGATCACACAGCTGGTTCAACGTGACCATATGTAGTTTTAGAAGACGATAGGTTAACAGTAAAACTACATTATGTCAAGCTGGAGCCGTTCACCAAATGTGTTTCTAACGTTGGCCCAGCGTCTAAGCCGATGGGCCAACATTTAGCCAACAATGGCTGCAACAATGGTGAGCGTTTAAAATGATGGCCAACGTTAATCAAGCTTGTTTGTTGGGGAATCCCCACTGAACTAATATACGTTGACCACATGTTGTGTTAATGGTGGCCCACAAGGCCGACATTAAAACAATATTGGTTCAAAGTCTGAAAACCTATATAGCAAACACGGCGTATATAATATGTACAATATGCGGTTGATGTTGGGCCATGGACGGTGGACCAACGTAATGCCAACATTGGTCCAACACCTCCTGTTTGCTCACATAAACCAACAGGTACCTGGCAAACACGAGATATCGCATTGGTTTAATGTTGGTCCAGCATCAAAAACGGCCTGCCAGCGTTAGGCCAACGTGGTATCTATTTGTGGTTCTTTTTGGATAAAGATATCGTGTTTACCTTACATTAGTCGAATGTGGGAGAACAGGGGAAATTGGCTTAACGTCACCTCTTTCAACCCTGAGTTTACCATTGTCATCTTTATCCACTACAAGCCGCGAATTGTTATAGCAATTCTAGACTTGTTGTTGATGAAAATGACTTAGGCCTACGTGGGTAATTACACAATAAAAGGTAATAATTATTATTAATAAAACAGTTCCCTGAAAATGTTCATTGTTTAGGGAATTAAGTCATTTATGAAGAGAATGAGAATTTAGCAAGGTGTTAGTTATGAGTTGTAATACCTCATTTTCATGAAAATTTAGCAAGGTGTTAGTTAGGAGGGTTAATACCTCATTTTCATGATAATTTAGGAAGGTATTAGGATGGGTATTACCCCATTTTCATGATAATTTGGCAAGATGTTAGCAGGGGTAATACTTCATTTTCATGATAATGTAGCAAGGTGGTAGTACATGTACCTCATTTTCATGAGAATTGATCAAGGTCTTATATCCTATTAGTTAGGAGGAGTAATACCTAATTTCCCACATGAGTTTTTAGCAAGGTGTTAGTTGGGAGGGGTGATACCTTATTTTCATGAGAATTTGGCAAGGTGTTAGGTTGGGCAACACCGCATTTTCATGATATCTTAGGCCGGTGTTAAGTTAGGTAATACCTCATTTTCATGAGAATTTAGCCAGGTGTTAGAAAGGGTAATACCTCATCTTCACGCCATACAATCAATTATTTGATTGATCACACGTAAATCAGGAACTGTGTTGTCTTTGATGGTGAATCGTTATTTGTAATTATGATGTTTAACTGTTGTTGTTATTTAATTTATTGGAGTAATGTAAGAACGACGATCTAGTTATGGCGTCTCGCAGATAATTGCGGACGTAACACTTGAAGAGATAAATAATTTATTTTTTCACCCACTTGAAGTTGCGTCTCGCTATCGCGACCCACAACTTCAAGTGGGTGAAAATTAACCATATTTGTTTAGTTTGAAATTAAAAAATTGCAGCCTTGATGTTTAAATACTCATTTCATTCCCAATAACAGTGTAAGTTAAATTACAAGCGACTGTAGTCGTGTTTGGTGGCGAAAGGGCTAAATTCTCACACTACAAGCTGTTGAGATATATAACCGACACGCGTGTAAAAGCGAAATCCTCGTTTATAGTATACATATTACAGTCTATGCGGAGGAGAAATATTGACTCAGAACCTGTTCGATTCGCACATATCTTAAAGTAGTTTAGAAATCAGGTTTGCTTCGGTTTGTATGCCCGAAACGAACGCCGTGAATTGATACCAGTATGGTTGCCGCATGTATTCACAGGAAAGGTGGTAAAAGCGTTATATACCACCAATCCATAAATAGTTTGAGTCAATGAAACGTCTAGTTTGGCAAACCGGTTCTAGATTCAAACGACCAAGCTTTTATACAGGCAGGTGTGATGGTTTGGTCAATCCGGTTCTTGGTGCGCATCAAACGCTCTGGATTGGTAAACCGGTTTAAGATCGGCGCGAAACAAACAGGGCCTAACTAACAGCTTAATTCATCCAGGTAGATAAATATATTGTCTTACTAGAATGTTAGATGGGAAAAGGATTATTCCATGCTATGCTGAAAAATATAAATATACTATACGTTATTACGATAAAACGTGAATACAGAATAACACAAGGCATGGAGAATTGCTTATTTAATGACGGACCAGCGTTTAAAATGATGATCCAATAACGTTCATTTCATAAAACTGCAATATTATTCTTGGATTATTTAATGAACTTATAAATAATTGAGAATCATTTTCAGTGATTGAAAGATCTAAGTCACGATATGAGATACTTGAAAATTCATAATGTTTAGATTCTTTGGTATATAGCTAGAATCCAACCGCCTTCCCTGCATTTTTCAAATGAGCGGATTTTGTTTTAGGCATTATCCGCCAAGACCAAATTTGTCATTTATTCCAATTACCAGTCATTTCCTGTCACTTAGTAACGCAGATTGTAGTCTTTTATTATCCAACATTTTCTTCTCCTCTAGTGGCAATGATATGCCTAGGATCTAGATCAGCCACTACGACGCTAGCCTAGCATCAGCCCAACATTGGGATAACGCCTCATGTTTGCTGGGCAGTTGTTTCTCTAATGTGTATTTTCCGAGAAATATCGAAACGACTTAAATTTCACAAATCCAAGTAATTTTCCAGTTTTCTAAGTGATTACAAATTTGCTTTGGATTAGCGCTGGTACGTATTTTTGTATGGAAAAGAAACGAGCTCTTTAGATTGAGAGAATTGCCGACGCTTTAATGGGGCGCGTTTTACTATCATTCTCGCTCAGAAATTGGTCATTTGCAAATGATCGTTAATATTAACCCTTTGACTTCCAGGCCGGGTGCATGCCAGGATCCAGATATACTGGTGTAGGAGCTCTATTTTTCGTCATTTGAAGCTGGAATTGCTAACGCAATTTCCAGCTTCAAATGACGAAAAATACATAAATGTAGTATATATTTGACGAAAATTTGTGTCATTTTATGGTTACGTTCATTGACGAATGACGACGGAAATTTCCGTCATGTATGGTAGTGAAAAGGTTAAACGAGTGGGTTATAGTGCTCGTATCCTCTTTATACATGTCAAAGGGGGGGGGGGGGGACAAACGAGGAAAGTCAACGAGCTTTTATCATTTTCGTATGCGGCTGGAATTGTGTCGCGAGAAGTTTGAAAAATAACGTACCAAAAACGCGCCCCGGAATGCTCGTTTCCTGCCTATAGGCCTACAAGTTAAAGAGGGAGACAAGTGAGGAAAGTCAACGAGCTTTTTCCATTTTCGTAAGCGACAGAAATTAGGCTACGAGAATTTTGGAAATAATTAAATGTACATAAAACGTGGCCCCCATCCCACTTGGAATCCTAAAATTAAGATTATCTTAACTTTCTCTTATTTTCATTAGAAAAGTTAGAAAAAATCTTTTCTAATGAAAATCAGAGAAAGTTAAGATTATCTTAAATTTAAAATCCTTACTGGGATGGTCCCTAGACCTCGAGCTATGAGGTGGATTGCGCGGACGGCGCACGATGCCTCTCTCAATTTTAGCTTACGTGCTAGTTCAATGGTGAGCCAGTGTTGCAGACGGTAGTCCAACATTAAACGAGCAGCCTGACACAAGAAAGGATGCCTGAAAAAAACGTTTATATTTCCCATTTCGCCACACAAGCGGAAAATGCAGTTTGATGAATAGAAACTATCAATATTTTACCATTAGGGCACATAAAGAGACATTCGTGAGATTCATTTAAGATATTTATTTTTGATAATTCCGACACATAGAGGGACAATGCAGTGAGATGCCTAAAGCTATCTCTATTCATGAGATAATTACATCTGTCTTTGTTTTCATTACATGATGAACTTGTTTATCATTATCTACTGGCAGGCATGTTTAATATTAATTTAAATGACAAAGTGTGAATGATCATGTTTTTAAATATCCCACTTGGATAACGAATACGTTAAAATGAGTATTAATCACGGCAGCACGAGAGAAAAATTATCTTGCTCCATCACGCTGTTGTTTTATTGAAATTTATTTAGGTAATTAACAATGAACAATTATGTGAATGTCCGAGGCAGATGGTGACAAACCTAAAATGAATTAATAGTGAGTGAGTTGAGTGAGTGAGTTGAGTGAGTGAGTGAGTGAGTGAGTGAGTGAGTGAGTGAGTGAGTGATTGAGTGAGTGAGTGAGTGAGTGAGAGAGTGAGTGAGTGAGTGAGTGAGTGAGTGAGTGAGTGAGTGAGTGAGTGAGTGAGTGAGTGAGTGAGTGAGTGAGTGAGTGAGTGAGTGAGTGAGTGAGTGAGTGAGTGAGTGAGTGAGTGAGTGAGTGAGTGAGTGAGTGAGTGAGTGAGTGAGTGAGTGAGTGAGTGAGTGAGTGAGTGAGTGAGTGAGTGAGTGAGTGAGTGAGTGAGTGAGTGAGTGAGTGAGTGAGTGAGTGAGTGAGTGAGTGAGTGAGTGAGTGAGTGAGTGAGTGAGTGAGTGAGTGAGTGAGTGAGTGAGTGAGTGAGTGAGTGAGTGAGTGAGTGAGTGAGTGAGTGAGTGAGTGAGTGAGTGAGTGAGTGAGTGAGTGAGTGAGTGAGTGAGTGAGTGAGTGAGTGAGTGAGTGAGTGAGTGAGTGAGTGAGTGAGTGAGTGAGTGAGTGAGTGAGTGAGTGAGTGAGTGAGTGAGTGAGTGAGTGAGTGAGTGAGTGAGTGAGTGAGTGAGTGAGTGAGTGAGTGAGTGAGTGAGTGAGTGAGTGAGTGAGTGAGTGAGTGAGTGAGTGAGCTTTTAACCTTTTTATTTAACCATTAAAAAAATGTTTAATTGTTACATTGACATGTGTTTGATTAAAATTCCACAAGTATGAGTGATTTTCACCTACTTCGAATTGTGGGGCGTGGTAGCGGTACACAACTTTGGATGGTTAAAACAATAAATTATATGATTTGGTTAATGGCTAAGTTGTAAAATCGTGGTTACCATTAGAAAAGTTGGTCATTAAGAGTTGAGTTAGTGATTCAAAGAGGGGATTTAATCACGCTCTTGACAATCACCGACCATTGTGTTGTGTACGTCATGATCAAGAGTAATTCTCTGGATTTAACCATTGATTAAAGGGATTATAAGTCTGCCATTATTCCAATATGACGTCAGAGCTGCCCGCAACAATAACTATGATGACGTGATAGCCGCCAAGAAATCTGTGGGCGTTTTTACGGAGGAATGCGCGATGTAGTGACGGCTACAATTAGCACCCCCCCCCCCCGCTATAATACATCTCCAAATAGCTATGACAGAAAGAGGGACAATAGAACATAAATAAAGATGATTTAGATTTAAATTGAAATCAGATTTTGTGTATATATTATATTTGTATTTAAACATTTTTTAAACATGCAAAAGATGGTACATTATTATCATTATTATCAATACTATTAATTGAGTAACATGGTATTAACTTTGGTTGACAGGAACAGGTCAACCATCTATTAGAGAATTAAAATTACATAATAAACTTGATAAAGTGATATATAACAGTATAGTGTAAAACCAACTGTTCACCAGTGTTGGCGTACTTGTCATGTGAGACAATTTTAAGTTTAGTGCTTAAAATAGTAATGTTTTTGTCTACATGTTTTTTTGAAATATACACAGTAGATTATTAATTTTGTGATATGTAACCATAAAATAAAGATAGCTGACAATTGTCTGTCATCAGTTTCCCGCACCAAAATTATGAATTATGTATACCGCAGTATGACCCATTTTAAATATTTACCACGCCTATATTATTATATTATTCTGTTTCGTTTTTCAATAAATAAAATAAACAAGATGCAAACGGTGTTCATTTAAGCATACAGCCAAACTACAGCACTCGTGCAATGAACACGCCTTTAAGCGAAATAAACAATAAACACCCGATTCGTTGGACATGTTCTGTATTTTCCCAATCCACACCACAAATGAACATTTTTTCGTTTACTTCAATATTGAAGACGGGGACAAGGCATGCATGCGGCTAATAAATATTTTGTTTGTTATTTCTATGTTGTGTATTACAAGAAGTATGCAATTGAAATTGAATTAAAACAGTGATTGTGTATGTTAAATGCAACTGATGAAGGTGCAGCATGTGGTTTTGGTGCAGGGATAAGAAATCCAGCAGTTTATTATTTATTTGAGGAAAGTGTGGATATCGATGCTGGCCTTGAAAGCATCAACTGTAGAGGCCTGTGTAATTTGTGGGGGTAAACTGTTCTATGCTAAAATTGTTCTAGGGGAAACGTTGCATTTGAATGCATCTTATGTTGAATTGATATGGTTGACAAGGGGTGTGTATGTTTAGGCCCTATTATCAAACAACCACACTCACAACTCACCTTTAGCCATAATTTTCAACTCAAAGTGCGGTGCTGTGGAATATTATATGCATACGGCGTCGTTGGGAAGGCGAGATGGGCTCATCTCAGCACAAGTCACCACATCAAGCCCGAGCCTTTAGGCGAGGGCTTCATGTGGTGACTTGTGCTGGGATGAGCTGATACGATATACGTCTCTCAGTGAACACCAAAGCACACAGTGTGAGAAGTTACATTAGTGATGGAGGTGGTTGGTGGTTGGCTTCTGAGACAGTCACACTGCAGCGTCCTCCGCAGTGGCGTCCTTTCATCTACATGTATACTGTCAGGATGAGAACCCACTGTAATGCCTCAAATTGTCTCCCCGGGATATTATATTGTGTCTGGGGGATTTACTATTCCCGTTAACTGCCACCTACTGACTAAATATAGCTCTCGTGGAGCTTCTCTTATATGGTGGAGTCTGCCTGGACGGTGAAGCTTAGGCATGCACGTTTGCGTTGTCTTCAAAATGGGGAAATATCTAATAAATTGGCTGTAACCCTTTAGATGGCGGAATCCGACATCTACAGGTTAATATATTTAAATTGGCTGTAGACCCATAATATAGGTATTCAAATGAAGTGGAAAGAGCTTACCAAAACATTGATGATTATTTCAAATTGAAAAACTCCGTTAATCTCCATGGTTTATATATCGTCGCCTCGGAGCTAAAGGATCCTATCTGACACTCGTCAGAGTGGCAGATAGGATCCTTTAGCTCCGAGGCGACGATATATAGTGTGGGTTAAGGCATGCATCACATCACAGCTGGCAGCCCAAAATCAAAACTTATTTTTTCTCACATAACTGGCACGGAATTATCGATACAATCAGCGGTGGAAGCGGTGCGAATCCAGGCTCTTCTGAAATAACCCAGCAAACATGAGACGTTGGGCCAACGTTAGTTTACTGTTGGGCAACGTCGTAGAGGGTAGGCCAACAATAAACCAACGTTGGGCCAACGTATCGTGTTTGCTAAGAAGGGGTCGAACGTGGAAGACACATGCAAAACGTTTGTCAACTTTTTTTTGTTAATCGGAACAATGTATTTTTCCTAAATTTTGTTGACAAAGGGGGGGGGGTGCGACACTGGCAAATGATGATTACCAATTTGGCTGATTCTTCAGGTGATGGGTCATTGAAATCGGACACACTTACATTCACATTTAATGGGAAAGGCATTAGATATATTGTATTAAAAAAAAAAGCTAATGTCTGTATTCTTCAAGTGCTGCATTAGCTCATTGCATTGTCCGTTTATGTAAAGTCGACACAAATATTATTAGATTAGAGTTGATGAAAAGACCCTGCGTTTATGAACTAGATCAGTCTGCATATTCAGTAAAAGAGCATCGTTCGCAATAAAAAGGTTAAATAATTACAATAAACAGGTAACGGTAATCAGTTACTTTTGCACGAGAAGAGTCATCCTGGAGAAAAAACATTTACTTTTACGCGTGAAAAAGTTTCCGCAGAGAAATAACTCGGCAGTTATATACGCCTGAAGGATCATCCCAGTGGAAAAAGTGGAGGCTGCCACTTTCACACATAGAGTTGACTCTATTCAGTAAGCACAATGCGTTGGTCTAATGTTGTGCCAAGGCTGTTCCACCGTCTTCGACGCTGGCCCAACATTGTTCCATCATCTGATCCTCCGGCAGTGTGACTATCACACGTACGTGTGGACGCGGGTGGGGGTTGAGGGGGTGGCACACTATCAGGAGATGGGATGATTGTGAGCAGCTACTTTTCTATTCAGTCAAATCTGTCATAAGCAGGAGAAGCAAACCGGCAGACATTACGTCCCCGGGGTGGAGGGAATCCCTTACCATGAATTAATTTACTGGTCAACCTGGTCTCAGGAAAATGTTTTCTGATTGCCTGTGACAAAACAACGCTTCCAAATACATCTTTAATGTATAATTTCTTTTCTATTTTTCATTTGTCATATTCACTTATGTGAAAAGGGAGGTTTTCCTCCCTTTTCACATAAGTGAATATGACAAATGGATGAATGAATAAAAAGAATGATTGAATGAATGATTGAATGAATGAGTGAGTGAAGGAATAATTGATTAAATCAATCAATCAATCAATCAATCAATCAATCAATCAATCAATCAATCAATCAATCAATCAATCAATCAATCAATCAATCAATCAATCAATCAATCAATCAATCAATCAATGAATCAATCAATCAATCAATCAATCAATCAATCAATCAATCAATCAATCAATCAATCAATCAATCAATCAATCAATCAATCAATCAATCAATCAATCAATCAATCAATCAATCAATCAATCAATCAATCAATCAATCAATCAATTAATCAATCAATCAATCAATCAATCAATCAATCAATCAATCAATCAATCAATCAATCAACCAATCAATCAACCAATCAATCAATCAATCAATCAATCAATCAATCAATCAATCAATCAATCAATCAATCAATCAATCAATCAATCAATCAATCAATCAATCAATCAATCAATCAATCAATCAATCAATCAATCAATCAATCAATCAATCAATCAATCAATCAATCAATCAATCAATCAATCAATCAGTAATTATTTTGTATTTTAAATGTTTCGCCAACGAGTATGGAAGACGTAGTTCTAATCTGGCTCTTCAGACTGCTGACCTATGTTTGGTTCTCGATACCTCTGTATTCCAAGCTGTAGTTTATGTGACTTAGTATTTAATCCTTCAAACCCTCACGACACACAAAAACATCATATTGTATCTCTTGGACCAACAGTGGGTCGATGTGTCGTGTTTTCTGGGTACCCACCAGGCGCGGAGGTTTGGTCCGATGCTGGGGCAAGGTTTGGCCAGCGTCGATGATGCTGGAACAACATTGCGCCAGCGCTGGTCAAACCTCTTGTGTTTGATAGATATGCGATGCACTGGGCCGGTGTTGGTTCTTTGTTCACCTACACTGGACGGACACCGGCTCAATGCTTCCTGTGTCTTTTAATGTATAATTATGCCTTTTAATTATCATTATTATGGATGTTTTTTTTTACCTATATTACATGTTTTGTAATAATCACTGCATCGAATAGTTTTATCAATAAAAAAAAATATATTGTATCTCTGAAGAAAGGATTTATTTAATTTCCTCAAACCTTTTCAGAACGAAAGTTTTAATGGAACTCTTTTAATAATAATAACTTTTTTTCGTTTGCCACCCACTTCAAGTCGTCTCCATCCACTACAAGTAGAGAATTGCGATGAAGATGACAATGGTTAATTCAGGCCAGAAAGGGTAATTGCGTCCTAACCCTTATCCTGCTAAGTATTTAAAAAAATCAACCACTTGAGGTTGTGTCTCGCTACCGCGATCCACAACCTCAAGTGATTAAAAAGTACTCATATTTGTTTAATTAGAGACAAAATTTGCAAATCTTGATTTTTAAACAGTCATTTCATTCCCAATAACAGTGATTTAATCTGGTAATAAAACGGATTAAAACACGACTATTGTCGTGATTAGCAGGCAAAGGGTTAACAGCCGTTATTTAATTCTTGGTGATGAGTATGCCACTGCGCTGGTACTGACTTTATTTTACTTTCTCATGATATGAGTGATTACTTTTTGATTAAATGTCATCAGAATGATGCCTAATAACCCTGTACCGAATGCCAGTCTGAGTCACTGTAACTAGACAGTAAATATCACTGATGAAGTCTGAGGTATCACCAACCAGTTAATTATCACAGATGTCAATAGGTGCGCGTCAATGTGTGCTGTGAGACACCCACGGCGATACGGACCAATCACTCCTCCGCACTAATCAAAATGGCCTATTACAGCACACCATTTAATCAATCCATGGCAATGAAGACAATAATATTACCAAAGGAAATACAAATACATACAGTTGTTTGGAGAGGAACATGCCGCTGCATGCATTTTGATTTGTCACTTTTGTGCCCTATCTCGCTTTTTTAACAGTATTTTAATGTAGATGTTCTTGGGAATGAATATCGTACTAATCACCACAAAGAAGTGACGGTTATTTAGTGATAATTTCATAGAGTTTCCCTTGGCTTGTCAAGATGATTTATTTTAATGTTCAACCACTTGAAGTTGTGTCTCGCTACCGCGATCCAAGAGGTTAACATTTAATCGGCTAATAAACCAGATTAAAAACGACTTTTGTGCTTAGCAGACAAAGAGTCAAAGGTGATCTATCACCCTTTATATGGTATGAATAATTATGTCCTTATATGGGGTGATTGGCTATCATGTGACCGTCACATGATAGCCAATCACCCCAAATATGGGGTGATTGGCTATCAAGTGACCTTCTCAGAGGGTCACATGATAGCCAATCAACCCATATAAGGAAACACTTAAGCCCCATCTTGTGGCGACTTTGATTTATTTGTCACAAAATTATTCATACTATATAAGGGGTGATAGATCACCTTTAAGATCTTTTCTGACTCATGATAATTTACAACCCTGACATGAAATACTGACCGTGTGAAGGACTACATTTTACCCTTTCAACGCTGATATATTTTTATATAAACCATGGAGACCAAAGGGTTTTATCAATTTGAAATCATCATAAATGTCTTAGTTAGCCTTTTCTGCTTCCTTTGAATACCTATGTTATGTGGATTAAAATTTAAATTGTATTACTTATAATGTGTTATTATGAAATTATTGTTGTATTCGTTATTATTTGCTCCCAGTAGATAATATTATCTCCGCTCGGTATTACAAGAGCAAAATGTACTTATAGTAAAAGGCCTCAAATCCCTCAATCATAGTCAACTCTATATTTTTAACAGACCTTTCACAAGCTCGATTCACACTATCAGGTTTTTGTCTTATCACACCTCAGATTGTGACTCATCAGACAATGTGATCAGATTAATCAGATTGTATCTGATCAGATTGTTTCTGACATACTTTCCGACACATCAGGTAAAATTGTTGGTAAGATCGTTTTCATTCCGACGACACCATGAGCTCGAAATGAAATATTATAATTGAACATGTGTTGTATTGCAAGTTCATGTTGACCCCATACTGTTCGTTCGAAACGTTTTAGAAGCATTCCGTTCCCAACCACAAATTAATAAATCATCGTGTTGTAGAATTTCCACGTGGTTCTGTAATGGTTGTGGCCACGTTGAGATGGTCAGTGCCCAAATCCTTATATATTAGTCGTGATTGGAAGGGACGTCAGAAAAAATTCTGATCAGAGATGGGCGGGGGCCCTAGGTATAGGCCTAGTGGTTAACACCGCTGCCTTCCACGCTAGAGTTTTGTGTTTGCTTATGGTCTCGGCGGTTTGAAAGAAACACAAATATTTCTTCCCCATCCACTCGGAAAACTCAGTATTGTGTGACCGAGAGTCTCCGTGACCGAGAGATAGCGTGCTCGGCCTCAGATCTCCAAGGTTTGAATTTCGAATCCTATGTCCGGTGGGCAGTGTCATCTAACTCATCTCACCATCCTCATGAGGTTCTCCTGGCCCAATTTAGCCTGTATGTGCACAAAAGTGGCCTAAAGCCCGATTTGTTTCATTTTGATCAGACATTACATCAGAATTTGAGGTTAACACTATCAGATTTAGACTGATCAGTGACATAATCTAAGAAACGAACTTATCGTAAATGCCAATTTCTATCAATCTGTCAATATTTGTAGTGGAGCTGGTCGATATAGCGATCAACTCCCTGAAGCGGATGGGATTAACCGATCACTTAGCACTGGTTGAACTACTACATGTAAACGAGGCTGTAAAGGGGAATGTACGAGATGATGGAGCTCATCCTAAGGTTACGTGGCGGCACTAAACCACGCCCCTTAGGGCCTACTATAAATAATACCATTCCTAGAACTTAGAAGATGTTCAGAAATAGATTTCTGTTTTAGTTATTTTAGTTTTTATCGCTCGGCTATTTCACTCATTAATTCACTTGTGATATAGATTGTGATACATTATATTTATCGTATTTGAGAATTACTTGGCAATCTACAACTTTTAGACATGTATACCTTTGGGAGGCCTATAATACGAGCCTGCACAGTAAAATGATAACCCCCCCCCCCCTCTACCACTCCCATATTAGCCTGTACTACTCCCACTTCACATTAGTCTATTAATAACAGAATAGTATTTTAGCTATATCGCCTTGGGACAATGTAATGTATATTGTTGCAAACACCTCCCCAGAACCAACGAGACATCGACCTCATCTTGATTTATATAATGTCTATATGTAATTTTGATATTGTTATTTTGCCATAGTTATTTATATTATAGCTTCTTTATATATATTATGAAAGAGCAGTATTTTTAAGTATAGGGCCTTGGACAACGTATTGCGAAAAAAACACCTCACACCAATGAGACGACTTCCACCCACTTTTGATGTATATATTATAATTTATTTTTATTTTGGTTTTTCATGTTATACTTGACTTAGACTTTATAATTAATTAGTATTTTCAGGTAAACGGCCTTGGGACAGTGTATTGGGATTATTTTATTTTTATTTTCCAGTTCATTTATTATTCTTCATTACAGAATAGTATTTTTAGTTATGGCCTTGGGACAATTCAAGAACGGTGAATACCACCCCAACACCATCGAGACGTCCACCCAGTGTTGGCTTAACATTGGGCCAGCGTCTATGACGCAGGCCCAATGTTAAGCCACCACTGGGTAGAGATCTATCGTTTTATGAGTCGCTCGTTGGAAGCATTACACGTTTTATGTATGAATATAAAGCCGTAATGCATACAGGAAGCAATGACCAGATTACACTGTTTATCCTGATAAGCATTGAATCCGGCGTTTTATGTGGATGTTAATGACACTGAACCCTAACATTTTGTATCTCATCACCATTAACTGATTTAGAATAATTTGTTTGATTTCCCAGATTTCCTGTAATAAAGGAGTAACATTTAATTGTTTAATTTATTTAAATCACAATGTTGCCGGTATTATATTGTCGTGTTCACCCCCACTTCTTGAATTACTAAATCCTTATTGCTTTCAAATAAATTATGCATTAAGGCAATAGATTTTAGTGTATAATAATCATCTATGTGTCTGGGGAAATGTCACAGTTTTTGTGTGTCTATTTAATTTGACTTTAAAGGGCTTGTGAATATTCACAATTTTAGTATGTCTATTTTGGTTGGCGTTTAGTCAACGAAAGAAAAATTAGAACATGTAAACTATATTAATGAGATTTTAATTGTAAAGTGTGATTTGGAGGACTAAGAAGTCAAGGTCGCTATTGTGTAGGAAATTCAGTAGATGATATAATAATACTACTAATAATGATATAATAATAATATAGTATTTGTAAAACGTCTAAATCCGGCCTCAGACCGTTTGTGGGCGCGCAACAGTAATATTAAATATATATATCACTTTATATAAGTAAAACCATTTGAAAAAAAACCAGTAGTGTGTGAGTGTTATACATATAACCTGCAGATGAATAAATACAATATGTTTGCTATTCAATTTAATTGATAGCTATACCGGTAAGGTAAAATATACATTTTTGTTTATTCTCCGGTTCAAATGAGAATATTATTATTCAATTGAAATTGTAAATTATATAAAATTCTAATAACGCCCTTGTGTTGTGTACTGTGTGGCTTGGCATAGACTTGCCACCATTAATATGCCAAGTCATGCTCAGGACTTTGCGCAGTATTGGACTACAATCGGGTAATTGGAGGTTATTGGTACAAAATCAAGATGGAGTAGGTCCTTCTAATATACACGAAACTGGTGAATAGGGCAAGGCGCAGATTGCAGCACCAAATGTCATTCATACATCCAATAATCCAATAATCCAATAATTGGATTCCAATAATCAAAAATACTCCTTGACCATGAATACAATGAATAAGTCTACGTCAAGATTAACAGTTATTTATAGGTACTTGATTAATTTTCAATTTATTCTTGGTTGGTGCACAATGGGCGTCAGTGGTGAGACGCCCGCGTTTTTAGGCTGGTGGCCTTGGTCTCCATGTACTACACTGTCGTTTTGGCAGCCTGTGCATATCAAGTGATACACCAAGTGATTTGGCGGGATAGTGGGGCAGAATAAGGCTTCTCCCCAGACCGTGTTTTGTCACGCCATCCAAGCAGTCACGGCAACGATCATCATACTCTGTTTTGATGTTGGGCCAGCGTCTTAGACGCTGGCCCACCATTAAACCAACGTTGATCCGAGTGTGTCTCTGTTCCCTTACAGGAATCATATGACGTCACCAGTAATGGTGCACAGAAGACATCGGCGTCACCATGCTTCAATTATGAGTTATATCAGATTAGTGTCTTTGGCTTTAAAGCTGAAGCAATGTATGTGGCTTTTCTGTTATCACCTACAAACAAGATGTTTTAAATAAGACAACACTACCTGATAGACCGCAATGTCTAGACAGTAATGTCCCACCGCACCATCAGCACTCTGACTTATAGTCCGTGGGCGGAGACCCGTGTGTAGTGGTCAGCACTAACGCCTGGCACGCCGCAGCTCGGGAGTCTCTTATAATTGATGGTCAGGATTCAAATAATTGGGGATGTTTCTTTCCCGCCCACTCATAAATAATGAATATTATGGGGAGCTTCTATGACCTCAAACCGACAGGGCTGGAATTGTATCTTGAAGGCAGTGTCACCTGATTCATCCTCGCCATCCTGAGATTGATGTCTGGTTCATGTTCACGAGGGTCGCCAATTGCCTCATTCTTTCATGCATTACGAGTGCCTCTCCAACTGTCTTACCGTTTCAGGAAAATTTGCATTATTTGTTGAAAATCTTCAACAGTATTATTACAAACATATGAGTCTCTTATGGTGACTTATTTATTACTTCATCTGGTGGCTTATAGTGACAGTTTTAAGCGGCATGACAAACAGAAATCTTGTTTAACCGGAATTGTATGAGCAAGTTTGTTATTTTGACATGAATATCAAGATGTCTATAAGCATTATTATATAGTTTGTAGGCCTACATGTAAAAATTATTCATTGACAAAGAAAAATGTGTTCTTATAAAAAAATAGCCACATTTTGCTGCCTGATGCTACAATTCACCTATAAAACTTTTATATTTTGTTCATCTACTGATTTCAAGGAAGGACATGTTTCTCCATTATAAATACACTAAATGCAATCACTGTTTTATTTACCTACGTAATGCTGCTATCAATAATTAAGCCCCCCATCAAAGCAGAAAGGAAATTGTGGGAGTGGAGAAGCCATGTATGTGGTGTTAGAGTAGACAACTGATTATCTGTGTACATTTTGTCATTGAGCACTTGTCGTCCCGTTAATGGTATTCTGTGAAACTCAACAGCCTTGACCTCCAATATTTTCACCGAGCTGGCTAATACAATGAAATATGGGAGAGGGGGTGTTATATAACTTTTTTTACCGAGTTGCCATTCAAAACGGTTTTCGTTGACGTCACTGCGTTTCACAGAATTGTCAGTCGGTAACGTATGTACAAATATCCTGTTTTGTTTGGATGGTTTATTTGAAACAATGATTTGGTCATAGAGGCCTACATCTCAAATAGTTATTGGTGTTAACTATTGTGTTAATTATACATCTCTATGAATCCATGATAAATTATTCTGAAATTCCTCGTTTGCAAATCATTTCAAACCAAATAATATGTCATTGATTTTTATAAAACATTTTATGGTAAATGATCAGTAAATTAAATTATAAAATTTGTGTGATGAAAGTTACAAATATACTTTTTTTTTGTCACTAAAAACTGGAAATTGCGTTAGCTTCAAATGAATACAGATTATTAACAGATATTTTATCAGAAAACGTGTTGAGAGTTTTAAGCGTGCTAGCCCTTACAACGATGAAATATTTTGTATAAACCATGGAGACCAAAGATTTTTTTCAATTTGAAATGGTCATACATGTCATAAATGGCTTAGTTAGCTCTTTCTGCTTCATTTGAATACCTATGCCATGCATGGCTCTGCGATCATTAGAAATATGTAATTCTTCAGTGCGGGAAGCGACTTTAGATGTCAAAATCTGACGTCCATAGACGTCAGATTCTGACGTATAAAGTTGGTTCCCGCACTGAAAGGGTTAAAGTGATGTGTTATTAATCTAGACAACCATTAGAGGTATTTTCATAATAATAACCAAATCAAGTATACTTTATTAGTGGGAAAATACAAGTTGTATCAATTACGTTAAAAGGTATTTACTGGTACAATGTGTGACAGGGATATTTGTCAAACGTATGCTACCCTTTAAAGCCCTAGGCACGTCTGTAGTTGTAGTCGTTTGTAATACACTTTATTAACATATTAACCCTTAAAGCGCTGAAATACCTGTGTACAAACCATGAAAACTGAAGGGTGTTTTCAATTTGAAATCATCATAAATGTCTTAGTTTGCTCTTTTCTATTCATTTGAATACCTGTGCTATGGGTCTACGGCCATTATATTTATATAAATATTTTATTCTTAGTGTGGGGATAGAATCTGACGTCTACGGACGTCAGATTCTGTCGACTAAAAGTCATAAATATCTTAGACAGCTCTTTCCGATTCATTTGAATACCTATGCTATGGGTCTACGGCCATTATAAATATGTTTACTCTTACAGTGCGGGGATCGACTTTAGTCGTCAGAATCTGACGTCTACAGACGTCAGATTCTGTCGACTAAAGTCGATCCCCGCGCTGTAAGGGTTAGGACACTGTTGTTGGGAATAAAATATGTGTGCAAATATAAAGATGTTATGGCTGAAATTTAACAAATATGAGTGATTTTCATCCACTTGAAGCTATGGATCGCTGTAGCGAAACACAACTTCAAGTGGATGAAAAATTATATTTCATATTGTAACCCTGTAAGGCTGAAAGCTTCAGGTAACATCCATGTTAAATCCCATTTCCCACAGTCAACATTTTGGTCCCATTTAATTTCGAAAATGACACGGCAAAAATACAATACCATAGCAGGCACAGTCATCGAAAAGCGAAACGCCGGGCAGTAATCAAAAAAATTCCTATTTATGTCCAGCAAGTTAAACCGAATTGAGCTTCCATTATCGTTCTACCTAAATAGCAGAGCATGAAATTCGTAGGCTTGTGTTTCATTTTCTTATATTTTTTAACAATAAAACTACGTTTTCTATGTATATGTCATATGAAAAATAATTTGATTAGGCAATCATAAAATAGGAAAATGATATATTTGAAAAAGTCATATATTAATAGTCTGAAATACATTGCTTGTATTAAAAATCCTTAAGTACAATGATTTGTGACGGAATATTTTTAATAAATCTTTTAATTAACTGATTATATTCACACCGTTAATAAACTTGTCTTAAAAAGTACGGCATTAATTGGAACTGGATATCATGCACTGGTAGACACCAGGGCTACTCACTAATTAACCCTTTAACCGCCAAATTACTCAATTTGAATTTTCACCCACTTGAAGTTGTGTCTCGCTGACGCGATCCACAACTTTAAGTGAGTGAAAATTATTCAGATTTGACAAAATGGAGGTCAACTCTATTCAAATCTTGTTGATTGATGTCACATTTTATCTTTCAACATATTTAAAATTTGATACATAATGTGCTAATAAAAAATGAAAACCCGAATACATGCGGCACCGGCGGTTAAAGGGTTAAAGAAGTGGTTGTGATCAAATTACCATTTGGAGTGAGCATAGTGAGTGCTACAACTGTTTTATACATGTAATACTATAATCTGATTTCTTCCCCTTGCTGGGTCTCATCGTTCGCCCAGCATCCGTGAGGCTCGGCCGACTTCAAGCAGCGTTGAATCAACATCCTTCACGTTCCTGTTGAATTCAGTGGCTTTTTTAGGCGCACATTACGATATCCAGTAATTCAAATCCAGCGCTAGCCCTTCTGAAAAGTTAGGGATATATAAATTACGTGGGGATATAACTAAGGTCAATGCCCAAATCGGCCATACTAAGGCATAGAATCATTAAGATCCGAATTATACTAGCTTAGTCAACATATAATCAAGTACCTATGTTTTATTAACATTCGAATATAAACAGATAAGCAGATAGATGTTTGGTTGACATAAATAAAAGTCATTGCTGTCTTAGATATATATGTGTACGTTCATACATTCAAGATGGTTCGTTTGGTAAAATGACATGAACCTACATAATTATACAAGATATCGTGTATTGTCTATAGTAGGCCCACATCGTCCGATTTGAAGGAGAATATATTTATTTTGGTTAGTACTAAAGTATGAGATAATAAGACTGAACTTTCATAAAAATAAAACATTTAAAATAAAGGAAAACGCTGCTCGACATCGCTAACGTTACTGAACGACGGCCAACTCCGGTCGAGTAGCCAGTCCGTGTTAATTTAAGTATAGAGTAATTTGATAATTACAAAACATGGATTTTTTAAATGGCATTATAAATACTCTGTGGAACCGCAACCAAGTCCCACGATAGACTGAACAATGTTGCTTGAATGTTGGGCCAGCGTCGACGACGTTGGTCCAACATTAACCCAGCATTGGGTTAGTGTATCGTTTTTATTGGGAATGATCATTCAGTGTTTGATCTGGAGACATCCCAGGAAATACGAGACATTGAACCAGTGTTGCTTTAAGGTTGGGCCACCATCTACGATGGTGGCCCAACCTTAAAGCAACACTGGTTCAATACTGACCCAACATTAAAGCAACACTGGTTCGATATCTCGCATTTGCTAAGATCTGACAATCCGTACTCAGTGAAGCGTGGCAGGACTCTACCGCTGATAGTCATCCATAGTGCATTAGAGCGTGTCCAGTTACCACGTGTTTACAGCACGAGCGGGGGCTTACACCCAGAAAAAACGAGATGCTCACCCAATGTTGATTTACTGTTGGGCCAGCTTTGCAGACGGTGGACCAACGTTAAAACAACACCGGGTCAACCCCTAGGTTTTGCTTGGCATCATTCATCACTCATCCGGTTACCGCTTCGCATTCTTTTATTCGGTTAATTTCTATATATTTAATTGAATAATAATATTAGTTAACAATTTGTATTTTAATTTCATTTTGAATATATATCTTAATTTTCTTTTAAATACATTTTTAAAACCTAAATACCAGCAACTGCTAGTTTGAAATGTAAGCAGTTACTTCCTTTTGGATTTGTACCGCACCGTGGTCACCTGAGAATCATGAACAGAATGTGGCGTTAGCTCATCGGTGTTGGCTCTATCACTGAAGTTAAGCAACGCCGGCCCCGGTCCATAATTGGATGGGTGACCGCCTGGCACACACCAGGTGCTGTATACACTAGGACATGCGTGCACCGATGTCGTGTCGTGGGGCTCAGAGAACCACGTAATTCAGATGGCTCGTCTGAGTGATCTAGAGTTGGACGTAAAAGAACCTCGATGGACGCAGGCGCAGTTTCCATCCGGCGTGACCCCCAAAAAATCCACAATGTGGTGCAATAACACCCGTGGCGCTATAGCACAATAGTGCGTACTGCCACGTAACATACAGATACAGATACAGATGAATATTTGTATTCAAATGTATGTTCAATTGTGATATACTGTACATCTGGTAATATTCGCGAGATTTTAATTTTCGCGAATTTCGCGAGGAGGACAAATTCGCGAATTCAAGAATTTCGCGAAAATTATTTTTTTAATAGCGCTACTAAAGAAAGATGAAAATTAGCGAGTTTTAAACTTCGTGAAAATTTCAAAAAGCAAAAATGCGCAAAAATGTAAACACGCGAAAATCACCAGATCTACAGTAATTTCAGAGGAGCACGTTGTGGATGCCAGGGACTTTTCACTCTTTGGTGTTAGTGAGCGACAACACATTTGCTGAGTATATGAAGGTGATCGTCATTTCAAAATGTTCCAACGCGAAATTTAGCATTCTGTTTCTCATTATATTATTTATCTAATATTCTCCATATTATTTATCAATCTTGATTAGATCATGACTGTTAACAATAACTGATAAAACCATCCTGTATCAGGCAGGACGCGAGGTATCCCCCCCCCTTCCCCCTGCTCTCAATGACAGGATGCCTAAAACAGACCGTACACAGGATTACACCTGGGGGGGGGGGGTGATTATTATTAATGCAATGGCGGGGGAGTGGACTTTTTTGTGTTTCCAGTAGCTTATAAATACAATGGGTAGCACAAGAGTGATATGTTTAATCATTCACAAACAGGATGTTTTCTACCTAACAGTTATCATTAGTCTCCACCTGTTTTCTGAATATGATTGTAATAATTGTTATTTTAGCTATGTAATGGCTGTACGTAAGAGAGATCAGCGCGCTCGTAAACATTATGACATATCGTAGGCTTCAGATTGGTCGAGATGGCCATCCCGACCACTCCGAAGCCTACGATATATCGTAACTTGTACGAGAATACGGAGCGTCAGTTATCACGAATTCATGCCAAAAAGATGCCGCTGATTGGACAGACAAGTAACACAAATAGGGTGACGAAGATCAGCGGCCTCAAATACCTGTGTCTGCATCATTAATGTCACATATACCAACACACACCTGAAGCTGGAACAAAATGCTGGCTTAATGTTGGCCCAACGTCACGGACATTGGGCTAACATTGAGACAACATTGGGTCAACGTCTGGTATAAGCTGAGATGCGCTTTTCTGGGAATGGTTAAGGTCGATGAGCATCATGCCAACTTCCGGTCTGATCACGTTTTGACATTTGGGTTTGGGAGGGTCGATCTAAATGTCGCATGCTTCTTGACAATCAGGGGCACGATACCTGACAAATTGTCATGAATAATAAAAAAAATACTTTCTCATTTCCACTTTCAATGATCTCCGGTTTCTCGCCAGTTTTCAGTTCAAGATTTGCGGATGCTTCCAGTGTTTTTTGGAACAGCACTTCAACCTTTAGGTCATAGGCCTAAACACGTACTGAATGATATTCTAAATGTTATCTTTTCAAGGGAACATTATTTAATTCGTTCCGAAAAGCAATCGTGATATTTTATTTGAAATATCACACTAAAATCGTGTAATTTAAATTGACATTCAGGTGGAAATTCAAGTAACAATTCACATGGCAATTTTGCTGGAGATGTAAAGAATGCCTGCCCAGCAAACAACGTTGACCCAATTCTAGGCTAATGTTGACCCACCGTCTACGACGCTGGGTCAACATTAGCCCTGCATTGGGTAAACTTGTCTTGTTTGCTGGGTAGGTATTACCAGGGCTACATTTCTAATAACCACTCCAAGTATAGGTTGTAGAAACGAGACATACCTTTAAATGTGGGATGATTTTAGTTATTGAATTTAGCGCTAGAATGTGCTAAAGATTACTATCTATCTTTTACCATCACATATATTTACCTTCTTATTTTTCAACATTGCTATCTTATGAAAATCCATATAATTACTAAACCAGAAACCAAGATTTATATATTGTCTTTCGTATAAACAATGAATTTGTAAAAGAAATGTATTGAATATCGTATTGTAACTACTATTCACAGTTGTCCTCATATTATTAAAGATAAATTATATACACACAGTCTCTCTGGTTTAATTATCTATATGAAACGTTTTTTATTAAAAATTATTCAAATAACTGTAATTTGGTCAATTGTATTGTTAGCTCGCATGAGTATTTTTTGTACTACGAACACATTATAGCTAATTAGCTACATTTGCTTTCATGTACTTTTCTAATGTTAAATATTTCTATACATATTTCTATATTTTTGTAGGTGGCTTCTACGCTAACGACCTAAAGTCTATGTAGAAGTCTCCTGGTTTTCTGCAACTGTTCATGTTGTTTCTTTGTATGATGTAGAAAATCGAATACTTCAGGCTGTTAAATGATTCATGACTCACAGACCCGGAAGACCGTGATAACCTGTGCCACCCCGTGATGACGCCATCTTGAATAACCGGGTTATAGGCGTGATAGCAGATCTGATGAATAACCTATAGATTCCTTGATATAACACGGCCTAAAGTGAAAAATCACACCTTTTACTCTTTAAGCCCTCAGGGTGCATTAAAGCATCATTTTACATCCCTGAAAACAGACTTAATTTTCCTACAATTAGGGGTTTTAGAATGAATATTTCCATGAAACTGGTTTACCAATACATGGCAATTTTCTTTACTTTTTCACCCACATCAAATCATCTTAATCCA
This sequence comes from Flabesymbios commensalis, assembly GCA_964017125.1. Classification (NCBI taxonomy): domain Eukaryota; kingdom Metazoa; phylum Annelida; class Polychaeta; order Terebellida; family Flabelligeridae; genus Flabesymbios; species Flabesymbios commensalis. The sequence goes on along the minus strand of OZ024905.1, from coordinate 39,959,475 downwards.
CTACAAGTCGAGAATTGCGACAGCAATTCGCGGCTTGTACAGCTGTATTGTATGAAATGTGGGGGATGATTTTAGGAATTTGTAACGTGCTTTTTACCTCAGTAACCCTGGTCATAGTACCTCAAAAATTAAATAATGAATTGGACAAACTGGCCATCAGTCGGGTCTGAGCGTGGTGGATCAGATATAATAATTGGAATCGTGATTAACCCTTCAATTGCCAAATTAATCAATAAAGAATTTTCACCCACCTGTGTCTCGCTGACGTCAAGTGAGTAAAAATTATTCAGATTTGGAGAAATGTAGGTGATCAATACAGAAAACTTACTGTTTGATATCACGTTTTACCTTTAATATGTTTAAAAGCTGGCATGTAATGAAATATAGCAAAAAATGTAAAAAACGAATATAATCGGCACCGGTGGTTAAAGGGTTAATTGATCGTGATTAACGGTGAAAAACTAAGATCGTTTTTTCTAAAATGACAATCTGTCATGGCAGTAGGCTTAGTGCTTTTTTTCTAATAAAGTGGATGACATTTTGATTCTATATGCATTGCATGTCTGCCATTTCACCTACATGTACTAAGGCCTCTGTATATTTTTTCTGATTTCGATGAGAACAAATCCAAAATCTAAGGAGGTAGGACCGAAAAAAAAAGAAAAAAAAGAAATTGAACCTATTTCTGGAAAAGTTAATGGAGGTGACCAAAAAAACATTGGACAAATGTCTGGAAAAGTTAATGAGGGCGACGAAAAAAAAAAAAATTGGACCTATTCTTTAGAAAGTTATAATGAGGGCGAGGAAGCAAACAAGCGAAATAGTCCGAGCTAGGGCTTATAAAATGACCTAACTTTGTTAGGTCATCTCTAGCTCGGACCACGTTGGACATAGTTGGATAAATGTTTTTTTCAGCTCCTGAAATGAACTGGGTTCTTTTTGAAAATCTGCAACAATCCAATGCGCGCGCTGGGCAGAAATAAACATAGAAAGTGATTAAATTTTACTCACTTTAGAACTGAGGGTGAAACGATTGCGACCTTTCGATCTGCCTTCAGCAGATCTTGATCACGCAATGATCAGGGTGGGTGATTCGGCTCAGGTGGTGGTGGTCGCGGAATGATCTGACCATAGTTGGGTGGCAGCTGGTAGCCCTGGTCTCTGTTCATGGAAGGGGCTCTCTACTTGATGTGGATGGCCTCCTTCACCTTGCGTTTCAACCAGTCCTGTTCTCTGTCTAGGACTCTCAAATTATCCATGGAGACACTGTGACCGGTGGCATTATAGTGGTCTCCTACACCAGTCGGTTTATCAAGCTTACAATGTTCCTTGAATCGAACGCTGAGGGGTCTCTTCGTCTCCCCAATGTAGGTGTGGAGGGTGTCGTCGTCCCACGTGATGTGGTAGATGGTGCCGCACAATTTCTCCTTGGGGGTTTTGTCCTTGGGGTGTACGAGCATTGAGCGGATGGTGTTGCTAGGCTTATGGAACAGGTACACTCCATGAGACTGGTGGGTCCGTGACAGCTGCTCAGATAAGCCCTGTATATACGGGAGCCCTAACATCGGACGAGTGGATCTAGTAGTCGTCTTGTCTGTGGTAGTGACCTGTTTCTTACTTCTGGCAGGTGGAACGTCTAGGGCCCACTCCTTGTAGTTGTTGGCTCGGAGGGCATTACGTACATGTGATATTTCGGCTTTGCGGTCCTCAGCTGTGGTGACATATAGCTGGGCTCGTGTAGTGAGAGTGCGCACCACCGACCTCTTGTGAATCAAAGGATGGTGGGAATTGAAGTTTTGGTCTGATCTGTGTGCGTGGGCTTCCTATAGATGGTGATCTTGGTGGAAGTATCATCCAGGACAGTAACAGGTAGGTCTAGGAATGGTAATTTGCCTTGAGTCTCTGGTTCGGTGGTGAACTGGATGTGGTCTTCGATGTTGTTGATGTGTGATGTCAACGAGTTCACGTCATCTTCATGCGTGAGAACAAACGTGTCATCTACATAGCGGAACCACAGTGATGGCGGTCTTAGAGCTGTAGATAGGGCAATGAACTCAAAATGTTCCATGTACAGATTATCCACAATGGGAGAGACAGGAGAACCCATCGCAGCTCCATGGACTTGCTGGTAAAATTCTCCCCGTACACAAAATAGGTGGTCGTCATTCCAGTGACTGAATCCCAGTAACTGTATTAACTGGTCGACGTTGAGCAAGATCTGCTGGAGGCAGATTGAAACGTCGCAATCGTTTCACCCTCAGTTCCAAAGTGAGTAAAATTTAACCACTTTCTATATGAATCTTGGAACCATGAATAACATATTCTCTACTAGAAATAAACATATTTTTTAGAATTGTGTGGCCATAATCTAACGCGCGCTCATCTAAAACAGAGAAAAAACATAGTGGCCTAAGGGGTTTTGTCAAGCTAAAAAAATCCAAAAAACCGAGAAAAACTTGGTAGTGGGTGGGTGGGTCAAGCCACAACTCGGATTTGTTTTTTTTTCGGAAATTTTGTGTTTTTTGTGTTGTTTTTGTTGTTGTACATGTTTCCCAAAAAAAAATGGACATGGGGGTGGGTGGGTTTTGTCTGGCAAATCCGAGTTTTTCTCGGATTTTTGGATTTTTTTTTACTTGACAAAACCCTTAAACACGCACACCCAGAAAATATTTATACATATATATGTTTTTTCAACGCGGAAGGTGATGCTTCGTTTCCGCGTGTCATACAATATTTTATAATGGCTCGTCAATGTATATATCTTATAGGCATACAAGTATTGCCCTTTTCTGTACTTATTTTAATTATATCGCCTTTGTGAATAGACAAAAAGCAGTAGCTGCGTCAGAATCTGAATTCCGTGGATCAGCAAAGGCATTCAAATGAAGCGCAAAAAGCTAACTATAAGACATTTATGATGATTTCAAATGGAAAAAATCCCTTTGATCTCCATGGTTTATAGCGTTGTTAAGGTTGAGGTGCTACTTGCCTTTACCGCATTTACACGGCATTTACATTCTCGTGTGAGAATATAACCGGGTATATCATACCACGTTAAAATATGAGTAACGCCAATATATTCTAAAAAAAACTATCAGTCCTAAGCATAGCATGGATCGAACACGGAACGTCGGTCTAACAACAAGTAGTTGTATGCTGAAGCAATAGTGGACTAAGTGTAATAAATACACTGTCTTTTTGACAATCTACAATTCTAAAGCACGTTTATTAGTCATGATTACTATTGATACGGCAATCCATCATATTTAGCGCTAAACAATAGTGACAAGGCATGTACCTAGACAATGAAACAGAAACCAATGAGCAACCATATAGAAAGAAGAGGAATAGCCGGCTGTGTTCATGGTCATTCTCTGTCCTTTTGTTGTAGACATATGGCATATAAGTAAATGTGACACCATAATGGAAAACTAATCAACGAGTCAGACTAGTTAGTCATGTTAACTGTTCTAATGCATGAGTTCACCCGAGATGGGGTATAGAGTGGCTATATTTAGACTACTAGTAGACAATAAATTAGATACTTTGGGGTTTATAACTATGTAATAAGAATATCATTATAATTTTTTTTTTAATTTAAACTGTTTTATTTATTTGTTTTAGTTGATATTTTTGGTCAATCCTAGCTAGAATCATTTATTCAAAGAATCATTCGTGCTGGCCAGTGAGACAATTCGTAACATCATAATACGTTATAGCTGTGACTCTGGTAACGGTAGTGAATCGTCCTGGCCAGTGAAGCAATGTGTAGCATCATAAAGCCAATCTATAATAGTGAATCTGGTAACGGTAGTGACTTATCCTGGCCAGTGGGGCAATGTGTAGCATCATAATGCGGTCGTTATAATAGTGACCCTATAACGGTAGTGACTCGTCCTGGCCAGTGAGGCAATGTATAACATCATAAAGTGGTCTATAATAGTGCCTTTGGTAACGGTAGTGACTCGTTCTGGTCAATGAGGACGAAGTAACTTTGAAATCACCATAATTATTGTATGATGTAATTTGACTGAGTGCTACTAGTACGACCAAGGAGAAATGGGCATCGAATCTGTTAGATTGGCACATGTTTTGATTTAAGTGGTGCTCATGTTACTAATTTGTACTCACTTGAAGTTGTGTGTCGAGGTAGCGAGACACAACTTTAAGTGAGTAGAAATTTAAATGCTATTACGTGGCGATTTAAGGGTTACATCGCAGAGCGGTAATGACTTCGGTAACGGTAGTGACTCGTCCAGGCTACAGGTTGTGTACTTGCTACTACTAAGCACGAGCATGCAAATTACCCTTTACCTGCCCAGTCGTTATAATTTGGGTTTACCATTGAAGTGCTAAGTGACTTGTTTTTATCAGTATTATTTCTCCTTGAAACAGGGAAATTAGAGGTAGAAATGGGAATTGAATTTGCTAGATTGGCACATGTTTTTACTTAAATTGTACAGATATATAACTATTTTTTATCCAGTTGCAGGGGTAAAAAGCGATAAAAAAGGTCTAAAGGGTATACACATTCTCTTACTATTGTGCTTTAAGGGATGATACGGCAAAATAACTCATTTGATATGTATTCATGTCACCGCTGGCTACGTTGTATATTAACCATAGTGATGTTAGTAATCTTCAAAAAAATGAAAAATTGTTTCTGTGAAATAATTCTCTGTTTTTTTATATAAAGAAGGCGCTTTCAGTTCCTAGCGCATATTAAATTAAAACGTTGTTTTTATTTAAATATATTCAAGCACTTGTTTTGTAAGAAATCAAATCAGATATGCAATGAGCATGGTTTTCTAGACTACCCACTTGCGTGCAACAAGACCGATAATTCGGTATTACCACGTTGAAAAGTTCTAGGCCCTTTAATATAAAGATCTTGGCCCTTTTACCAATACGTTCTGGGCTTGTCCAGGTCCCCCAACTCGTGGGTAGGCTGCGTTGGGTGAGAGAATAAAACAACACTCTTTTCTGGATCAAAAATGAAAACTGAAATTTTATTGTGGTTTCGTACATTATATAGTATCGGTATATCCGGCCTACTATCGGGCCAGCTGCGCGTAACATAATTCGCCATAATTTACGGCTGGTAAAACATAATGTCATTTAGTGTAATGTCGTAGGGTCGGTAAACATACTCATATATTTCCTTGATTATGCTGTGGATTTATTACACCTGCCACTCAGGCCGGGCTTTGTTACAACGACTCAATAATCTCCATTTTCCTTTTTATAAGTTTGGCATTTCTTTAGATCCACTATGTCGTTCACAGTAAATATACAGTCTGATATAACATCGTATATATATTATATATATTTATACCTTTCTATATAATAGTTACTACTTCCCGTAGGCTAGGTGTTCTTATTAATATGGTTACCAAATATCATATTGTTCTCTCTACTTAACCAGTCCGGAGAGGGTTTGTTTTTGACCCTCGTATAATTCAGATAAATTTTGTTATGTAAGCTTCTTAACAGTCATTGCGTACCCGTGATATACTTTAACACCTAGAGTTAACACCTAGCGTACGGAAGTGTGGCAAACCGATTACTCAGTCCATTATTAATATAAGCTGCGGCTAATAGTTGTCTGCCTGGGGAGTAATAACACTCACGGCCTGTGCCCAGCTTATCCGCGGTCTGGCCTGTCTTTAAACCAATTAGTCGTTTATATAGATATTTATTAAAACCGTTACAACCAGACTAAACCTATTTGGAGGACGAATATATTTTTCACGCCTGGCACTTATGCCGTCAGTACGGGATACCCCACTAGAAACGGGACATCCAGATATCCTGACACGCAGTATCAGTGCACGGTGCGCGTGTCGCAGAAACCAGCCGAAACAATCAACCCTTCTTTCCCAGGGCTTACCATGCTGTAATTTTCATTTATATTAGATCGGAATATTTTACATTCGCCCCCCTCTAACGTGAAAAGGTGTATGTAAGTGTATACCCTTAGATACACCTTTTTACCATAAATTCATCTCTATGACTAAAATATTTATGTTATCAAGCTTAACCACAAAAGTCACTTTACATTTCAACAACTTATTCAAATTGCATAATTATGCTTGCATCGTATCGATACCTGTGCAGGTTAACATTGCATTGTCCCATGTATGTAAACTTTAAACAACGTGTACAATAATCTTTTAAGCACTCTCAGTTAGAGGACTCAGCAGTTCCCCCTGGAGATGGAGAGGCAGGCTGAGTGAGGGCCACCCATGTGGGCCCTAATGATTGCAGCTCAGACGCTGTCTCCGCATCTCGCGACTTTGGGATTGTGTCAGTTTTCTTGCACCATCGAGTATTCCCCCATTTTCTCAATATGAATATTGTCACCCCCACTGAAAATGTAATGCTGACCCCGGCCGTAATCCACCCAGAATGGTAGGGATGATCAGGCCCTGTATTCCATCCTGGATGACTTACTTTTGGGGGTAGCTTCAGTTTTTGGATAGTTAGGTCTGTTATTGCAGGTAGGTGTTTCCATTCTGGGCGTTCCAGTTGCTGTCTCACCAACTCGTCCGGAAGAAGCTGAGGTAAATTTAGTGTATCTACAGAAAGAAAGGGATTTACATATTTTAATGTTGAATTATAACGGACTGTACCTGAGAGAAGCCATTCTTTGCCCCGTACCTGACAAGTAGCAGCTACGCGCAAAGTGTATATTCCCAGCGGGAGATAATTGGCTCTCTCTGGTTTCTTTGGACAGTGAACACTGTACGTCTCCCCAAAACTGAGGAGCACGAAGATAGTGGGTGTAACTTCTTTTACTGTCCCAATTGGGGCATCCACTCTGGTAACCGTTACAGCACAACTTTGATAATGATTCGAGTCACCGTTCAGAATACTGCGTGCACACAGTAATCGTCCTGCTCCATAGATTGGCCCAGTTCTGCATATACCTGGCTGATTTCCGATGCAGGTGTGAGGTTCGAAAATACCTCCGTGACGTGTGTCTATCGCCACTGCTGATGGTACCTGTATCTGAAGTGTGTAGTCAGAAGTATTGCGGGGGACTGGCCAACTAGAGATCCGGTACCTCAGGTATTCTGTTTCGTCCACTAAAGGTAATTCTGCCTTGAAAACTAATTTGTTCTGATCCTCCCACATAGGGTGGATTTGGATATGTTCATAGTACCACTCACTACGTGGTCCAAAATGTCCCAATTCACGGCTGCTCTCCAGGATCTGTACCAGATCCTCTAGTGGGAGAATTTCCTCTGTGAGCCAGCCAAGTTCAAGGGATGCTCGTTGCCGCTGATATCGATCGCATTGGCGCTGCCAAAGGTACTGTACACTCCCTAAGGCAGCCAATATGCGATCGACTCGCGCATCATCCTGCAATTCTGTGATTCTTCCATTGTTTCCACTGGCTATTTTCCCCAGTCTCGTGGTTTCTGTGTACAGCTTACCCATATAATGTTCCATGTCACGAATGTGCTGCATGTTTCGCCTCACTTCACTATGTGTTTGATTTACAACCGTTATCAAATCATTCGTGGTGTGCACAATTTGAGATTCCAATTTCATGGCTGAATTTATGTGTCGCTCGCATTCTTCAACTTCACTTTGTGTAGCTGTACCAAAAAGCTTAGAACTTATCTCACCTACAATGTTCAATAACCCTCTCCTTCTCCGGACTCTGGGTGCAGAATGTGAAGAGGTCAGAGCATCTTCCATATCTGTTATATGTTGATCCCAAATCATGCGTGTTGTGTTTGACGGTGGACGATGGTGATATAAAAGTTCCAATACATGTCTAAAATTTGTCAATTTTTCAGAAATACCTTGCGGTGGAGTGGGTGATTCAATTATCACTAGTACGGTCCAAGTGGCCACCTGGGCCCGTATGTCTTCCGGTGTAGAAATCAATAATCCATCTTGGAGTGGGTGCGGTTCATTTTCATGCAGATGCGCGAGCGTAGGAGACATTATTAGGCTCCAGCCATAGTAAAGTAGGATACCAGTGCAATAGCCTCGCATTTTCCTTTCTTAATAATCTGTGGGCTGGGAGGAGAAAAAGCTTGGCGTTTCACTGGCCCAGCTGTGTCTGCAATAGTTTCAGCTGGTTGACGTCGTACTACCCAGCGGTTCCTTCGGCGGCTTAATCGGACTGGGGATACTGCAGGCTCAGCAGTCAGAGAAGGTTGGTGGTCGTCCTGCGACTTCAGTGCCCAGTGCGGTCCTTGCTTTATAAATCTGGTTCTGAGTCCCTGCGGCGAAGTAAAATGGGGGGTTGAAAGTGATTGGTTCACGCCCTCCTGACTTGTTTGTACAACCGGTTCCTGGGTCTCCATGGGCTCGAGGGAGGGGTTCCGTTCACTTCGAAGGCCCTCCTTTGGAACCATTGGCTCAGGTTCATCTGACTGTGCAGCTTCTGGGCGTGTCGGTGGTGGAGTAGGAGGGGGTGTCCTGCTGATTTGCGGTTGAATGTTGGTCTGAAGGGGAGGTGCCACAGCCGGTTGGTCGGCCGGGGGATCATGCGTGGTGACTGACCTGTCTATTGGTGCCGGAATAGCTGCGCGACGGCGCTGATCTCGTACTGGGCATGGATTGATATCCTCCCATGCCATGTCAGGGTCGACTATTCGCACCTTCTCCCTATTTAGCACTTTTGTTTTACTTGTCTGTTGTTGGCGGATCCACACTACGGGTCCCCGCACTCTAGTGACCTCTCACATAGGGTCCCAACGACTTGTAAGAATTACTCTTTCTTCTGCTTTCACTACCACTGTGTCACCTACTTTTACATCATCACAATTAGCCCGCCGTGCCAGTCTCTCCCTATTGTACCTCCGACTGTCTGTCGTAGCTTGCCTGGCCACTTTTAGTGCTATAGCCAGATCATCTAGTCTATTTCCAAAATAATTGTCTCTTTTTACAGTTAGCAATCTGGTCAGGGGCAGCCGACCACGACGTCCATAGAGTAGAAAGAAGGGGGTGTAGCCAGTTACCGAACTCACACTGTTACGGTAGGCGGCCAGACAGTCACCGAGTTTATTTTCCCAATTTGGGGTATAATTATTGACAGTTTTTGCTAACATTTCTTTCAAAGTACGATTAAATCGTTCTACTCGCCCATTGGACTGTGGATGTACAGGGGATGTGCGGTGGTGAATAACTCCTAATTTCTTCAGATAATCCACCCAAGCTTTGGCGCAAAATTCTTGGCCATTGTCAGTGATTAGGAGCTCTGGAACTCCGTGTCGTGGTACAAACTGAGTGGCCCATGCATTCCAGACACTTTCATTTGATTTATTTGGAAGGGGAAATGCTTCAACCCAACCAGTGCAGTGGTCGATAATTGTTAGAACGTATTTATTGCCAGAGAGGGAGGGAACGAATGGTCCAATTAAATCGGCCCCTACTATTTGCATAGGGTATTGTGCGAGAGGCATTTCCCCCATAGGTACATGGTCTGATCGACGTTGGTGCACCTGGCATACAGGGCACAATCTCAATCGCTCCCGGATTGTCTTTCTCATGCTAGGCCACACATATGCTTCTCGCAGACGATCTAGAGTTTTTTCAGTAGCCATATGTCCAACTTCTTTGTGAGCTCGATCAATGACAGTATTCTGATGGGCTGAGGGAAGGACTAATCGGGGGTAGTCAGCTGAGTAGGGGGTAGGTTTTCTCACACTATATAAGGCATTGTTTATCAAGATATAACTGTTTTCCTCATCATCATTATCGGCCCGTTTACGTAATTCAGCAAACTCCTGTTCTTGATCTCTAACTATGATAGTCATATCGAATCCATCCTGGAGGAGGGGCAGCTGCTCCTCAATTCTCTGATCTGGTATGGCTGCAGGGTCCACCCATTGGTCACAATCAAAAGTTGCTATTTCCCTTTGTGGTGGTATCCGAGATAACATATCTGCACGAATATTGTTTTTGCCAGCCCGATATTTAATTTGAGCTCCATATTCAGCTAATAACACACCCCATCGCTGTATTTTTGTATTTTGCATGTCCTTTGTGAAGAGGGAGGTGAGGGGTTTGTGGTCTGTGAATACAGTGAATTTTGCCCCATATAGGTAGGGTCGTAACTTGTTAATGGCATAGACTACAGCGAAGGCTTCTTTTTCAATAGTGGCCCATTTTCGTTGGGTCGTGGATAGAGAATGAGAAATGTATTGTATCACCCTCTCAACTCCTTTTTCATCTTCTTGGACCAAGATTGCCCCAACAGCATATTCACAAGCATCAGTGTAAAGTTTATAGGGGTGGTTAATTTTGGGTGCAGCCATCACACTAGAAGAGGTTAAGAGTCCTTTTAATTGTTCAAAAGCATTTTGTTGTGGTGTGCCCCATTGGAAGTGGGCATGTTTGCGTTTAAGTGTTTCTAGGGGTTCAGCCACTGCGGCATAATTAGACATACACTGCCGATAGAAACCTGTCATACCTAAAAATGATCTTACCCCTTTGATGTCAGTGGGTGGCGCCAAATTTTGTATGGCTTGTATTTTTTCCGGGTCTGCTGCAATTCCATCCTTATTCACAATATATCCTAATAGCTTCACACTGGGTAGTCCGAAAGAACACTTTGTTGGTTTTAACCGTAGACCGGCTTTTCGTAAACAGTCAAAAACCAGTTGAATATGGGCTAGATGATCATCCATATTTTCACTGTAGATAACAATATCGTCAATGTAGACCATCACACACTTTCCAATCAAGCTAGCCAGTACTTTATCCATTGTACGCTGAAACACACTAGGCGCATTGGTAAGGCCAAATGGCATCCTCAGAAACTCATAGTGGCCCATATGACATCGAAAAGCGGTTTTTGCTATTGACTCTTCCTCCATTGGCAGCTGCCAGTACCCGGCCTTTAAATCCAAAGTGCTGAAGATGGTGCTGCCCCCTATCTGGTCGAAAATGTCTTGAATCTGTGGGAGTGGATATTGGTCTCGCACTGTTACACTATTAAGTTTTCTATAGTCCACACAAAATCTCGTTGTCCCATCCTTCTTTGGAACTAGAGTGACAGGGCTGGCGTAGGGAGATGAGCTTGGCCGAATTACCCCCTCGGCCAACATGTCGGCCACTGCTTCTTCCACGAGCTTCCTCTTCACCAGTGGAGTACGGTATGCAGGCAAACTGATGGGTGGCCCAGTGGTTTTAATTGTCATGGGGACTATGGAACAGCATCCATTATACTCACCTTTAGCTGAGAAAATGTCAGAATTTCTTTGTACTATTTTATTCACTGCTTGGCTTCCTGTTTCTGGCAAAAGTGGCCCGATACTGTCCACATAGAGCCCTCCTATGCGATGAAGAGGCCACATTTTGTTATGCCAGAAAAGTTCATCATCTCGAAAATTTATAATTCCTTGTCCTTTCCGCAGGTGATCTGCACCTAGGATCATTTCGTGGTCCATTTTTCCAACCACAGCAACTTTTACCACTGTTCTGGTATTGTCAATTTTAATCTGAGTGACTCCTTTCACGTCAATGGACTGGCCAGATATGCCACACAATGGCGGTCCTGGCTTCAGGTAAAGGCTGCGGTGGCGTTTATTTGCTAATTCTTGAAATATGTCCAGTCGTAGGAGAGAGCATGTCGCCCCTGTGTCAACCAGCGCAGTCACTTTTACTCCTTGGATCGAAAATGTGACTGCGGGGCGATAAATCAGCTCTCCTACGACCTCCACCCGTTTCCCTGGTTCGTAGGCCTGCGCTGAGGGCACTCACGGCGCATATGGCCAGGAGCAAGGCAATGGAGACAAATAGGTCGTCCATCTGGGGTCCATCTTGGCTCAGTTGTAGCAACGTTCCGAGGACGGCGGTTGGCGAACTGTGGAGCTGCGGCCACTGGTTTAGTCTTAGGATGGGCCATGGGCCGGCTCTGGAGTGCTATTTTCTCAAGTTTTGTTACAATTTGCTCTTGGCTTTTCAGTAATTTCTGGAATATATCAGGATTTACAGCACTTTGGCGAATGGGGAGTGGTGTCTTGGGTGTAATAGTACCAACCTCCATTGGTTCCTCTGTGCGGCTGAGACGAGCATAAGCATCTTTTCTGGCACTGTAGCCAGAAATCAGCTTTATAGCTTCCTCCAGCGTAGAAGGCGCCCCTTCTTCTACCAATTTTCTGGCCAATTCAGAACTGCGTAATCCTCGGGCATAGGCACGAATCAAGATCCTGTTCTGATCGTCATTCCTGTCTGCTGTGGGATATGCTGCATCAGCCACTTCCAGCTTCCGGTTCATATGCGCTTTGGTTGGTTTTTTCCAACTCATCACGCAATGCACTTGCCTCATCAATATGCAGGAATGATGCAGATATATGTTCCTTTACAGCCTCCCATGGAACGTCGTCTCTGGCGGAGGAATGAGTGGTCATATACTCCGAGATGAACCTCTCTAGTTCATGCCTTAAAGGACCAGCAACTGTCCTTGAAGCCAAGTTGATGGTTTGCTTGGACGCCAGCAGTTTCCGTGCTAGTTCAATCTCTTTAATCCAGATTCGAACCGCCGACGGGTTACTGCCGTCACAGACGGTTGTCTGCTTTATCTGACCCTTTAGTCTTTCCGAGTTTGCAGCTTGTATTCTCACTTGTTTCTTCTCAACAATCCTTTGTGCTTCCATTTGGGCCAGGCCATCAGTGTATTTGTTAAATTGTGAGGCATCCATGATAAATGAATCTATGAAGTTGTTTTCTAAGTTTAGTAGCCAAAAAATGTATAACACTTATTTAAATTAATTTATAAAGTAGTTATTATCCTCTCACCCACGCTAAAGCCTTGATCCGCCAGCTAGCTCGCCACTGAAAAGTTCTAGGCCCTTTAATATAAAGATCTTGGCCCTTTTACCAATACGTTCTGGGCTTGTCCAGGTCCCCCAACTCGTGGGTAGGCTGCGTTGGGTGAGAGAATAAAACAACACTCTTTTCTGGATCAAAAATGAAAACTGAAATTTTATTGTGGTTTCGTACATTATATAGTATCGGTATATCCGGCCTACTATCGGGCCAGCTGCGCGTAACATAATTCGCCATAATTTACGGCTGGTAAAACATAATGTCATTTAGTGTAATGTCGTAGGGTCGGTAAACATACTCATATATTTCCTTGATTATGCTGTGGATTTATTACACCTGCCACTCAGGCCGGGCTTTGTTACAACGACTCAATAATCTCCATTTTCCTTTTTATAAGTTTGGCATTTCTTTAGATCCACTATGTCGTTCACAGTAAATATACAGTCTGATATAACATCGTATATATATTATATATATTTATACCTTTCTATATAATAGTTACTACTTCCCGTAGGCTAGGTGTTCTTATTAATATGGTTACCAAATATCATATTGTTCTCTCTACTTAACCAGTCCGGAGAGGGTTTGTTTTTGACCCTCGTATAATTCAGATAAATTTTGTTATGTAAGCTTCTTAACAGTCATTGCGTACCCGTGATATACTTTAACACCTAGAGTTAACACCTAGCGTACGGAAGTGTGGCAAACCGATTACTCAGTCCATTATTAATATAAGCTGCGGCTAATAGTTGTCTGCCTGGGGAGTAATAACACTCACGGCCTGTGCCCAGCTTATCCGCGGTCTGGCCTGTCTTTAAACCAATTAGTCCTTTATATAGATATTTATTAAAACCGTTACAACCAGACTAAACCTATTTGGAGGACGAATATATTTTTCAGGCCTGGCACTTATGCCGTCAGTACGGGATACCCCACTAGAAACGGGACATCCAGATATCCTGACACGCAGTATCAGTGCACGGTGCGCGTGTCGCAGAAACCAGCCGAAACAATCAACCCTTCTTTCCCAGGGCTTACCATGCTGTAATTTTCATTTATATTAGATCGGAATATTTTACAACGTGACGATTTGGAATACAGATTAAGTGGATGTCAGCCAGTTGCATTAGCGTAAATTTGTGTACATAGAGCCTCCCATTGATCCATATTGACTTTGTATATATCTGTGTGAGAGAGAGTTTATCCCAGTTGAGTGTTCTATAAAATATTAAATTCCAAAAGACCGATATGACAACTTCAAATTGATGAAAAAAGCTGATAATTGTTTTGAAACTATATTTTTAGTATTATGTTCAAATCATATATTCAAAAGCTTTAGATGGATGAAAAAACACACAAGCCTCTGAGGTCTGAAGGTTAATTCTTCCATTAATATCAGACCACAAAAGCCAGGTATGGTTTATTGTTATCATTTATTCTATTGATCAGTGGCTCCGTCTAGTCATATTGTTTCCGTTCAATAGAAATCTACTGTTTGATGTTCAGATCACAGTATCTATGTCGTCACTTGAGGTCTAAATGTCATATGTGCTACATTCAGAATGTCGGCGCCTTCCCTTTCACCACTATTGCCGACAATATATTTAGTGACAGTCAGTCAGTGAGTCAGTCAGTCAGTGATTCTTTCATGTAATAAATTGACTTTACGTCATAAAGGTACATTAATAATACACATACGACTTACACGGTAAGTACTTGTCCATGAACAACATTATTACGCAGCCTTTGAACTTAGTTAAATAAAAAAGCCTACCTCTTTTGCTAATGGCTGACCCACCATGGACCATGAACGAGAGACCAAAGCGCGCACAATAACCAGACGGATTCAGTAGATTAAATATCGATCACTAACGAGGGATACCTGGTGGGGGAGTGAAAATTGTGAGCCAGTCGTCAACATTCACACACTATATGACGATATCTGGACTGAACACAATACGTTGACCCTATGTTGACCCAAAGTTGGTCCAGCGTCGCAGACAGTGGGCCAACATTGACCCAACATAGGAAAAAATTATTATGTCTGCTGGTTTATTATGACATGTCCGACGCTGCATTCTAAATTGTATAATAACTCGAACATACTATCATTAAAAGATCACAATCACTATTTTCTCATACATTTAGTGATAACTTTTAAGAGAAAATGTTGAACCACACAAATAAAGATTTTGGGGAATAATTAAATGACGCGACCAGCTTGAACAAAAATATACTTTTAGCAACCGATATGTAGGCCTATACGTATGATCTTATTTTATTTCATTTCTTACCGTGTGGCATTTCGACAGTCCTCATTTGAGATTGACGCCCGTGGTCATAAACTCTATACTGAGTATCGAGTTTCGATAGGATCCCTGGAAACAAACATGAGACACTGAACCAATATCGATTTGATATTTGGCTCACCGTCTACGACGCTGGCCCAACATCAAATCGACACTGGCACAACATCCTGTATAAGCTGGGATGTGATTCATTTGAACCTGACGAGCCTCGGACAATACACTGACCCAGACAGCCCTAGCACAGGGGGAGATCATATGGTCATATGGTGAGGTCATCTTATTATAATGATATCACCACAGATCAATCAGAAAATATTATATAGACATGTGACTGCCATGTTTGAAAAGTGGAAGTTGAATTAGTTTCATTTAATGACGTTTGTGGCGGCACGTCAATTAGCTTTTAAATTTATTGTGATGATATGTTTACTGAAAATTATCCCAGCTCATTCAACTAATCACTGCAGTATACAGATAGCCTATTATATATAGATCAGAAAAAAAACATATCTGACTGGTTGGCTGGATGCATTGATGGCAAAACACACACGCGCGAGCGCCAGAGCGAATATGCACGCGACGAGTGACACGATGACAGACGCGAAATTCGCATGACTCCACGCTCCAACGCGATATGTGAGGCGTTTTTCCGGGTTGCAAGTTCAGATTGTGGTAGTGACGCGAAAACCGGCGCAAAAAACGACGCACGACAAAAATGTAACAGTTTTAATAGATTTCGCGTTGCCGTTCGCGCTCGCCTTTGCCTGCGAGCAAGTATGTTTTAGCAATGAATACATGTAGTGGGTTTGATAACCAATCCGAAATCGCACAATTTCGCTTTGTTCTGTTTTGCATTTCATGACCTCCCTTACCACCACCACCACCACCACCACAGCTAGATGGTGCATAGCCGAAATGAATGTTTCAAAGTCCCGCATGAAAAATGCAAAACTAGAGTAATGTTGCACACATGCAGCGCAGTCAAACGACTACTGTTCGTTCTGTTGCGTGTTTTTTTTCAATAATCTAAGACAAGTCTATATTGGGATGCTTATGACTGTATATAGTTATGAGCTATTAGTTTATTTGCATCTTTAGTGATGTATCGTACTTAAATAGTCTAAGAGCATTAGGAATTCAATTTCCAGCTTCAAACATTAAAAGATTATTTATTTTAAACATTTTAGATGTTATGAGCACCCCCCACGGTGTATTTTATCCATTTTGGGGGCTGGTTAGTTGTCGCTAAGGCCAGGGAATTAATGACATATTCCTCAGTAATTCGGCTACTTAGTCTAACAGCTTAGCCCAGTAGGATCCGAATTGCATGAGCAAATGCTTTTTTATAACGACCAAGTCGTCAATCTCCACAGTTTAGTTTCTCAGATCCTCACGATCATTGGGAGTATTCCAATAAATAATCGAATAAAAAATGAAATGAATCGGGCTTTAGGCCAACTTTGTGCACATATAGGCTAAACTGGGCCAGAAGAACCTCCTGAGGATGGTGAGATGATTGAGATGACACTGTCCTCCAGATACAGGATTCGAAATTCGAGCCCTGGCGGTCTGAGGCCGAGCACGCTACCTCTCGGTCACGGAGGCTCCCCACAATACTAACTTTCACACGTGGATGGGGAAGAAACATTTTTGTTTCTTTCAAACCGCCGAGACCGGGAACCGAACCCCGAACTCTGGCGTGAAAGGCAGCGGTGCTAACCACTACCCTAGGGCCCCCGCCCAAATAATCGAATAGGGATTTTGAACCGCTTTTGCGCATATATAGACTAAATTGGGATATGCGCGGTGAGTGCAGACGAAATGTTATTGTTTATTCCTCTACTTAAACCCACTAGTTGGGTCATATCCCTTAGTCCCGTGACCACGGAGTTCAGTATTACGTTTTTTTGTTGTTTTGTCATCTTTAGGGTTTAAACTGAAAAATGGGCCCCCATGTACCTCTGAAAAGTGTGGGCGGAATTTTTGACAGCACTTTAAAAAAATAGGTAGTAAACTGAAATGATGAGATCATGTGTGGCTAATCATATTTTTAAATAAACTACTCTTTGAAGTGTTTTGGGGGGACAATAAATTCATTTATTCAATAAAAGTTTACATTCTGGCATAGTTACATTTAAATCCAATATGGCCTCCGTGTAATTGATTTCAGTGACGTTTTAGTTATAATGCAATTGGGGCATGAATCTCAGTCTCTGGTATGAATGTTTGAGGATAATAGTATATTATGGTTTATATGGTTTGAAATAGCACAGCACATAGCAGTTAGGAGGGGGGCACCATTCAATCTCTAGGGGGGGGGGGGGTAGAATATTTTTGAAATAAATAATTTCGGGTAGATTTCGTGATCTAAATAATTTATTCCAAGACCTCTATCTATATAAACTTGCATTAAAATTTTCAGCGCGCTGTCGAGCCGCGTTAAAATCTATACGTATCTTCGACCCCTCCCCCCCCCACCCTGGAGATCGAATGGTACCCCCCTTAAAATGAGATATACAGACGACCATCCAGTGCCCACATGCCCACCGCATAGACTATATACGGTTCCAGCAGGACACGAGTTAATAAAATAACAAAGCGAATAACCGATTGACGGCATAAGGGAACAAATAAATAGCGAAATAACGGCCAACGGAAACGAATAGAACAAATGACTAACATTTAAAGGCTCACATTTGAACGGTCACTACCCAGCAAACACAAAACATATGTATAACATTTATACAACGTCGGCCCAACGTCTTCGACGTTGGTCCAACATTGTATAAATGTTATACAAATGTTTTGTGCTTACTGGGTAGACCCTTTTATTAATATGCGTGTCATAATACTCCCGTGCAAAACCAAAAAGTAGTATCTGCTTACTTCACAAGTAAGCAGATACTGCCTTTTGGCTTATTACTATATGCTCGACCCACGCCGTGTTATGTTGTGGTGATTGATTTAGAGGTTTGATGATGCCCACCTAATCAGGGTAATGGGCCGAGGGAATCGACCGTGTAATACGAATAGATCACCGCTCACGTAGTAATCAATGTGACACATCATCCACCAAATGTCACCTGGATCTAGTTACCAGAGAGACCACCATTCGATAACTCCCAGATCAACATTACATAATGCGGCACTGTTTGGGGGACTCTCATTACAATATTGGTCCACACACCACGCACCTTTTTACTCAGTTTTATTTCGATCAATTATTTGCTTTTGTAAGCAATGAATTGACGAGTATTGTATTTTACCCGTAATTCAGGTAAGGTATCAACTGAATTACTGGGAGATCAGCTGAGTTCATCACGTTATATTACATTTGAACATCTACACAAAGGTTACTTGTGTTTAGTATTTTAACGTTTAATTGCATTTCCAGCTCAGCTGCAAATAAATGAGACATTGTGGCAGACAGAAATGTTTTAAGATTGTGCCAGCGTCGTTGACGATGGCACAACATTAAAACAACGTTGGGTTGTCGTCTCGTGTTTGCTGTGATGTGGTCTATTTAAAGGCATCCCCTTAGGAGTGATTATGGATGTTGCACACTCTAACATCCCGCACTGCTGGTCACATAATATTATACGTAATGGCGGGCCACCTTGTTCAACACTGGCCCGCAATTCAGCCGATGTTAAGCTAACGTGTTAACGTGAATTTCCCATGTGTCATTTTATCTGCAGCGTCAAACAGCACTTTCCTTTTATACAATGTCATTATGTCTGTCATCAAAGTCATGTATGGCAAATTATGTCATGCTGAAGTGGCGGGGGGAGGGGGGGGGGGGTTGGGGCTCTGTTAAAATGGTTAATGCTACCTGCATATCGGGGCTCGCGGATTCAAATGTTTCTTCTCCGCTTACTCGTAAGATTCAGTATTGTGGGGAGCCTCCGTCATCGAGAGGTAGCGTGTTCGACCTCAGACCGCCAGGATCCGAATTTTGATTCCTGTGTCTGGAAGGTGGTAGAATCTGATTTATCTCACCAAGGATAATATAATCTGATTCTATTTTCCTTGATCTCACAATCCCTAGGAAGTTCTCCTGACCAATGCAGTTCATTCATTCATTCATTAATTCATTCATTCATTCATTCATTCATTCATTCATTCATTCATTCATTCATTCATCCATCCATCCATTTATCAAGTCCTGCTGAACCAAGGTCTGTATTGCTAGCCCAACATCACCCCCACATACCAGGCCAGGGAGCTAGATGGGATTCTAGGCCCACTTATATCTGGCGTTGAGTTTATTTTGTAATTAATCATATAACCTTCAAGTTACATAATAATTAAATTTCCAACACTCGAAGTTGTGTCTCACTGACGTTTTGTACAGATTCAAGCGGGTGAATTTTTTTTTTTTTTTTAATTAGAGCTGTTCCATCTTCATGATGGACAAAAATACTATTAGATGGATCAGAAACGCTTATAGTCCGTCGTTTAGCCATTAAAGGGTTGGAAGCGACGACATAATCCCTTTCGACAATTGATCACGTGACTCAATCCCATCTCAGGACTATTAACCTTTTGAGCGCTATGCTTGACTGTAGCCGTCTTTAGCCGTTTTATTTCTCTTTCAAACACGAAATTTGTAGGAGAAAATAATGAACAATAAATTTGCTATATTGACATATGTTTTCATTCAAATTGTAGAAATTTAAGTAATTTTTGTGTCAATACGCGGCAGCGAGACGCAACTTCAAGTAGGTAAAAAATTAAATTATGTAACTTAATGCTTCAAGGGTTAAAACCCAGCAAATACTGCACGTTTCCCCAACGTTGGTTTGCTATTGGCCCAGCATTGGGGAAATGTCTCTGTACGGCACCACACGCTCATTATAACAGCCATTAATATGGAGTTTTTCTTTAAGACTCAAGAGCCTTTTATTCGTTCATCCACTTAATAGAAATGAAGGCATTAACTTCTATAAATAATAAATAGCCGTATTTAATACAAATACATGATACAAACTACGACACATAGATGTCGTAACCGTACATATCACTCTCTTTATATAAGAATTGTTGATATAAATTAATTTTATAATATAATTTAGAGATTCGCGTATGCAGACATCATTGTTATTAAACTCATAAGTGACTCTACGAGGCTGTATTTTGTTTCGCATACATATATTTTCTGATAAAACGTACAGATAATAATGTAACACACATATTCCTTCGACTTCTGTATTGATTCCACATAGTACTGCGAAAATGTTTGTTTCCATTTCCCATTCATTTGACGCGGGAATTACTAACAAGGTTTCCAGCTTCAAATCACAGCTTCCGCACACTTGAAATTGTGTCTCACTACCGCGACCCACAACTTTAAGTGGGTGAACATGACTCACACTTGTTCAATTTGGAACAGAACATTTCCAAACCAAGATGTTTTAACACACATTTCATGCCCAGTAACAGTGATTTGGTCGGATAATAAAACTACTGTCGTGTTCAGCGTTTTAAAGGCTAAGTTGGCCTTCCAGCATACATAATAAAGGAGAACCCTCTGTATCCTACGGAGCCATGTATAAAGGGACATTAAGTGTGGTGATTTTTTTTATTTCGTTTGTACGAACTAATATTTCGTTGGTACGAAATAATATTTCGTACAAGCGAAATAATATTTCGTACAAACGAAATATTATTTCGTTTGTACAAACGAAATAATATTTTGTACAAACGAAATAACATTTCGTGTAAGCGAAATCATTTCGCACAGACGAAATAATATTTCATACAAACGAAATCATTTCGTACAAACGAAATATTATTTCGTACAAACGAAGTGATATTTCGTACAATAAAAATCATTTAATACAAACGAAATAATAATTCCTACAAACGAAATAATATTTCGTACAAACGAAATAAAAAAAAATCTCCACACTTAATGTCCTTTTATGGGCTCCGTAGTATCCGCCACTCAGGCGGTAACGCTAACTAATGCACCAGGGACTTCGCCCACGTGCGATGTGGGACAGATATCTATTGGTAGACCCTACATACGTTACAGATTCATTTTATGAAAAATGATTTTCTCCAAGGTGCCCCTCGATCTGTTCGAAGCAACGTACAATTGATTCTGTATATATACATGTAAATAGGCCTACACGTTGTACGCTTTGTGAAATTAGGCGGTATCCCCAGTAAATGTGATTCATGCAAAATATGCCAAATTGGCATTATTGTGTTCAACGTTCGAGGAATAACAGAATTTTTCATGATTATTATAAAATCTACGTGTGAATTTTTTTCATTTTCACGGAGTTCAGAAAATACATTTTTTTGCAAACTACAGCTTTCCCTTCTGTGACAAATATATTTATTATTGATAATAAATATGTTTGTGATAATTTATAAATTCAGTTCTATTATATAACTGCGAAAGGAATTTTTTTGAGCGAGCGCTGATTTCACCGATAGCAAATACAAAAATCACATGATGTTTTTTGTCCATTGACAACCCTTGAATAAGTTGACCCTATCAAATCTCATGTCTGTAAACAACGTGTGTCCAAGTGATAAGCTGTTCCAAAAATGAAATGAAATGAATCGGGCTTTAGGCTACCTTTGTGCACATATAGGCTAAACTGGGCAAGGAGAACCTTCTGAGGATGGTGAGATGATTGAGATGACACTGTCCTCCAGACACAGGATTCGAAATTTGAGCCCTGGCGGTCTGAGGCCGAGCACGCTACCTCTCGCTAACGGAGGCTCCCCACAATACTGACTTTTACACGTGGATGGGGAAGAAACATTTTTGTTTCTTTCTAACCGCCGAAACCGGGAACTGAACCATGAACTCTGGCGTGAAGGGCAGCGGTGCTAACCACTACCCTAGGGCCCCCGTCCAATAAGCTGTTCCAATAAAGTCTCACACAGTACATGTATATTGTGTCCGTACTGTTCCCATGAAGTCTCGTGCATTATGCTATCCATTTGACGAGAGTTGTTTTTTTTGCTCTAGCTGGAATAATCACATTTAAATATCTGAAATTGATATCCATTAAATTATTACCAATCTTCATCCATTTGTACATGGCTTTTTTTTGTGTGCTACATGTGCATGCCTTTAGCTTCATGTTTCATCAAAGTCAGCAGTGATGTAGTTATAGCTCCAACGTAATCTACATCATTACGTATAGGATAAAGCACGAGGAGCTCTACATTCTTAGCTGTGGAAAAGGTCTAGGCCAAAAGCCGAGACCTTTTCCACTGCTAAGAATGTAAAACTCCGAGGATCTTATCCTGACTTAAAACACATCCGACGATAATGAGGATCCCTCATAGTCAACAGCTCGGTCACATCTGACTGATTATAATACCATAGGCCTACCATAATGATTGGTCTGCACTATAGGTCAACAATAACTCTCCATTCCCGCCTTAGAATGTCGTGGTCGGAAATAAAGAAAATAATGTAGTGGTGTGTTTTAAATGTTTATGAGGACAAGGGATAATTCTACTTACTTACCGTGAAAAGAGGCTTTGTGGAAGGATTGCTCAGATAATTTAGCAAAACTGATTTAGATTGTACAGACAGCGTTGAGACATATACAATTTAAAAGTTTTTGTATAAAGAATTTAATGTATAAACCGATATCAGAAGAGTAGAATTACTGCCAGATGTTTCCCATTTTTGTCGTTTTTTAAGTAAGTTGTGTGGCAGAGAATTCAACCTGCCTTTGACGATCTGTCATGGGGAGAGTGAATGTATTTGGAGGGAGCGTCGGGCAAAACGAGTGACTATGAGCGTCTGGGGAGAATTCTAAGAGGAATACCATGTTCAATCTTGGGTGTATGTACCCAGGAGAGTTACCTGTACACTGAGACACGTCTGTTTGGATGGGTGTGACGCGGATGAGGTCCCGGCGTCTACAGACGACAATGATAATTCGCCAATTACCCGTGTTCTTCTCTTGACAGCTTGTATTCTACGTTCATAGAAAATATTCTCACCAAAGCTACAATAACCACCCCTTCTGGCGGGACAGTTATTGAAAAGAACCGCCTCTCCCCATGTGAGCATGCCCTATCTCGTGATTATCACTTGAAAGACAAAATTACAAACGCTGGGAAGATAAGGGAAAATAAGCATGATTAGGGACGATATATCCCAACAAACACGAGATATTAACCCAATGTTGGTTGAATGTTGGGCCACCATCTGCGACGGTGGCCTAACATTAAACCAACATTGGTTCTACTTATCTTGTTTACTGTGAAAACTCCATTTTTCCTCTCAGTTTGAGGATAAATATGTTCTGTTCATTTCCTCTACACATGCATCATCAAATAAATATATCATTTCCCAGCTGGATTTCCCAGCTAGATGTGAATAGAAGACACTGTATGATGTGATTAAAAGAAGCCAAGTAAAATGACATTTCAAAGAGACGAAAATACTTATTACCAGTAATTGGATTGGAAAACAAATCCCTTGTTATTTGAAATGTTGAACTTATGTCACTTTTTGTCATCGCTAGATGATTACCATAAAGTTTTGACTTTATAAACTACCCCGCGTTGACATTCATTTAACAAAACATGGACATTTTCATATAGTGAATGTAATAACTATTCTTCTGAAGGCGAGTCTTTTAATTAATCACCGACTACGTCCAAAATAGCTTCAGATGGCGTACTTTAGAAGTACAAATGAATGTCTGCTCTAACAGCACACCATTAGAATATTATCATGTATCTCGAAAGACACCTTGACATTTCAAATACATCCAGTAGCCAGTATTTAGGGATATATATAAAACATACTTTAATTTAAATAACCAGTGAAACCCAGCAAACACGACACATTGATACATAACGTAGGGCCAGCGTCGCAGAGAATGACCTACTTTCTAAAATTTTGAATTCTTCCAGTCCACTAATTATCATATTTTATTATCAAAACCAAAAATCTGAAAACGCATACTTTCTCTAATTTGGGCGTCGTGTCGGTCAACGCATCGGGTCAACGCTTCCTTCTTGGTTGTCAGGGTTACATTGATTTGGCAGCACTGCTTCTGGGCACCCCCAAAATAAATATTTTTCCCAACTTTACTCACCTTTGTATTGGGATATCAGTAGCTGATCAGAAGTGACAGTTATGATAATGACCTCTAGTCTATTTAGCATGCTAGGACATTTTTTTTGACATTTATGTGGTGACTTATATAAAACAAGTGACATTTAAAAAATGGCAGGTCCCATTATCGACCCGCTCGCGTCGTGGCTGTACAATGATAAAATGCAGCTCTAAAAATGCAATGGAACTTGATTAAAAAGCTAAAATCCTTTTAACTGTTTGAGCGCTAAGCACGACTGTACTCGTTTACTATCTACTTTATTATCAGACTCAATCACAGTTATTGGGACTGAAATGAGTGTTTAAACATCAAGATTTGCAAATGTTTTACCTCAAATTAAACAAATATGAGTAATTTTCACCCACTTGAAGTTGTGGCTCGCGGTAGCGAGACACAACTTCAAGTGGGTGAAAATTTAACTAAGATAACTTTGCGGACAATGGTTGAAGATGAAACGTACCCCGGATATTTAGTAAGACTTAAAGACGATTTGTGTGACACATCTTTTGTTTTTCACCCTCTTCAAGTTGTGGATCGCATTAACCATCATGCACATTTACATAGTTTTTATCAGCCATATTTATCGGGAATTTTTGTGAGAAACACTTTTGCGTTGTAATAGATGGCATGCGTGTGTACTTAAGCCCTTTGTGCGTGGGACAATAGTGTGTCACAGGGTATTTTGTTCTTTGTCCCTTCTGTTCCTTTTTTATTCTCGTTTTATTGGTCAATGAAATACCATTACGGTCGGAATGGGACACAGAATTGTTATTCACAAAAGACAACATCATTCCTGTGGAATTATTGTTTATTCTTTCCCCTCTCATAAAAATTCAATAATACGGAGAGCCTCTGTGACCGAGGGGAGCATGCTCAATCTCAGACAGCCAGAGTCCGAATATCGAATAATCTGTCTGGAAGGCATTATCATTCAACCCATTCTGCTACATTAAATAATTCAAACTTTTACCCACTTGAAATAATTGTGTCTCACTACCGCGACCCGCAACTTCAATAATAAAATTCAACCCTAAAGATACAAATAAACACGATTTAAAAATATGCCATCCTTTTAACCCTGTAGGCTTTAAGATCGACTATAATTGTTTGTTATCTATTTTATTACTGTTTAAGTCACAGTTATTGGGAATAAAATTAATGTTTAACATCAAGATTAGCAAATGTTTTATCTCAAAATAAACAAATACGGGTAATTTTCACCCACTTGAAGTTGTGGCTCGCGGTAGTGAGACACAATTTCAAGTGGGTGAAAGTTTAAATTATTTAATGTAGCGGAATAAGGTTAAATGATAATGCCTTCCAGACAGATTATTCGATATTCAGACTCTGGCTGTCTGAGATTTCAAGTGGGTGAAAATTTAAATAAGATATTTTTGCGGACACTGGTTGAAGATGAAACGTACCTCGGGTATATAGTAAGACTTAAAGACAATTTGTGTGACATATCTATTATTTTTCACCCTATTTAAGTTTTGGATCGTGGTAACCATCATGCACATTTACATAGTTTTTATCAGCCATATTTATCGCGAATTTTTGTAAGAAACACTTTTGGGTTGTGATAGACGGTATGCGTGTGGATTTACCTGCGTAGGACAATAGTGTGTCTCAGGGTATTGTTCTTTGTCCCTTCTGTTTCTTTTTTATTCTCGTTTTATTGGTCGATAAAATACAATTATGGTCGGCATAGAACACAGAATTGTTATTCACAGAAGACAAAATACTTCCTGGAGAATTATTCTTTATTTCCTGCTCTCTTGTGAGGATTCACTAATATGGAGAGCCTCTGTGACAGAGGTGAGCATGTTCAATCTCAGACAGCCAGAGTCCGAATATCGAATAATCTGTCTGGAAGGCATTATCATTGAACCTTCCTTCTGGTACATTAAACAATTTAAACTTTCATCCACTTGAAATTGTGTCCCGCTACCCCGACTCACAACTTCAAGTGGCTGAAAATTACTCATATTTGTTCAATTTGAGCAGAAATATTTGCAAATCTTGATGTTTAAACACACATTTCATTCCCAATATCAGTGATTTGGTCGACTAATAAACCATAATAGAAAGGACAATAGGCGTGATTAACCCTTTGACTTCCAGGCCGGGGTGCATGCCAGGATCCAGATATACTGGTGTACGAGTTCTATTTTTCGTCATTTGAAGCTGGAATTGCTAACGCAATTTCCAGCTTCAAATGACGAAAAATACATAAATATGTTTGACGAAAATTTGTGTCATTTTATGGTTACGTTCATTGACGAATGACGACGGAAATTTCCGTCATGTGAAAAGGTTAACAGGATCAGGGCTAATTCATCTCAGCATCCTCAGGTCTCTGGTCCCAGTTAACCCGTATGTGGAGAAAATGACCGAAACCCCTATTTATTTATTCGCTCCTGGCAAAATATTTATACCATATGAAATATGGTAAACCATTGGGCGAAAAGCAAACGTGTCTTTAGAGAAGTTTACTTGATAGCATAATTTATAGCATAATATATATATAATATATATCTTTTTCAGCACAACTTCATTCAACTAACCAACCCATACTTCCATCGTTTGACAAAATTATATTTCAGTTTACATAGATGAAATATTGTTATTTCACTTCTGTTAAAACAATACCAAGCTAAATTAGAATTAGTAATAAATAAGGATACGTTTTTATCAATACCCTGATATCTAGTATGTGCAAGATGAATAACATGAAAAGAATTCAAACCAAACAAGCTGCTTTTCGACCACAGAGTTTCCAGTAGAGTTAAACATTTTTAACATATAATTTTGGTGAATACCAATGAAAATAATACTCCATTAGTATTTGAAGATTGGCCATATTTAGCTGAAAATTAATTTAGATTTTTTTGGGACATATTAGAAATAAAAGATGGAGTTAGATATCCGATTAATCGGCGGAATTAATTATAAAAGACCGTCTTTTCTTCAACAAGATGAACAAATTAATCAGGGACCCGATAATCTTCCTCATTATATACGCGCCTCTATAACGGGTCTATAGAAAACGCCATACGGAGAACTGAGTATGACACAAAACATTTTTATAACATTTGTACAACGTCGGCCCAACGTCTACGACGTTGGTCCAACATTGTACAAATGTTATAAAAATGTTTTGTGTTTACTGGGATAGGCCACATTCGACATGTGACCTAGAGGAGCGAATAAAGGTGAGCGAGAAGGTTATCCAGTAGGCCCATATTAGAACCTATCGCCTTTGTGAAGTGGTAGATTCATCCTTTCATATGCAATATGAAAGGCTATTTCTTCTGCCTTATATGACTCATGGAATTTATATATAAGGGTGATATGAAAAAGCTTCCTAAGACGATATTCCGTAAATTGCATTGCAGCTAATAATAATAGTTTGTATCAAGCATTGAGAGAAGTATCCTTTTGCTCAGAATTGAAACGTCTCTCGCATAAAATATTAGTCATAACATTCAGCTGAATAACTATTTTTTTATTAAAAAGCATTTTTCTGTATCAAGGGATCGTTCCAATTTTTGGAAAGAGGGTGTTTTAAAGCTGACAGTTAGATAAATGATTATAATAATTGCAACAGTGAGTCACATTTAGAGAGAAACACTATATATTTCATACAATAAAAACGTTAAAACAGGTTTTAAACAAAAAAAATAAAGGTCGGAATTATTCTAAATTTTTACACAGATACACACAATTAGTTTTTGTATCGGCAACATTGCTATGGTCTGTTCTTGCAAAATTATCAATTTTGTACATATTTATTATTTATTTGAGCTTAAATTATTTTCCTGCGGAACAGGGAGCTTCATTTATAATTAAATAATTCACCATGCAATGAATACCATTTTACTTTTATACAACACTTGTCATATTGTGAGGGGAATTACTCGTGAAACCTACTACTAATTCACAGCGCAGATGACGAATGAGACAAGTCTCGCTTATTCCCGCGAGATCTCACCGTGACGTCATTCCAACTCTCCTTCAGTCTTCACTTCCCCAGCAAACACGATGAGTAGATCCAATGTTGGTTTAATGTTTGTCCACCGTCTTCGACGCTGGCCCAGCATTAAAACAACATTGATTCAACGTCCCGTGTTTGCTTAGTTGAATACGTCACTAGAACGACCTCCAGCAAAAATGATGTGACTCAATGTTGTTTTAATGTTGGGCCAGCGTCGCAGACGGTGGCCCGACATCAAAACAGAATTGAGTCAACGTTTGATGTTTTCTGGATTATATGATTAATTATTCACATTTCCCACGTCTGCAGAGGATGCCTTTAGCAAAAACTTGACCGCTATCTAGAAAAACATACCCCTCAACGTAAATCATATCTGATGTACCCTATGAAAAAAATCTGCATCTATTAAACATACATAATGTGATATTTCTACATTTTCATCTGTATTTTGATGAAGTTAGCATAAACTATGGTTGCGCAATATAATTATCGTGAAGTAGTAGACATAAGCATAGACTTAAATCCCGACAGGGGCGCATCCAGAACCCCCCCCCCCCAGGTTCAGGTCCCAAAAACAAAAAAACGACCATGTTTCGGCCAAAAATGGTCCAGAATGCGTCATTTGAGGCCTTAGATTTCTAAAATTTTCGGGGGAGGATCCCTCTAGAGCATATATAGGCCTGTGGTGAATACGATTTTTTGAAAAAATCGGCGCCCCCCATCTGTCAATTCCTGGATCCGCCACTGAAGAGTCCACAATTAACAGGACATGACATGTAAACCATCCCAGAAAGATTGACTGAGCTCCTTCTTTGAAAAAATCATACCACCCCCCCCCCCCTCTTTGCCATATTCAAAATGATAGGACTAATGTTGGAAGCACATCTGTATGCCGTATACAAATATTGTAGCAGCTGTGATAGAAGGTATTTAATGTTCTATTTTATCTCTGTATCTATTGCTTTATTTTTTATTAGGTTTAATATGCACACATTAATACAATAATTGCACAAATATGCAATTGTAAATACAATTGTGTGCATTAGGATGTGGAATACGGGTGATAACCATCCTTACTACGTTTGACACCCAGAACATAATTTATATACATGATAATTACACTTAAAATCAAGTTAAAGTGTATAAGATAATATACAGTAATCAGGTTTCTTGTGTTAAAACCAGAAATAAAATAACTACATTATTATGTCTCCCCTGTGTACACAGAAGGGGAGTCATATAGGTTTACTTCTCACCGCTCATTTTTATGTCACATCAGTTTTGTGTCTGTGCGTTCTGTTCTCTCTGTCTATCATGCAGGCGGTCAAACACGAGACGGTAACCCAATGTCGGGCTATTGTTGGCCCACCATTTACGACGCTGACCCAACATTAGCCAGTATTGGGTTACCGTGTCGTGTTTGACGCCACGCTGAATGTGGGCCAGCGTCATAGACAGCGGGCCAACATTAACCCAGCTTTTGTTTCAAAACATCTTGCGATGGTATTACAGTCGGCATGAATTGGGCCTACTGACTACGGTTGAATGGATACTAGCCAGCACCGGCGACGCTGGCCCAACATTAACCAGACATTGGATCGGTGTCGGCTTGCACTGCCTGACCCGCAGCCCAGCAAACACGAGGCGTTTAACCAGTGCTGGTTTTATGCTGGGCAGCGTCGCAGACGGTGGGCCAGATTTGGACCAGCCTTGGGTCAACATCTCGTGTTTGACAGTGTTGACAGTGTTGACAGGCCACATTTGTGTTTTGCACATCACCGGGTGTGAAGATATTAAAACTGTTGCCCAACTGATTGAGCCTAAAGACGATTTAGTTATTGTAGATCATCTTACCGGCAGCAAGTCTTGACACAGCAAGGTGTCAGGAGTAGGGAACTTTGCGGGGGAAGATGCTGTGGATATAAAAAACGGGTTCCACCACATCAAAATACATAGTCTCTACCTGTCTACTATCCAAATGAGCTATTTAGTAACATTAATTACAAAAGCCATTGACACAACATCTAATAGCTATCAACCTTTACGGTTACGCTGCTGGAGGGGAGACATATCCAGTTTTTTTTACAAAAAAACTAGACTCTTCTAGTTATGTCTTCCCTCTGTACAAATACGGGGAGACATATAGGTTTACTTCTCACCGCTCATTTTATGTCACATCAGTTTTGTGTCTGTGCGTTCTGTTCTCTCCGTCTATCATGCAGGCAGTCAAACACTAGACGTTGACCCAATGTCGGGCTATTGTTGGCCCACCGTCCACGACACTCACCCAGCATTAGCCCAGTATTGGGTTACCGTGTCGTGTTTGACGCCATGCTGAATGTGGGCCAGCGTCACAGACGGCAGGCCAACATTATCCCTGCTTTTGTTCAAAGCATCTTGGGGGTATTACAGCCAGCATGAAGTAGGCCTACTGACTACGGTTGAATGAATACTAGCCAGCAACGGCGACGCTGGCCCAACATTTACCAGACAATGGGTCGATGTCTGCTTGCACTGCCTGACCCGCAGTGTTGATAGGCCACATTTGTGTTTTGCACATCACCCGGTGTGAAGATATTAAAACTGTTGCCCAACTGATTGAGCCTAAAGACGATTTAGCTACTGTAGATCATCTTCCCGGCAGCAAGTCTTGACACAGCGAGGTCTCAGGAGTAGCGAACTTTAGGAGGAAGATGCTGTGGATATAAAGAACGGGTTCCACCACATCAAAATACATAGTTTCTACCTGTCTACTGTCCAGATGAGCCATTTAGTAACATTAATTACAAAAGCGATTGACACAACATCTAATAGTTATCAACCTTTATGGTTACGCTACAGGAGTAGACATATCCAGTTTTTTTTACAAAGTTATATATATTGTATATGTAGTTATATATATTGTAAGTAAGTATTAATAGCGGTCCAGCATCATAGACGTTGGGCCAGCCTACATGCAGCGGTGAGCCACAGTGCTGTGATTTCTGGTTTCCTGCTTTGTTTTGACACAATAAGATTTCCGGGTGTCTAGACAGACTATGTGCATGCCATGGCGATGTCCCAGCCAAATAAAACGAGTTATCCAATTTCCCAGACCAGCTCCAATAGATATGCCGCAGATGTAACCAGTGATTTAACTCAGTTAGGTACGGAAGCCACAGAATATCAACAAGAAGACGAATACAAGATGCTACCCAGAATGTTGATTCAATGTTGGTCAACCGTCCACCTCGATGGCTCAATATTAAATCAACATTTAGTCAACTAAAAGGCTGATTTGGTTTTTCAACCTTTCTGATTGAAGACAAGCACATACTTTCCGTACAAATAAAACTATTAGGTTAACAGATAATGTTGGTAATATCGTGAGCTATTCACCATTTATTATGCATCCATTTCATCAAGGATAGACCTTACACTAGTCCTTTAAGCACTGTTAAGTACACTTAAATACAGCAGGCAACACCGTCTGTCACAATATGGACTCTTTCAAATGCTGTTTTAGTCGACCCTTGTACTGCTGAATTGCTTCAATTGTATTTTTCGTCATTTGAAGCTGGAACTGCTAACGCAATTTCCAGCTTCAAATGACGAAAAATATTACGATTTCTGAAAAATAGACATGTTTAAAATTAAAATATTGGATCAAGAAAGCATCTATTAAAAACTATTTTATCAAAATTAGGTGATATTTTGATTGGTCTAAAACATCCTTAACCCCGTATATATCCGGACATAGCAGGACAAGGGTTAATACACGAGCAAAAACGTGTTTTTTGTGGGTTACTGACAAGTCGTAGCGAAGTTAGGTCAGAATGTTATGATCATTATATTATCCAGTATAATTTTTTTGTAAATGTGCACCCTTCAGCAGACGAGACTAGACTACAATCAGCTATAATTTAATTGTGAAGTTTTTTTCATATCACTTTTTTCTCTGTTCAGAATATACATGACTTTTTTCTTAGTATCTCTATAATATCAAGTGTATGATGTGTACCCCATTTATGGGCATCTAACTCATAGCACTAATACGCAATAAACTAATTTTGATCCAAAGCTTGGTCGACATCAAAGGACGTTGGTCCAGAGTTAAAACAAATATTTCGCATTTTTGGGCTAGTGTTGGTTCAATGCCTCGTCACACAGCGAGGAGTGTTTACCCAGCAAACACGAGGCATTCACCCAATGTTGCTTCAATGTTGGGCCAGCGTCGCAGACGGTGGGCCAACATTGAAACAACATCGCGTGAATGCCTCGTGTTAGCTGGGTGTTATGTGCCCGTCACCAGACAGTGATAAACTCATTCACTTGTCACCAGCAGTCGCCATCCGTGTAGTTCACACAGTTATTCACAGAGGAAAATGCAAGCTTTTAACGGATCCTCCACCATTCTCTTTTGCATTTGATCATGAATTATGTATTTATATTATCATTTGCATAAACAA
The DNA here is from genome assembly GCA_964017125.1 of Flabesymbios commensalis. Classification (NCBI taxonomy): domain Eukaryota; kingdom Metazoa; phylum Annelida; class Polychaeta; order Terebellida; family Flabelligeridae; genus Flabesymbios; species Flabesymbios commensalis. The sequence continues at coordinate 39,926,816 of OZ024905.1, read as the reverse complement.
TAATAACAATTCCCTAATACCTTATTCGGATCACAATTATTCTCTAATATTGATAGGTGATTGTGCTGATGTAAACCTGGTAGTGGCTACTTTGTCACAGCAACATTATTTATTGGAACCATTTACCGACATCTACTGACTTTACTGACATCATTTTCCCAATGGTGAGTTAATGATGGCACGACGTCGTAGACGGTGGGCCATCCTTGACTCGCCAGTGAGTCAATGATGGTACTAATCGATATCACCCGGCTATACACATTTAGTATGAATATTCTTTATTTTTGTCATATTTTATTTGACGCTTTCTATATTAAGCAACCATAATTGGCCTATGCCAATCGGGTACAAATATATTCATATCCACATTGATTTAAACATAACAGACACGGAATGTGGATATCAAGAAACTGATTTTGCTAGCATTCACAGCCGCGAAACTTGCTCCCTCAACACCACCTGAGTATGAGCAGATCCCAGCAAACACAAGGCATTCACCCCATGTTGCTTCAATGTTGGGCCAGCGTCGCAGACGGTGGGCCAACATTGAAACAACATTGCGTGAATCCTCGTGTTAGCTGGGATGGACTGCAACTCTGCATTTGACACCAGACTGACAGCCATTATAACTCGAAACGTTGTGCCAATGCTGTTTTAAAGTTGGGCCAGCGTCGTAGACTGTGGACTAACATTATTCCAGCATTGGCTCATCGTCTCTTTTTTGCTGAGAGCATGGATCTATGCCGCCGGACAAAAGCAGTCTGTCAGTAGTGTATGCACCAGGAAGATCCAAATCAAATTATCAACATCGCCAGATCCCAGCAGCTTTTATACAGTAACCCTCACAACGCAGAAATAGTTTTGCGTAAATCATGGGTTTGTTTCTATTTGAAATCATCATAAATGTCCTAATTAGTTCTTTCCGCTTCATTTGAATACCTGTGTGATGGGTCTACGACCATTATATATATTTTACTCTTTCACCATGGGATCGACTTTCATTGGACGTCAAAATCTGACGTCAAAACATTGGTCTAAAATATCATTATTTGAGGTTGCTATAACGCAACTCCATGATTATAAGACGTTTAGAGAAATCAGTCTGATGGATAAACTAGCTTGATGTGATGATTATTGTTCGGTAAATAATAATAAATATTATATTATTATGCGTTCATCGTGATGGGATGTGGCCGTCATGGATTGTAATACACTGACCTGGTCAGCTTTAGACTCACCCCTTTATACACAACAAACCGATACGCTGAATATTGACTTAATGCTGCTCCAAAAAATATTGGGTTGATGTTGAACCAGCGTCGCAGACGGTGGCCCAACATTAACCCAATATTCGGTGGACATTCTCACTTTATTGGATGGCTCAGTAATCAACTTACAGCCTCATCCTTGTGGCTTTCTCTTACGTGAAACAGTCACGGAGAAGAAATGTGATTAGACAAGACCGCATCGAAAACACCGCCTCGCGCAAATACCGCTCTCCAGCAATTGCCGCTTCCGGATTGAAGTATTTCCTGCTCTCCATGGATATGTAATACAATCAACTTTGGTGAAATAAACACATTACTCAGCCGGGTAGAGTGATCATTTCACGTACTCACATCGTCACAAGAATAATATTACATGGGACATTACGTACTTAGTTATGATGTGGACGCGATATAATACTAATATAATAAAAATTGTAGGTGTATTATTACAGCCAGATGAATTAAAAAGGGTATAGTCTTTCTCATATTTGTCAGGTACCCACATCGTACGGAGAAAAACATTACATGAGAAATTGTCATTTCCCCGTGCTTAGTTATGATATAGACGCGATAAAATACTAATATAAAAAAGTGTGGATGTATAATTATAGCCTGATAAATTGAAAAAATTATTATAATCCCTAAGATTAGGTGGATGTAATAATATAATTACCAAGTTTCTAACATTTCCACGTCCACATAACAGTATAGTTTGTAGACTATTTTGTATATGTTGCATTTAATAACTTGTAATTATACATATTTATACATGTCTGTCAAATGCATGCGTAATAATTTTTTCGACGTCCACTCTTAAAATTCAATAATGACCGAAAGGTAGTGTGCTCGGTTCTAATTTCTAGTCCTGTGTCTGAAGGGCGCCGTCATTTTATCCCGCCATCGTCAAGAGAGGTTTTCCTGGTCCAGTTTATGTCAATGTGAACAGTTTATTGTTGATTATCGCGTCCTTCAGTCGACTTTACTCCTTGGTGATGGGACATATTGATGCATGTGCAATTCAACTCCCCGGGGAGCATATGGACTCTGCGCCTGCTAGAGCGCTAGGATCTTATCATAAACATTGCCATTCCCCATACCAGGTATTCATTACACCTGAGTGAAGTAATGCACAGCAAGATCCGAAGATCCTACTGTCGATTTTACTCCCTGGTGATGAGACATGTATATGCATGTGCATTTTAACTTCCCGGTGAGCATATAGACTTTGCGCCTGCTAGAGCGCTAGGGATCTTATCATATACATTGCCATTTCCTATACCAGGTAATAATTACACCTGAGTGAAGTAATGCTCAGCAAGATCCGAAGATCCTACTGTCGACTTTGCTCCCTGGTGATGAGACATGTATATGCAAGTGTCATTTCAACTCCTCGATGAGCATAGACCCTGCGCCTGCTAGAGATCTTATCATAAACATTGTCATGTCCTATACCAGGTACTCATTTAAACCTGAGTGGAGTAATGCACTTTAAGGTTAAGTGTCTTGCCCAAGGACAGGATACTCCAGCATTGAAAGGGGAGATGGTATGGCGGCACATATGACAACACAAATTATTACAGATAATATCGCAGATATATATATTCGAATTCTAATGAGTGCAATTTCTCCACCTTTTTCTTACGATTTCCGTTTTTATGATAAAAAATAATACACGGATTATTGTTAGAAACATATTTTATGAATCTGTTAATGGTAAGAATCCAGACATATCTCATATTCCACGCTCAACACTTTCCCACATCAGCGAAGACGTATATACAGATATGGCTTCGTCTTTCCTTATTATATTTATATGGCTTATCTTACCTATTATACGTCCACATTAGGGCCTCGTGTGTTAATATAGGTGTAAAACGACACACCGCCCCGAAATGTACTCTCCACCACGAAGTTTAGCGACTATCCACGGTACAATGACTCGGTGTTGGTTTAATGTTGGACCAGCGTCGCAGACGGTGGGCCAACATTAACTCAACATCGGTTCAATGCATCGTAGCTCTTGCTATAGGACATCACCAAGAGCAGCTTCACGATATAATCCTTCAAATACTGCAGATCTGGTAATTTTCGCGTGTTCAAATTTTCGCGAACTCCGGAGCTTGTGAACTTGGGAGCTTGGGAACTTGTTTTAGGGTTTCCAATAGGCGGTGCCCTGGTAAAATAGTTGAACAGCTACCATGTCAGAGCTTGAGGGTTCGACCTCCGCTCTATTCAGGTTTCAAAGAAACGAAATGTTTTTTCCATGTCCACTTGTAAATATTCATAAGTGTGGGGCCTACGTGACCAAGTGGTGATGTGCTCTGCGTCAGACCGCCATGGCTCGAATTTCGAATCCAATATCATCTGATGCGTCCACCATAACCGTGAGGCCCGCCGTGCCCAGTTTAGTCATCGTCAAATATCAAGTGATTTACGATAACTAATCGTCCAGATTCTCCTGGACGAGATGAGGTTAGCTTCTACGTGTACTTGGCCTAAAACCCCATTCATTTATTCCAAAGGGCAATAGAGAACGGGTGCCATGTTTGGCCCTCATCCCAGAATATCATATGTGATTAATGTTAGTGAATGATAGAGGTGAGTGTATCAGCCGTATCTGCCTGTAATTAGATGTAAGGAGATGTGGGGTTGTCGTGACAATGACAATTACTCTGAGAGATGTATAATAATTCTGCAGTGCCAGGCCAGACAGCAGCAACGTCTTGATGTCGCTGTCATACCGGGGTGAAGGCGATTTCCCGGGAAATGTTAGATTCTTGTTGAACCAGCGTTGAAGACGGTTGATCAGCAATAAGCCATTATTGGTCAACGTCCCAGCAGGCACAATACGTTGGCCCTATGTTGATCCAATGTTGGGCCAGCGTCGTAGACGGTGGACCAACATTAGATCAACATAGGGCCAACGTATTGTGCCTGCTGGAATGTAGCTATGTCTACTGACCGTAATTGTCACATTTTGGTAAGAAAATAAATGGTTTCTTTGTATGAAATACTGTAAAATAAATAATGCTGAATCTGAATCGGAGAAGATATTTATACAGCACGATTACTTACACTGTTTTACTTATGTTGGTCTGAATTGTTAAGTCATATTAAACAGTGGAAATATTCAGACGCTATTAGTTGTTTTTCCTGAAACCACACCCTGGCACTGATGGCGATTTTTTCCACAAGAAATATCACATTTATTAGGGCGGGCGCCCTGGTGTAGCGGTTAACACTGCCTGTTTGGAAAGTCGGAGATCGCGGGCTCGAACCCCACTCTGGCCTTCAAGTTTCAAAGAAACAAATTGACTCGCTGACTGGTAAAGATTCAATATTGTGGGGAACCTCCGTGTTTATATTTTCTTGTTTATAGAACCAGTTGACTTTGGTAAGGCCCGAGAAGTCGCGTGCTCGGCCTCAAACCGCCAGGGCTCTAATTTCGAATCATGTGGCTAGAGAGCAGTGTCATCTCATTCATCTCACTATCCCCAGAAAGTTCTCCTGGCCCAGTTTAGACTATATGTACACAATGGTGGCCTAAAATCCCACTCATTTTATTTCATTTTTCACATTTATTCTGGCAGACAAGCCACTGCTGTCAGTTTTTCTGTGAGGGCGGCGCAGGTGTGGTTATGTTTAACGTGACTTTGATAGATCATGGTAACCACATGATGGAGTCATGATACAGTTTGTTTCATAATCACGAAAATACAGGTCTCACCCAGCAAAATCACAAAACATTTTTATATCATTTGTACAATGTTGGACCAGCATCGAAGACGTTGTTTTAACGTTGTTTTGTGCTTGCCGGGCAGTCGACTTACAGAAATGGTGCACGATGCATAGCTGATCTTGTCATGCTACATACTGTAATTCTTTAATTGGTGGGAGGTAAAATACTATACTCGGTCTAACAGATAATGTGATCAATTTTTAAATATTGCAAAGTGTGTGTTTTTTAACCCTTTCTGTGCGGGGACCGTTTCAGTGTTACACGTCCAAAGTCGCTAGCCGCACTGAAAGAGTAAAGAATTTATAATGACCGTAGACATAACATCAGTATTCAAATAAAACGGAAAGAGCTAAATACTAAGACATTTATGATGCTTTCAAATTGAAAAAAAACAACTATTCATGGTTTTTATAAGTATTTCAGAGGTGACGTGGATCTACGTAGCAAAATTGACATGTTTGTGGCTTCTCCGATTGTTTTACAAGTTAGTAAAGGTGTCAATTAAAAAACAAAGTTCGTTCATCAGCGATTGCATCACAAAATTTAGATTTAATTTAATCTAAATGTAGACAATATTGTGTAATGAAACGGAGTAATAATAACAAAATAACTAACTATCTGATAATATAAAATACGCGTATATATACTTGAATGATTAGCCTACATATTGTCAACTTGTTGCATCTTTTCACAGCTTGGACAATCAAGCAGTCACAACCATCTGGGCTGATGCCACCGACATGAAAGCCCTTAGTTCTGCCGCATCCAGAGCAATAAGGTTCTAACCTCCTGGCTCTGTCCACCTGCCCACTCCAACTCAATCTGTAGAATTATTGTATAAAGCCCTTCAGAACACACATTTTTGCAAACAAGATCTCGCAGTCCCTGGGGCGTCAGGCGCAGAGACTGCGAGACCTTGTCTGGGGGAGACTGAAAATAGAAAAATAAACTTCTGCTTGTCTGAAGCATTGATGACCCGAGCTCAGAGGCATATTATTATTATTATTTAGTCATGAAACGCCACACCACACAAGTGAGGGAAAAATACACACATACATTCACACATACATACATGCAATAGTAAAACAGATGGGAGATATCACAGTCGTTCCACTAAAATCAGTTCATAAAATCGGTCAAAATTTTTTAAGCATATTTATATCACAGAGGATTAATCTATATGAAATATGTAGAGATGATAATATGTGTAATATCATGCCACGTAACATGCGTCATAGCTTGTATAGTGTTTGATACATTTTAACATACAACATATTTTGTGGCTAGCATTCAAATATTGTACAGATCCCATACACTATATGTGTATATTAAAGCTGAGATGATACACTCCTTATATCACCCCTTTAAGCACCAAGCTATCTAATTAAAAGTTTCACCCACCTGAAATTGTATCTCGCTAACAAACAAACTGAGAATGAGTGAAAATTGGTGTGAACAGGCCTAGTATTTTCAAAATTGTGCTGACAAAAACACCTTCTACCTTCAAAAAGTGATAATTAGAGAGCTACTCAAATTTATAAGAAACATAATGTACTTATTGAAGCACAACGGGTTAACTATTTGAAGCACATACGATACCATACATAAAAGCGTGACAATATCAACCATGATAGCCACGTGTATTAGCTATAAGGAGCCTAAAAATGCCACCTATGACAGCCATATACATTAGCCATAAACAACCTAATAATAGCCCTAATGACAGTCATGTACATTAGTCATAAACAACAAATAATGCCACCTATGTCAGCCATGTACATTAGCCATAAACGGCATAATAATGTCACCTATGTCAGCCATGTGCATTAGCCATAAACAGCCTGATACTGTCACCTATGTCAGCCATGTGCATTAGCCATAAACAGCCCGACAATGTCACCTATGTCAGCCATGTGCTTCAGCCATAAACAGCCATAGATAGCTCATGAAAGCCATGATTGTGTGTTAGCTTTACAAAGCCGAATAATGTCACCTATTGAAGCCATAATGTCACAGCCACAAGGCCACCTAGCATGTGTGTTAGCTTTAATAATGGCACCACTAACATTCATAATGTCACGACTAACATTATGAATTGTATTATCTGATGTACACTTTTTCAGCAATGTACACTTATAAATAGACAAAAATAACTATACATTGTTTCTTAAAACCAAATTCCCTTATTGGACACTATGGCAAGCCTTAAAAATTCTACCAAAAGCAACCGGTATTGCCTCGGCCTAGCGTTACTTCCCCCATAAACTGTTATATTACCTACAAGCTGATTCTGTTGGTAGGGCTGACATACATGCAGTCTGTATACGGTGTGGTTCACATAGTCATAGACCGGGAACTGAACCACCAACTTTCACCTCATTACCCCAACTACAGCCATGTCAATTCTTGCTCTACAGCTACTCTATTTTTCCAGGTCTGTGCTGGACTACATGTAAAGTCTAGGGTATCTGTATTCGGTAGAATAGAATGAATGAATGAATAAATGAATGAATGAATGAATGAATGAATGAATGAACGAAAAAAAAGAATGAATGAATGAATGAATGAATGAATGAATGAATGAATGAATAATTGAATGAATGAATGAATGAATGAATGAATGAATGAATGAATAGAGTTTTAGGCCACCTTTGTGCACATATAGTTTAAGCTGGGCCAGGAGAACCTCCTGAGGATGGGTACATGATAGAATACACATAAATAGTCAAATACTGTATCACCACCGGTAAAAACAACCATATAAAAATAAACCTCAAAAGTGAAACAATCTGTCACGATTAGGCCTAGGTCGAGCGATCTAGGGTAAAAGTTTTGTATTAGATATTGGTCATAGTCTTCTATTAGATATTATCAGCTATAAATCAACAATCGACAATTAAATATCAACCTCATACACCATTAATTTACGAAATTCAGCTGGTGTGAACCATTTTACGATTTTGATTTCTTACAAAGTAATGAATGGATTTGCATGAAACTTTTATTAGAGGTGCGACTCCGGTCTAGGAACAATCGATTACATTCTGGGGATGATCCGGATTACGATCCGGATCATGCGCCAGAAGTTGGAAGGCTCTGTATGCCCCATTATGTTCAAACTAGGCGTCATACTGTTAGCCCCATTATGGTCGCGTCTTATTAAACACATACACTGCTAAGCACGACTATTAGTCGTTTTTAACCCTTTACCCGCAAAAATTAATTAATTTTAATTTTCACCCACTTGAAATTGTGTCTCGCTGACGCGATCCACAACTTCAAGTGAGTGAAAATTATTCAGATTTGACAAAATGAAGGTCAACTCTTTTCAAATCTTCCTGGTTGATGTCACATTTTATATTTACCATAATTTATTTAAAATGTGGTACTTAATGCGCCAATAAAAAATGAAAATCCGAATATATGCGGCACCTGCGGTTATAGTGTTAATCCGTTAGACGTTAGACGTTTGAATCGCAGTTATTGGGAACGAAATGTGCGTTTAAACATCAATATTTGCAAATATTTGGTCACAAATTAAACAAATATGAGTATTTTTCACCCACTTGAAGTTGTGGATCGCGGTAGCGACACACAATTTCAAGTGGGTAACAATTTAAAATTTATAATGTAACTCTTTAAGGGTTGATTACGCGAATTTTGCGATTTAGCATTTATCGCTAATATTTATAGTCGCCGTTTACTTAAAGAGACAGGCCCAGGCTAAAATCATCAAAAAATTGGTGATTTTAATTTGGCTTATTACTATGACCATATGATGTAAACATGTCCATAGACTAGAACTAGAAAAGTTTTTATTTTATTTTTGTGCTGCGCATTTACCAAATAGGCTAGATATAGATAAGAAATTCCCGTATTACTTATTGACCTTCTGCACCAGTCCAGTCTTAATACACGCAGAGCATGGCTCACATGGCAGAGCGAAGATGCTTATTGACATGGTTGTCAATAATTAGAAATCAGGAATTTTTGATGATTTTAGCCTGGGCTTGTCCCCTTAACGATAACACTCATAGAGGGACGTGGCGCATTGGAAGAGCGCCTGGCTGCCTCGTCAGTCATGCTCTTATAATGTCAGGGTTAAAATTTAATGACTCTTCTATAGTGACAAGGACCCCAGTTGATCCAGTTTTATACATTGCCTCTTGTAAAGTCGTAAAGTGCAATGTGTCAAGTTATAGATTTAATTAAAGTGAAACAGATTGCTTATATGGTCAGAATGAGAATTATCTCCCTTGGTAGTTAAATGGTTGACTCTTTATTAGATATATATATTGAGATATGTTATAGGTGAGTTTGTACACCCACCATAAATTTATATTAGCTCTCCACCAATTGTCCTTCCCGCTAATGTAATCCTATAATAGGTCTCTGATATCCGCTACACAGATATTCATCGCTCTCAGATAAGATCATGTATTTATATATAAATGAGTGCCGGAAATTGGGCCTGATTTAGCTTATGATCCGTGCTTTCCGACCTGTATAATCTGGATCGTGACAGGAGAGCCAATCCACGTGAAAGCTAACACTACGTATACCGGCGTGTCGTGATTATGGACCAGCAAAAAAACCTTGGGGCTTTTCGTTTTGAAGGTCAGCGCTGAATATGGACAACTGGTGATTAGGACCACCTGACCACTGACTCCTGTCCAAACTGACCAGTAGACTGGATCACAGCAAACGGGAGATGGTTATCCAGTGTTGGTTTAATGTTGGACCAGCGTCGTAGACGGTGGACCAGCATTAATCCAACATTGGATCAACATGTCATATGATGCTGGTATAGAGCTCATCTTCACTCTCAGCAAACAGAAGACTTTGAACCAATGTTGGTCTAATGCTGGTCCGGCATCGTACACGATTGACCAACACTAAGCCAGCATTGATTTAACGTCTTGTGTTTGTAGAGTAATGATTAAATCACTGTCAAATTACATACAAAACAATTAAAAAACACATTTGCGGTTATGCACACAAATTTATCTGTAAATTGTTTTTCAACCTTCTAGTATATCATGCTGTTTTTGTAATGACGACTTCGACTCCTCATTACATTGCCGGTCACTTTTGACCCAGGCAATGGACATGATAATATTATTATGTATTAGCTTTGAGGCGCCTATGAACTTGAATAACAGATTGAAAGAAATGACGAATGCGGACCTCCATATTCAATGATATGGTTGGAATATACCGGCGTTATTTAGCGAGGGGTCGATAACTATTTTTAAAACACACCTTAACATTATTTGCTTTGTCCGCCCACTACATTCCAAGCCGGGAATGGGGAGTTATTGTTGACCCAATACAGACCAATTATCATGGTAGGCATATGGTGTTATAATCAGTCAGGTGTGACCGAGCTGTTGATTATGAGGGATCCTCATTATGGTCTGATGTGTTTTAAGTCAGTTAAAACCCTCGGAGCTCTACATTCTTAGCTGTGGAAAAAGCCCCGGCCTTCGACATCGGCCTTTTCCACAGCTAAGAATGTAGAGCTCCGAGGGCTTTATCCTATACATAAAAGTGTGTATTGTTAGAGTCATGTATCGTTCAATAGCTTGAAGAGTTGCACAGCTCGCCATCCACCGATTTGTTTATCCTTGTACGCCATAACATGAACACTGGTGAAGGAATTGTTTTACGCAACTTTCGTGCACAAATAGGCTAAACTGGCCTATAGGAGAACCTCTTGAGGATAGTGAGATGAATCAGATGACACTGCCTGATCCAGACATATGATTTGAGACCGAGCACGCTACCGGTCACGGAGGCTCTCCACAATACTGAATATTTACGAGTGAGCGGGAAAAACTTTTCTTTGAAACTGAATACCAGAGCGGGGAACGAACCCGCGATTTCCGACGCACTGGCACACGTATCGCTGCTTGTGGGAAGCTGTTCTTGTTACGAGTATACTGCTGTTCAGCCCAATAGATGAGCTGAACAGCTTCCCACAAGCAGCCCTACGGGTGCCAGTGCTCCGACGTGACAGGCAGACACTACACCAGGGCCTTTGTGTGTATAAAAGGCTTCTTAAAACACATCACTACATCTTTGTCCGACCACGACATTCTAAGCCGGGAATGGAGAGCTATTTTTCATCAAGTACAGACCAAGTATCATGGTAGGCCTATGGTAAGGCCTATGGTAGGCCTACTATAATCTGTCAGGCGCGACCTCACTGTTCGTTATATTATGGTCGGATGTGTTTTAAGTCAGTTAAAACCTTAGGAGCTCTACATTCTTAGCTTTGAAAAGTGTCTCGGCCTTTGGCCTCGGCCCTTTTTAAAGCTAAGAATGTAGAGCTCCTCTGTCTTTATCCTATACATAATACGTACAATATTGTCCATATCCTCGTGTTTTGTAGCCAGAAACGCGGTGTACATCTGTATAAGAGTCAGACTGTCTTAGGGTGATCAGAAAAGAGTTGTGCATCGTGACCCGGCCACAAGCTCTTGCTTGTAGTGGTATTATGGCACAGTGCAAGAGCTCAATAAAATTTCTCTTTTGTGAGTAATCTCGCCCTCAGACACTCGCTCCACATCAGGCTGATTACATTAGAGCTTTTCACGTCTGAACCAGGGCAAGAACCCCAGCAGGCGCCTGTTGACCTTTCGCTGGCTTTCACTCGTCATGTTAGTTCATCGGCCGTAAAATTTAATTAGGTAACATTTGTCCTACCAACGATGGTTCTCTTTTTGGCTCGAAGAACCAAAAAGATTACTGGAAGAGTGTGTCAAAGGGTTTTCTCAATTTAAAATCATCATAAATGTCTTACTCAGCTTTTTCTGATTCATTTGACCACCTATATTATAGGTCTACGGCCTTTATATATATTTTCATTTTTACAGTGCGGGGATCGACTTTAGACTTCAGAATCTAAAGTCTATGGACGTCAGATTCTGACGACTAAAGTCGATACCCGTGCTGTAAGAATCTGACGTCTGTAGACGTCAAATTCTGACGTCCAAAGTCGATCCCCGCTCTGTAAGAGTCAAAATATTTATAATGGCTGTACATAACATCTATAGGTATTCAAATGAAGCGGAAAGTGCTGACTAAGACAAATATGATGATTTTAAGCTGAAAAAACCTTTTGGTCTCCATGGTTTACACGAAAGTATTTTATCGCTTTAACCCTCACAGTGCGGGGATCGACTTTAGTCAGAATCTGACGTCTGTAGACGTCAGATTCTGACGACTAAATATTTCTAATGGAAGTAGACCCATAACATAGGTATTCAAATGAATCGGAAAGAGCTAACTAAAACATTTATGATGATTTCAAATTGAAAAAAAAACCTTCGATTGCGATGTGTTTTACAAAAATTAATTCACCGCTTTAAGGGTTGAGGGTTAGGGGTTAAGCTATGGAAATATCTAGTGATGTGTCAAAGGTGGTGATATAAAATCTAAGTAAGTCACCAGATCTACATGGTACATTGCAGCTGGACAAGTACGTGGTTGTTTTCTTTCTCTTGTGATTTGTTCTTTTAGTGTCTTGCCAAAAGTTTAGTAGAATATCACAGTTCTGTATTATTCAATAATAGATCTTTAAAATATTTTTTTGCCAAAGGCACATGGAATTTTAGAGAACATTATTTTATCCCTAACCCTTTCAGTGCTGGGACCGTCTTTAAACGTCAGAATTTGACTTCTACAGACGTCAGATTCTGACGCATAACGACGGTCTCTGCATTGAAAGAATTTAACTATTTCTAACGGCCGTAGACCCATAACATATGTATTCAAATAAAGCGGAAAGAGCTAACTAGGACCTTTGTTATCCATGGTTTATAATATTTCAGCATTGTAAGGGTTAAGTAGGTTTAAGTATCAGGTAAAGCTTACGTGGACAATTCGTCCCCTTAGATATGAAAGGGTGTATCTGCCACTTTGCAAAGTGGCAGATACACTCTTTCATATCTAAGGGGACGAATTGTTATGTTAGAGTTAATAATCTTTTTGTCCAGACTTACCCAGACACATGTATTTTGAAATTAATCAGAATAAATACTTTTTTGCTAATTAATTAAAGTGATGCAAAACCGTTTACATGTTGTTTTGTTCAATATTAATACTACGGTACATTCGTTGTCTGGCAAGAGATGGCGAACGTAAAAAGGAAGGAAAAATTCAATACCGAATTAAATGTCAGTGAGAAAATCTTTACTCCTTAATCTGAGTTATGACAATGGAAGTGAACCATTTTAGTTGATATTTATATTCAATTTTAGAATATTTTAGGCTACATAACAATACAACACATGAGTACAAAAAGTATACAAGTGAAAAGTAGAATGTGACAGTATTTTCTCATGAACACGTCCTAACACAGTGTATTATCATACAGACCAGTTATAGATTGAATAAACCTTACACTATTTTTGTATAAACCCTGGAGACAAGAGGTTTTTTTCAATTTGAAATTATCATAAATGTCTCAGTTAGCTCTTTCCAATTTATTTAAATACCTATGTTATGAATCTACACCCACTATAAATATTTTTAATTATTTCAGTGCGGGGATCGTCTTTATACGTCAGAATCTGACGTTTGCAGACGTCAGATTCTGACGTATTCTGTGAAACTCAATGACTTCGACCTCCTTTGTTTTCACCGAGCTGCCTAATATAATGAAGTATTGGGGAGGGGTCTTACATAACCTTGTTTTCACCGAGTGACGTCACTGCGTTTCACAGAATGAAGTATGGGGGAGGGGTGCTATATAACCTTGTTTTCACCGAGTGACGTCACTGCGTTTCACAGAATGAAGTATGGGGGAGGGGTGTTATATAACCTTGTTTTCACCGAGTGACGTCACTGCGTTTCACAGAATAAAAACAATCCCCGCACAGCATGCGACGTCGGCCCAGCATTTGTCCAACTAATTATCAACATTTCGTGTTTGCTGAGAGTGTGGACATAATAATGTAAAACTGTGTGAATCATAATGCTGCTCAACAAGACATGGTGATTTGTTGGTTTAATGTTGGCCCACCGTCTACAACGTTGGCCCAGCATTACCATATCATTTGCTCAGCGTCTGGCACCAGCTGGGACATGACGCACATAGCCTCATCTATTCCTACAGCAATAATTAGCCAGGATCTGTATGGCTTCAGCTCACTAGCTTAAGTATAATAAATTAATAGTAAGTTTATTAATCACCCATACATACATGTATGTCTGCGTCCCTGCAAATCATGGTAATTGTTAGTTATTGGCATATAAAAGGATCGACGTAGAAAGAGAAAGCAACAGCTTAAATGTTTTATTACACCCTCATGAATTATGTTATTACTCTACACATAATAGCCGTTCACATGAGACACATCTTTTCCGTACACTTATTCTGAATGTTTTGTCTCTACGGGGGGGGGGGGGGAGTGTACTTTTACGGAGCAGTCTTGCTTCTGTGACCCACAACTTTTTAGTGGGTGTAAACTCCTCATATGTGTTTAATTTGAGAACAAACATTTCAGAATCTGACGTCGTAGGCGTCAGGCTCTGGCGAGTCGATCCACGCACTGTAACAGTAAAAATATTGATAATGACCGTGGACCCATATCATAGGTATTCAATTGAATAAGAAAGAGCTAACTAAAACATCTATAATGATTGCAGATTGCAGATTGCAGATTTCGTTTATACGAAATAAGTCACCGCTTTGCTGGCTAGGCTGTTGGTGCGCTATGAATTGATCATCGTCCTAACGCTGTAGAATGTCAATGGGAAGGGAGACCGTCCGCTTACTTCAGCCTTATTTCATTTCCACTGTCAGAAAATACATCTATATTTCATAACGCCAATCTGTCGTTTACCGGTCCATTCATTTAGTCACTGTGACTAAACACCCACGGCTGTTTATCAGGCCATCCTGTCACTGAACTGTCTACATGCCCAGCCAGCTGCAGCCAGCTGTCACACTCAAACTTTTTTTTTAATGCACATCGCTCATTATCACTAGAATCTTGTTCTGCAATGTTTCGCAGAGATTGTGAAATCTGGAAAGTGAAGGATTCGTCATATGGTGAATATGAAAAATGTAGTTTTATTTGCGTTTTTCTGCAAATCTTTAGCTATTGAATAAATAAATCATGTTGCCATGTTGTTTTAATGCTGGGCCAGCGTAGTAGACGATGGGCCAGCATTAAATCCCCATTGGGTTGACGTCTCGTGTTTGCTGGAATTTGACTTTCTTACTAGTGTGGATTTTCAGTGGATATACCCGTAATGCAGATTGAAAACATCAGCAGAAAACTGGGGGAAATATAGATGTACAGAAAATACGCATTATTTTTAAATTCTTTGAAAATAAAGCAATAAACGACATGACATTCACTTGAGGTGTTTTATAAAGCTCTATAAATAAAACTTAGAAAAAATGTTGTGCAAAAGTCAACATATTTTAACATTATCGCTCGTTGATTTGCCAAACCTATTCTAGAATGCTGTTTAACGATTCAAACGTGGATGGTTAGCCCTTTCAGTGCGGGGACCGCCTTTATACTTCAGAATCTGACGTCTTTAGACGTCAGATTCTGAAGTATAAAGACGGCCCCCGCACTGAAAGAATTAAAATATTTATAATGGCCGTAGACACATAACTTAGGTATTCAAACGAAGCGGAAATAACTAACTGAGACATTTATGATGATTTTAAATTGAAAAAACCCTTTGGTTTCCTTGTTTTATACAGAAATATTGCAGCGACGTAAGGGTTAAAGGGTTTTTAAGGGTTAAAACAACATTGGTTCAACGTCTTGTGCCTGTTGGGAATAGTCTAATATGTATCATGTGGTGATGTTTTCTGGGGAAATGCTGACGCGAAAAGATACTTCACAAACAGATAGTGAAGAAATATCAGACTTAGTTCCATATTGCTCGAAAAATCACGTCAACGATACTTTATTCAGGTTTTGTTTCTAATATTCAGATCCCTGGACTCAACACTTCTAATGGTTGACCCTCGCTTCTAATACTTTGAGATACCAAATGGAATTTTCCAGTCACAGACTCACGTCTAAATATCCTAACTGTTTCTTGTAACAGGAAAAATGTTAACTAAAATACATAGTCCAATTTGGTGCGCATTGATTGGTCAGTTGGTAGGATGACCTGATGTGAAGTATGGTAACACAGGTTCTTTCCCGACACCAGCATTGTTCTTCTAAACTTACATGTGAAATTAAGTGTTTCCAGTTGCATGGAAACGTGGAATAATGGAGCATACACTTTGTTATTAAACAAACAATAAAAGTGGAAATACGTAGCCCCTATTATATTGACATAGCCAATATATACACCAAATACAATCTCAATGGGTGAAGATTTTGTTCACGTCTTGCGCCTGCCTGTTTTTATATTAAAATGTCCTTATAAATTGTAGTTGGAAATTGCGTTAGTAAATGCAACTAATAAGGATCACAATATCTCGAATTTTTTTTCAACTTTGCCAAGGTAAATTTTCTTTCAATTTGCAAATGCTGCTTCCGTATTTAAAATAAAATGTTTTTTTTATTTATTTTATAGCTGAAGATTGCCTTTGCAATTCCAACTACAAATGTTAAAAATACCAAGTTACCGCTTCATGTAAAAAATGCCGCGCCCGTTTTGAAATTAAAAAGTTTTATATTTTGATTTGCATTTGGAAATTGCGTCAGCAATTCCAAATGCAAATATTGAGAAAAACGACAAAAAATACATTGTCAAGGTGCAGTTTGCTTCATGTGACGAATGCTGGAGATATATGTCATGACTATATACTTGAAAATGTCACTGTGAAACCACTGCCTTTGTGTCTTACGCTATTTTGTCACTCGTGACGTCTGCCTAATTGGCATTAGCCCCATGCATGCTGGGAATTGCTATCAGCACTAATAATGGCCTCGTTTCCTAGGGTAGTGGTTAGCACCGCTGCCTTTCACGCCAGAGTCCGGGGTTCGGTTCCCGGTCTCGGCGGTTTGAAAGAAGCAAAATTGTTTCTTCCCCATCCACGTGTGAAAGTTAGTATTGTGGGGAGCCTCCGTGACCGAGAGGTAGCGTGCTCGGCCTCAGACCGCCAGGACTCGAATTTCGAATCCTGTGTCTGGAGGACAGTGTCATCTCAATCATCTCACCATCCTCAGGAGGTTCTCCTGGCCCAGTTTAGCCTATATGTGCACAAAGGTGGCCTAAAGCCCGATTCATTTCATTTTCCATTATAAAATGGCGGCACCCTTTGGGGACGCTGTCATCGGCCTCATAGGTGTCCTGTCCTGTATTAAATGCAGCTGGTGCCCTTCTTATAAGAGTGCTGCGGGTGTATTAATCTTTTGGTGTACATCAAGCCAAATGATGGTGTACATAAATGTATGAAAACTAACCGTGTAAAATAAATCAACACGTTTTAATATAATTGTGAATAGTAAGGCATGATTTTGTAACATTGATATTGTTATTGCCTGACCAAAATACTTTTTGTGGAATATAATTATGGCTCTATGAACGTGTTTGTAGAAGAAAGTTGGCATAAAAACATGTTTGTTAATATGTACGGTAATTAAATGAAAATTTGCATGTGTAATCGGCATCGTCTATAATTTGATTACAGTATTTATGTTGAAAATAAATTAATATATCGAGGATATTACGATATATCATAACTATATTGATTTTATCATCTAGGAAAAATATACGTTTAAATGGCATGTGCAGAAAAATAATTGTAGCATTTTCTTATACAATCTGCTGATAAAAACTTGTTTTTGGTGTTTGTATCTATTCCGGTTAATTATGCTGATAGCCCCTAGTTACCAACTGCAACTTACTCCGCGCATGTAAATTATCCCTTATTAGAAAGTGCAAGGAATTGATTTCTCAGAGTAGTGGAGCTATAATCCGATTTGACAAGCGGCCATTAATTTCTATTAAAATTGCGACACTATAAATGGGAATTAGAATCACTTCAATATTGCTATAATTTGTCTGGCGTTGAGAGATTGACTCTTCAGTTCTTCTGTGAATTTGACTTGAGATGTGAGATAAAGAAAAGTATCAAACGTATATGGAGTGCAGTAACAACGCCATAAATTTTGTTTATATTACTCATGCGATCACACATCATGTGTTTAAATTGTCATAAATTATCAAGTGTTTTTTTACCGTGAAAAAACCCCATTTTACTGTAAAAAAACAAAAAAAATTAAATGAATTGCGAAATCATTAATAGCGCCATGGTTTAAAACAGAGTACAATTTTGTTATTATGTATTGTATATTTCGTTCAAATTCAAATTCTTTTTTTATTATTATTCTTAGAGTACATTTCACAGCAATTAGAGTGTTATAAATATTGCAAGCGAGATGTGCAAAATGTTTTGGAAAAACCGCTTCCATGCCGGCCACCCAGAATACAGTAGGCCCAGGTGACGTTGCTGAAAAACTGCGTACGCCCACGTCACGAGAAAGATAGATAGATGGATAGAAAAAATGGCCGTTTAGAATATAATACATTTAAAGTCAGGTAAAATGAAATGAATCAGGCTTTAGGCCACCGTTGTGCACATATAGGCTAAACTGGGCCAGGAGAACCTCCTGAGGATGGTGAGATGATTGAGATGACACTGTCCTCCAGACACAGGATTTGAAATTCGAGCCCTGGCGGTCTGAGGCCGAGCACGCTACCTCTCGGTCACGGAGGCTCCCCACAATACTGACTTTCACACGTGGATGGGGAAGAAACATTTTTGCTTCTTTCTAACCACTACCCTAGGGCCCCCGCCCTTAAAGTCAGGTATCAATATCAAGCTAAATATTACCCGGCATTGCCAGCCTAAACTCACTTCGCCGCAGACCCGGCCATACCGACGTCCATTTATGCAGACAGCAAGCAAACGACACTCGCGCCGAGACGATGTTTCGAGTGCCTAAAACTAGATCTCTTTCAGCTGTCGAAATCTAGTGATCGTATTGGAACTAATCTATTTGAAAATGAAGATTCCTGTGTCAGATCCTTGCGATGCCATCAGGGTATTTAATTATCAAGTTAGCTGCAAGAGTTTGCATTATATGTAGCTATTATTTAGACCAGGTATAGTATTCTGTCACCGAGCAATGGAAGGTTGGCTCAGCCTGATACATGATAATCTGCGTCATTCGTTTCTTATTTAAATAAAGGGGCATTATTTGATGTTAAATGTGATCTATCACCCCTTATATGGTATGAATAATTTTGTCCTTATATGGGGTGATTGGCTATCATGTGACCCTCTCAGAGGGTCACATGATAGCCAATCTCCCCATATAAGGGAAAACTTGTGCCCCATCTTGTGGCGACTTTGATTTATGTGTCACAAATATATTCATACTATATAAGGGGTGATAGATCACATTTAAGTCGCTTGTAATGTGATTACGCGTGGTCTCAGTATCGTGGCGGTGATCTATGGAGCATTAACGTGCTGAGAGATATCCTCTGGTTCTGATGGTGAGGGGCAGGAGAGATTGACAGGGAGTGTACATACAGGCAGTGTGTAAATGCAATTATGATGCTGTTAATATAACCGTTTTTTAATAAATTAATTGCATTATAGCACTGATTATAAGTGCAAGGTGCTACGCACCACCGGGCGCACCAGCGTCAAAGAGAGTGGTATATGAACAGCAATATTGTCACTGAGAATACATAAATAATGATGTCATTTCTTTTTTTTTCGCTGAAAAAGAACATTCAGTAACACTACATGCAATCATGACGTTGACCATCATGAAAAAAACATCTAATTTGGTTATCGTCTTCACATTTATTTGACACAGAAAATACACATAATGATATAAGATAAGTTCCATCGTAATTTCAATGACAATCAAATTTATTTAATCGTGTGCCATGTTGAAGTATTCTATTTTCAAACGTCTCAATATAAATTGCATACATTATTTCCTGAAGAGTGAAATACAAAACAAACTTCAGAAAATAATGTATGTAATTGAAACGTTTCATAATAGAATATTCTAGCATAAAATATTTACGATTAAGTTTGACGATTTGTCTGAAGATTTGTTCAGTGTTTTACTAAAGAGTACACTGGGAGCCTCTATGAAGGTGATCTGTGTCCTCTATATTAAAACTCTCAATTGTTAATTTCATTTAATTTAATTTAGTTGGAATTCAATAATTCAGACTTTGCCCCTGGCGTTCATTGCGTGTTATTACTCACTATCCTTGCTTGTGTATTTGGTCGTGACCTAATTACCGCCACCCCGATCACTTCGCCCGGACGTGACCTAAAGGTCAGGGCCGTGTCATCAAATATGCATTCGAAGTTTTCACATATACAGCTTATAATATTATATATTGTTTTTGTTTGTGAATAGATATAGCCTAATATGTAGGTTTACTTCACTGTTAAAAACATGTACATTCTTGTCATTTTTATTTCTCGACGTAGATGCACACATGGATAATTTTATTTCATGACAGATGTGGAGAAAGCTGCTAAAATTCCCGTGAAAAAAATCGATTCATGTGTCGGCCTATTATAGGGCCTAATACATGTACTGATGTAGCAGTGAAATGACTGGTGGCGATCACCTGATTATGTTACGCTGTGTCTTCTTAATAGCGCAGCAGTCATTTGTCACAAAATGATTCAATATTGTGGGGAGCCTCCGTGACCGAGAGGTAGCGTGCTTGGCCTCAGACCGACGGGGCTCGAATTTCAAATCCTGTGTCTGGAGGGCAGTGCCATCTCATTCATCTCATCATCCTCAAGAGGTTCTTCTGGTCCAGTTTAGCCTATATGTGCACAAAGGTGACCAAAACCCCATTCATTTTATGTCATTGGTCACAAGTGGAATTAAAAATGCAACAAAGATGGTTATCTAAGATGTGCAAATTTCTACCAATCTACCTATTTCATGTTTGTATTTTGAGCAACGGTTTATTCCTTTCCAAATTGTTTTGTCACAACATAAATTCTGACTGAATTTAATATAATGAGAATTTGCAGATGAAAAATAAACCGATTTTCCAATTTGAAAATTAACATTGATATAGTTTTGAAACATAGGTGTATTTCTGTATGAATTTATTTGCATTAGAAATGTCAACTTCATATGCATGAAAATTATCAACGAATAATGCATCACTTACATCTTTCGAGCGATTAAATCATTACGAAATATCCTATATTAATTTTGCGATGCTATTTTCTGTCACCATGTCTTGCTATTTTGGTGACCCAAAATTCCTCGCACTTAAAAAAAAATATGTTTTTCGCCGGATAATTGTTTCCGTGTTGCGAATGATTTGAATAGAATACCGTCCGGCTTAGACTTTATTATAATTATTTTGGAAAGGCGACGTCTGCAGTGTTATATTTTATGAGGAATTATTTATCTTGTACCCTGCTTATGCCATACGGCCTTCTTGGTGTCCTTGGTCACTGTCCTCCAGTCCAGGGAACAGACACGCCCACCAACACCTTCCGGCGCCCACCTGAATATGCCGTAATATCGCCTTCTTTCTCATCCTTAAATTAATTGTGAAAATTGATAGGATTTCCAGTTTTAAAAACACACAGAGTTATTTATTTTAATATCACAGCCTATTTTTCGGACCAATTGTATTTTATTCGTGAATAATTGAAACTGCGGAGTCACCTAATCACTTTTCGTCATTCTGTTATTTAGATTACATAATTATACTTAGACATTTGAATCACTCCTCGTCATTCTGTTATTTAGATTTCATAATTACACTTAGACATTTGAATCACTCTTCGTCATTCTGTTATTTAGATTACATAATTATACTTAGACATTTGAATCACTCCTCGTCATTCTGTTATTTAGATTACATAGTTATACTTGGACATTTGAATCACTCCTCGTCATTCTGTTATTTAAATTACATAATTATACTTAGACATTTGCATCACTCCTCGTCATTCTGTTATTTAGATTTTATAATTATACTTAGACATTTGAATCACTCCTCGTCATTCTGTTATTTAGATTACATAATTATACTTAGACATTTGCGTCACTCCTCGTCATTCTGTTATTTAGATTACATAATTATATTTAGACATTTGAATCACTCCTTGTCATTCTGTTATTTAGATTTCATAATTATACCTGGACATTTGAATCACTCCTCGTCATTCTATTATTTATTTACATAATTATACTTAGACATTTGAATCACTCCTCGTCATTCTGTTATTTAGATTACATAATTATACTTAGACATTTGAATCACTCCTCGTCATTCTGTTATTTAGATTACATAATTATACTTAGACATTAGAATCACTCCTCGTCATTCTGTTATTTAAATTACATAATTATACTTAGACATTTGCATCACTCCTTGTCATTCTGTTATTTAGATTTTCATAATTATACTTAGATATTTGAATCACTCCTCGTAATTCTGTTATTTAGATTGCATAATTATACCTGGACATTTGAATCACTCCTCGTCATTCTGTTATTTAGATTTCATAATTATACTTAGACATTTGAATCACTCCTCGTCATTCTGTTATTTAGATTACATAATTATACCTTGACATTTGAATCACTCCTCGTCATTCTGTTATTTAGATTTTATAATTATACGTAGACATCTGAATCACTCCTCGTCATTCTGTTATTTAAATTACATAATTATACTCAGACATTTGAATCACTCCTCGTCATTCTGCTATTTAGATTACATAATAATACTTAGACATTTGAATCACTCTTCGTCATTCTGTTATTTAGATTACATACTTATACTTAGACATTTGAATCACTCTTCGTCATTCTGTTATTTAGATTACATAATTATACCTGGACATTTGAATCACTCCTCGTCATTCTGTTATTTAGATTACATAATTATACTTAGACATCTGAATCACTCCTCGTCATTCTGTTATTTAGATTACATAATTATACTTAGACATTTGAATCACTCCTGTCATTCTGGTATTTAAATAACATAATTATACATGTACTTAGACATTTGAATCACTGTCCGTTATTCTTTTATTTAGGGGTCGAATATAGACATAATTTGATCTAGTACATGAAAATATTGTCAGCCCAATGTTGTTTCGTCGGTGAGCAAGCGTCTGAGACATATGCTCGGCGTCAACGTTAGAAAAAAAGGGGTTGTTTTTTATCCAATGCAGAAGAAAAGCGTGAAAACCAAAAAAGTGGAGTGCGCTGGACCGAAGTGAGGCTGATTCCAGTTTCAATGCCGTATGACATTATAAAGTGATGCGGTAACTCTGCCAGCTTTTATTATACCCAAGAGGAATCATTAATAATGTGGGACACATCGATCTGTCAGATGCAGATCCTGTTTATTTAGGAGTAGACATTGTACGCATAAAAATGGGGGTGGAATGTTTAAAAATGGTGATTAGGGCCAACTGCTGGTTCGGTTCTGAGTGAATGCATTACCCAGCAGACATGAGGGGTTCACCCAATTCTGGTGTAATGTTGGGCCAACGTCGAAGACGGTGGCCCGACATTACACCGGAATTGGGTGAACGTCTCATGCTTTCTAGGATAGGCATTGATCCATGATTGACAGAAGGTCACGTTTTTCACAGGGAGCATTCATTCATTCACTCACAAACCTCTGGTGGTGGTGTTGGTGGGGGGGGGGGGGGTCTGCCAGATGAGCCAATAGCAGACACGTGTCTATCCGCCCACACCTACTGTATTTTTCATGATGTTTTTCTTGTGGCTTGTATGACGTCATTTAGTTGAGTATGACACGCAATCTAGTACCTCGCTACGTGCATCTGATATCAATGCTGGCCCAATGTCTATGACGTTGGTTCAGCCTTAAACCATCATAGTATGATGGGACGTGGTGATTGGAGTGTGCTTGCTTTACCTGTGTAGTTTTTTATCGTGCTGTGTGAGTGGGTGACCCTCGAGTGAGTCGCATAACAGTGAACTGTGTATATCTAGCTTCTAATTTTACAGCTCAACTTCTCGGAATACGTGGGCGGCATGCGTCTCAGTGACCAAGGTGTTTGCCTGCAACCCTATAGGCTCGTAGTTCGAAGCTTCTTCTGTTCCACATCAGCGATGACGTAAATGGCGACTTCGTCACGTTTTGACCTCAACATGCGAATGTGACTTTAAACCATGCACCATCACCATGATAAATCCACGAAAATGCGAGAAAGTTCCTTGGTTTGTTCCAGTACTGGGCCAAGTTCTGTGCCATCCACCCGACATTGAGCAAACACTAGACATGTTCAGGCAATCACGAACGCTGGTCCAACAATAAACCAACATTGGATCAACATCTCGTGAAAACAGTGATCCGGTGCCTTGTGTTCATGACCGATTAATTTTTCCCACGAATGGTGGTGAACTTGGCCCCTGGTCAGATCGTATGGCTTGAGGCGTGGTCGTGCGTCCAGGAGTGAGTGCCATGTGTTTTGTGTATTATTGGCTTCATTCGGCATTGCCCGGAGGCTAATCTACCAGACTTGTCTTGTTGATGATCTAGTCTGATGTGGATAGAATCTGCTCCCTGGTTCAAATTACTGTTGTAAGCAGGCTAATAGAATCACATATCCCCAACAGCTACTGCCGTGTCGTCAACCTCAATCTCAACTGACCATTTATATTCTGTTCTCTCACACATAATTATTATACAAATAAAACCCTGGAGGTATGTCCTACCACAAGAAAGTCCTCCTGAATTTACTGCATGTGATATGCATTTTAAAATATATTTATATGCAAATAACTAGAACTTTCTTTGTCGTGCACATTCGTATTCTAGATATCAGACAAATCTTGTAGGAAATGATAACTTTTATTGTTGTATATTGGGCATGCTCACCCTCGATACGACCGAAACCTCCTGGTCTTCCTTGAAATTATATGATCGTTTACAGATAATGAGCCAGTTCTGCAGCAGGTGGGTGGGGTCGGGATGGTCCAATTAGAGGCTGAGAATCTAGGTTGACATTTACGATAATGTCACACCTGGCAAGGCCCTGGTGTACAGGGGGACTGTTCTTAATCTAGCTCCCCTATGTTTTACAATATTTCTGACTGGTCGATATCGGGTATGTTGACTATTTTAAGTGTCGCATTTCGTCCTTCATTTAAATGAGGTAACGCTGACACAGTTCACAGCTTTAAATGGAAAAAAATACCCAACGGTAAAACAATTAATTACACCCATTATAATTTCCCTTCGGTGCTTTATGCAAGGCCTACATCGGAATATTTGATCAATATCAGCTTCGGTTATGCATAGGGTATGACAAATTCATAAAATATACAGAAGGTTTGTGTAGGTGTGAAGTAGGGCGGGAGAGGTGCGGAGGGAGATACTCCCCTCTCAAAAAAGTATTTAAATTTCGGATGAATTCCAGCGCAATCTAGGGGTGTATTGTATTGGCTTATCCTTATACAATAAAAAATAACATGCAAATGACGTGCGAAATAAAAATGTTGGCAACGTTTTAATCAACAGAATGCAATTTTCTCAAATTTACTGCCGAGTGATATGAGGTGCAGAGAGAGATCGCCCCTCTCAATCCGCGACTGACTAATCAATTAGGTTATAATAACGACAAATGATAGGCTAGCAGAAATGCAAAATGCATTATGCGTTTCAGATAATAGTTCTGAGCCCCATAACAAATCTCCCTCTGAATTGTCTGCCAGGATTTTAAACTCTGGAATTGCTGACCCAATTTCCAGCTTCAAATGAAAATATATTTCCATACAATAAGAAATCATCTTCTATCATAGCGATCTTGGTCAAAACCAGATATATAGAGAAACGATATACATGATATAGGGGGCTTACTCTCAGCAAACACTTCTGTTCCTGTGTGTTGGTTTAATGTTGGCCCATATAACATTTCATTTTATAAAGTTGTTCCAGCACAGCCTGACTAGCCTACTATGTTGCATATAATATGTGGGCCAACATTAGCCCGGCAACATTAGCCCGACATCCGGCTAATTAATTATCTAATCAGACTGCAGGCCATCTTTTATTCAGCTCCAAGTAGATTAACCTTTAGCGCACCAAGTTAGAGTCTGGTATCAGATTTAAATTTTCATCCACATGAAGTTGTGTCTCGCTACCTCGACCCACAGCTGGGTGAAAATTGCTCAAATTTGTTTAATTTGGGACTAAATATGTGCAATACGTGATGTTTAAAGGTGATCTATCACCCCTTATATAGTATGAATAAATTTGTGACAAATAAATCAAAGTTGTCACAAGATGGGGCACAAGTGTTTCCTTATATATGGGTGATTGGCTATCATGTGACCCTCTGAAGGGGTCAAATGATAGCCAATCACCCCCATATATGGGGTGATTGGCAATCACCCCATATAAAGACATAATTATTCATACCATATAAGGGGTGATAGATCATCTTTAAACCCTCATTTTGTTCCCAATAAGAGTGATATGATCAGCTAATAAAAGGGACTAAAAACGATTAAAGCGCTGAATTTTTTTATGAAAATCCTGGAAACCAAAGGTGTTTTTTTTCAATTTGAAATCATCATAAATGTCTTAGTTAGCTCTTTCTGATTCATTTGAATACCTATGTTATTGGTCTACGGCCATTGGAAATATGTTTACTCTTACAGTGCGGGGATCGATTTTGGTCGTCAGAGTCTGTCGTCTACAGACGTCAGATTCTGTCCATTAAAGTCGATCCCCGCGCTGCAAGGGTTAACCCTTACGCTGCTGAATAGTTTGTTTCTATTTTTCGTCATTTGAAGCTGGAATTGCTGACTCAATTTCCAGCTTCAAATGACGAAAAATATGTCCATTATTGAATAATGGCAATCTGCAAAATTGAATTATTTCATTAACTGAGCATTTATCGCAATTTATTTTGTGGGTTTCTATGACATTTTTATTTGATCTGAAACTTGTTTAAAAACCGTATATAATCGGCCCCGGCAGCACAAGGGTTAACGAAGGAAGGGTTAAAAACGACCACCGAGCACCGTCACACTACTCCAAACACCGCACGTTGTAACGATGCTGGTTTAATGCTGGGCCAATGTAATGAACGGTGGGCCAACAATAAAACAAAATTGGGGCAGCGTCTGTTTACTCACAGCGAATGTAATAAATGCAATTACGCCTCAGTTATGAGTAATCAATCAAGGGACGAATGTATATTATAATAGCTCAATAAAAGAGAAATTTCTGTTAAAAAATAGCAATTTACCACTTTGCACGATAAGAGGGTATTATTTCTGCACGAAAGAAATAAAATCTGAATAATCACAGAGTAATTGATTTGATAGCTGACGCATCTGCACTGTATCAGTTTCAATTAATATTTCAAGGGCTGTCCTGTTAAGCAGGCGGTAACCAAGGGAACGGAGCAGTATTATTTCTGACTACTGTTGTAAATTTCAATACAGCGTCATCATAGCATCTTTCACAGCAAGTTATCTTACCCACGAGCACGATGCGGTAAGCACTCGCGTGGGACTAGCCAAGGGTAGATGCATCATATATACCGTCAAGTTAACCCTTTGACCGCCAAATTATTCAATTTGAATTTTCATCCACTTGAACTTGTGGATCGCGTCAACTTCAAGTGAGTGAAAATTATTCAGATTTGACAAAATGGAGATCAACTCTTTTCAAATCTTGCTGGTTAATGTCACATTTTATCTTTAACATATTTTAAATGTGGTACTTAATGTGCTAATAAAAAATGAGAACCCGAATATATGCGGCACCGGCGGTTAAAGGGTTAATTTATTATTCACAGGACCCCGTGTGTGTAATAACTTCACGAAAGAGATCGATTTAGCTAGAAAACGAGAGGGAGGGGGCGAAGGAGGGAGCTTAATTGAGTGGACAAAATGAAAAGGAAGATATTCTGATTATGATGAACTGCTCACTGGAATCACTCAGAGGAAAATCATGTTTGCCCAGTGCTGGGCGGTCGTCTACGACGCCGGGCCAACCTTAAGCCAGCACTGGGTGAACTTGTGTTTTCCGGGAGTGATTCCTGCCCGGAGTGAGGAGTGAGTCACTGGCATTGAATGAACGTAAACACTTACTGGCACTGGATTAATAGGATAACATTTATTAATGTCCGCATGAAAGTATACGCATAGTATACGCACACGTTCTATCCATCAGATTTGGAAATTTGACAACTAATTACAAATTTATAGGGATGCAATCTGGCACATATACATCGTTTTAATATACTACCATACCACTGGTATTAAGTATATTAACTTTTCTTGTGGAACTGTATACTTTGAGTGTTAAATTGCCCATGCGGTGTGATAGATATATGCGTTTATGTTATTTTTCTAAGCTGAAAACGGTAATAATGGAAATAGTATTTCTTAATACAGTCCGAAAAATGCTGTGTTTTATTACACTTCTGATAAACTCGATAATAAACAGACCGTCGTCTGATCATAGTCATTTATATTATCTACCATTTGTTTTCTGAACATTTAAACTTTAGATAACCCTTGTCCTGCTGAATTGCTTCAATTGTTTTTTTCGTCATTTGAAGCTGGAATTGCTAAAGCAATTTCCAGCTTCAAATGACGAAAAATATTACTATTTATGAAAAATAGACATGTCTAAAATTAAATTATTTGATCAACAAAGCATCTATTAAAAACCATTTTATCAGAATTAGGTGATATTTTTATTGATCTAAAACATCTTTAACCCCGTATATATCCGGGCATAGCAGGACAAGGGTTAACAATAGCTACTTACAGCGACGTGTCATATAAACACGAGAACAATT
This sequence comes from Flabesymbios commensalis, assembly GCA_964017125.1. Classification (NCBI taxonomy): domain Eukaryota; kingdom Metazoa; phylum Annelida; class Polychaeta; order Terebellida; family Flabelligeridae; genus Flabesymbios; species Flabesymbios commensalis. The sequence goes on along the minus strand of OZ024905.1, from coordinate 39,897,988 downwards.
TACCAGAAAACACTAACAACGCTTAAATAGACCAAAGGGTTTTCTCAATTTGAAATAATCTTCTTAGTCTTAGTGAGCTCTTTCCCCTTCATTTGAATAAAGTATAAAGTATAAAGACGGTTCCCATACTGAAAGGGTTAAACCTCTAACCACTACTATAGTCGCTTGTTATCATCTGTTGTGTTTAGCATGTTAAAATCACTGTGATTAGAATTAATTGAATGTTTAAAGATAACTCAGCGAGTACAGGGTTAATCTATTTTTGCTTTTCTGTGTGAGTGTTATCTAGATTTATGTTAATTCAGTTGCATCTAGAAGTGGCTCACATTTGAATCAGCATTATTACTGGTTTAAATTGAATTTTATTATTTTAGCATAATTGAAAAACATACCATTTGCAAATTATCATTATTAATAGCGAGAATGTATTGTGAATTATTTCAGATGAGATCTATTTATTAAAGTAATGTGGAAATGTTTAACTTTACGGGACTTGATTATTACGAGAATGAATGAATAAATTAATGTATAAATGAATAAAAGAATAAATGAATGAATGAATGAATGAATGAATGAATGAATGAATGAATGAATGAATGAATGAATGAATGAATAAATGAATAAATGAATCAATGAATCAATGAAATATTAACTGGTCATTCAGTAGGACAGTGGTTAATATCTAGACTTATCTTTATTACTGAATACCCCATTTGATATATCCAAGAGAATGAAACATTGTTTTCGCCGATGTAGTTGATATTGGACATTTTAGCACCTATATTTCTCCAGTCTATATGAGTTGATAATGAGCCGTTGTTTTTTTATGTTACAGATCAAGTTAACTCAGAAGACAACTCTTATATTAGTCTGGCTAAGCGGTAAGTCAGTTTCAACTATAAATGTACATGGCTAACATATTTTTTTTATCAGACTTGTATGTTCAGGAACAATTCATAATAAATGCTTACTGCTTCAAAAACACGTTATTATTATACATAAAATATATCATTATTATAATTATTTATAGCTGTAATGCCTTTTTTCCCAGATAAACTATGTATTTTTTCCAAGCCATTTTCACATGTTAATAATACACTTGCTATTCCAGCAGAATATTCTATTTTATTTCCTAGGGCACTATTCTCCTTAGCTACCGGCTTCTATTCCACCCTACACTTATACATACCATAGTCTCTTCACTGGTCTAAGTCATCAAACTGCTCATAAAACCACGTTGGTCATGCGCATAAATGGCGTATCTCCATATTTAGGCGTGCCAGCACACGCCGCGGCGCATCCCGAGGGACCCGTGTCTTTTCATGAGAAGAAGATTTCCCACATTCAAGCAAACACGATACGTTGACTCAATGCTGGCTTAATGTTGGGCCAGCGTCGAAGACGGTGGCCCAACATTAAGCAAGCATTGAGTCAACGTATTTTCCTTGCTTGGATTGCACTGCACCTGTGCGGCGAAAAGCTTTCTAAAAACAAAGGCGCGCGATGACAATAGACACACACACAATCTATTCATCAGGAATTCAACAACTAATTAGAAATTTATCCTTGCACATGGCAAATTTATTACATATACATCATTTAAATATACTACCATACCACTGGTATTTAAATCGAAAAATATCACTTTTGTGGAGCAGCACATTGCAAGTGTTAAATTGTCCGTGCGGGGCAGTAAAGATATTATGTGTGGTTGGCGGGTGGTACATGTATGGACTGAGTGATGGATTCTGTGCCGGCAGGTGGTCCTGATGTATTCCTCACAGGATGGGATTGTCCAGGATGCACCCCAACAAGCACGACAAATCTACCCAACGTTTGACCAATGTTGAGCCAACGTCGAAGACATTGGTCAAACTTTGGATATATTTGTCGTGGGTGATGGGAGCCACCATGAAAACCAGCAAACAGCTCCATCAGGATCGTCCTATGAAATTATGTAATGAGGCTGCAGCAATATCCAATAGGATCATCCCATATGATTATATATAGGCTTATAATTATAATAAAAATGCAGTAATATCCAGTAAAAAAATGCAGTAATATCATGCCATAATATGCTCATATATAGGATTATATAATGAACCTGCAGTAGTATCCAATAGAATCATCCCAAATGCTTCTATATAGGATTCTATAATACAACTGCAGTAATATTCAATAAGATCATCCTATATGCTTCTATGTATGATTCTATTATGAAACTACAGTAATATTCAATGGAATCATCTCATATACTTCTATATAGGATTATATAATAAACCTGCAATAATATTCAATAGGATCATCCCAGATTGCGCTTCCATATAGGACCATCAATTTTATGGATTATATGTCTACACTGTAACGGCATCAATAGTATATGGTTATCCTATAGTCTCCAATAGGTTCATCCAATGGGATTCGACATGTACACTATGGATTCTGAAGCACTAAGTATAGTTATCCTATAGGCTTAGATAGGATCATCCAATATTATTCCATATTGACACTGCATCATTGCTTAGAAGGATCATCCTATTGACTTTATATAGACGCCGTAGTAGCAATTAGCAGGATCCTGTAGGGTTTTAACCCTTTAATCGCCAAATTATTCAATTTGAATTTTCACCCACTTGAAGCTGTGTCTCGCTGACGCGATCCACAACTTCAAGGGAGTGAAAATTATTCAGATTTGGCAAATTGGAGGTCAACTGTTTTCAAATATTGCTGGTTGATGTCACATTTTATCTTTAACATATTTAAAATATGGTACCTTATGTGCTGATAAAAAATGAAAACCCGAATATATGCGGCGGTTAAAGGGTTAAAATCACGCTACTGAAGCAACTAGTAGGATCATCCTATATGCTTCTATATTGATACTAGAGTAACATCTAGTAAATCATCCTATAGATATGATTATAATTATATGGACACTGTAGCAATGCCCAGTAATATCATCAGTAGGATTACACTACATAAACAACTAGTTGATTCATCATTATATACTATGTTTTATATAGAAACTGTACCAGCGCCTAGTAGGGTCATCCTTTAGGCTTATATAAGTACACAATAGCGGTATATTATAGTAGTGTTGAATCCACAGCTAGGCTTCTATATTATGACACTACGGATGTATCAAGAAGGATTCTTATAGTAGGCTAGGCGTTTATATTGACACTAGAAAGTGTTTCAGTTTTGATGTAGAACCCTATAGGATGATCCTACAACGCCTTTCAGAGTAGTTAAAGATATCAATATTGCTATTGAACTACATGACAATTTAACATAACACATAATTGCAAATATTTATTTGATTCAAAACACTTTCTTAAAGAGGAGATTTTATAGTTCGCTGTAAGTGACGATTTTGTCTACTGCTGTAATGTGGAGCACTGAAAACAACCTAATTCACATCACGCACTCGCTCTCATAGTCCTCAGTATATCTTTGTTCTATTGTGAAAGCTGTAGTTTTCATCTAAAACATAAATATCCATTAGAAAAAGAGACATTTCCAGCTACAAATAAAAAGCAATCGCCCGCTAGACTTCCCCGATTAGGATTACGAGATACTAGTAGATATATTTATTTATGATCCCGGCTGGGACATCAGGCGGAATAGACGCATATTTGAGATTAAAGGTCTAGATATTGTTGCAAACATTATTATAATAACTGTAATACGAACTATTTATTTTTTATTTGTACGAGTTTGGAAAAGTGTCAGCAATTCATAACTTGAAGAAATAACACTGTCGACTTTGACATTAAGCATTACACATCATTTTAACACTGTATATTCCGACATGTAGCATAACACAGTATTTTAACACTATATATTCTGACATGTAGCATTAGTGAGTATTTTAACACTATAGATTCTGACATTTTATAAAACTGTTGACTTTGACATTTAGCATCACATAGCATTTTAACATTAGGCCCTATATACTATAACATTTGACATCACGCAACATTTTAAAACTATATACTCTGACACTTAGCATTGCACAGCATTTTAACACTGTAGACTCTGACATTGGAAGCACACAGCATTTTTTAACACAGTAGACTCTGAGATTTATTTTCACACTGCATTTTAACCCTGTAGACATTTAGCGTCTCGTGACATTTTATAACACTGTGGCCTTTGACATTTAGCATAGCAGTACATTTTATAACACAGTATACTCTGAGATTTAGCATCACTTATCATTTTATAACACAGTAGACTTTGACATTTAGCATCACAGTGCATCTTAACACTATAGACTCTGACATTTGGCACCACACAGCATTTTACCACTGTAGACTCTGACATTTGGCATGGCACAGCATTTTAACACGGTAGACTCTGACATTTAGCATCACACAGCATTTTAACACTACATACTCTGACATTCTGCACCACACAGCAGTTTAACACTATAGTCTCTGACAGTTGGCGCCACACAGCATTTTATAACACTTTAGACTCGCATTTCACGGCATTTTATAACACTGTAGCTATTGACATTTAGCATAGCACGGCATTTTATAACACAATATACTGTGAGATTTAGCTTTGCACATCATTTTATAACACAGTAGACTCTGACATTTAGCATAGCACAGCATTTTAACAAAGTTGACACTGACATTTAGCATTGTACAGCATTTTATAACATTGTAGACTCTGAAATTTAGAAACACACAACATTTTATAACACCATAGACTCTGACATTTAGCATAACACAGCATTTCAACACTATAGACTCTGAGATTTAGTATCACACAGCATTTCAACACTGAGATTTAGCATTGCACAGCATTTTATACCACTTTAAACTCTGATATTTAGCATCGCACAGCATTTTATAACACTCTAGAAACTGCATTTTAACACTATAGACTCTGATATTTGACATCACACAGCATTTTAATACTTTAGACTCTTGACATTTGGCACTACACAACATTTTATAGCAATAAAGACTCTAGCATTTTTCACCGCAAAGCATTTTATAACACTATAGACTCTGACATTTAGCATAGCACAGTATTTTATAACACAGTAGACACTGACATTAAGCATCGCACAGCATTTTAACACAGTAGACACTGACATTTAGCATAGCACAGTATTTAAACACAGTAGACTCTGACATTTAGCATAGCATAGTATTTTAAAACACAGTAGACTCTGACATTAAGCATCGCACAGCATTATAACACAGTAGACACTGACATTTAGTATAGCACAGCATTTTAACACAGTTGACACTGACATTTAGCATCGCACAGCATTTTATAACACAGTAGACTCTGACATTTAGCATAGCATAGTATTTTAAAGCACAGTAGACTCTGACATTAAGCATCGCACAGCATTTTAACACAGTAGACACTGACATTTAGCATAGCACAGTATTTTATAACACAGTAGACTCTGACATTAAGCATCGCACAGCATTTTAACACAGTAGACACTGACATTTAGTATAGCACAGCATTTCAACACAGTTGACACTGACATTTAGCATCGCACAGCATTTTATAACACAGTAGACTCTGACATTTATCATAGCATAGTATTTTATAACACAGTAGATTCTGACATTTAGCATAGCACAGTATTTTATAACACAGTAGACTCTGACATTAAGCATCGCACAGCATTTTAACACAGTAGACACTGACATTAAGCATAGCACAGTATTTTAAAACACAGTAGACTCTGACATTTAGCATAGCACAACATTTTAACACAGTAGACACTGACATTAAGCATCGCACAGCATTTTAACACAGTATACACTGACATTTAGCATTGCACAGCATTTTAACACAGTATACACTGACATTTAGCATCGCACAGCATTTTAACACAGTAGACACTGACATTTAGCATCGGACAGCATTTTAACACAGTAGACACTGACATTTAACACAGCACAACATTTTAACACAGTAGACACTGACATTAAGCATCGCACAACATTTTAACACAGTAGACACTGACATTTAGCATAGCACAACATTTTAACACAGTAGACACTGACATTTAGCATCGCACAGCATTTTAACACAGTAGACACTGACATTTAGCATCGCACAGCATTTTAACACAGTAGACACTGACATTTAGCATCGCACAGCATTTTATAACACAGTAGACACTGACATTAAGCATCGCACAGCATTTTAACACAGTAGACACTGACATTTAGCATAGCACAACATTTTAACACAGTAGACACTGACATTAAGCATCGCACAACATTTTAACACAGTAGACACTGACATTTAGCATCGCACAGCATTTTAACACAGTAGACACTGACATTTAGCATAGTACAGCATTTTAACACAGTATACACTGACATTTAGCATAGCACAACATTTTAACACAGTAGACACTGACATTAAGCATCGCACAACATTTTAACACAGTAGACACTGACATTTAGCATCGCACAGCATTTTCACACAGTAGACACTGACATTTAGCATCGCACATCATTTTAACACAGTATACACTGACATTTAGCATCGCACATCATTTTAACACAGTATACACTGACATTTAGCATCGCACAGCATTCTAACACAGTAGACACTGACATTTAGCATCGCACAGCATTTTAACACAGTATACACTGACATTTAGCATCGCACAGCATTTTTACACAGTATACACTGACATTTAGCATCGCACAGCATTTTAACACAGTATACACTGACATTTAGCATCGCACAGCATTTTATAACACAGTAGACACTGACATTTAGCATAGCACAGCATTTTAACACAGTAGACACTGACATTTAGCATCGCACAGCATTTTATAACACAGTAGACACTGACATTAAGCATCGCACGGCATTTTAACACAGTATACACTGACATTTAGCAGCGCACAGCATTTTATAACACAGTAGACACTGACATTAAGCATAGCACAGCATTTTAACACAGTAGACACTGACATTTAGCATCGCACAGCATTTTATAACACAGTAGACACTGACATTAAGCATCGCACAGCATTTTAACACAGTATACACTGACATTTAGCAGCGCACAGCATTTTATAACACAGTAGACACTGACATTAAGCATAGCACAGCATTTTAACACAGTAGACACTGACATTTAGCATCGCACAGCATTTTATAACACAGTAGACACTGACATTAAGCATCGCACAGCATTTTAACACAGTATACACTGACATTTAGCATCGCACAGCATTCTAACACAGTAGACACTGACATTTAGCATCGCACAGCATTTTATAACACAGTAGACACTGACATTAAGCATCGCACATCATTTTAACACAGTAGACACTGACATTTAGCATCGCACAACATTTTAACACAGTATACACTGACATTAAGCATCGCACAGCATTTTAACACAGTAGACACTGACATTTAGCATCGCACAGCATTTTATAACACAGTAGACACTGACATTAAGCATCGCACATCATTTTAACACAGTAGACACTGACATTTAGCATCGCACAGCATTCTAACACAGTAGACACTGACATTTAGCATCGCACAACATTTTAACACAGTATACACTGACATTAAGCATCGCACAACATTTTAACACAGTAGACACTGACATTTAGCATCGCACAGCATTTTAACACAGTAGACACTGACATTTAGCATCGCACATCATTTTAACACAGTATACACCGACATTTAGCATCGCACATCATTTTAACACAGTATACACTGACATTTAGCATCGCACAGCATTCTAACACAGTAGACACTGACATTTAGCATCGCACAGCATTTTAACACAGTATACACTGACATTTAGCATCGCACAGCATTTTTACACAGTATACACTGACATTTAGCATCGCACAGCATTTTAACACAGTATACACTGACATTTAGCATCGCACAACATTTTATAACACAGTAGACACTGACATTTAGCATCGCACAGCATTTTATAACACAGTAGACACTGACATTAAGCATCGCACAGCATTTTAACACAGTATACACTGACATTTAGCAGCGCACAGCATTTTATAACACAGTGGACACTGACATTAAGCATAGCACAGCATTTTAACACAGTAGACACTGACATTTAGCATCGCACAGCATTTTATAACACAGTAGACACTGACATTAAGCATCGCACAGCATTTTAACACAGTATACACTGACATTTAGCAGCGCACAGCATTTTATAACACAGTAGACACTGACATTAAGCATAGCACAGCATTTTAACACAGTAGACACTGACATTTAGCATCGCACAGCATTTTATAACACAGTAGACACTGACATTAAGCATCGCACAGCATTTTAACACAGTATACACTGACATTTAGCATCGCACAGCATTCTAACACAGTAGACACTGACATTTAGCATCGCACAGCATTTTATAACACAGTAGACACTGACATTAAGCATCGCACATCATTTTAACACAGTAGACACTGACATTTAGCATCGCACAACATTTTAACACAGTATACATTGACATTTAGCATCGCACAGCATTTTATAACACAGTAGACTCTGACATTTAGCATAGCACAGTATTTTATAACACAGTAGACTCTGACTTTTAGCATAGCACAGTATTTTATAACACGGTAGACACTGACATTTAGCATCACATAGCATTTTAGCACAGTATACACTGACATTTAGCATAGTACAGTATTTTATAACACAGTATACACTGACATTAAGCATCGCACAGCATTTCAACACAGTAGACACTGACATTAAGCATCGCACAGCATTTTAACACAGTAGACACTGACATTTAGCATCGCACAACATTTTAACACTGTAGACACTGACATTTAGCATCGCACAATATCGCATATTTTAAAATAAAAGTCAAGAGTTTGTTTCAGGTGTTTCTGTGTGGCGGATTGTAATATCAAACCAAGTAACAAAAAACGTTAGATTAATTTAGGGCCAACATCTGCGAACCGGCAAACACAAGACGCTCATCCAGTGCTGGTTCACTGCTGGGCTGCCGTCGAAGACGGTAGCCCAACATTGACCCTGCAGTCTGGTGTTTTCTGTGGGAGGGAGGGGCAGGCAGTGAAGACACATGAGGTATGGTGGTAAATGTCAACATGCCCTCCTCATCACGCAAATAACTCATCTATGTCAAAAAGCCATCTCTCCTGTCAAAATTACCATCACAGTGTTGTGTTAGACACATGTGGCATGACCCGACCAAACCACCTGTAGACATAGTGCTCATATAATCAGTATTAGACCTGTCCAATCATATCAGACATGACAGGCAATCTAATAATCAGACACAGCACTTAAAACTGAACGAGTGATTTTTTTTGAGAAAAAAAACGTCATTAAGATATCTACTCCCTAGAATAAGCAGTGTTCTATGTAATGGTGTATGTACGTCGCGGGTATTTGCTAATTGTCACTTCCAGAGTCTATGGCAATAACCTGTGTTAACCCTCAAAGCGCTAAGTCGTTTTTAATCCGTTTTATTAGCCGATGAAAGCACTGTTATTGAGATAGAAATGCGTGTTTAAACATGAATATTTAAAAATATTTGGTCTCAAATCAAACAAATATGAGTAATTTTTACCCACTTGAAGTTGTGTGTCGCTACCGCGACACACAACTTCAAGTGGGTGAAAATTTGCATTTTGAATGTAACGCTTTAAAGGCTAGCGCAGTGTAAACGTGGCGATATGCTATGCTATGTAAAATATTATTGCAATGATGTCTGTAAAAATTTAACGCCATTTTTATTACAGGTCACAATTATCAACACTTCATTGTGGCTGATTACACTGTTACTATTACTGCTACATTACATGCCTTACTTGGTTTGATAATCATTTAGATGTATACTATATGCGCACATCATGATGTTTTAGCAAACATTATGTTATGTATATAATACGCATTTTGTAATCTCACTTCCTATTCTTTTGTGTGGTCCAAATTTACCTCGGTTAATTATGTTTTTTACAAATACGACATAGGTAATTTTGGTGGCATTGCGTTGCAAATTTTCAACAAATAAATATTGCCTTTATTATTTATAGTTCAATTGTGGAAGAGAACATTAATTCTATCCTACTAAGATTAGCCCTCCTACTTGACTGCAGTATATGAGATCTTTTTTAAATTTAAAACGATTTTTTTGTTTACTTATGCGCATTTGATGCACTACTAACCACGATAACAATAATTGGATGTTGTTTAACATACTATTTTATTATTTCTTGGTATATAATTTTTGGCATTATAAATTAGCACTCATCATTTTATGAAATAGCCAGCTTTCTTCCAGGTAATCTTAATTTATTAAGTCTTTGGTCAGACCTGACAGAGAAGTGTTCAAATTTATGTCAACTTATCATATGTGATAAAACCACGTGGGCTATATATAATATCATCATTTACTGTGATGTCCTAGATTGTAGTTATGTGGTGACCACTGTAGAATAGATTCAAGAAAAAGTATCACGTTAACATATTTCATTTGATTTTAGAATCATTTTTTATCATGTTTTTTTTTTATAGTTATGTGGTAACCACTGTAGAACAGACTCCAAAAAAGTATCACGTTTGCATATTTCATTTGCGTTAGAATCCTTTTATATATATATTTTTTATAGTTATGTGTGTTTAAAGTAATAATTCAATAGAAATGTTAATAATACATGTTAAAGCTATTAGCTCTATAGTAATCGGCTCGTCATAGTGCACTGTGCATAACAATCACCTGTTATCAGTTTATTAAAAAAGTAGGTTGCTGTGTCCATGATAAATTATTGAAAATACATTGTTTTATTTTTATTTTTATTATAATTCTTTATTAAAATGATTACATATTACACGATTAGATGCATTATTTTTTGCTAACTATGCCGATATAGCTAACAATTATAACATTTTTATTCGGGATGAAATTGGCACCCTGATGTGTGTTTGAAAAAAATACGCTCACTCGTCAACTCTGGTTGCCATACTTCAAACATTTCTCATTGGCATTTTATCACAGCAGGAGTCAGAATAAAATATTTCTCGTTTCAAGTGACTCTTTGACCTGAGTAGCACCATGTGTGGTATAACGTAGCCCGCATTCTTGTACAAATCACAGCAAATCCTACTATAGCTCAGCAAACACGATTCATTGACCTAATGTAGAATTAATGTTGGCCCACCGTCTACGACGTCGGACCAACATTAATCCAACATCGTGTCAACGTCTCATGTTTACTGGTAGAACACCTAGATGTCCACGAAAACAATGAAAAACCAACATCACTCAGCATGCAAAATCTTTGCTGTGACACAAAATAGTAGGTCTATGTCCCCTCAGGACGAAATGACGTATCTCCCACATCAATAAGTGGCAGATACGTCTTTTCAATGTCTCATGAGAGGAGTAGTGTAGCAGTATTTGCAGGTAGAGGTCACTAGTTTCTAGTTGAATCACCTGCATGACCCTCGCATGCCAATTAGCATTGTGTCAAAGATGTATGCCTTCATTTCTGTTTTAGGTACTACAGATACTGGGGACACAGCAGGTAGGTCCAGTCACTAGAAACAATCAAATACTCATACAATGCTTCATTTGTCTTTTTCATCTCCCAGAAATCCTGAGACGTTCAGCCAATGTTGGTTTAATTTTGGGCCAGCGTCGTAGACGATGGACCAGCCTTGAACCAGCATTGGCTCAGCGTCTCGTGTTTACTGGGATTGCAGATTGTGGTTTTGATGTCGTTTGGGTTACTTCTAATACGATCTAATACCGAGATGTTAAAATAATTGTGTTTTAATGTTGGGCCACCGTCAATTTTTTTTAACAGCTCATGTTTGCTGGGCCCAAATGACATAGACCAACATATTATTATATTATCAACATATTGTTTTTTTTATTTGTATTATGAGATGTTCTGTTATACTGCCTTGTCGTGTCAACCAGCAATAGCAGCTGCTGATGTTTTTTTCTGTGTTGTAGTATACATCTATTGTTTTCTAGTATGTTTGTATTTTTTCTCTTTTCTCATTTTAATCAGAGTTAATGTTCACTTGTGAATGTATATGTGAATTACCGATGTAACACAGATTTATTTTTCGACACATTCATGTTGAGATGAATAAATAAGTGAATGTTCTTATATTTTTATAATGATACTAAACGAATCTAACTGTTGTTAGTGATGTAGAATTGTGCAGGGATATGGTTACATTTTTATTAAGGCATGATTGGATGTGTTCTGTCATGCATTTTCCATGTGATTCAACTAAATTTACAGGCACATAATATTCTGTGAAACACAGTGACGTCACCGGAAACCCATTTGAATGGCTACTCGGTAAAAACAATAATATATGAGATCCTCTTCCACATACTTCGTTGTATTAGCTAACTCGGTGCAAACATTAGAGGTCAAGGCTATTGAGTTTCACAGAATAATAGTTTTGATTAAAGCGATGTATTTTTCATGTTTGCTGGACAAAGCTATACACGAGCGATCATTTTCAGTTCATTTGATGTTTTTGTGTGTGTTTTCTCAATATTATTCTCAAGCTTTTTTTTGTATTTTGTGACACGTACTCTTACCCTGATGACATCTTAAGGCTCTGACACAGTTATCCTTTTTTAAATGTAATAGTTCGAAAAGATCACAAGTTTACGCCTGCTGAAAATGGAGAAGTTTTCATAGGCCCTTGAAATATTCGTATGATAGGCCCCCCTATCCGAGTTACGTATATTCACAGCTAGCTGTGTATATGAAATGGCGGTCAGTGTTACCGGGCCTACGGCAAAGTTAGGCGGCCCGGTCATGCCGGGTAACGTACTCTTAGAGTTTTTTTTATATAATAACTATGATCAGTGTTATCATTTGTCTAACATCAGTAATGCGTGACGTATAGAATAGTTTAAAACTTTTGCATATTTTACTACTTGCGCTTAAGTATTTTATTTCGGCGAATTCGTGTTTTCATCAATATTTTCGACTATATTCTCAACGGAGAATACAGCTCTGTGGGGCATATCAGATCCACATGATATATAGCTGCGATTTGTATTCTTCCCAGAAAGGGTGAATATAGGACTTTGCATGAAAAAACATCAACTTATTGAAATAGGATTGATAAATGAGAAATGTTTTATTAGGTTGTTGGTCAGCTTATTGACCTAACGATTAAAGGGTCGTCTCTGTCACTTAGTAAAGTGGCGGATACGACCCTTTAATTCTTAGGGGACGTTTTGTGGATTAGGGATATTGAGGGGGATTAGCCCTTACAACTGAAATATTTTGTGTATACACCATGGAGAAGCAAAGGGGTTTTTCAATTTGAAATCATCATAAATGTTTTAGGTAGGTCTGTCTGCTTCATTTGGATACCTATGTTATGGCTCTACGTCCATTATAAAAAAATTACTTCAGTACGGGGATTGACTTTATACGTCAGACGCTGACGTCTACTGACGTCAGAATCTGACGTATAAAGTCGGTCCCCGCACTGTAGCTGTAGGGTTAAGCTGCTCATCTGGAAAAGTGGAGGAGGCGTGGGTGACTGACAATCTAGATTGGCCGGTTTCTTAGGTTGTTGTTATTCTGCGGGATGACTTCCTGTCTGTACCGGAAGAAGATGCCGCCAGGCTTTTGAATCGATGCTGGACCAATGCCTGAGATAAACCCAGTACTGTGCCGACGACGCCGATTTGCAAGAATAGCTCAGAATAACTAGAACAGACTCCATTCTAACAAAACTCCCTTGTGTATTCTTCTGACAGCAATATCCTCTCGTTCCAACTAATTTGGTTCGAGCAAAATATTAACATGATGACTGCAGTGATGACAATGTTTTACTTAACATCTGATATCATTATGTTTATCTTATATGTTCTTAATTTTGAGAAAATCGCACACACCCAAATTTAACTCTCTGACAAATAAATCAATAATTACTTTTATTGTTGTCAATAAAACATCTGCCTATATATTTAAGACCAGCATGATCCTATCAAAACCCACCATCTAATCCTCATTGAATTCCCCCTGTGAGTGTCGTCCCTAATGAGGTATAATACATGGCGGTGTACAGATCACCAGACTGTCGCAACCTTTCCAAGCAATAAAATGGTTCATCTGCCGAGCAAAGGATTTACTTGAGATTATCTGACTCCTCAGATGCTGACGTGCGTCTATCGTCCGTACATCTTCATCTACGGCTCAATCGCAACGCTCATTAACTTTTTCAAGCTGTATTTTACATCTTCATCCACTACAAGCCGCGAATTGTAGTAGATGAAAATGACTTGAAGTGGGTGAGAAATGAGCCAAATCGTCAAATATTCTTAACACACCTTCGTGCGATTTTCCGTTCTAAAAACATTTTGTGTTGAAAATGATGTATTTTTTTAGGGATATAAAATTATGATTTGGGGAATCGGGAGGTTTTCGAGAAAATAGATCACTGTAAATGTTCAGAACCCTAACACGAATAATACGAACCCATATTATATTAAAAGGCCTATTATGCAATGCAGACGTAAACATACACAAACTGCTTACTTTCAGGTAAACCGTTATTGTTGTTTGATTTACTTGACAACATTATAAGACATTGTAACACCCAGCGATTGGAGACACAATGTGCTAGATCAATGCTAGTATAATGGTGGGCCAGCATCGCAGACGGTGGGTCAGCATTATACTAACATTGGTTCAGCATCTTGTGTTTGCGGAGACAGTTTTGAAATAGATTCGCTTGCGAAGCGGTTGGGGGCGTTTTTTATTAAGTTTATAAAATTAAGAAAATCTATCTGTGGCTGTATTTTGCTCATTAAAAATGTAGCTATATATACGTTGATTGTTGTTACCAATTTATTATCAGAACACAATATGGGCTCGCTTGAAAAATAGACTGTGAAAGCTTAAATTTATATTTAATTTTACACAGTAAAACATATAAATACATTTATAAACGATTTTATATTTTAATTTTACTTATTTTGCTCGCTTCTAAATTTATATTTTAATCTAGAACAGTAAAAAATATAAATAGAATTATAAATAAATTTACATCCAAATTTTAAGTTTTACTCAGCTCGCTTGATTCTGTTTTTCAGTGCCAAATTCGCTGACCATGTAATGTGCAGTCTAAGGCTCCCACACGACTCGCCGCGATTGCTTAATTTAAAACGCGACCATCGTGGCAGGTTGTGGCAAATCGCAGACAAGCTGGTTCTACGACGACATCATGTCACACCAGGAACACTGTTACCAGAGATTGTTCATGAACAAGCTCTGCTGTTACTGACTTGGCGTCATAAGCTATAACAGCGATGCTGTGGTGACCGTGTAGGCCCCCTAGTGGGTGTACCGGAAGCAAAATTACGATCGCGTCGCAGGACACCGTAACGACTGTCTGCGACGGCTAAAACGTGTCACGACTAAGACTGAGCATGTTCAGTCTTGACGACAGCTTCCGACGCAACGGAGCTCGACAAAATTAAAATTGTATTGGTGGGAGTGGCCACATCGCACTGATTGTTTAAGATTATCGTTGCGTCTTAAGGAATGGGGGACAGTTCTTGAGGTGTGTGGAAGCCCCAAGGTTACGTCAAAGGAAACACGTGACGTCGACCCAATGCTGGTTTAATGCTGGCTCAGCATCGCAGAAGCTGTCCCAGCATTAAACCAGCATTGAGTAGACGTCTGGTGTTTGCTATGACAGGGTTTGCTGTATTTCGGGTAATTGTAATGTAGGTGATTGAGCAAGTAAGGAGTGATGATCTTCTCTCCTGATGTGTGTTATAATAGCCTACTGTCTGTCACTGTTCCATCTCAGTCGACGACAAGATCAGCCCTTTCACCTCTAAAGCTCTCACATCATAATAGCCTACTATCTGTCTATGTTACATCTCAGCCGATGATAGGATCAACCCTTTCACCTCCAGGGCTCTCACGTCATAATAGACTACTGTCTGTCAATGTTACATCTCAACTGATGACAAGATCAACCCTTTCACTTCTAGAGCTCTCACGTCATAATAGCCTACTGTCTGTCACTGTTACCTCTCAGCTGATGACAAGATCAACCCTTTCACTTCTAGAGTTCTCACGTCATAATAGCCTACTGTCTGTCACTGTTCCTTCTCAGCCGATGCCAAGATCAACCCTTTCCCTTCTAGAGCTCTCACGTCATAATAGCCTACTGTCTGTCTCTGTTACATCTCAGCCGATAACAAGATCAACCCTTTCCCTTCTAGAGTTCTCACGTCATAATAGCCTACTGTCTGTCACTGTTACTTCTCAGCCGATGCCAAGATCAACCCTTTCACTTCTAGAGCTCTCACGTCATAATAGCCTACTGTCTGTCACTGTTAGATCTCAGCCGATGCCAAGATCAACCCTTTCACCTCTAGAGCGCTCACGTCATAATAGCCTACTGTCTGTCACTGTTACATCTCAGCCGATGACAAGATCAACCCTTTCACTTTTAGAGCTCTCACGTCATAATAGCCTACTGTCTGTCACTGTTAGATCTCAGCCGATGACAAGATCAACCCTTTCACCTCTAGAGCTCTCACGTCATAATAGCCTACTGTCTGTCACTGTTACATCTCAGCCGATGACAAGATCAACCCTTTCCCTTCTAGAGTTCTCACGTCATAATAGCCTACGGTCTGTCACTGTTAGATCTCAGCCGATGACAAGATCAACCCTTTCACCTCTAGAGCTCTCACGTCATAATAGCCTACTGTCTGTCACTGTTACATCTCAGCCGATGACAAGATCAACCCTTTCACCTCTAGAGCGCTCACGTCATAATAGCCTACTGTCTGTCACTGTTACATCTCAGCCGATGACAAGATCAACCCTTTCACTTCTAGAGCTCTCACGTCATAATAGCCTACTGTCTGTCACTGTTAGATCTCAGCCGATGCCAAGATCAACCCTTTCACCTCTAGAGCTCTCACGTCATAATAGCCTACTGTCTGTCACTGTTACATCTCAGCCGATGACAAGATCAACCCTTTCACTTCTAGAGCTCTCACGTCATAATAGCCTACTGTCTGTCACTGTTAGACCTCAGCCGATGACAAGATCAACCCTTTCACCTCTAGAGCTCTCAGGTCATAATAGCCTACTGTCTGTCACTGTTAGATCTCAGCCGATGACAAGATCAACCCTTTCACCTCTAGAGCTCTCACGTCATAATAGCCTACTGTCTGTCACTGTTACATCTCAGCTGATGACAAGATCAACCCTTTCACCTCTAGAGCTCTCACGTCATAATAGCCTACTGTCTGTCACTGTTACATCTCAGCCGATGACAAGATCAACCCTTTCCCTTCTAGAGTTCTCACGTCATAATAGCCTACGGTCTGTCACTGTTAGATCTCAGCTGATGACAAGATCAACCCTTTCACCTCTAGAGCTCTCACGTCATAATAGCCTACTGTCTGTCACTGTTTTCAATCTTTTCTTGATGATGAAGGAGGATCTGCCGTTTCCATTTAATTACTGTAAAAGGTTTGTGTTACTTTGCTCCGCCTCGGTCAATACGTACACAACGGTGTTTAACCCTTTCAAGCCTGAGTTTACCATTGTCATCTTCATCCACTACAAGCCGCGAATTGCTGTCGCAATTCTCAACTTGTAGTGAATGAGGATGATTTGATGTGGTTTAAAAATTAAAGAAAATTACCACGTATTAGTAAACCAGTTTCATGTAAATTTTGGTTCTAAAACCCTTGGTTGTAGGAAAATTAAGTCTGTTTTCAGGGATGTAAAATGATGCTTTAATGCATCGTGAGGGCTTAAAGGGTTAATACCACTCAAAACTCACGTCTGTCTGACCGCTTGTCTGTCAAAAGTCACAAGCAGACATTTTGTGGGGCAGATCTCATGATGTAGATCGACGAATGAGAAGACTGAACTAAATGAACCACGACTCGCATTAATTCGTAGATTGTTTCCCAGTGTTAGGTGGTGACAGAGACCAAGCTCTGACTATATAACTGGCCACATAGGTAATTTCTACATCTACACTGTCTGATACAGAGTGCTCAGTGCAGTTACAATTTTAATAATAATTATAATAGTCCTATATATACTTTCATAACAAAGCGTCAGTGGACCACCAGACCAAGATATTGGTGAATTGATTGTGTGTGTGTGTGGGGGGGGGGGGGGGAGGTGTTGATCAGCGATCCCCCGCTCTCCCTCCATAAAGTCAACCACAAAAAGAATCACGTAGACGGTTTCAAATTTGATACTTTTAATATAGACGCAGCACCAAGTACTGTAATTACATCTAATAGACCTAGCTACTGGTGCTACATGTATGTCGTGGTGTTAGCCAGACAGGCAGGTTCAGCGGGCTTACACTCAGTAAATACGCATATGGTAAATAATCTGAAAACCACGCGGTCAACGCAGGCTTCAGGGCCATATCAAGAGTAGAGTTTTTGATAGGGAAAATTTCGGCTCATAATTTTTCGTCTATCAGGGGCTCATCCCACTAAGAATCTCAATATTAGGATTATCTTCACTTTCTCTCATTTTCATTGGAAAAGTTAAGATGATAATAACTTTTCTAATGGAATTTAGAGAAAGATAAGATTAAGATTCTTTGTGGGATCAGTCTCTGATAGACGAAACAATCCTAAGATTAATTCAGCACTGTAGGTGTGAGGAGCGCGCGGCGCGAGGCCCTGCGCGAAATTAGCGTAGATACACTGGTCTCAACCTTAACTCGACGAGGTCGCCATTAACGTGATCGCCTAGTCACATTGAGAAGGGAGAAACAATGCTGCTTCTCAGAAAACCCCACACGGGAACAGCGGGGTTCGAAACCGGGACGCATTCATTACTGGCGAGGCAGTCAGGCGCTCTAACCATTGCGCCACGTCCCCTTATCTAGCACCGCAGGTGCTAGTGGGGTCGTCTTAGCCTATATACATGCAGACCACGTGTGGAGCCTGATCTCCGGATCTATCCAGCCGGTGCGGGACTTCCAACCAACCCAGGATTAACCTGCCAAGCACCTATCACCGCGACAGCCGTGTTTATTCCAGTCTTTAGCACTCTAAATCACACTCCTAACCATTAAAGCGCTGACATAATGTTATAGCAACCATAGATCAATTTTTGAAATCATTACAAATGTCTTGCTCTTTCTGCTTCATTTGAATGTGTTCTGGGTCCATTATAAATATGTTTACTCTTTCAGTGCATGGATCGACTTTAGACGTCAGAATCTGACGTCTAGAGACGTCAGATTCTGACGTCTAAAATCGATCCCTGCACTGAAAGAGTTACGGTGTAGAGAGTCTCCGACCTGAACGATTTACAAATATTCACCCTCCGATTGAATAAATCGTGATAATTTGCTGGGTGGAAATTCTATTTAGATACCTTACCGCTCAATGTGTTATTGCCTGCAAACGTCGCATACTGCGGTCAAACACTAAACAACCAACATACCAGCAACCAGTGTTATTTTATTGTTTGACCAACGTTGCAAACGCTGGGCCAGCATTAAAACAACGCTGAGTCAATGGTCCTTGTTTGCTGGGATACAGACGTGACGTATCGTATTACCTGCACTTAACTTTGCTGTGTTTTACCGACGATGTTAGCTCAATTTGAATTTACTTTAAAGTAATTGCTTTCTTTAGAATGACCAGTGCAAATAGAAAACAAGCATTTTAAACCATATCATTCATTTGTTTTTTCCACGGCTGCATCATCATGTAATGAGACGGGTGTATTAAGTTCACATACAATGGTAGAATGTTCAACACACTTGAAGATTATGGTTTGACACTCTCCTCTATGTAATTATATCCCCATTTGAATGACAAAATGACAATGAGATGACGGGTGATCAGTAACTGATTTTATCATCCGGATGAAATATTGTATTAGTTCAGTATTTTTTTTTCTCAATTTGCATAATATACTAAAACATATTTGAGGTAGTTTTTCTTCATTTTCAAATCAATTAATTTGCTTTTCAAAACTTTGGAAACACGGTGGCAGATTGTTCACAATGTACGTCATCATTGGTAATTCTGTGAGCTCAGTAGTTTGTCAGAACTACGCCAATGTAGGCTTATTGTAGAAAAAAAATTGCTTGTCGTGGCACCAGGACAGCTAATTTGTAATATGATTGAGTGAGAAGTCAAGAGTACGAAAAGGGTTCGAAACACATTTTATCAAAATATTAGAATGTATTGGATAATAATTATTGCACAGACAACCGATTACCGCCGCATGACAAAATATATAGAAACGAGTTCAAAAATGGCGTGGATCAGATTCAAAATGGATGGAGCTGGGACAAAGACGGTATCTCCTTGTAAAAAAGCACGATTGACTCGCGGATTTTAGCTCTAATGACACGCATTATATTCCAAATATTTGTCATCTTTTCGTTGATTTTCATTGATTCGCAGGTTTGTTTTCAATTTTCAATAAATAAACGAGCTATTTGGCGCTGAGAGCTATTCCCACCTGTGATGTATATTCTGTATTTTGTGTATTTGACGTTTATCTATTCAAGATGACTGGTGTAACCAGAGCTGACATACAGTACAACAGTCATGGATATGATTAAACCTCAGAAAAGTCAACGTATTATAATGAGGAATAAATGTCGGGTCTCGAGGAGGGCGAAAACTGAAAGAAAACCAAGCTATTAATTATAATCTTCATCGTTGTGAACTTTGTCCAAATGTCAGTATCACCTGTCTTGATATTTACATGTTGACTATGATAGGATCACAAACAGCCCAGTCAGTGCAAAGTTGTCTACATTATTGCTTATAATTTTATTATTGTTTTTCGTCGGACAAGGTACGCTCTACATTTCGATGACGTTCATGCACCCTTTAAGCGCTTAGTATTCGTTCAAAACACATATTTTGAATGTGGAAAAAAAAGTGACCTTTAATTTGATAGATCTGAATAATTTGAAGCTGTGGATCGCGTGAGCGAGGCACAGCTTAAACCCTTTAACTGCCAAATTATTCAATCTGAATTTTCACCCACTTGAAGTTGTGTCTCGCTGACGCGATCCACAACTTCAAGTGAGTGAAAATTATTCAGATTTGACAAAATGGAGGTCAACTCTTTTCAAATCTTGCTGGTTGATGTCATATTTTCTCTTTAACATATTTCAAATGTGGTACCTAATGTGCTAATAAAAAATAAAAACCCGAATATATGCGGCACCGGCGGGTAAAGGGTTAATTGGCTAGAAATTTGAACTAAACAACGGAGCGCTTACATGGTTAATGACATAATACATGTATACTGCAGATGCAACGTTCTTATCTTACAGCAGCTGTTATGTTTTGTTATAAGTATATCGCTGATAAAGGTGCGTGAAGCTGGTTACTTAATCAATATTCGGATTGAACATTCAGAAATCAGTAACCACACGAGACCGCTCTAGGGTGTTAAGCTACCTAATGCGTCTATAGTCAATTAATTGAAACTATTCCTGGATAGGAAGATTTCCGATCATGGATACAAAAATCATGAAAATTTTTGTAATCAATAAATGATCATTGTTGGTCAAGAAATAAAATAAATGAAATGGAAGAACACCCTTCATCTGATGCATCATACCTTATTGTGGTTGATAGAATTGAATCTTAAATTGGTAACGAAATTCACCTAAATTATGAAAAAATCTTATATTTATGAGAAATAAACACCACTCAAATTAAATTATTTAATTAACTGGGCATCCACCATCAACTAAATATCTTGTCAATTATAGTTGCATTTAATTTGGTTTTGAAATTGTTTGAAATCGTAAATATATATACATACCCAGCAGGAGAAGGGTTAACTGTTACCACGCTGAATTATTTTTGTTTAACCCTTTAACCGCCGGTGCCGCATACATTCGGGTTTTCATTTTCTATTAGCACATTAAGTACCACATTTTAAATATGTTAAAGATAAAATGTGACATCAACCAGCAAGATTTAAAAAAAGTCGACCTCCATTTTGTCAAAAATCTGAATAATTTTCACTCTCTTGAAGTGGGTGAAAATTCAAATAGAATAATTTGGCGGTTAAAGGGTTAAATTATGGAGACTGAAGGGGTTTTTCAATTTGAAATCAACATAAATGTCTTAGATTGATCTTTTCGGTTCATTCGAATACATATGTTATGGCTCAATGGCCATTACAAATATTTTAATTCTTCCAGTGCGGGGATCAACTTTATACCTCAGAATCAGATTCTGACGTACAAAGACGCGCTGAAAGGGTTAAGCTGGAGCAGAAATTGAAAGGGGCTGCCATTTATGTCATCGTCCAGTGACAGGAGATACACAGTATCAGATGCGGGGCAGAGATTATTCTAAAAAATACAGCAACGGGAAGCTGGTCCAACAATAAAATACATTGAGTGGACGTGTTGTGTTTGCAGGTGATCTCTCTGATCACCGGCGATCTCTCTATCCACTGAGCTACAAGCTGTTCCAGCTCCTTAGAAATGTAATCCCAGAAAATACGAGACTTTCAGCCAATTCTGGTTTAATGTTGATTCAATGCCTGTGACACTGGACCAATATTAAACCATGCAGAATTGGTTCTACACTTTGTGTTTACTGGGATGTGGCTAATCCAGTGCTGGTTCATTGTTGGCTCACCGTCTGCGACGCTGGACTAACATTGAAACAGCATTGTCTCAACATCTTGTGGTTACCGGGACGTGGCTGATCCAATGTTGGGATAACGGTGGCTCACCATCTGTGACGCTGAATCAACATTAAAGTTAACCAGCATTGATTCAACATCTTTTGTTTACTGGACTGCTTTTGAACCAATGCTGTTTCAATGTTGGCCCACCATGTGCGACGCTGGACCAACATTAAACCAGCGTTAATTCAGCATCTTTTATTTTCCGGGATGCGTTTGATCCAGGAGCCAGAGCGCTACGGGAGCTGCATATATAAGAGAGCAGCTCCTGGCTTTGTGGGCGTCTTTATCGGCGACCCTGGTGAGAAAGTAGAAATGGACTGTGGATCCCTGCGGCGCCCTGCAGACATATAACCTGACCTCATTATGGGTCATGATCCTGGGGTCAGGGACGCCTAGCACTCTGTCATCTCAGAGGTCCCGCTATAAAAAAATGACTGCACTGAGGGGGGGGGGGGTGATCCAGGTAAAAGTATAACCCTTTAACCGCCAAATATTCAATCTGAATTTTCACCCACTTGACGTTGTGTTTCGCTGACGCGATCCACAACTTCAAGTGGGTTAAAATTATACAGATTTGACAAAATTGAGGTGGACTATTTTCAAATTTTGCTGATTCATGTCACGTTTAATCTTTAAAATATTTAAAAGCTGATATGCAATGTGCTAACAAAACATGTGAAAAACCGAATATAAGCCTAATCGGACCGGCGGCTAAAGGGTTAAACAACCGCATTCTTCGTTATCATTATTAGCCATTGTCTGAGATCTACTAAACTTGTCATTATCTCGTATCTTTATCGAAACTGCTTAAATATATTTTAGAATTGGCTTGTTTTATAGTCAATAATTCTATATCAGATCAATTAAGAATAAGCATAAAGGGTAGTACTACTCCTGTCACAGTGATATGTGCATATAGGCCTTAGAACTGAAGGTATACTCAGTTCACGATCGGAGCAAAAACAAAAATAAAACGTTTGTTGTCAGATTATCTGAAAAAGAGTACAATCAAAACATTAGGCTACTTTAGTTACATCATGTACATTTCTTCATCATTTTTTTAAATTAAATACTGTAGATTTGGTAATATTCGCGAGGTTTTAGTTGTCGTGAGTTTCGCGAGGAGGACAAATTCGAATCTCGAATCTCGCGAAAATTAATATTATGAACGCTACCTATCATCAAAATGGAAAAATCACAAATTCGCGAAAATTACCAGATCTACAGTATGTGAAGTTGAGAAGTTAATGTTCGCACTGGGATTGTCTTCACTACACAGCACTACACAACCAGTACCTCTGGGGTTTTAGCCACACCCGGACCGATTGAGCCATCATTTAAAACACACCAGTACATTATTTTCTTTGTCCGACCACGACATTATAAGCCAAGAATGGAGAGTTATTGCTCATCAAGTACAGACCAATTATCATGGTAAACCTATGGCACTGTAATTACTCAGGTGTGACCGAGCTGTTGATTATGAGGGATCCTCATTATGATCGGATGTGTTTTAAGTGAGTTAAAACCCTCAGAGCTCTACATTCTTAGCTGTGGAAATGGCCTCGGCCTTCGGGCTCGGCATTTCCCACAGCTAAGAATGTAGAGCTCCTCGTGCTTTATCCTATACAGAAAAACGGCATGCACGTTAGGTGCAGGTCATGTCCGGCTCAGACGTGTTTGGTGCTGTGTGAACAGCATCTTGACACGTTATTAGTCCCTCGATAAACGGTCGTTATATAATGACACCCTTCTGTTGTTATGGAGACGTATTCTGGGGAATTCTGAGGTCATTGGGGCCACCTGCTCTCAGACGTTCCCCTATTCGGGACGGAAGAGCAAAACCTTCCCTTCTGGTAACCCTTTAAGTGCAATATGCGTTTAAACCTTTTATTACCTAGCTATTTCCACCCATTGGATTATACCATATTATAGTCGATAGATTTCAAAAATAGTGGCTGTAGAACGTTCACTAAGAATTGCAAGGAAGTTGCTTTTATATTTAACGCATATCAAGCATCAAATTTCCACCTCACCACTTCGCCTTTCATATTTGTGGATATAAAATATATTTTTGGGGGCTTACTATTGATTTTATGAACTGCAACATATAAAAGACACACTAGTTTTAGAATTGTGGAGCTATGCATATGATGGGATTTTCGCACAAACATGGACCAACACGTGTCGACTTTGTTGTGAAATAAATAAAACATTGATATATTTTGTCGATATTTGTTGACAAAATGATGAGGATGGTGGAATTGTTTATAGATTTAAGACAAAATACAGTATAACACAGTACAATAACAATAAATGGCACCATCCCTTTTTCGTCTCATCGTGCAAAAAATCAAGCTTTGTGGCGTCACCCTGTTTCTGAGACTAGGCTCTGGCTTAACATGTTGTTGACTTGGGTATACATGTTACAATTGAGATTTGCAGGTCACGTGGAGGCGACATAAACTGATGAAAGGTGATTACAAGTATGACGGCTGTGATATTTTGGGCAAGCCCATAAATTGTTATTCTTAACCTATTCTCACAGCTATTTAGTGATCGATCTCTGAGCAGGGACGTTTTCAGGATCTAAAGCAAGAGGGTCGCATTTTTTTGTATATTTAGGCTAATTTAGACTTTTCAAAGCATTTCATAAAAAATAGGGGGCGAGGGCTCCCCTGAGATCCGCCACTGCTGAATATAGTTTTCGTTTTTATTTTGTCGGTGGAGAGAATATCAGTTTTTTAGGAATGATGAGTGTGTTTGAAGGAGTGAAGGATAGAGAAGATGAAGTCATAGGAATGACAATAATGTTGGTGGCGAAGGTTAGTTCATGAGAATGAGTGTTTGAGGGAGAGAATGTAAGTGGTGATTGGCGGCTCTCTCTGGAATGGTCAGGATGTTCGACCAATACCCCTAACCACCCCCCCCCCCCCCCCTGTCAGTGGGACTGACTCCAGACGATCTAATTACTAGGTGGAGAAACACACAACACATGTCATCTGTTCTCATGTGAATCAGCCACACGACTTAGATTCAATGCTGTTTTATCAACTTCCAACAAGGGTAATCCAGCATTCAATCCAGCAGACACAAGACGTTTAATCAATGTTGGTTTAACGTTGGTCCAACGTCGTAGACGGTGGACCAACGTTAAACCAACATTGATTCAACGTATTGTGTCTGCTGGTAACAAAAAAAACATGAGACAGGGATGCAACGTTAGATCCATGTAATATATTGTGCTCGCTAACATCATCTTCATCTATCCAGCTGTCTGCCACCGGCAGAACCTGGATAACCCGTATCTGTGCTATGAGTTCAGAACCCCCCTCCTCCCTCCTCCTCCCTGGCCAATTCACAGTTGATTCAGGCGGCCCAAACAATCTGACCTGAGTGTGACCTGCACGCTGCAGTCAGTAAACCGATGACGTCATAATGAATATTCATGTTTCTCGCACCCTTCATTTTCGTACCCGCTTTACACACACCTGTTGTCAAGGTCAGACTGGTAGTCTGACAGTCAGACCTGATACGGCAAGGTGGCTAACATGTGTCTTGCTACAATGGCCTGCAGAATGTAGATACAGAAATATATCTAATCCTAAATCATTATTCTGGTTATTTGTTGTGGGATTTGCGCCAGTCTAAGTAAACATTCCTATAAATGAAAATGATTTACATTATGGTATGCAGTTTTCATTGACGCGAGTACCCCCCCCCCCCCATATTATTATATTTTGATGAGAAATATTTAGGCTAAATGTTTTGATCTCACTTTTAGCAATATGGAGACAAGTACAATTCCGGCCTGGACAAAACTAACAATTCATTCTTTTTGAATAGTAATACATGTATAAACTCTTAGCTGGATATCAGGGCCAAATATGGTATTCTACCACTAATTTAAATAACAACTGAATCACGGCGGTGATTGGCTGATGTCGTCATGTGACAGGCTACGTCGCTCTTGCATTGGCTGGTCGTAGAATCATTCGTCCGAAGGTTATATAGAGATCATAGTTATCAGGTTATTATTGTGTAGTCACGTATGTATATTTCGCCACTTAGGCCTATATAATTTGACTCACAAAATCCGATTCGTAGACCGACTATTTAAACTATTAAAAATAACTCATAATTATATATCTGTATCACGTTTATAATCTCAATTATCACGAGAGTAATTTTGCCAACCAATGGCAAACACGGCTTCTGTTTACTTGAAAACAGGCAGAGCAAACGCCGATCTCTATTGTAAAACATGTTTTCAGTCAGCCGTATGTTTACAACATTAATGTAAACTGTACTTTAATTTAACCTTGCAATCGGGTATCCAGTTTTCACAATCATCGCATTATACTAGTATCCTATATATTACAACATGTCACATAATATCCGAGGTCTGGGCGTACTTGCGTTATTTCATATTCGTGGTATTCATATTTGTGAGCTATCTATATATCCAATAAACGTAAGTTTTATTTCCACGTGTTATTTGAGTATGGTCACAAATTAGAATTATTGTAATTTCGATTACTGTACCTTATTGATTTATATTCTCATAATTGATTTCGTAGCACCACACGCTAAGCTATCAAGGGTCTGTGGTGACTGGAAACAAAATAAAAGTGTAAAGAGAGTACATATGTGTAGGTATATTAGATACCTTATTTATTTATTAGACTACCTAAGTGTACATGTATAAATTCCAGCAAACGCCAGACGTTATAAATGCGTTGGTTGAATGTTGGGCCGCCATCTCCGACGTCGTCCTAACATTTGACCCTTAATGCTCTGAATTTTTTTTTCTATAAACATGATAAACCATGGAGACCAAAGGGTTTTTTTCAATTTCAGATCATCATAAATGTCTTAGCTAGCTCTTTCCGCTTTATTTGAATACCTCTGTTATTATGGGTCTACAGCCATATCAATTTTTAATACTTTCAGTGATGGGATCCAATTTAGACATCAGATTCTGACGTCTATATATAGTCATTAGATTCTAACGGGTACAGAAACAGGGGCGTGGTAACCATGGTGACACACAACATCTCCTGCCTCATCACCAGTTAATTATCACCCTGATAGACTTAGGTGTGCGGCTTTTGTTATGCGAAATCCGATTTCCAGACAGCCTTTGGTGCTTCCAATTTGTCACAAGCCACATCAATCAAGATGAAACAACCTGCCTGACCAGGTCAACACAGCTTATTACCTGTCGTCGCTAATCGCGATTATAAATATTTTGATCAAATAACGATAAATAAATGTATGTAGGATTTGCGAAAAAATCAAATGTTTTGTCCGAAATCGATCAAAAAACAGTATTTTTATCGACTTGAAGTAATGGGTCGCGGTAGTGCGTTGGTGAACATTAGAATTAGATAACTTGGCGCTTGAAGGGTTAAGTTCCTAATTATTAACCTTTTATGTTACTGAATCCCTGATTTTATAATGACCGTGAATCTATAACATAGTCATTCAAATGAATCGGAAAGAGCTAACTAAGACATTTATGCTGGTCTCTAATAATTATCGGTACCCATGTAAACAAAAATACTTCAGGGCTTTAAGGGTTAAGTCGTCGCCTCGGAGCTAAAGGATCCTATCTGACACTCGTCAGAGTGGCAGATATGATCCTTTAGCTCCGAGGCGACGAAGTCTACAATATATAAACCTCATATACTAAAACCCTGACTTATCCGCAATGACAAGATGGCCACCTTTGCTAAATGCAACAGATTTATGAGGATTTGAAAAAGAAACACCCGTCATTGCATGCGTGGAATCGAACGGTTTCGAAAACATATTGTTTTGGCCATCTTGTCGTGTATGGAAAGGGTCCATCAAAATTATCTTGGTATTTCTCGAACATATAAAAATGTATTGTACCATAGACATCTGTTCCAATTTTCTGATTATACTACCAGGAGGGAACATATTGCTAACCACCCGCCATTGATGAAACAAACTGATATTTTCTCAATCATATTCCTTGACCAAGAGGGTGGCCAATGGACATCTACATTTTAATTAACCTACTGAGAGACCAAAGTTGGTTTTAGGCTGGCCCAGCGTCGGAACTCAACGGGCCCAGCAGTGATAGTCGCACGCCTCTAGTGGAGCGAACATTATGCAGGCTATCTAGTCTTGTCTATAGAAACTCACGACAAAGTGGGCGACCCAACCAAATGCCCCACATAAAGTAAGAAACATAGCGTGCGATGTGACGAGGTGGGTGTTTTTTTATAACAAAATGGATATTAAAAAACGAAGTGCAAAATTCTACCTATTGTAGAAAACGAGGCTTGTCAATTAAAAAACACACGAACATTGACGTGTAGGAGTTATAGAAAAGTAAAATCGTCATCATTCTCTTGAAATAAGATACGCATTAAAAGAAATCCGTTGCATGCTTACAATAATAAGTAGTGCAAAATGCTAGCAGGCATACCATTAACCTTTTCACCACCATACATGACGGAAATTTCCGTCGTCATTCGTCAATGAACGTAACCATAAAATGACACAAATTTTCGTCAAATATATACTACATTTATGTATTTTTCGTCATTTGAAGCTGGAAATTGCGTTAGCAATTCCAGCTTGAAATGACGAAAAATAGAGCTCCTACACCAGTATATCTTGATCCTGGCATGCACTCCGGCCTGGAAGTCAAAGGGCTAAAGCAACTCAAAATACATGTAGGCCTATGTGAAACGCGGAGAATTGTTCTTAAACTTAAAAATATGGTGAGATATTTTCTTACAAAAGTGAGGACAGATAATCAAAAAAAGCATACAAAATGATGTGAAAGAAAGGTCTAATTTGTATGGTTCGTCTCTGTTTAAAACAAAATAAACTAGCGTCACAGGTGTGCTTAAATGCAGAGAAATGAGCTATGCTGATGCGCCTCGTTAATTCACTTTTTTTCATTGATTCTTCCTCTCTGGTTTTCTCCACATCTCTCCAAGTGGCTACAGGGCACCGGTCCACGGGTTCACGGTTACCATGAGCAACGAGTGTCTGGTTGCTAGGAGCGTCGCCATGGTGATCAATCAGGATGCGTGTTACGGACTTCCATTTATTTAGGTGACGTGGCGTGGACACTCGTGTTCTCACACTGTGTGTATGATAAGGTGCCGTACAAAGACGAACAACAGTAACTGCTTGGTTTTAAAGTGAACAGTTACTGCTGTCTGCTTTTGTGTTTTGTAGGGCAATCCTGCCTACTGTACACACACTGCAATCTCCCATATTGAATGAATGAATGAATGAATGAATAAATGAATGAATGAATGAATAAATGAATGAATGAATGAATGAATAAATGAATGAATGAATGAATGAATGAATGAATGAATGAATGAATGAATGAATGAATGAATGAATGAATGAATGAATGAACGAACGAACGAACGAACGAGCATACGTACGAACGAACGAACGAACGAACGAATGAACGAATGAACAAATAAATGAATAAATGAATGAATGAATGAAAGAATGAATGAATATATAAATGAATGAATGAATGAATGAATGAATGAATGAATGAATGAATGAATGAATGAATGAATGAATGAATGAATGAATGAATGAATGAACAAACGAATCAACGAACGAACGAACGAACGAACGAACGAACGAACGAACGAACGAACGAACGAACGAACGAACGAACGAACGAACGAACGAACGAACGAACGAACGAACGAACGAACGAACAAACGAACGAACGAACGAACGAACGAACGAACGAACGAACGAACGAACGAACGAACGAACGACAAAACGAACGTATGAATGAATGAGACTCTATGACAACTTTGTATAAAAGCTAAACTGAACCAAGAGAACCTCCTGAGGATGGTGAGACGAATCAGATGACATTACACTCAAAACACAGGATTCGAAATTCAAACCCTGCCGCCCTGAGCACGCTACCTCCGGGTCACAGACAACACCAATCAATAATTGAATCACCGAACCAGCGTGGGAGGCTTAACCCCATCCTCTCAAACCCTCTTCCCACTAAATTGTCTTATATTTAACACACATGAAGTTATGTCTCGCTACCGCGACCCACAACTTAAGGTGGGCAAAAATAATCATATTTGTTTAATTTGAAATCAAATATTTGCAAAAAATAATTAATTAACCCTTTCAAGCCGGAATTTACCATAGTCATCTTCATCCACTACGAGGCGCGAATTGCTGTCGCAATTCTCGACTTGTAGTGGATGAAGATGATTTCGAGTGGGTGAAAAATTGAAGAACATTGTCACGTATTTGTAAACCAGTTTCAAGAAAATTTGCATTCAAAAACCCCTAGTTGTAGAAAAATTAAGTCTGTTTTCAGGGATGTGAGATGATGCTTTAATGCATCGCGAGGGCTTAAAGGGTTAAGCGATGTGAAAGGAATTAGAATCGTACATAACACGTGGAGGGCTAGAAATGCATTGGGAGTGAACGCCTCTTGGTCACTGGACTCCATCTAACTGTGGCGTGTGTGCCAGTGCTGGTATAATGTTGGGCCGGCGTCGCAGACGCCGGGCCAACATTATACCAACACTGGTTTATAATTAGGGGGTTGTTCAACGTCAAAAAAACAAAAAAGCGAAAATAATTTGTATAATTAGGAATATCATTGAATATCCTTTCAAAGAATATTACCACGACAATTATCAGGGTAAGTATAATTATCTGTATCTAGCTCTGCCTGTAGGACTTGTAAGGTCAATCAGGCGGCAGACTGTTACCAACGAGATTAGTTCTGGTAGCCAACAGATCAAAAGTCACGTGATAATCAAAGTTTTAAGCGTGGGCAGCGCAAAAAAACAACCCAAATTACAGACGAAATAAATAAAATGAATGGGGCTTTAGGCCACTTTTGTGCACATATATGCTAAACTGGGCCAGGAGAACCTCCTATAATGTTGAAATGAATGAGATGACGTTGCCCTCCAGACACAGGATTCGAAAGTCGAGCCCTATGGGTCTGAGGCCGAGCACGCTACTTCTCGGTCTCGGAGGCTCCCTGCAATATTATTTTTTTGGGAGTGAGCGGGGACCAAATATTTTGTTTCTTTGAAACTTGAAGGCTAGAGTGGGGTTCGCTGCACCAGGGCCCACGCCCAAATTACACACAGGTACGTGGTGTGCGTTTTTCAACCTTTAGATGGCGAATTCCCGATTTTAGACTATTTGTGATATTGTAGGTCATTGCCAGGTGTTTAGATATCACCAGTGATTACATGGTATAGGCTTCATTGAGTTATCAGTGAGCGTCACAGCCAGGAGACACTGGTGACACCAGTGAAGGTATAGGCATATATATGTCAAGGAGAAAGAACGAAATTCGATAGATTCGTAGATCCGAGAGTATATTCGGATCTACGAATCTATTGTAATTGAGCTCTTTTTAGGATATAAAATACACATAATATTTGCAGATTTTCCAAGATTTGATATAGAAAAACCTCAATTTCATTGTCAATATGGCTAAGCCATGAAATATTAACATGCGGTTTTATAGTTAAACCCGTATGTTGAGCCCGACCTGACCAGTACAAAATAACAGTAGATTCGTAGATCCGAATCTATTGTTTTAACAATAGACTGACGTCACGGGTGTATTTTAAAACAGAATAAGGTGCCGCATAAATACCTATCACAGACCAATATGCCTACCCGATTATGTCCATGGCTAGCCTATGTCATAGGCCTACATGTACATCAGACGGTCTTTGTTGTATGCCATACCAGAGAAATATACATTTCGCTGTTATAATAAGTAGATATTTATCTGAAGTTATTTTTGAAAATAGCTCAATAATAGATTTGTGTCATTGTTAACTCTTATACCGCTGTTAAATCACTATAGTTGTTTCTGATCAGTCGTTTTTAATCCGATGTATTAGCCGAGCAAATCACTGATATTGGTAATAAAATGTAGATTTGCAAATGTCTGGTGTCAAACTGAACAAATATGAGTAATTTTCACCCACATAAATTTGTGGGTCGCTGTAGTGAGACACAACTTCATGTGGGTAAAAATGTAATTTATATAACTTCCCTTCAAACACGAGTTCACTCAATGCTGTTTTAATGCGCTGGCCCAACATTAAACCAACATTGAGTCAACGTCTCTAAGTCTTGTTTGCCAGGTTAGTGCTCTAAGGGCTAAATCATAGCAGACAGGAGACGTTGATGTGATGTTGGTTTAGTGATGGGCCAACGCCGTAGACGGTGGCCCGTCATCCAGCCGCCATTATGTTGATGGGTTGTGTTTTTATTAGATTTCACCACTGATAAATATTTGTGAGCTTCCCCGTCACAAATTATTACATTACAGGTAACAAAGATATCTAATTTGTCTTAGCAGCCTGCTTATGGGCTTGATACGAGGATAACTAAATGCAATGTGTTGCTCGTATCGGAATGTACTGGCTAGCACACAGTGAAAGGATAGACAGAATAGCAAAGAACTTTCTAGAATTGATAAAATCGATATGCATGTGAGATATTTCTCTTGTTATACCGTACAGTAAAGAGCATTAGGAAGCCTTACTTTTAGAATAG
This sequence comes from Flabesymbios commensalis, assembly GCA_964017125.1. NCBI lineage: Eukaryota > Metazoa > Annelida > Polychaeta > Terebellida > Flabelligeridae > Flabesymbios > Flabesymbios commensalis. The sequence goes on along the minus strand of OZ024905.1, from coordinate 39,864,659 downwards.
GACTACCTGTTATTAAACTTGTCCAATGTAAAGGATTTTGTCCTTTCTGACAAATTTACATTCGACTATTATATATCATGTGGCAGATTCAGTTGATATCCGCCAGTCAGTTAGCTGTTATTTAAAATGGAGTAGCCTAGAGTTGCGTGCATTACACTTTAGCCAAAATTCAGTACCGTCAAATACAGACACTTTTATCACCTTTTGACTAAGGTAGGTGCTGTTTTCATTGCACACTAGGCTAGAAAAACCTCTTTAGGATGATGAGACGCTAACGCAATAAATATATTCAAATTAAGAACCATGGCGGGTTGAGGCGTTACCTCTCATTCAGAAATGATAAAAATTTCTGGCCCGTCTCACAAAATGTAAAGGAATGCGGAGTCAAAAAAATAATTGATTTTTTTAGTAGAGATAGTCTTCCAATCTTGTTTCTGAAAAATCTTGATTAGAGCCTACTTTGGATAGGATAAGATTTAGATATTTTAATTTTGATTATGTAGGACACATCAAAAATGAAAACAAATTCTAAAGTCATATAGCTTATGATTGCACTAATGCCGCCTGGCTGTAGGCCTGCCTTTTCATATGGCTGTTAACATTATTTTTGTTTCTTTGAAAACTGGACATTAAGGGCGGCGGGCAAACGCCGATTCTGACATGACAGGCGACAGCCCTTGAAGCTAACGATACAAAATTTTAATCCTGCTCAACAAGAGTGCTTAGAAATAACCAGTGCTGTCGTATAAAAAAAACGATAAAAAGCGGATTGAATCGGTTAGGATCGATACATGACTGACATGACTGGGCGATAACAGGGGAATGTGACCTACAAGCTCCGTCGAGAAGGTCTCTGTGAACGCTCACCAGAACGAGGCTGACCCCACGCGACGCATGGCTGCGGTCCAAATATAACCCGTCCCGAAATAAGAGCAACCACCTGCCAATCAGCAACCACGGTTTCCTGCCGCACTTCGAGCGAATTTCCACTTACATCAAAATTGCATCAGAGGTTCCGTCTAACCCCTAGAGTTCCGACGAATTCAATTTCAATTTTCAGTCACTTGAAGTTGTTTCTCGCTACCGCGATACACAGCTTTAAGTGACTGAAAATTGATGTGGTTTGCGAAAGTAAAGTCACAAAATATATTTCAAGGTCTAAGTCATTTATTTATAAAAAACTTAATAAATAAATAAATACAGTTGCCAATAAAAACATTGTAATACAACAAGTAATAAGTAACAAGTAGTTCATTCTGAAAAATTCCAAAGGAACATGTAGAAAATTGAATGCCAGATGCGCATGCGTGGCAACACTCTATTTAAATTATATATTATATTAATATTACATTGTAATCAACATTAGTGCTCTAGTGGCTAAACTGGCTGCGCTGTTGTTGTTATTCTGCTGGCGTGGCTCGGTTCTACATGGGATCGCTGTTTTCCAGCGCTATATGGTAGATCCCTATACAGGAATCTTAGACGCTGCCTTAGCGCTGGGCCAACGTCGCAGACGCCAAGCCAGAGTTTTGCCAGCACTTGTATCTGCTGCTGATGGAGCAGAATCCTTTGAATACTAACCAGATTAAACACGGGTACGCGGCCGTTTACCTGTTTACAGCGAGCTATGTCAAAGACAGACTGAGGTCGGTCACAGAGAGCACCTAACCACTTTGGTGATGTTGGTCTGTAATTCGTCGCCTCGAAGCTAAAGGATCCTATCTGCCACTCTAACGAGTGTCAGATAGGATCCTTTAGCTCCGAGGCGACGAATTACAGAATGTGATTAAAAGATTGTATGCTATCGTAGGCCTATATCACCCTCGTAGATATGGAAAATTATGAGACATAATTGATTGATAACCACAACATAAACTCCTTACATGATTTTAATTCTTATCCTGCCTATAAAATTTGCTAGTTATTTTTTCCATTTATCTAACTTAAAGGCAGAAGTGCTACAATTTTCAACTTAAAATGCAAAAAATATATATTCTATTTTTAAAAATGTGACATATTCAGATTAAATTATTGTATTACCTGAGCATCTAACTAAATACAATTTCAGTTGTTTTTTGTTTCGTTTGGGACCAGCAGACAAGAGTAGCGCTAACATATTTGTATAGAAACCAAGATACTGAAAGTTTATTTTCAATTTAAAGTCATCATAAATGTCTTTCCGCTTCATTTGACCTATGTTCTGGGTCTACTTTGCATTTGAATTGAATTGAATCAGGCGATAGGCCACTTTTGTGCACATGCAGGCTAAATCGGGCCGAGAGAGCATCCTGAAGATAGTGAGATGAGTGAGATGACACTGCCCTCCAGACACAAGATTTGAAATTGAAACCCTGGCGGTCTGAGGCCGAGCACGCTACCTCTCGGTCACGGAGGCTCCCCACAATACTGAGTTTTACGAGAGGATGGGGTAGAAACCTTTTTGTTTCTTTCAAACAGCGGAGACCGAGAAACGAGCCGCAAACTCTAGCGTGAAAGGCAGCGGTGCCGGCTACTACCCTAGGTCTACTGCCATTGTAAATATTGTACTCATTCAGGGGATCGACTTTTGACGGCAGAATCTGACGTCTACAGACGTCAGATTCTGCCGTCAAAAGTACTGGTTTTCAAAATATCTATCTACACCTTTTTTGTAATTTCCATTCAGTGAAAAATTGAACTCAAATTGTGCATATAAAGTTTTCCACACTACAATTTCCTCAACCCCAATGCTGCTGGAGCCGTTTATAGGCCTACCAACAAGAATTTTGTGATGGGTGCTCAGTTAATGCAGATGACCATTTTTCATAAGAACTATTTCTCGTCATTTAAAGCTAGAATTTGCGTTAACTAGCAAGTCCGGCTTTAACCCTTTAACCGCCAAATTATTCAATCTGAATTTTCACCCACTTGAAGTTGTATCTCGCTGACGCGATCCACAACTTCAAGTGAGTGAAAATTAGTCAGATTTGACAAAATGGAAGTTAACTGTTTTTTAAATATTGCAGATTGATGTCACATTTTAGCTTTAACATGTTTAAAAGGTGGTACTTCATGTGCTATTAATGAATGAAAAGTCTAATATATGCGGCACCGGCGGTTAAAGGGTTAAATTCAATAAAAATAGAAGCGAACAATTCAGCAACACAAGGGTTAAATTCTTTTAATCACAATCTTTGATTCACGTTTCAGTCTATTCCTCTATTGAAATAATTACATTGGCTTCCAATCAAGTTAGAATACAATTCAAAATATGTACTTTTGCATTTCGTGGTCTCAATGATGGTCAGCTATCTAATTTATCTAGCCTTTTTTTGCAGACGTAAAAATCTACGATCAAACAACACAAATAAGCTTAAAGCATCACGTATCAGAACTAAGTCCGGTGCTTGTGCCTTTTCTGTTTCATGTCTTACTCTCTGGAATTTACTGCCTCCACACCTTTGTGTAGCTAAAAATAGTTCACCTTTCGGAATACTGCTTCAAAGCATTTCTTCGATCTGGCTTTCCCGCCATAGCTTCTCTGCGTCTCGGCTCCCTGGTGGCGACCATTGTTATTTTCCTCGACTCTTCTTTGGAATCTGATAAGGACGGATTGCGCCTCTGAGCTCAGCCCTCCGAGGATTTAGGCGCTATAGAAGTTTTTATTTCATTTCATTTAATACTATTATAATTGATTTTTGAATCAATAACATTATCATGCCTACTAGTATGCTTTCGCTATTACCTAGCATCATTAAATGCGATTTACTACATCATCTATGTGCTGTCTATACACATAAAATACAATAACATATGCTGGCTCAATGTTGGACCACCGTCCGCATACAGCACTATCCCAGCATTGAGAAAACATACAACATTGTGTTTGCCGTTATATTGTCTTTTGTCTCGTTTATTCAAAATTACTAATAAACAATAAAATCCAGCTTTTCTCCACAATCACTACGAGAGTGAATGCACAACATACACGCGATGTTGACCCTATGCCGGGGTAATGCTGGTCCAGCGTCACAGGCAATGGACAACATTGAAACAATACAGGGAACAAACAGTTGTCCAACATCAAGACAGCAATCATTCTTGCTGATGTGTAGGATACAATGCTGTGTTAGCTTTACATTTATTGTATGGTACATTGGCCCAGAATTAAAACAATGTTATACCAAGCCAGTAAACACAAACATTTGAATATCATTTGTACAACGTCGGCCCAACGTCTTCGACGTTGGTCCAACATTGCACTAATGTTATACAAATGGTTTGTGTTTTACTGGGAATGTGTGGGCTTTGTCATAGAGTGGCCCCTCGGTCAGAAAACCAGGCAATAAAAAACAATCAGCGCGAGCAGCACAAATAGAAAACTGATGAATAGACACGTTCAAGAGGCAATATTCGCTTGTAACAGTGGGTTATTAACCTGCTAAGCCCTATAAAAGCCTCAATAATGACAAACTTATGCATATTCATCATATATAGGCCTACACTTAAATCGTTTTTATTGCTTTTCCGGTTTTATTTTTAGTCTTATTTGAAATATTTTAGTCCGCACCAAGTCATGAACGGTTTACATCTCTGAGGTGAATGCAGCTTTAAATTGTGATATTTTAGATATATTAAGGCTGAGATTGATCTGCCAATCTCAACTTGATGGGATATAATAGTGTTTGTTCTTCAATAAAAGAGAAGCATTACAATGGGGATATTGTCAACCAAAATGAATAAAAATCACATAATGTCACACAGTGAGTTCCCCACCCCCAGGAATTCGATGAAATTAATGTGGTTTGATATATAGATGTAGCCTGAAAATGACTACCACTAGCAATAATAACTTTAGCAAACTACCCGTATTTTTTGTACTCTAGAGCTCTCGGGTGCGGCCCTCGCTCTGGCCAAAAAAAATATTTCTTCCCCGCTAACGAGTGACGATTTATATTTATATTAGTATTGTGGGGAATCTCCGTGACCCAGGGGTAGCATGCTTTGCCGCAGACCTCCAGGGCTTGAATTTCGAATACTGTTTCTAAATGGCAGTGTCATCTCATCCATCCACCATCCTCAGGAGGTTCTCCTGAGGATGGTGAGATCCATATAGGCCACCGTACTATTCATTACTATTCATTCATACAGGCCTAATACTACACGTTATCATATCACAGCTCATCACTTGGATCTCTGATTTCACTGAATAGAATTTGCAGTTTTGTCCTGAATTTGTTTTATCTTCATTGACTTGCCAATGCTGGCAGGTTTTATGATAATATATAGTAGTGTAGTGTAGTGTAGCTACACTAGTGTAATAAGTCTTTGACAAGGCGCCGTGGACTGTGTCAGTTTGCTTCATTATTACTTTTGTCGATGTTGAATTTGTTTTTTACGTGTACAGCAGAGCAGTATAGCGATGAGTCCGTCATTAACGTGATCACCTATACACGAGAGATAGGCCCACGTAATACCCCTGTAATACCATGCTAGAGGAGCTGGGGAATACTTAAATGAATTACATTTATTTTCGACTGAATAAGTAGGCCTACATCATATCTGATTTATTCTATGCATAATTAAGCATCCCCCTTTAGGGTGGATGCTTACTGTTTCTTGCATTGACGGTCCGCTGCCGCCGCCGTGTGCGTCGCCGCCGCGTTTTGTTTTCACCGCGGAGTCTAGGCCTCTACGCAGATTGTTTTTAAATTTCACTAACGTTTTGCATAGTCTATGCCTGGAGAGTTTATTCAGTGAAAAAAATGACCTTACCAGTTGTCCAACAATACCGTCCGAACCGATTGACGGATTTGTTTCATTTTGAGTGTTTCATATTATATAAACATATTTATTTTGCAAGCTTTGGATTACCCAAGTAGCAACGAGTGCTAGTCGAGGGGCTCTCCAATACATATAAAAGACAATACAATACAATACAATATATATACATAACACACTGGACGTTACAGCATCTATATCAGATTACACAATTTATGTGAATTGATGTGTTTGATCACTTAAAGCGCCCACTCTCAATAATAAAGTGTTGAAATGCTTTGAATATGTTTACGTTTTCGTCAGCTTGAACATCATTGCAACCTTTCAAGACAATGTTTACAAATAAAATTGGATCAAGATGAGGAAGTATAGAGTGGTGGACACCGGGTGCAATGATATCTCGGATTGCTTTCAGCAGCTTGTTTCGTGGAGCAGAATAGAGAGGACATTTTAATATATAATGTTGTGGTGTTTCTATGTCGCCACACAAACACTCAGCAGTTTCTGAGCAGCCTACACGATGGAGTTGGGAATTTAGGCTTGACATATTTAACTGTAGGCGTGTGTGATGTATTGAAATTCTCCTATCGATGGACGTATAATAGAATTTGGGAGCGTTGCTGGTCTGGAACATAGATTTAATTTTATTTTTAAATATACTTAGGGATTCTGAGTTTCTCTTATGGATATCTATTCCATTCCAGTAACGTGCGGTAGATGGAAAAAATGAATTTTTAAAGGCAGATGTCCTACATATAGGGAATCGTAAACTGTTTGACTGTCTAGTGTTGTAAGCACAGGTGCGTGATACTAAATCTGGACAGTGGGAATGCAGGTAGTCGGGCACAAGTTGATTTACTATTTTGTACATATGAATGAGTTTGTGCCATTTTCGACGAGTTTGCAGGGTTTCCCAGCCAATTTCAGAGAGAGTTTTTTGACAGTTAGATTGTGGAAGGGCACCAGTGCATACACGGGCAGCGTCTAGCTGTACACTTTCGAGACGATCAGACAGATATTTAGGGCAGTTGTCATACAAAACGTTACCATATTCTATCATTGAACGAATTCGTGAAATGTAGATTTTCTCTAGAGCTTCACGTGGAAGAATATATTTGAGGTACTTCATCATGTTTATTAATTTACCAGCTTTTTGGCAGAGGTGTTCGATGTGATCGTTCCAGGTGAAGGAGCTATTAAAAACTAAACATAGATGGCGATGAGAAGAAACCTGTTCTAGCTCAAATCCATTTAAAGTCAATGGTGGATGAGTTAGGGTTTTACGCTTCAGAGATATGTTTAGCACTACACATTTCAAAACATTAAACAACATTAACCACTTCAGTGTCCAAGACATTAACAGTGAAAGATCCGAATTTAAGATGTTAGCTGAAATAACTGGGTCATCTACGTATTGAATTAATATAATGTCATCAGCAAAGAGGTGAATGTCAGAAATAATGTCTTGGCTTATGTCGTCAATCTGAACCAAGAAAAGGAGAGGGCCCAGTATGGAGCCTTGTGGAACACCAGCTTTAACTGGCTGGTAGTCCGAGAAAGAACCGTCTATCACGACACGTTGGCGTCTGCCTTCCAGGTGTCAATGAGTACCTGGTGGCCTGGCCTACATTGTATTGTGTGAAATAAGTTTCCAGCACGCAATGGTCATAGTGCTGCGCGTAAGTGATCGTGACCAGGGGTGTAAAGGTCCGATGGAATACTATAAGCTCTACTCTTCATCAGTTCATACTAGTATTCTAGTTAACCCTTTCAGTGCGGGGATCGACTTTAGACGTCAGAATATTGATCACCACACTGAGAGAGGTGAGATTCCCGCAATCCCCGCACTGAAAGAGTATTTTTTTTAAATTTATAATGGCCGTAGACCCATACCATAGGTATTCAAATGGAGCGGAAAAAGCTAGCTAAGACATTAATGATGATTTCTGATGGAATAAACCCTTTGATCTCTTAATTTATATACAAATATTTCAGTGCTTTAAGGGTTAATAAAAGGTCAAAACGGTTGTAACATTTTTTAGTAAATCTCAAAAAATCAACAAGGTGCTGATAAAATTGGCAAAATCTATTGTGGTGGATGCTTATTTAATTTGGAGAATGTTTTATTATTAAATTATACACTTTTCTGGTCATGTCACGTTTGCAATTGCATCAATAAATGAACGAAAACTACCAGGGTCCGTATTCTCGTACAAGTTACGATATATCGTAGGCTTCTGATTGCTCGAGATGGCCATCTCGACCAATCAGAAGCCTACGATATATCGTAACTTGTACGAGAATGCGGGCCCAGCTGAGACCTCAGAAAGTGTAAACCAAATGAAATGCCACTGAAGCTGATGTAATAGTTTATAGTGTCTTTGCTCATTAGTTCTGCAATTGTAAGGCTCATGAAATATGTGGCAGTTGCTCATTTGTTCGATGGCGTCGGCCCTAGGGTGGTGCTTAGAACCTCTGTCTTTCACGCTGGAGTTCAGGGCTCGTTTCCCGGTCTCGGCGGTTCAAAAGAAACAAAAATGTTTCCTCGCCTTCCACTCGTAAAACTCAGTAGCGTGGGGAACCTCCGTGACCGAGAGGTTCTGTGCTCGGCCTCAGACCTCCAAGGTTTGAATTTTGAATCCTGTGTCTGTAGGGCAGTGACATCTCACTCATCTCACCATCCTCAGAAGGTTCTCCTGGCTCAATTTATTCTGTATGTGCACAAAAAAACCCGATTCATTTCATTTCATTTCATTTGTTCAAATAATTTAAGTTGGGAGATGCCTATTTTTTTTAACAAAATATTTGTTTGTCGTTTGAAGCCGGAAATTCCAGTAATTCCAGCTTCAAATGACAAAAAAAAACAATTCAACAGGACATATGCCAGCAAACATAAAAGATTTGTATAACATTTGTACAATGTTGAACCAACGTCGAAGACGTTGGACCGGCGTTGTACAGATGTTATGCAAATGTTTTGTATTTTCTGTGATGCTAAACACGACTACGGCCATTTTTCACCCGTTTTATTAGCCGATTAAATAATCGTTATTTGGAACGAAATGTGTGTTTAAACAACAACTTTTTAAACTTTTTTGTTTTTAACTTAAGCAAATATGAATATTTCCTACCCACTTGAAGTTGTGGGTCGCGGTAGCGAGACACAACTTCAAGTGGGTGAGAATGTGAATTTGATAATGTTGCGCTTGAAGCGTCAAGGTGGAGATCGTGTTAATGACGATCTTGATAAGCCGACACCTACAGAATCCCACCAGAAATAAACAAGCTGCACTAGACTGTGCTCTCTTGGCATATAAGCTCAGAGTTTATGGAATCCATCATCACGAAATCTCTTCAAGTTAATGACGGTTTTGTCTGGTGTCCTATCACGACAACATTCAGAGCGACATATTGGCACAGGACGCACGTTAACCCTTCAACCGCCAAATTATTCAATTACAATTTTCACCCACTTGAAGTTGTGTCTCGCTGACGCGACCCACAACTTCAAGTGCATGAGTGAAAACTATTCAGATTTGGCAAAATGGAGGTCAACTGTTTGCAAATATTGCTGATTGATGTCTCATTTTATCTTTGTCACATGTTTAAAATGTGGTACTTAATGTGCTAGTGAAAAATGAAAACCCGAATATATGCGACACCGGCGGTTAAAGGGTTAAACCCTCTACAGCCAGATATATCAGAAATGCTAGCATCTATTTTATGTGAACTAGATCCAGATAGTATTGCTATTGCTGTTTTTTTCACTGCGCCAGTTAGAGATCACGTTGTGAAACATGCTGCTGATATAAGGAGAAATTTTACAAATGAAAAAAAATGGCATGGAGACATAATGGAAGTCTGTCTGGATTTTATTGTTGCGCTATTTACAGTTTTATTCTAACAACGCCCACATTCAGAAAAGCTGAGCAACGCCCTTTTTATCCCTTACAGCGATAAATTAAATAAATTAAATTTTCACCCACTTGTAGTTGTGTCTCGCTATCGCGACCCACAACTTCAAGTGGGTGAAAATTACTCTCATTTGTCTAATTTGAGATCAAACATTGTCCTCCTCTCTCCAGTCTCCGCAAGTAATGGGCATTGCCTACGCTTTGAACTACAAACTAGAACTTCTATAACTTATAATTAAATGTTGTGCTTTGTTGGAGGTCGGCACCTGAATATTTAATAAAGTTCGGTGAATATTTTTGCTGTAGAATAATCATATGTATAATGTGCTTAAAAACGTGGCTTGTATTGTACCTAAATGGTTAAAGGCCGTGTAGAGTCACCAGTACTACTCTGCAAAAAATAATTCTCCATCGTATTTTACGTTTTACCTTGACCGCTACGTTTTAGCCAACTGAGGTAAATTTTCTCGGATCTGATAGTAGTGGGTGGGGATTGTTTGTGACGTCAGGAAGTGTCTCATACCTGACTGGTTTTAGTACATGAACATGTAACGGATACAACTCATCTTCAAACATGAAAGTCTGGCAAACGTGGTTGGAATGCCAAGGCAGCATTACAATGTCTGGCTCGCCACAGCGACAGTCACATGTTTACTCTGTTTCCATATAGTCTCATTGTGGTCTGTATATGGTCTCATTAGGAACATCTGAACTAGTTCATATACAGTAGTGTAAACACAAGACGTTGTCATGGTATCGCTTCAATAATGTGCCACAGACCACTGCACAAGAAGGTCTGCTATATGACCTATATTGGGCTAGAGTAGTAACGGTAATGGCCTGACGCTGTGTTTGTGAAACACCACCCAGAAATACTATACATTTCCAGTCTTTATTTTTTCTAACAACTGATAATTAATAGCTTTAAATATAAAGTAAATGAACAGAGCATATTTTTCTCTGAGAGGTCCCACTATTTTAATTAAGAAGATACACGTTACAGAACTAAGATTTTCGGATGTATGCATTACAACCTTCTTAAAAAGACACGTCGGTGACTTTCCCATTACTAGGCCTAGTCACACAGCCCTGAAAACGGCGGTGGTGAAAGCTGTGCTGAATCTCTGTAACACACATGTACCTCGCACAACCTTCAATCTGTCTAGCAAAAAAGTAAATTGTATTAGATATGATACTTTGTGATAAAATGTTAATCACATACGTTTGTCCAGCATTGAAACAATGCTGGATCGTTTTGTGTTATTATCAGGAGTGACTCTGACTTCGACACGAAGCAGGAAATTACTTCTGAGAGACAAACACATAATGTAATCAGGCGCTGGACACGAAGATGACCAGTGACATTTACAAGGATTAGGTTACATCTAACTCTACTTTTACAGGAAAAACCATTGTACAAAATGTCAAATATTGCATAGGAAAAGGCATAGCAACTAGTTCGACTTGAAAATATCAAGTAAATTCATTGACATGGGATGTCTGATATCAGAATTAGCGCTTGCACGATCTTCAGATTTGAACCCGCACTCTTTCGAGTCTAGATTATATCTCTGAATATGACTGTGATACTGGTTTTAAGTATGTCATTTTCACAGGCTCGTGCGAACCACTCCTACTGCTAATTGAGTTAATTGTATGAAGCTATATAGGCCTACACTCTCTCTCACAGAAGAGCACAATTAATGTTTTTTATTGTGTTTTATACCAATGTAGCAAATTCCTGGAAACTGTCACCAGACAATTGAAAACGTGACTTCTGAACAGGACGACTGTACTTTATTTGTGTGCATTGCTTTGTTGTCCTCCTTGAATATTTCTATAGATGGTTCAGTCTTTCAACCATTCTATGTTTTGTCAAATGAAATGAAATGGACAACGGTACTCATCGGTCAGCTATTGTTATATCAAAAGGTTAATCAGCGGTAATGATGTTGATTAAAAGTTGATACAACGTGATGTGTTTGGTATGTAGAAGTTAAACATGAACAACACTCAACAACAATAAAACTGTATACACCATCAACATGAAATAAATGATACTTTTTTTTAACTTAAACATGTTAAACAGTTAAAGGGGCTGCGTCATGGCTGGCCGTTAAACCTAGTATTCACACGCATACTAAAGATGGACGATTTCAATAGTTGACTGAATTGACAAAGGCGTTGATTGATTTATTGATTGATGGTTTTTCGAGTTTAATATTATCATAGATGCATGCCTCTATCATTAGATGATGCTGGACCGGTGAATATCTAAAAAAACACCATTCACCAATATCAATCAATCATTCAACACCTAAATCTGTCGGCTGGAATAGCGGCGCAAATGAAATCATGGAACGAATTTATTCATATTAGACCTATTATTATTTTGCGTAACATATAGGCGTAGAGAATTTTAAATGTATTTTCTCAGGCCATCTATTTAGCCTTTAACGTTATGATACTGATTCAGATGTAATATTAAATAAAAATCTATTACGGGGAGAGAATATCCTACAAACTTCGATAAAAAAATCCCTGTGTCCTGTGTTCTGAGAAATTAGGGTAGGGCATAGGGGCCTATAGGCTATGTCTATGCCATAAATCATGATTAGGAAAACATACTTTATAGACCTATACGGGTGCACTGCTAATTTACTGCACTCAATTGTGAATAAATATAATGAAGCAATCAGTAGCAATATGTAGGAAGTACTTAACCTGATTTATTGTCGACGTTATTGTCTACTGTCGATATAATAGCATGTCCATGTTAGCGGGTGGGGTTTACATTAATTATTCATTCAATTAGCGTTCTCGGGTTATACATGTAGTTACAGTCCGCGGTGATTGATTTATCAACAGGGAATAATGTTAATAAATATACCAAACTAGGTTGTATTCTAGAATAGGTAGCTAAACACATGTTTAGTACAGGCCTACAACCTGCAAATTTAATGTAATTATGGCTGTATGGTCCAATTGACCCTTCAAAGCCTGAAAGCATCTCAGAAAACTCACCTAACCAATGTTAACTACTTAAAACTAAGGAGTTTTAGGTTGGAAATGTTTATGACACCATCTCAACTCTCACAACGCTGAAATAGTTGTGTAAGAACCATAGAGACTAAAGGGTTTCTTTCAATTTGAAATCATCATAAATGTCTTAGTTAGCTCTTTTCGCTCAATTTGAATACCTATGGTATGGGTCTACGGCCAATATAAATATTTTAATTTTTTCAGCGCGGGGACCGTCTTTATACGTCAGAATCTGACGTCACTGACGTCAGATTCCGACGTATAAATACGGTCTCCGCGCTGAAAGGGTTAATAATATATGACAATTGTCTAATTATTCTTCACTTACTTCAAGTCATCTTCATCCATCACAAGTCGAGAATTGCGACAGCAATTCGCGGCTTGTAGTGGATAAATATTTTAATTGTAAATTCAAGCTTGAAATTAATGTTCTCTCACTTCTCAGGGACCGTCGCATAAAGTCCACAAACTTTTATACGGGCAGTGGTCACTACGTCTCGAAAAAAATAGGAATACCAATGTCAACTAATTTTGTGATATGCTTATATTTTAAATATCCAATAGTAGGATCAGAAACCTATTACTTTTAAATTAAAATATTTCAAAATGAATGATTTATCGTGGCTGTGTTTTTCGGAGCAGGTAAAGATTGTTTAAACGGGAATTTTTGAGACAACCCCTTATCTGTTGTGATGATAAACTAACAATATAACCCTTTGCGCTTCAATGACAACTGTAGTCGTTTTTTTGTATCATTTTTTTTAATAATACCTTTTAATATTCCTAATGATGAGATTGAGATTTTAACATTATTGGCCTCTATTATCCCAAATATGGCTAATTGTCACTCACTTTAGCCCTTGCAGCGCGGGGGTCGACTTAACATAGGTATTAGAAGGAGCCAGCAAGAGCTAACAAATACATTTATAATGATTTGAAGTTGAATGAAACCCTTTGGTATCCATGGTTTGTATAAACATATTCAGGTTAAGCTGTGGACCGCATCAGCTTCATGCATCACATGTCATATTGTCAATAATGTCCGTCGACGTTCTCAGTTTTCACTTGATATATTTTCAATCACCTTGAGGGGGGAATCGCGGTAGCGATTCACATCTCTGGGTGTTTGAAAATGAGTAGAAATATGCGACTATTAACAAAGCTATACAGACAAATTATAGTATGAATGTTTTTCTCCGGCTCCCAAACTGTGCATGGTATTCCTTCAAAAATAAGATCCTCAAAATTGTCATTTTTACTTAGGTTATTTTGGTCTGCTCTCTCGTTGTTCGTTGTTCGACCTACATGTAGTTGGTGATGAAAACTACCGACTAGCCATATATTCCGACGTTTTTCCGATGTGTCACGACGCGGATCTCGGATCACCGATTTAGTATCGTATAGCGTATCTTATTATATCGTATCGTATCTTATCGTAGCGTATCTTATCGTCTTTTATGCCATCGTATCGTATCATATCGTATCGTATCGTATCTTGTTGTAATAGTATATTTTCTTATCCAACAGTTCTTTAGTGTTTCACACTATTTTTCGGTGTAAAGTAGACAAATGAAAACAGTACATTATTTTCAGACGAATGCGAAGTTTTTATCGTTTAGAGATGTTCCGACATGATTTATTAAAAAATGTAAAACGTATTGTTTTTCCAGTATTTCAGGTACTTGTATAGAAAACTGAGGCCCACCACAAATAATAATAAAAACATTATTGAGAGTGGGATTTTAACCCAATGTCGTCTCACTGTTGGACCAGCGTCGCAGACGGTGGGCCAACATTAAAACGACAATGATTCAACGTTTCGTGTTTGCTGGGCTACCATTATTTTCTCATTAAATTTTTAGGACGATCAAATATATGGATGAAAAGCATCAAGTGCTGGCCTGTCTGGATGTGTCTTTGTTAGATTCTATTTCTCTGGCCCACTTTGTAGGGGTAACACAGCCTCTGTCATTAGGGATCTGACTACAGACTAGCCTGATCAGGTTTCAGAGCCTGACGCGGCCACATCCATATAATCTATGGGATATTCAGGATCTACTCCCCTTGTTTTTTTAGCCGGTGTCAGGTAGTTGAGGCTTAAGCGTGAGGATGATGATGACAGGGATAAGTCACTGCTGCTGATGCTGCTATTGATGATGATGCTTCGTGGATATTGCTACGGAGGCTGTTGTTGTAGCTGCTACTCCTACAGTTTTCTGTTGTTGTTATTGTTGTTGGTGCTACAGATATTGTTATTGTTGTTGTTGTTGCTGCTGTTGCTGCTGTTGCTGCTACTGTGACTGCTGCTGCTGCTGCTGCTGCTGCTGCTGCTGCTGCTGCTGCTGCTGCTGCTGCTGCTGCTGCTGCTGCTGCTGCTGCTGCTCCATCCGCCCATTGCTCTCAGATGAATATTTAATGCAGTATTTCCAGTGTGCCACATCTCTTGCAGTGAATGCTTTAAATCAGGCGCGTTTTTTTCAGTATATGGATCGTTCTAATTATTGGAGGAGTGATCAATCAAATCCTATTGTTTTTTATCATTTCCAGTTTAATTTGATTAGCGTCAGATTTACATAAGTTAACGTCGCTGGAAACACCCACACGATGCGTTGACCCAATTGTGGTTTAATGTTGGGCCGGCGTCGCAGGCGGTGGACCAGCATTAATCCATCATTGGTTCAATTTATCGTGATTAGCTTGGTGCAGTATATGTATATAAGATTATACAGTATAAAATCTCTGAAGATGGCATATTATATTACGTTGAATTCTTACAACACATAAACTATACCCATTTCTGTTCTGTTCTTTCTAAATTATTTAAAAAAAATGGATTTTCGATTAAATTATTTTAAACACGAAGAGGGTAATACCATAAACAATGTTGTTTCATGTACCATACAACATTTTTTTAAAGGATACAAGGCGACATATCTGTATTCTAGCTGTATTATAACATATTTTCCAAGTGTACCTTACTAATGCAGTCATATTGTGGATTGATATATATGTTATTCTGTGAAACGCAGTGACGTCACTCGGTGAAAAGAAGGTTATATAACACCGCCTCCCCCATACTTCATTCTGTGAAACGCAGTAACGTCACTCGGTGAAAACAAGCTTATATAAGAACCCTTCCCCATACTTCATTGTATTAGCAAGCTCGGTGAAAACAAAGGAGGTCGAGGTCATTGAGTTTCACGGAATATCAGAAAAGATAAAAATCCTGGTCAGATATAACAGAGCCACCTGGTGATCGAGCAGGTATAAAGCCAATAGTTTCTCTCCATATTGACGGGAAATCTAGAATACTCGGCGAGACCTCTTGCAGTTGCCATTTATATGATTGCAAACAGGAAACCAATGTAGGGTTTAACGAGTAAGCCACAATATTTATTAGTTATTTATTTATTCAAACTTATTTATACAGGGTAAAAACATTATTAGCCATTGGCTATTTTGCATAATGTGCAATATTTCCTATGGAAAAGCCCGGTAGGAAATATTGTGGCTATTCGTTAACATATACTGGACTCCTGTTTTACTACAATGCATAGATAACGTTTGCCAAAGATTTGTATTAACACGTCTGAAAGAAAGTACTCCTTCAGATCACTGTAAAATAGTCCCATTCGTCTCAACCAAAGCGTATCAGGATATATGTTTTTCTTCAGCTAACACGGACATCTGCCTCAATTCTAGAACAATCGATGCTGGCCTAGCCCAAGGCGTTCAGCAAGTCTCCCGTGAAATTTCAATTTATCTAGAGCTCAGCGTGTTCTCTAAGCTTTTTCTTTATTACTGTGTCATCACCATACAAAGTAATCTCTGTCCTTGGGCACACTGTGCTTAGGTCGTTGACGTCACCTGCTTGTTGACATATATTATAGACAATAACGGTCCCGGAATACCTGCTTGAGGCACACCACGGGTGTTCATCAGACAGTTCTCGTTTGAGCTGAACTAAATGCTTCCTGTCTAATAAATCGTTTTCAAACCAGGAGAGTGGCAAGTTGTCTATACTCAGTGTGGTTTTTGTGTGAAAGTCCGAGTCCAAATAATTGAAAAAAAACACGCAATTAAATAAACGACTTGTAAACTTCGTAGCCTACACGCCGGTGTAATAACAGTGCTTCTTGAGAGATGATAGATTTCGCCAAGAACTCGCTCACCATTCCTTACTTCAATTTTCTTTGGTACGAGAGAAATGTCCACTAATCTCCAATACATCCACATATTTGTCATTCTATTTGGAGTACTACCTCTTTTGCTTTTGTTTATACAGTCAGCCCTTTTAACTCTTTTACCGACTTCCCCCTGATAAAACTACCCCCAGAAACCGACTTCTTTTTTATTGAGGACCCTTGAAGTAGCCCCTGGGCACAATACAGATTATAGCTATGCACATGCGCACATCGCACAAATGAAAACTGCAAGAGAACATTGCGTCCATGTCACTGACCATTCTGGTTGGCAATTTTCAACCATGCATGTAATGAAATATCTCCATTGCAATTTATGCATGTGCACATGTGGAACTCACATAAAATGCGAAATTGGTAAAGGAAGGTAGTTTTCGCATAAATGCGAAATTGGTAAAGGAAGAGTTAAATGTCGTGCATTTATATATATATATATCTATTATGCGTTGGTATATATTGTGCATGTCTTTGTGTTTAGACTGTTTCTGTAGCTATATAGAAACAACAGATTATTATTAGTTTTAACAAGTGTACAATGATATCCATACAGGTTTTTTGACTTAAAGGGACTGGCCCAGGCTAAAATCATAAAAAAATCGGTGATTTTATTTCGGGTTCTTAATATGACCATATTATGTAAGCATGTACATAGACTAGAACTGCAAATTTTTATAATTTTTGTGCTGCGCATTCACCAGTTAGGCTAGATATAGAGACGAGATTCCGGCATTTCCTATTTTTGACATGGTTGTCAATAATTAGAAATCAGGAAGTTCGTCTCTATATCTAGCCTAACTGGTGAATTCGCAGCACAAAAATTATAAAAAATTGCAGTTCTAGTCTATGTACATGTTTACATCATATGGTCATATTAAGAACCCGAAATAAAATAACCGATTTTTTGATGATTTTAGCCTGGGCTAGTCCCTTTAAATCCTACATATCTAATTTATGACTTCTTTCGGTTATAATAATTACTCTATGTTTTATTTATCTATGATTTTAATGTATTTGTGATTTCCACAACGTTTGCCTAAGATGTTACATTAGGCACTACAGTGTAATATTTAACAAATATTTTATTCTATTTATCATTAAAAAGAAAATAAGTAGTTTAAAAATGTAAGTTTCTCATTGTAACGTTAACCATTAAAAATGGTAATCACGTCTATGTTTCTTCTGAAAGTAAACAAAATACTATGAGTATTTTGACCCACTTGAAACTGTGTGTCGCGGTAGCGAGACACAAGACACAGTGGGAGCAAATTTAGCGCTTTAACCCTTACAGCGCGGGGATCGACTAAGTCGATCCCCGCACTGTAAGATCAAAAATATTTCTAATGGCCGTAGACCCATAGCATAGGTATTCAAATGAATCGGAAAGAGCTAACTAACACATTTATGATGGTTTCAAATTGAAAAAAAAACCTTTGGTCTCCATGGATTTTTCAGAAAGAATTCAGCGATTTAAGGGTTAAGGGTCTGTGTCTTTTCTTTGAAATTTTCTCTCTGACTATCCTGTATTGTATGATATTTATTCTCTGTTTCAGTCGATTCCCTTGGAGACGTCTACCTAACAAGATATGCTTCCGTAGACAGTGTAAGCGCGATAAGGAGTGCTGTAGACGCTGGAATCTGTGTGACAAATCTGCCAAGGTGTGCACTGACTGCTGGTACGGCAGCCCATGTAAGTCTGAGAGGCATTGCTGTGAACGGTTTCCATACTGTCAGAGATCCTGGACGCAGAACAAAGCCGGACGCCGTGTGTTAGACGATGGTCGCTGTGTACACAGATTGTGAACAGTGCAAACAGGGGAACCTAGCCAGCTCTCACCACCAACTGAAAGGGCGGCAGGACGTGTTAGCTTCAGAATCCAGTGAACAAAGGAGAACCTTCGTGTGCTCTGTATCATTATTTACATGTTTTCCTCGTGACTAATCCACCTCGCTGAAACGTGCCATTACCTTTAACCTGGGATTGTCTCAGAGTGAAACTTCTTAAATGCATGTCTTATCAATTCAAGTGAACAAATATATTTTGTGTTTATTTTGATGCAAATGAAGTCGTCGTTGTTAATCCATTGTTTAACTTGTGATTGTTTTCTTGTTATTTTTACTTTCTAATTTTTATGAACAGAATAATCGATGTCGGCTACTTTCTAAATGTCTCAGCATTTATGAAACGCAGGAGATGAACACTTTCGATATAGAGACAGTTGTAAAGGACATGACGCAATATTTACGCAGATTAGTGTTATTATTAATTTTATGAAACCCGTTTTGTCATGAGATCCTGCACACTGCTGATATTATATTAGGGGCTAACCCTTAAAGCTTGGAGAAGTGACATTTTCACGCATTTGAAATTGTGTCTCGCTGCCGCGACACACAACTTCAAGTGAGTAAAAAATACCCATATTTGTATCAAAACATATGCTAATGTAGAACATTCATTGTTTAGTTCTCATTCCACATTCTTGTTTCACGTGATTATCGTTTGAACGGTTACGCCGCGGTTAAGTGATTTCAATCTAGTCAAATGAATATAGGCCCAAGTAGCGAAAGGGCACTAAAATTAGGAGTAGGCCTAATCGACATAGACGCTTAGTTAATGAAGATATATTATATTCAGAACAATAAGTGTGCATTTTATGGCATGATAATTTTTTTCAGTAGAAAATGTTTTACTAGGATAACATTTGTTTTCATAGGTTTCTAGTCAGTTATAATATTACGTCGTATTCGTCATCAAAACATCTACTTATTATACAATATAATCATTAAAATGACAACGTACCAGCTAGAAAACAACTTGATGTTTTGGAATAATGACTTTCAAAAAGGATATTCTCAAAAACATCACCAAAATCACAGTATCTTAGGAAGATGAACAATACTATATATTGCTCAAATGTGGTAGAATCTGATTCACCGCAGTTGTAATCGCTAGATGGGACAGATATTGCTAACATGTAATACATTCACTATCAGCTTTATATTTTCTTGTGTGTTGTAAATTTGTAAAACCTGTTCAGAGACAAAATAAAGCACACTATGGTATTATAATTTACCGCTTCTGTTTATTCCTACCCAATATTTATCCGCCCGATGCACAGATCCTCAGCATGACCAGGTGCCATATAATCCAGCCCAAGCCAAAGGGAGTCCGACGATGAGCTGGGACAGAAAGCCAGAATGAGTAGATGATTGAGGTAATTTGTGGAATGTTACAATTGTTTGAGCATTTCGTATGGGTACATCCCAGCAAGCACAAAACATTTGTATAACATTTGTAAAACGTCGGCCCCACGTCTTCGACGTTGGACCAACATTGTGCAAATGTCATACAAATGTTTAGTGTCTGCTGGGATGTAGAGGATATGGACCGTTATAGGTGAACTTCTCGACCCAGTCTTAGTTTTTATAGAGAGAGCCAACAATCTATCTGGAATTTGTGGAGTGTTGACCCAATAAGAATTTGAGTAGTGTCGACCCAATGAGAAGAAGATTAGTCTTGCCAGGATTAAGCTTCAACTTGAATCATGTCATTCTCTGCCGATACACCCATTAGATGCTGCTGCGACTTTTGTTGCAGATCAGCGTTTGAACTTACAAGGAAATATATATTTGAGTATTATCTTTATAAAGACGTGACCTAGGTCAACTGAAGATTAAAAACTGAAGACAATTTTTTTTAAAGTGAACATCAAAATTCTTTAAGTAGATATCCTAGGGGTGCTGAAAATGATTTCAGAATTTAGTTGTCCGGGGGGTGCACGGGAACCTATTTCTCCTACCCAACTAAAAGGGAGTCCGACGATGAGCTGGGACAGAAAGCCAGACTGAGTAGATGATTGAGGTAATTTGTGGAATGTTACAATTGTTTGAGCATTTCGTATGGGTACATCCCAGCAAACACAAAACATTTGTATAACATTTGTAAAACGTCGGCCCAACGTCTTCGACGTTGGACCAACATTGTGCAAATGTCATACAAATGTTTAGTGTCTGCTGGGATGTAGAGGATATGGACCGTTATAGGTGAACTTCTCGACCCAGTCTTAGTTTTTATAGAGAGAGCCAACAATCTATCTGGAATTTGTGGAGTGTTGACCCAATAAGAATTTGAGTAGTGTCGACCCAATGAGAAGAAGATTAGTCTTGCCAGGATTAAGCTTCAACTTGAATCATGTCATTCTCTGCCGATACACCCATTAGATGCTGCTGCGACTTCTGTTGCAGATCAGCGTTTGAACTTATAAGGAAATATATATTTGAGTATCATCTTTATAAAGACGTGATCTAGGTCAACTGAAGATTAAAAACTGAAGATATTAATGATGGTGTATATAGTGTGCAAGATACGAAACCTTGTGGAACCTTATGTGGAAATGTACTTTATCTTACATATTTCTTTAATTATTACGGATTTGTGCCCATTTTTTTTCAAATAAGAAGAACAACACCTTTGAGCCGGGCCCAATATCTATGATATCCCATACTAATTTGAAAACATGCTTGATAATGTAGTGTGATCAATGGTGTCCTATATAAGCAGCGGACAGGTCAAGCAGTGGCAGTGTGAACTTAAAAAAGATGGCATTATGTAATTGCAGTAACGCTAATTCTGTAAAATTATGTTACTTTTTTCAGCATGCTTTAAAGATCGGGTCCTGACGTTTTTAAACTGCATCTTCTGTCACACATTCAGAAACATACATTTTGGATTTGAATTCAGGTTATTGTACTGATGGGTATTTGATCAAGAAATTTAAACGGATTGTTTTAATTTTATCCCCAATAAATTTGGACAAATGGTCACAAAGTGATTTTATTAATGCAAAATCTGTCAAAACAGGTGGTGGAATTATTTACAGGATGCAATTTATCGAGTTCCAGATTGAGGTGTCGAGGACTTGTCCTGATCGGATAGCTGGAAAATCAATTCTGACTTATTTGATTATTTGACTGCACCTGACATCACGTTTAGCGGCCAATACTGGGTTGACTTTGGATCATC
This sequence comes from Flabesymbios commensalis, assembly GCA_964017125.1. Classification (NCBI taxonomy): domain Eukaryota; kingdom Metazoa; phylum Annelida; class Polychaeta; order Terebellida; family Flabelligeridae; genus Flabesymbios; species Flabesymbios commensalis. The sequence continues at coordinate 39,842,721 of OZ024905.1, read as the reverse complement.
GTCTACGACGCTCGCCCAAAATCAACCCAGCATTGCCATTTATTTATTTATTTAGCTTCATGTACAGTAAAAACATAACTATATACATGTATAAATGTATGAAAAATACAAATATTAAAAACAAAACTACTAGAATACCAGGGACGACAAAACCCACAAGTAAACACTAAACTCCACATGCAGCGGTCGTTGACATTAAAGTTAAGAAATCTTGAAAAAAAGAGGTCATTAACATTATTTTTAAAGAAAACACACTGCTTTCCTCACGGATATCACGAGGCACTAAGCGATAAATATAGAAAGATTGGGTGACATTGTTAGTTAGACCATGATAAGGTATAAGTAACAGTGACATCGAGATCATTAGTTGTTTCTACACATACGTTTTATTGTGGGCTAAATATATATACATGTCAGTTATTTACAACAAAAAGAGTGTAAAGGTCCCACAATAGTCCCCTGCAGCACACCAAATTTGACAGGGAGGGGTGTAGAGACACTTCCTTCAATAATGACGGACTGTGATCGGCCATGTTAATAGTAGTACTATTAAAACATTTTTTTTTATAATTCATGGAGATGATGAGGCACTGAATTGAAAGCTTTTCAAAAATCAAGAAAAATAATGTCGGTTGATGCTTCTGCGTCTTACTAATGTCAGTGTAGATGACAATCAGCTGGCTAGTGGTAAAGCGAGTTAATCATTGGATGAATTCCTGAACAAAATGGTACACATGGCTAAAAACTTGTCGCTCCATCATTGGCTGCACATCCGCGTAGGACGCTGAGAGGTAGGCCATTGGAGCCATTTCCTTTGTTATTATCAAAGCAAAAGAAATACATCATTTTCAGATAATACAATATTAGATAGATTTGTATTAATCTGTATAGTAACTTCTTGAAGGTTTATGTCAGCTATATTGTAGCTGAAAACAGAGTAGAAATAATTAATAAACATAGTAGATTTGCCAGCTGAAGATAATTATAGCTTCTTTATTGCCGCTGCTAAGAACTGCTGGCAGATGTAGAAATTTTGTTTTAATGTGACAAAAATTCCAGAAACATGTGACATTAGTTTTGATATTTTCAGACATTTCGATCATAAAACAATGCCTTTAGTCTCTAGTAATATTGTTCAGGTTGTTATATAAAATTATACACCGTCGCTGATATTTCACGTTTGACTTTGGAAGATAAATTAAATTTAAACGATAATACTGTATGATCCGTATCAAATAAAAATGGACATTACACCAGCTCTGTGATCAATGTCGGTGAACTGGACAATACTAAATCTAGCAAACTGCCATGTTTGTTTGAGATAACATTATTAAGTTAAATAAAGTTGTTTTGATTATTCATAGTACAGAAAGCGTTGTTAGCTATATATAATTAGAAAAGTATGTTTTCCAATCAATATTACCAGGAATAAATAATACACGTGACAATTATGTATTTCTGATATTAGTCATATTGAAATCACCACGAAAACAAACTTTACTAAAATTCATCATATCATATCTTAAAACGAGATTCATATTATCTATGAGTTTATTTATTGCGCCAAAAGGCAGTCAATAGGTTAAAAAAATGCGAATTTTGTTGTGGTCTTTATTCATAAATAACAAAGTTTTGGTAAGTCATAGAAACATCAAATTTGGTATACGTCTCAAATTAATAATAATCTTGACACATGATGTGTCTATGTTAAGAGCTGCCATTTTGAATTTTGAAATATCTGCCTCTAGGAACCCAGTATTTGCCACAATGTCGACATCCTCTATACTCAGGGATATATAAGTAGCATGTGTAAAGGTAAAAATACTATTACTATGAATAATTAAATTTACGTAGAAAATAATGGTAAGCAAACATTCGTAATTGGTAGGCTACATCGTTTATTTTGCCTCGTTCCGTTTACAATACATAAAGTATGACGCGAGCATGCACCTTTACACTAACATAGGGACATGCACAACCGCCTCTGTACACAACATTTGTAAGGGGCTTTGAAGTTTTGCATTGGCAAATTGCATGTTTTGGTAAATCCCGTGAAATTATAGGTGATGCAGTATTCCGGAGCTGGGATGGAGTAGGTCATAATTAACTTTAATATGCCAGATATCTGCAAACCATGCCATATAGCTAGACTATTAATGTACAACAAAATAAGTGGTTCAGGTAGGGATATTCCCTGAAAATGTCGATATCTCGTAAAACATGACTACTACTATAAAACAAAATGCGTAGTCTGAGGTAGGGGTATGCCTTGAAAACTATTACCTTGATCAAATTCAAAATGGCCGACTATCGGCCATAATTAACCTAAATATGCCTGATAAGTGGCAAAACGAGCCAAATAGCTATACCGTTAAATATAAAACTAAATGTGAAGTTTCATGGATGGACATGGCCTGAAAAATCTCCACTCGATCAAATACAAAATGGCCGACTTGAGGCTAGTATTGACAATAATATGGGTAATATCGGGAAAACTGAGCCAGATAGCTAGATCATTACTATAAAACAAAATGTGTGGTTTCAGGTAGGGATATTCACCTGGGAAATGTCCAACTTGATCTAATTAAAAAATGGCCGACTTGTGATCATCATTGACTAATATCTGTAATATAGGCCTACATGGCATACTGTGCTAATACATTAACCATTAGGCATATACTGTGAAACAAAATGTTAAAGTTCAGGGGATGATGCACCTAGCCAATTTCTGTCACGCGGACGGGGCGGGGGATTGTAGTGGCCGGCTGACCTCTTGTTTCTGCATGCATTGCACCAAGTATGACCAGGAAATAATCTTCACCAAATTCTGTTTGAGGGAATTTCCATTGGAGCTTCTTGGTCAGGGAAAAAAGTGGTTGATTCCCAACCGTAACAAAGTTGCATATAATCTGTTGTCCAATGGACGCTGTAACTTTTTATTTGTCAGGTCCAGGTGGTGGTTGATCAAGGCCTGATCCATAAAGAAGCATACATGTGTAAAAATGACTTCAAGCCTGGCGGGATAGAATTAGATTCAGATGTTGTAGGAAAGGAACCTGTTAATTCTTGCTGAGGATAAAGATATCCGTTCCGAAGTATTTTAGCTGCCTTGAAGATAATGGAAACATCGGAGGTTCTACTTCCTTTCACGTCGAGAGACCAACCACGATTTGTTCATATTTATTTGATATCAGGAAGTAATATTTCACTAAAATGCTCTGGTATACACTGCCACTAGATATCAAGTCCGCACCATCACTGACTCTGTTTAAATCTATGCTGAAGACTCATCTCTTCAAAAAAGCATTTTTATAAACTTGTTTTGTACAGCGCTACGAGCATTGTTCTGTTGGAATAGCGCTTTACAAGAAATAATAATAATTATTATTTTTGATATCCTCGCGGAGACGCGGACAGTGGTATTACAACGAATAGAAGAAAAGCCCAAACAGCAATGCGGTTAATATATAAAGTAGTCATGTCAGCCATAGGTAGTGTTTCTCCTGAGTCATGATATTAACAATTAATTCAGAACATGTGCTTTTATCACTTGAGTTTCGTTTCTCTCAGTATCATTATCAGTTTCTATTTCCCTGTAAATTTTAGTCAAGCATGCTCGATGGTGAACAGCATCAAGTGAGAGCATAACTATCACTTGCAGCTCTAGTTTTTTTCAAAATATGCTTATCGCTTTACAGCCGAACACATTCGTCTACTTTTTTTATCTTAACCAAATGTTGCAGCTTTTCACATTTCTTTTTTATTTTCTACTTAACCACAGGAAAAAAACTAATGGCTCACTGTATGATTTCGATGGTATATATGAAGTTTCTGTTGAAGACTTTGCTCCGTTCCTGAGACGCCGTGTTTTCAATAGGCTGATTCTTCATGTTTTTCCTCTCTACTTTTTGGTTATCAATTGCATTTATGCAACTTTTATGCCACAGCACATAATTAGTCATCACTAGCTGCACTACATCTTGTGTACTTTTACCACCAGGCCCACTACCAGACTACTACGAGAAATACCTCAACTATCACACATTTTACCCAAGACTAAGAAATCAGGCAACTCGTCTAATTTGCTCAACTCTACACATCAATATTGTCTTTTACTTCTGTGTAAGATTCAAGTATTAGTTTTATGACATTGAAAAATGAATCGCGACCCCAGTCCATCGTATCCATGGGAGCATGTGTACTTTCACACAAACTTGAAGGTCGATCAGTCTGTTATAACAAATATCACATACCTCATAGAAATTTTAAATAATAAAGTATAGTGAAACAGGAATTAATATTACATAGCTTAGTCTATTATTTGCGGAAATTTTGCAGTAGTAGATACACCTACTAAACTGGCTTTTCGACATTAGCATATATTTTGCTATTTGATTATTTAAAAAATAGCATTATAAGCCTATAGAAAGACATGGTTATTATGACGTTCGTTTTCTGTATAGACGTTTAGGACGTCATCAATAAATAATCGAATAATATCTTATCTGGAGCACAGTGTACATGACTATGCACTAGACATAAAAAAAGAGAAATATAGCGTCTAAAATCTCCTAAAATTTAGACCCGTATACGGCTAATTAGATAATTTTACCTTTAAGCCATTGGTAGCTGTGTTAAGCTAAAAATATCGTTATTTACGGTACTTTCTTTTAATTTTATTTTATTTCTTGCCCTTTTAAATGTAGCCTACTTTGGAAGCTAAATTGTAATTTGTGCATGGCTGATATGCAAATTGCCCTTTTTGTGTTTTTTTTGCGGCCATTTTGAAAAAAATGCAAATATTTGGAATACGAAGGCCGATCTCACTTGTGTCTTTGGATATATCTTTTTCTATGACCTTAAGGTAACGCCATGCCAAAGGAATCGTTTGCATCATGACTTGAAGTCAAAATTCACCTAACCTATCCACTAGAAGGGCTCGAGCAAAGGAGAAGATTTTATTCACCAGATGGCAAGTGCACCAGCAATTGCTCATAATTCACCAGATGGAGGACATAGTGAGGCTTATTCACCAGAGGGAGCAAGAGTGCTAAACAAGATCATCACGAATTCATCAAATATTTGCTAAGAAATGTACTAATTAATGGCTGAGAGGAGTTTGCTGAAAACTTCCGTACAAAATCATTGGCTCTCACACCTAAATGTGAAAAGTTGCTGACCCCTCCCTCGGTGAGTTAAGACATATAAATGCTCCAAAAATAACTATAATACAATGGATATGCTACATCAAGCACTTTTGATGAAAAAATGAGCCCCCATCATGTCGATTTGTTTATAAGATGGCTGCCGTCAGCCATTTTGAATGGGTTTTTGTTAAAAGTTAATCAGAACACAAAAGCGACTCAATTAAAGACACATAGGCTGTTTGGGCGTCCATAAAAAATGCTTCTACCCCAACTCACCCCACAAACAATTTTCTTAGACTTCACGTTAAATAATTAAAATATAACAGAAAAAAATTATCTCCCCTACCATGTGGAGTTTCTTCAAATTTTTAATGGATTGAAGTTCTCTTGATTGAAGTTTTCTCCTATATATTCATGTAATTCAGAATCTAATGTTTCTATAGAAAAAATAAGCTAAACACTATGAGCACACCGATTGTACTCTAGGGTGCTTAATTAAAACTACTCTCTGATCTTTATTTAATTATTTTACTACAATTTTATTAAAATGTGTACATGTGTAAAATGTATACATCACCTTCAAAATAATGTACACAATTTATCAATGACCCCCTTCCTATAATACCCTGTACAAAATCATTACCTCCAAACTGTTTTCAAGTAAAAATCTATACCCCCTGATGATCTCATCGCGATATTTGCAAAGTTGATTGCCATAGACTCGTCGATTGTGGATGACCTGCGGATTTTTTTTCATCTCATTAAACTCTTCGATTTTATGTTCCTCAACACCTCCAGTATCACAGAAAAAAAGAACTGAGAAATATCCCTTGGGGAAAACGATTGACAACACTTAAAATTTTGAACATTTTATATACATTACATTCATTTCTTGTGGAATACTAGTAAAAGTCGACCTAATAGGCCCTAAATCCAGGGACCATTTTTTCGCACAGCAAGATTTGAGAAATGAAAATTTTCTAAACAATATAAGCTGGGGCATACCTCGGAAAATCCAAGATCGTCTCATTTCTTTTAAAATGACATAGCCCTATATTTTCCACCCAAGGGAACATAGCCTACGTCTTTTTTTGTCACACATATTTTCGCGTTTAACAGAAAATGTTTCAATGTTCTTAGATATGGTATATGCTAGTCAAAAGAAAACTCCGAGATCGCCGCCATAACTGAAAAACTATAACTTTATGAATTAAAGCTGAGACATATTGTCAGCTAAGAAACCCACCCCATGTGTTCAACAACTTTAAAAAAATATTGTTCACAAAATCCAATTAAAATACCAAATTGTCCCACTCTAGAGAACATTGATGAAAACATAATTAAGTGACCAAAATACTGTAGATCTTGTCATTTTCGCGTGTTTCAAATTTTTTGAAGAAGTTTAAAATTCGCAAATTTACATTTTTCTTTAGTAGCGCTATTATAATAGAAAAAATCACGTAATTCTTGAATTCGCGAATTTGTCCTCCTTGCGAAAATTAAAACCTCGTGAATATTAGTAGATCTACAGTTATCATTTTGTTCCAATTGTCCTTCCAGTGATTTTTGTTAAAAGCCTCCTGGGACAAATATCCCTAACAAAATTTCTGGGAGTGGTCTGGATGAAAACCAGATAATTTGAAATGGTGTAATGATAATTGAGGTGAAATTAACAATTTACACAATTTCCAAAGTATGACTATCCGCCCGGCCGAAAAACTAAAATACTCACTGATGCCATTTTTGCATCATTTAAATCATGATTCTACACATCTTCCTCACCATTACCCTGGTTCGGAGGTATTTTGCAGGTTGACCCCATGGCTGCTGAATATGGCTCGTTTTTGGAATAAAGATAAAACAGGATTTTAGGTGATGCCTGCTAATTTGCATATTTCAATAAAAATATATACAGATGTTGTGGGAATGGCGAGATTTACTGCTACATTTGCACCCTAATAAATAAAAAATATGTTTTTTTGCGGTTTGCAGTGGATGAAGATGACAATGGTTAATTCGGGCTTGAAAGAGTTATCCTCACGAGTCAAGTTATTAATAATCTGTTTTATTATCCGATTAAATCACAGTTATTGGGAATAAAAGAGTGCTTAAGCATCAAGGTTTTTAAATGTTTGCTCACAAATTAAACAAATAAGATCCATTTCCACCCAATTAAAGGTGTGGGTTAGGGGAAGCGAGATATAACATTAACTCTAAAAATTTGAATAAGTTAACTCAGCGAGGAAATAGTTAAATAATGTGTAGTGGGAAGTCGTCCACCACTTTGAAGAGATGTTAAAACTGTATATTTCCGTTGAAACTGTATTTTTTAGGAATATGGGATCGGGTTTTGTATACACAACTTGAATTTGAGTTTTATCAGACACAATGTGTATTGATAAAATGTTCTTTCATATAGATATTTCTTTCAATTGAAACAGGAATGTCTGACAAAATTCGCGTCTTCAAATAAATGAAAATTATTTTTTTGGAGTAGACGATGTATAAATGTTACATTATTTAGCACTTTCCACACATAGATGTCGCTCAGGTCAACCCCCGTTGAGGTCTCACAGAAAACGATCGAACATAACTTTGCATATTGATTTTTTATTTCCGATAAAATTGGCATTTCACATGAGAAACTTAGAACATATGAACGAATGGTATCCAGCAAATGACATAGTGTAATATAAACAAGTAACAAAACGCATCCTGCCACACAATTATTTGGCCGCCATGTCCGCTATGGGAAACCTATCAAACACACAGAAAGCACGAGACGAACATAAGTTGGTATAAACCTTTAACAGTTGAGTTATCTTATTCACATTTTCACCCACTTGAAGTTGTGTCTCGCTACCGCGACCCACAACTTCAAGTGGGTGAAAATTATTGATATTTGTTTAATTTGGAACCAAACATTTGCAAATTCTGATGTTCAGACAATAAATATGATTTACCCGGTGATTAGACAGATTGTAAAAGTGAGCGTTTAACCCTTTCAGCGCGGGGACCGTCTTAAGACGTTAGAATCTGACTTCTACAGACGTCAGATTCTGACCTATAAAGACGGTACCTGCGCTGAAAGAATTGAAAAAGGTAATGGTCGTCGACCCATAACATAGGTATTCAAATGAAGCGGAGAGAAGTAATTAAGACATTTATAGAGATTTCAAAATGAAAAAAACCCTTTGGTCTCTATGGTTTGCATAAATATATTTAAACGCTGTAAGGGGTAAAGGGTTAATAATGGGCAAGCGTTACAGACGATGGACCATGGCTGGACGTCTCGTGTTTTCTGGGCAGTTATCTGACTTATCTGGGTATAAATAAGAAGCTCAACATCTGTGTAAATCGCAAAATAAATAACTTTCTGCTACCATTGACTTAACAAACATTATGTTCTTAATGCTAAAAAAAGTATATATTTGTATTGGAAATAGCTCTTAATAGCCCTGACTCATACTATGACTAAAAAATTACTAAACTCAAGATTCACTTTTAAAATTATCCTTGAGATGAGAGTGGTCAGTCAATTGTAACCAATAAGGTTACAAATTATACAGCTTGTTTAACCCTTTGAATCCTGAATTTATCATTGTCATCTTCATCCACTACAAGCCGCGAATTGCTGTCGCAATTCTCGACTTGTAGTGAATGAAGATGATTTGATGTGGGTTAAAAATTAAAGAAAATTGTCATGTATTGGTAAAAGAGTTTCATGGAAATTTTCGTTCTAAAAACCATGGTTGTAGGAAAATTAAGTCTATTTTCAGGAATGTAAAATGATGCTTTAATGCATCGTGAGCTTTTAAAGGGTTAACCCTCAAAGAGCTAAATTATATAATTTCAACTTCAAGTGGGTAAAACTTACTTATGCATGTCAATTTACCATGTTTAATGCTGTTTTCTCCTTCGTTTTTTTGTTTAAAAGTCAAATAAAAAGGCTAAAAACGACCATACACAGGATTATCACTTTAAAGGTTCATATTTGAATCACCATATAAAATAACTGCTCTCTGCTGTGATATTTATTTGCAAATATTTAGATAGAAAATAAACAAAAAACGAGTATTTTTATCCATTTAAAATTGTGGATTACGGTACTACCGTACCACAGCTTCAAGTGGTTAAACAACATTAATTAAATAATATCGGGCTTAAAGGGTTCACTCAAAGCCGTTTAGACACATTGAGACAGTAAACAGATAAAAAGTATTTGTCATAATTATTAGCTGAAATAAATTAACACCTTTCAAGCAATCTGTATCATTCAAGTAAAGCTCATTGTAAAATAACAGTTTACATTGTGAAAGGTATAAATGCGAGGAAACGCATGAATACAAGTATTGTCGAGAGTCTGGATTGCAAGGCTGTGCACTTTGGCGGTTTTGACACTAATAACACCCGGGTTTTTTATTTCATTTTAATGCAATTTGAGATGTGAATGGGATTTGCATTCTTGTATGATGAAATACACAAATAGTAGTTCGACAAAATATAATAACGTAGTCAGTTGATATCTCCATTTTGAAAGTGATTATACTTTTCTCATATGTTTGGATGCACAACAGTAGGTCTTCCAAGGATCCCTGTTGCTTCACACTGAATCAAACGTTCTTTTCGCATGCACCATTTCTGATTCTGATTGAAAATCGTTGAATAATTTAGCTAAGCGAAGCTGGATGTTAATCCTTGGGCTGCTAAATTTTAGTGATTATTTTTCAGTCATTTGAAGTACGAATTGCTGACGCAATTTCCAGCTTCAAATGAATGAAAAGTAATGTTATTTGTGAAAAATAGACATCTCCCAAATTGCATTATTTGATTAACAGAGCATCTACGGAAAAATGTGTTACACATTTTAGTGGTATTTCATTTAGTCTAAAAGTTGCGTGAAAATGTATATTTATACGGTCTCAGCCGCACAAGGGTTAGTCATTACAGTGCGGGGATAGACTTTAGTCGTCAGAATCTGACGTCTGTAGACGTCAGATTCTGACGACTAAAGTCTATCCCCGCGCAGTAAAGAGTGAAAAATATTTAAATGGCCTTAGACCCATAACATAGGTATTCAAATGAATCAGAAAGAACTAACCGAGACATTTATGATGATTTCGAATTGAATAAAACCCTTCGGTCTTCATGAGTTTTTATAAAAAAATATTCAGCTATTTAAGGTTTGAAAATCATATCCGCCACGCCAAATGGGTGAATAATTGTATTTTGTATAATACTATATACATACTGTATTCCAGCCTGGGTACTGCTCTATGATGCTGTACAATATAAATACAGTGACTCACGTTACCATCACTTTTCAACAAAAGGTAACGTCTAAACCTACGTCTATTTAAAGAAGCTACATCCAATTACCCAGCTAGGTCCCAATTGAGATAATAAAAAAATGTTAATAAAATATCAGATAATAAATTACTAATCTATTCAGTCTCTAAAAATCAGACTCCTCTACGTAGCTTTTGCTGACTAATCCCGATGTTACTGGTCATAAAATCATCTACAGCGATCTTTCTACAATGCTAGATAAATCAGTTTTTTAAGCTTTGCATTTAGTAGAAAATAGTAGAAAATGGCAAGGTGAAAAAGTTTATTATTTACCCTTTCAGTGCAGGGACCTACTTTATACGTCAGGTTCTGACGTCTAATGTAGACCCCCGCACTGAAGGAGGGAAATATTTATAAATATGGCCGTAGACCCATAACATAGGTATTCAAATGAAGCGGAAACTTCAAAAATCTGACTAGGACATTTATGATGATATAAAATAACCTTTTGTTCTCTTGATTTATATAAAAATGCTTCAGCGCTTTAAGGGTTAATCACCTTACTAAAGAAATGTTCGGGAACCTGTCTGAGAAAAAATATAGTTTTATAGTTAAAGGGTAACATAACATTGGTTACAGATACAGAACGATGCAATGGCTGTCAACACGAAATAATGATAACAAATAACAATTAATTAATTAATAACATACACCACCCAGTTCAGAATGACATTTAATATGCAGACCTGGGGCCGTATTCTCGTGACCATTTACGGAGTTCCGCATCGTAGATTTTTGGAATTTCCGCAAATATTTCCGCTTTTTTTTTACGATGCGGAACTTTGCGGGTGCCCTAAATTCTATGAAAAAATGGAGTGTTTTGTATAAAAGTTAGGATGCGGAACTCTGCAACTACAGTTTTCCGCAAATAGTTTGAGAATAGCGATTTACGGAATTCCGCAGTTACGGAGTTTCGCATTTTAAAGTTGCGGAAAAATCCTAAAGTTAGGTGATCTTCACGAGAAAACGGTCCCAGAGCTTACAACCGTATGTGTGTTTCAACCATTTCAAGTCTGAATTTACATTGTCATCTTCATCCACTACAAGCCGCGAATTCACTTGTAGTAGATGAAGATAACTTGAAGTGGGTGACAAATATAAAATGATAATATTAAATGAGCTCCATGAAAATTGTCATTCTAAAACCTCCAGGTTTTAGAAAAATAAGTCATTGTTCAGAAAGGATGATGCTTTGATGCATCGTCAGGGTTCACAGGGTTAAAGGGACTGGCTCAGGCTAAAATCATAAAAAAATCGGTGATTTTATTTTTGCTTTTTAATATGACCATATGATGTAAACATCTCCATAGATCATGTAGACTACAACTGCAATTTTTATTTTATTTCTTTGTGCTGCGAATTTACCAGTTAGGCTATATAGAAACGAAACTCCCGTATTTCTTATTTTTGACATGGTTGTCCAAAATAAAAACCCAAGGGATTTCGTCATTTAAAGCTAGAAATTGCGTTAGCAATTCCAACTTTAAATGAATGAAAATTAGAAACAAACAATTCGGCAAAATAAGGGTTAAATGCGACGACAGAACCTTAAATGTAAAGATTATTTCACTTTACTTTACGAAGAGGACGAGACAGAGCAATACGATCGTGGATTTATAAACCACAGACGATAATGTAAGTCTTTATGTATGAAATGTGATAGCTTCACCATAAATTATCAAGTCTGTATCTAATCATCCATGGCTTCACTGACACAAAGATAAACAAATGTGAGAATCATTTTGATCCCAAAACGTATTCACATATAATACAACATCGATCTATAGATACAAATGTGATGCATGTGAGCTTTTGTTGTGTTCTTTTCAGTCTGTTGAAGCTGTATCTGACAGGCGCATCCCGCAGCTTCAGTTTGTTGAAGACAGGTTAACTCACTGTCATCAAGAACACATAACTTACGTATTCTCACTGTCATACATATCGTCCCCTGAGATATGAAAGGGTGTATCTGCCACTTTACCAAGTGGCAGATACACCCTTTCATATCCAAGCGGACGATATAGTGAGTTTGCTTGGCGGACAGATCACCTTGTGTTTGGCGGTATAGCAGAGCTCTGTTAGCACACACCGACAGAGTAGTCATAACACAGAGAAGATATATGTACAGGTTATCAATGATTACACAAAGAAAGGTAGACGAAGCAGGCACAACGGAAATGTGGGGTCATCTTGCAGGAGCCATTTGACAGTGGGCCAGTGCTGCTACATTCATGTGGGCCCAGTTTCTTCGAAGTTCCTCCGGCTTTCAGTTTCTTCTTCATTACACTGGGATGTTTTTTACAAAATGGCTGCATGGATGCTGTACTTTGTGTGAGGTTGCGGCCTGAATGATGGGCTGATTATTTCACAGAGAGGCAGTGAGGGGTGTGAACATGAAGTATAATACCTGCAGTGGTCCGTGGGGCTAAGCACTGTACACGTCTGTGTATATAGCAAATGAGAGCTATTGGCATATCTAGGCATATGCTGGTTCAATGCTGGGCCATCGTCTGCAACAATGTCTCATTATTGGATCAACATAAAACTGGTGGTTACTGTAGTCCGGCTTAATGAACAAATGCTAACTGCTGACATGGACTCTTGTGAACAATGTGCCCTCCAACAATGAACGTAGGATGTAAAACGTCTGTAGCATCTTTAAACAACAATTTTACTGACAAAGTACTGGTACAGACAGCTTAGCAGATTAAAGCTATTTAGTCAAGAATAGAAATTTAGCCCTTGCAACAATCATTTTGAAACCAAACAGTTGATTGACTTTTTACTTCTTGCAAGTTGGAGATTGATGAACTGTTCAGTTCCAGCTTCAAATCAATAAATCAAAAGAAACCTAATAATACATAAATACGTTCTTTAAAATTCCTTATGTATTTTAGCTATTTGAGGATATTTCATAGTGGGAGTAGCTCTTTTAATTCCTATAAGCTACAGAAGTTGGGAAGCAGAGGCGGATCCCAGACAGTAAGCGAAAAACACTTACAATAAATCAATTTTGGAGAGCACCACAAGCCAGCATACAGAAGTTAACTTGACAACAAAGTTGTCTCAATGCTGGGTCAACGTTTACGATGGTGACTCAGCATTGAGACAACACTGTGACGACATCCATGTCTTTTTTGTGATTGGCTTTCTGGAATCATCCCAGGGGGATTGACACAAAGTTGTTTTAATGTTGGGTCAGCGTCGTAGACTCTGGCCCAACATTAAAACAACATTGGGTGGACAACTCGTGTTTGCTGGGAACTGCATGATCCAGTGCTGAGATTGTCCGTGTACGCTACCATTGTCTCCAGGTAAACAGATGGAATAGAGGAGATCACAGGGATGTAATCGTGCACTCTGAGAGCATAGAAACACAACTGAGCACTCACACAGAACACAGCAAGACACAACCGTGCACTGAATCTGAGTCTGAGTTACAGAGAGCACAGCAAATATATACAGCCGTGCACTCGGTCAGAGCACAGCAAGACTCAGCGTACAATTACACATAACACAGCGAGACATTCATATGATGCTCAAGAAGGAACCGGGCATGTCAGACATCATGATGATCTGGAAAAATCATAACAGACAGAATCATCCAGCCATATTGCACATATAACAAACTGCACATTCTCAGGACATGCCATGACTCTCTACAAGTGTTCAGGACATGTCATGACTTATTGCACGTGTTTAGGAAATGCCATGACTCACTGCACGTGTTTAAGAAATGCTATGACTCACAGCACGTGTTCAGGACATGCCATGACTCACTACACGTGTTTAGGACATGCCATGACTAATTGTACCTATTTAGGACATGCCATGACTCACTGCACGTGTTTAGGACATGTCATGACTCACTGCGCGTGTTTAGGACATGTCAGACTCACTTCACGTGTTATGACATGTCATGACTCACTGTGTTCAGGACATGCCATGACTCACTTCACGTGTTAGGACATGACATGACTCACTGCACGTGTTTAGGATATGTCATGACTCACTGCACGTGCTCATGACATGCCATGACTCATTGCACGTATTAAGGACATGCCATGACTCACTGCACGTGTTTAGGCCATGTCATGACTCACTGCTCGTGCTGAGGACATGCCATGAATCACTGTACGTATTTAGGACATGCCATGACTCATTGCACCTATTTAGGACATGCTATGACTCATTGCACGTGTTTAGGACATGCCATGACTCACTGTATGTGTTTAGGACATGTCATGACTCACTGCACGTGTTTATGACATGCCATGACTCACTGCACGTATTAAGGACATGCCATGACTCACTGAACGTGTTTAGGACATGTCATGACTCACTACTCGTGCTGAGGACATGCCATGACTCACTGCACGTGTTTAGGGCATGCCATGACTCACTGCACGTGTTTAGGACATGCCATGACTCACTGCACGTGCTGAGGACATGCTCACTGCACGTCTTTTACAGAACCCCCAGCCTGATGGCTTGCATTCCCCTGGCTGTAATAAATATCAGTGTTTTTTTCCGCCATAACCTTGCCGTTAGCTGGTGTTTTTTCTCCGCGGCCGCCGCCGTTCTGCGTCATCCACGTCTGTCTATAGTGTAGGAGAGCTCAGCAGGAATCCTGTGGGGGATGTACACGCCGCCAGCGCCGCCGATATCCTCCTCACCTTTTTATTCATTTTATTATCTGGCTTCTATGACTATCTCTCAGTATTATTCCCGCCTTGTTTTTCCCAAACTCTCTCTGCTGCCTGCTGCCTGCTGCCTGCTCCTCCTGCTGCTATGTACAGTCCTCCTCTCCAGATGTGTCGCCATAGCCCTGTGTACAATAGCACTGTATTAATCCTTAGACCACTGCTGTCGACTACAGTAGACATTCTGTGTTTTTATCAGCACCTGTACAACCCCTGATAACCAGATGGTTAAAGTAATATGCCTTCAATCTTGAAACACTGATATATATTGGGACTTAAATTTCATAAATAACATACATTTTTAGTCACTTGAAGTTGTGTATCGCGGCAGCGAGACACAACTTCAAATGATTAAAATTTTAAATTGAATAGCTCAGTGATCTAAGGGTTATTCCGTACAGCTCTCAATTGTGTTGATAAATATACTGTGGATACCAAAGGGTTATCCATATTTAACCCTTGTGCTGCTGAAACCGCATATATATATACGCCTTGAAGCAAGTTTTAAACGAAATAAAATGCCACAGATTTTTTGTGATATATGCTTAGTTAATCAACTAATTCGGTTTTACAGATGTGAGTCTATTTTTTATAAATATTAATTTTTTTCGTCATTTGAATCTGGGAATCGTCAGCGGCCAGACGTCGGCAGCTATCTCATAATGTACATAACTGGGTGACGGGCTAGTTTCTCATTTAATATAGTTAAAATGTGGATACCTGGCCTTTAATGACTTCTGTGTGATACAAGCGTGCAATAACTACAATAATGGACAACACAATAGAAAGACTCAATTACTAGTAGTTAATGACTTATGTCTAAAGATAACTTTACTTAAGTCTATAAAGATCTTGATTATAATGATACATACCAGTTCTATTTTCTCATCAAGAAGACGGAAGAACTCCAGCTGGCTGCCTGTTATGTTCCTGATAACAAAACAAAATCATCTCAGTATCAGCTCGTATATGTATGTTTTCAAACATGTTTCAACCCAAATATGATCACTGAAATTTATAAAAAGTATTATGTAGTAGCTGCCCCGTGAATAGGATTTATAAGTCAATTTGAAAGATCTTTTTGTCATTTGATGTTAGGAAATTGGGTCAACATGAAAAAAGTATTAGCTGACAAAAAAAGACAAAAGTAAGACCTGAGTAAACACGTAGGTGTATCATCTCTTTTTAGTTTCCCTTCTGATGGTTAAGCAGTTCCCAGATTGACTTCAGAATCTAAAGACGTTCCCCGCGCTGAAAGTTTCTTTTACAATAACTATGCACTAAATAACATATTTTGAATCATGTTCACTTAATAAAAATAGCAGAATCCATTAAAAAAAGAACATACAAAGCTTCCATTTGAGATGTTATCAGGTTATACTGAGGCATTTTATTAATTTTCAATCAAATTACCTCTTTTCCCGCCAAATGATTATATCTAAATTTTTACTCACTTAAAGTTGTCTGAGCCGCTACCGCAACCCGCAACTTCTAGGGGGTGAAAACTACTCATAATCTATCAGTTTAATTTAAGGCCTAACACATTTGCAATTCTTGGACGTTTAAACACATTTCATTCCCAATAACCATGATAACTGTGATTAACCCTTTAGGCCCCCACGATGCATAAAAGCATCATTTTACATCCCTGAAAACAGACTTAATTGTCCAATAACTAAGGTTTTTAGAACGAAAATTTCCCTGAAAGTGGTTTACGAAAACATGGCAATTTTCTGTAATTTTTAAATCGCACCAAATCATCTTCATCCACTACAAGTCGAGAATTGCGTGAGCAATTCTCGGCTTGTAGTGGATGAAGATGACAATGGTAAATTCAGGCCTGAAAGGGTTAAACCTGCCAATACAGCAATTTGAAAATGATTAAAGTCGTGATTATCAGTGAAAGAGTTATCATCTCAAGTTGAATGAAAATGAGAAGAGATATCAGTGACGATGTACATTTTGCTAAAATGCATAGTTGAATAGCCCTGGGGTGTACATAGTTGAGAAGTGCACTCTGCGAATTGATGAATACAGGTGATTCTCTGATATCTATCAGAGATAGCATCACATCTTATTACAGGTAAAAACTTAACCCTTGGCCTGCTATGCCCGCATATATATGGGTTGAAGGATATTTTAGATCAATAAAAATATCACTTAATTTTGATAAAATAGTTCTTAATAGATGCTTTGTTGATCCGATAATTTAATTTTAGACATGTCTATTTTACATAAATTGTAATATTTTTCGTCATTTGAAGCAACGCAATTTCCAGCTTCAAATGACAAAAAATACAATTGAAGCAATCCAGCAGGACAAGGGTTGATAAGATGGCAGAGATAGATGGTTCACTCGAGGCAGATCATGGCTTTGCTGTGAACGTCTACACAGAGGGACGGCCAGACAGGCTATTTTGGTTTCACATAAAGCTTTTTATGGTAATAGTTTTGTTTTTGTTTGCTATGACACCCATACCCAGACATTGACTTGGGTGTGAATGACTTCACCCTCGTGCAGCTTAAGCGTGCTGCTGAAATACTTTTGTATAAACCATGGAGACAAAAGTTGTTTTTTTTCAATTTCAAATCATCATAAAGGCCTTAGTTAGCCTTTTCTGCTTCATTTGAATACCTGTGTTATGTCTACACGGTCAGTAGAATTTTGTTTTTTTCAGTGCGGCGATTGACTGTCACATAACTATTCTATATCAGGATGCATCGAAGCATCATTTCGCTGGAAAATGACTTTATTTCTTACACCAAAGGGTTTTAGATATAGATAACTTTCATGAAAATGCTGAAACAAAATATGGCAATATTGAAAAATTTGTCACAACCGCCAAGTAATTTGCGGCTAGTACTATATGAAAATTTCGGTGCTGTAGGTTCAGGCATCTGAAAACAGAATTAATTTTCCTACATCCAAGGGTTTTAGAATTAATATTTCCATGAAACTGGTTTACCAATACTAGGCAATTTTTTTTTACTTTTTCACCCACATCGAATCATCTTCATCCATTACAAGTCGAGATTTGCGACAGCAATTCGCGGCTTGTAGTGGATGGAGATGACTCTTAGTTTGTCGAAATTTCTAATTTGTATTACTGTAATTTTTTTCAATTGGGGTCAACATTTTTAGCATTGCCAAAGCGCTACTTCATCAATTGTTATGGATTCGGCGCCGCCGGAAATTATTTCAATATTGAGTGTTAAAATTAAATGAACTAAAATAAAAAACTTTTACACCACGCGATTTTCATCTACCGTAAATCTATTTACGTTCTTACCACACTCCACTCACATAAACATAATATGGTGATGTCTTCGATGACGAGGACATGACACCCCCCCCCCCCTCCACCTGATACTCTTAGATGGACGGAAAAAGGAAATTCTTACATATCCCGATATTA
This sequence comes from Flabesymbios commensalis, assembly GCA_964017125.1. Taxonomy (NCBI): domain Eukaryota; kingdom Metazoa; phylum Annelida; class Polychaeta; order Terebellida; family Flabelligeridae; genus Flabesymbios; species Flabesymbios commensalis. The sequence continues at coordinate 39,824,106 of OZ024905.1, read as the reverse complement.
CTTGATATGGTACTTGACAGTGTATGGTACTCACGAGTTGATCTGTAGTGACGCAGGAGAGAAGTTCCTGTCTTTGAAGGCTGTTTTTAGAGGAGGCCGATCCTGAAAAAATACATTGGTAATATTTAAAATCGTGGTCTTTCCCTCAATGCTTTCAATGCTCTCATCTGCTCATTGAAGCCACATCAGTAATACCGTCAGGGATTATTGATATAATAAATGATCTCTGGTACCACTTCTACATCAGCAGTACCATATATAGTAGATGTACTGTTGGAAACGAATTATCAAATATGATACTTTAACTTGAGTCATGATTTTTAATTGTTTCTTCAATCTTGAGCTTCAAAATGACGACATATAGTTCTATTTATGACAAAAAGACATCTCGCAAATCGAATTATTTTATTCATCAATCATCCATAGGTTCGGTGGAATTTATTTTTGTTTAAAGTTTGTTTGAAAACCTATATGTATACGGTCCCAGCAGAATAATGTAATAACCCTTTATCCGATAAATTATCTTATTTAATCTTTCACCAACTTGAAGCGATCCACAACAAAGTGGATGAAAATATTTGTATAAATCTCGTTTTAACACACATTTCATTCTCAATAACTATGATTTAATCAGCTGAAAAAAATAGATTAGAGGTATCCCCAAGAATGCAATAGTGCCCGTGGGTAGGCCAAGGCCCTATTCCATAATAATACTAAATATGCGTTTCATACCCAAAGCCTCATTAAGAGCAAGTTCTCAAATCACAGCAAGTTCATATATACTTGAGCGACATATATGAGCTCATAATTCAAAGCCCTTAGCCCTGGCCCCTACTTGGTCGTTGGCTTGCAAACAAACTGACTGTATTACTGTCTAAAAACGACTATAATCGTGCATAGCACTTAAAGGGTTAACAAGTAACAAATATGACGTTTTATGTGTTATCGCACCTGTTCTGGTTGATCTGCAGCTCGTTTCAGCATATTGCCGTTCTGTGGTATCTGCAGGCTGTTGTTGTGTTGTTTCTGGTGAGCTGGTTTTGGTGACGCTGACTCCGCCCTGACATCTCTGTCTGACACAGACATGGGGGACCGTGACGTACGCACCTCCTCCCCGGAGGGGGTCATAGGGTCAACCATAAACTCCGTGGATGAAGGTCTGTCTGCTGTAATCAAACAAACAAATAGAGGAATGGTTTAGCCCTTACAACGCGCAAATATTTTTGTATAAACCTCGGAGACTACATTTTTTTAATTTGTAATCATCCTAAATGTCTTAGTTAGCTGTGTCCTCTTCATTTGAATATGGGTATGGGTCTACTGGCATTATAAATATTTAATTGTCTTGACGTCAGATCCTGCTGAATGGTTTAACACACGTGCTGCTCAATTGTTTCTTGCTCGTTTTAACTCATTTTAAGCTGGAATTGCTGACGAAATCGTCGCCTCGGAGCTAAAGGATCCTATCTGACACTCGTTAGAGTGGCAGATAGGATCCTTTAGCTCCGAGGCGACGAAATACCAGCTTCAAATGATGAAAAGTATTTACTTTTTGAAAATACACCCCCTCCCACCCAATTAAAATATTGGATTAACTGAGCATCTACCGCAAACTATTTGATAAATTCAGTGACATTTAACAGTATCTCCACTGAGCAAGAGGACAGTGCTAATCCTAGTCAGTGACCAAGTAGCCATTGGCAGCAGCCAGCCAAATTGGCTATTAAAATTTAGCTTTGGCTACTAATTTGGATACAGACCACTCTCCCTATGGCTGTTATTCATAAACTGACCACTAAATTAGTCCAAACGAAAAGTCATGTTTGCAACTACCACAAATATCAGAAATTATACCATAAAATAACAAAATTTTACTTGACTACCAATTTTAAAATTTGGCAACTATATACAGCTTTTGGCTACTTGAGTGGTGACTGGTCACTCTGAGTTGGGATGAACACTGGGAGGGTATGTTGTAATGTGTTGCCCAGTGAATATAGAGCTACAAAAGTATGCACATACTCATCGCACATCCCTCTCAAAAAAGAAAAATCACCAAGAAATTGTTTTTTATAGGTGCACATGCTGCATCAACCACTTTGAGTATTTTTTCAACAAAATGTCTCCACCCATCATCATGACTGTCGTGGTCCCAAAAGTTAATCAGACCGTGAGCCATGTCTAGATCTAGCTGTCACGTAAACCTCCAAATGTAATCCAGCAAATGGTTCGCAATATAGTCTTACACGAAATTTACTGTTTAAACTGGGATTTGCAGACGTATGGACGGCACAAGGCGTAGGAAATACTCACCGTTTTTTAAATATTTGTAAACAGCGGTTACATGATCAGTTTATACAAGGCTGGTTTGGAGATATGGAGACTGGTTCAGATATGGAATTGTATAGACATGTGAAAGTGAGGTTTTCTTATAGTTTATATTTTGATGTTGTTACCATTCCTAAATATAGATATGCAATGTGTAAATTTTTCGCCCGAAATCACAGGCTTGCAATTGTAAGTGGTCGATGGTTAGGACAGCCGCGAAAAAAAAGGTTATGTCAGCACTGTCAGGAGCTGGAAGATGAATATCATTTCATTTTAATCTGTAAAAAAGATAATCTTGTTGAACTTCGCCGCCGCTATACAAAATCTTATTATTTTGTTAACCCTTCAATGTTTAAATTAACACAACTCCTTACGAGTGAAAACAGAAAAACGATCCGTAACTTGGCCATATATGTGTATAAAGGTTTGTACAAACTGGAGTGATCATAATTATATTATATTTGTATCACTTATATTATCTTCACACGCCATGGCATATTATTGGATTTGTATTGTATTGTATGCTCACAGGCCGCTGGGCCTATTGCTGAAATAAACCTATATATATCGCTTTCACAAGGGTGGTCATGATACATCTAGAAAAACCGCTTCTAAAAAGTATACATAGGAAGAATTTCAGTGAAACAGTAAAGGTGTAAAATAAAGAAATGTTTTGAGTGAACGTTTCAATCACGTTGGAGCATGATGTGGTAGCGGCGGCGGAAAAGGGCCAAACACTATAAGCATCCCGATAATTGAGGGCATGCTTAATAATCATATATAGCTTTTCCCTAAACATGCAAATGTAGCGACATTTACCTGGCATCTAATCGAAACACCAAGTCAGATGTTAAAACACGACTCAAAAAAACACTTAAATATAACTTTGTTCAACTTCGCGGTGGCGCGTGTCGTCAGTGATCGTTGGGCCACGGCATTAAAAAACTCTGGATTCCATCTGCCTCTCCGGACAAAATATATCAGAATTGACCTCCTTGGTTTAATGTTGGGTCAACGTCGCCCGTATTAAACCACCACTAACAGCTAACATCTTAAGCTTGCTGTGGTTATGGTCCAAAACGTTTTAATTAACCCTTTGACTTCCAGGCCGGGGTGCATGCCAGGATCCAGATATACTGGTGTAGGAGTTCTATTTTTCGTCATTTGAAGCTGGAATTGCTAACGCAATTTCCAGCTTCAAATGACGAAAAATACATAAATGTAGTATATATTTGACGAAAATTTGTGTCATTTTATGGTTACGTTCATTGACGAATGACGACGGAAATTTCCGTCATGTATGGTAGTGAAAAGGTTAAGAAATCAGATGGAGATTCATAGTGCAGTTGTAAAAGCTGTGCAGTCTCTCATACTGGTCGGAGATTGCGGGTTTGTTACTGTAGGGAGTCTCTGTGTGACCTACTCTACCTGTGACGTATTCGACATCAGACCAACGGCCGGCCTCGAATTTATTTCGAATTCTGTGTTAATGGGCAGTGTCACCCGATTTATTGCCAATATATAAGCCTGTATGTGCACAAAAGTGGTCTTAAACCCCTTTCATTCATTCATTCATTCATTCATTCATTCATTCATTCATTCATTCATTCATTCATTCATTCATTCATTCATATATTCATTGAGATTCATTTTCTGTTTAATTGATCATAATAATGTCAGTTTATTATGCAGAAAGTTTGAGCAAAAAAACATACATTATTTATAATATTAACCAATCATATTTTAAATATATTTATACAGAGCGACCTTCCGGAATGATTCATCATTTGACGGGGAAACAATCCTTGATTTGAAAGCTCAAATCTGATTAAAGGCCGTATGAGTCATCTTGCCTATACAATATTATTCCACATGTCTAGCATTGATTGATGGCCACAATTACGGCTTTGCATGTGCCATGATGTTGCGGGGGTGGCATCTCGGATAGCAATAAGCTATGACCCGTCTGCGACGCTGGCCCAACGTTAAAATAGCACGGGTCAGCGTGAGAAGATAGAAGAGCCGGCCGGTTGATGAGCGAGACGTGTCGTTTTGCGCCGCGATAGGCAGACCACAATCCCGTCTGATGGAAGCCATGTGCACGAAAATGGAAAGGCCAGAAAAGGTGGCGCTTTCGAGGTCTTTCTCGGGAAAAGTCCAAACTTTCACTGGGATTCATTAGTTTAATAAATAGGTTTCTGGTGACATTAATCTGATAATTCAGCACTTAGTACAGCGGTGGCTGGAGATGAATTAGGCTTGCAGGGAAATTAACTATACGCTTGCAGGGCTAAAGAGATTAGTTTCTTCAAGCTTTCTCGATGTAAAAGGTAAAAGGGTAAAGGTGCAGGTTTATAGTCTGATATCAAGTCTGAAGACCATCACCTATCATCCGACTTTACAGTGACACTGTAACAATAAAATAGAGAACATACGAAAACCTTCACAATCTTACTGCACAACTTAATAAATGAACGTCAAGAAACTAGAGTCTATGGATCTTCCCAGGTATAGTCCAGAGAGGGAGTTTCGAAAAATATGATAGTAATAAGTGTAGATATAAAAGTTTACCATGTTAAAAGGCCCGATGAAGTGATTTCAGTTTAGTAATTTAATCAAGTACATATGCTACAATGGGTGATTCTCTAAGACAACACTTTTTTTAATCTATTTATTATAAATCAGTTGTTTATTATCAAAAATAAAAGCTGAAACCGCCGCCCATTATATACATTATTGACACAAAAAGTTACACCAAGGTTGGATTAATGCATGTATTTAGTTGGTGTCATAGATGGTTAGCTTACTTTAAGTCAGCTAAAATGTAATAAAACTTTACAATCACGTAAAAATTGTAAAGTTTGACCAAGTTGATGACGATAATTTAGAAAGGTGGCTAGTATATAATATAAGGACAAAAAGCCAATTAGGACTAAATTGGCCTGACCACCATGTCGGCGAAACGGATGATCGTCACTGTGGATTAAACGAACAAGGTTTGATAGTTTGCAGAGCATCATTTTTTATCATTTTCTACGAATTAATGAGAATATATGTTTGGAATTTAATACCGACAGCATGTGTTGATTCGACATTGGGGAGCCTCCGTGACCGAGAGGTAGCGTGCTCGGCCTCAGACCGCCAGGGTTTGAATTTCGAATCCTGTGTCTGTAGGGCAGCGTCATCTCACTATCATCACACCATCCTCTGGATGTTCGCATGACCCAATTTAGCCTGTATGCGCACAAAAGTGGCCTAAAGCCCGATTCATTTCATTTTCATCTGATTAGAAATTGGGAAATGATGTAAAAGGTGAGTTTAAAGGGACCCCTTGGGATGAGACATTTTCAATGACATTTTCAATTTTGAAAATTTAATTTATATAAAGCTATATAGCCTACTGATCTTAACTAAAAATACGAGAAAGTCAAAAAACAATTTTAAAGCAGCGAAAAAGAGCGAAATAGTTGTATTTCCAGGTCGTATATTGCCATGTAAACAAAACAAGTCAGCAATATTAAGCACTTTACATCACCTATTCCCACGTATTAGACGGTAAGATCAGAGCAGTCGCCGCTAATTGGTGTCTTATAGTCAGGACACGGGGGGACACACCTGCAGCACTGATTGTCTACCCAACGCTGGGCCGATGCCAACAGCATGTGGCCCAATGCTGTGAAAACATTCAATCGTCCTTCAGATATACAAATAGTTTGTTTGGGTTACTTCTGGTTTCATAGAAATGTTGATTAAAAATATTTTTTAAAATATGAAAATTCTGAAAAAAATAAAAACATGATCCGTGGGATACACTATTTCAGTGCGGAATTAAAAACGAAAATTGATGTCATCCCAAGGGGCTGCTTTAATTAACAGTGTTGGTGAGACTTATGTAGAATTGTGTTACTGTACAAATCCATATCCACCCTTTATGGCTTATTTAATTAAGCAAGGATGTTCCATTTCAACAGAGGGTGTCATGCCCTTGTGCTAGAAACCTTTGCCAACCGTCTTATCATTCAAATATTTGTTCTCGTTTTCAATCACTTTGCTATATCAACAATTATTGCTGTCGCAATTCCCACATCAAGACGAATTTAGAAATTCCCGAATTCCTAGAATATCCAATAATAATAATATCTCAAACGAAAGCTCAAGAAATTGTTGTTGACGTCGAATAAACCAGTTTTCATTTAATGAACATGATTCAAAATATGCCAGGGTTGTGATGCATAAATATACCAGGGGTTCCGGTGTCAGGCAGATTCGAACCCAAAACTTTTATGTCATAACAATCCCAAACTGTCCCGGATCTACAAAAAAATTAGCACAAAATTTCTACAGAATTACACACCATACCACATTAACGGGTGGTGTGAGTTTATTAGATCTGGGGAAATTGAAAACACATTATTTGTGATGCATAACAATGACGGGGGTCTGGTGTCAGAGAAAATGGAACCCAAAAGTTGTATGTTATAACAATCCCACATCGTCCCGAATCTACAAAAAAAATTGCACACAATTTATACGGCATTACACACCATGCCACATTAACAGGGGTGTAAGGTTAATATCTGAGAAAATTCAAGACCCATTATTTGACGCCGTAAACGGATCTTCCAATCCCGCTCGGACACCCCGCTCTTTCACTTCTATTGATACTCGGCCTTATATTATTTCCACCTCCAGGATTCAGGTGGGATCTACCTGTGTGAGCTTCACGTCCTGGTTGGTGGTGGGTGGAGAGTGGGAGGAGGCGGTGTGTGGCGGAGCTTTCACTCCGTTTATCACGCGGGTTTCGTGTGGCCGCCCCCGCACCCTCAGTCACACGGCCAGGCATGTAATCCTCCCCGGGCTATTACAGGGTGGTATCTGCCACTTCACAAAGTGGCAGATACCACCCTTTAATACCAAGGTGACGCACTAACACATGATACCACCCGTGATCCAGACATCGCCTAATTGGATGCCATGTCCAGGTACGGGGGGGGGGGGGGGCTGCACAGGAAAAGGCGACACTTTATTTGCTATATATTTACTTGCACACACCCGTTAAGGACCTAAATTAAAAAAAAACTTACCCACGCGGAGTTGGGGCTTGCTAGCGCGACCCACAACTCCAAGTGGGTGGAAATTATTTATATTTGTTTAAATTGTGACCAAACAATTGCAAATCTTGATGTTTAAGCGCTCAGTTCGTATCCAATAACAGTTATTTGATCGGCTAATAAAATGTATACTATAGTCGTTCTTAGCAGATAAAGGGTTAGTAAAATATCGAGTTGTAATACATCAAACTGAGGCTCCAAACGTCGCTGGCCACTGAGACTATTTGATATCATTCTGTAATCTATTATATATTTGTCTACTTTTAAAATGTCCACAATAATCTGTAGGCCTAATTGTAGAGTTAGAGTTATAATATTGCATAAGCCACTGTCGCGCTCCAGCACATTATCACTTACTTCAGTAATAGCACTTAATTACCCCTTTCGGTGCGGAGACCGACTTTAGACGACATAATCTGATGTATCTAGAATACTTTTCGCCAAGAACAGTAATTACCTAAGCTGAATCTACATGATTCAGTTATATATCAACTGAACAGACACTTGCTAAACCATGGGCACATTGTCACAAAAAGAAGCTGTCGCTGCATTTGGATATGGACCTTTTATTTATGTTAGGACGAAGATTTTTTTTCGATAAGGACAAACACGATCTGTAATGCTTTAAAGTGTTACCCGGAAGCCAAACTGATTTGCTCTTCTATGTTGATTAATCATGTTAATAACATACTAATTAGCCTACCATGCATGTGTGCGAAGACATAAAATGTGCTTTTATATTGAACTACAAGTATTAGCTTAAATAATCAAATCTACACAAGAAAAGTTTACATAGGTCGCATCGCGTCAATGTCTCCAGCACATTCGTTTCTTGGCCTCGTTTGTTATACGTTTATCGACATGACATATTATTTGTGTTTCCTAACTTATTTGAAGCAATTGATTGTGTGAGCCCACACTTCAGGCAGCAATCAAGTTCATCGTTCAAAATAATACTATTATCATACATATCACACATGTCACTGTATTAGAAGATTTGCTACCTATGCAAATAACGAAATGATACCAGCTTACCGGCGGCTGCTGACTGATATGAGGATGGGGAATGTTTGACAACGAGAAACAGCCAGAACATCAGATAATGGATATAAGGAGTCATATGTTCAATATATATCTGGATTTAAATTTATGCTACTTCACCATGAAACCTTGGTAATGAAATGAATCGGGCTTTAGGCCACCTTTGTGCACATATAGGCTAAACTGGGCCAGGAGAACCTCCTGAGGATGGTGAGATGATTGAGATGACACTGTCCTCCAGACACAGGAATCGAAATTCGAGCCCTGGCGGTCTGAGGCCGAGCACGCTACCTTGGTATCGATAGAACCTCACAATATGCTGATATATGTGATATTGGCCGAGATATGATATAAAATATAACTATCGGTAATGGCGGACCATTTTGTCCTGGTTACCCCTTTCAGATTATTTATTCATTAATGAGCGGAGTTCAACAGGATTTTAGTTTAGGCCTTTTATCATGTTTATGCAAAATAGCCGTAGAATTCAATATCACGAGTAAACCGTTTTCAATTATGTTTATGACAGGGCTCGTATCCCTTGGGCAGAACCAAATTCAAAGCCTTTTTAAAAGTCTTTCAAGGCCCCAAAAAGAGGTTTTTCCAAGGTTCCATGCAAACCATGAGTCCATGTAAAACGTTGATAGACATTCAAACACCAAGTTTTAAAGTTTTAAAATGGCATGTACATATGTCACACTACAAAAGTACAGACATCAGAGAACGTTATAACAAACCTTTCGCGGAATGGCTTCTTTGCTGCTATTAATAAAAACTTTTTACGAAATGGCCTACGGCATGGTTACTTTTCAAGGCTTTTCAAGAACTTTGGCAAAATTCAAGCTCTTTCAAGGCCTTCAAAAATAATATAAAATTTAAAGCTTTTCAAGTCTTTTAAGGCCCCGTACGGATACAAGTAATGCCTTTCAAAGGTGAAATAATTGTATCAAAGCACCGATACAGGGTGCAAATCTGGGCGCGGGTCATCGGGGCGTATAATATATCTAACTACTAATTCATAACTCAACTTAAACTCTCCCTATAAAAGTACATCATATATATATATTTGAGCATAGACATCGAGGGAATGGACAACCGACTTCAAATCTCACGACACTGATTGATGTGTATGAGCTTCAGTCTGCGAGAACTGGCGAGAAAAGGGATAGTTTACTTCAACTGTGAACTGTCAACCATGTGCTTTTTGATCGTTTTTTCATGGGTATGTAAACATTGTGTTGATCACAATTTCAATCACAGTCAAATTAATTAATAACATCAATATCTTTCAAATCGTAACAAATGTATTCGATAAACATGATAAATGAATACATTATTATAGTTCCTTCTGCTTCATTATCAAAAGTATTTAACGATTACCACAAGAATAAAACATCCAAGCCCCTAAAGTATCCTTCTCCAGTGAAAATATGTGGACATAGATCATAAACTTATACACACCATGTCCAATACACCTATAATTTGACGTCTATACATGTATTCAATTCAATATGACAATTGTCCGAATTAAGGTCTACTGACATGCTGGCTATACACTACAGTCAAGTTTGAAACAGCTTCATTTTGGTGTCTAATTTAAATTGTAAACCTCAATTGTCATTGTTTTTAATGTATATATTTAGCATAAACATAAATAAAATTACATTATTTTGAACAATTAGCTGGCTCAGTAATTTAAATTATAGTGACAAAATAGCCCAAATTACTCGCCTATCGAGCCGATGAAAAACATAAATAGACAGCATGAAAGGTAGACCGGGAATCAGTTATGCCTTTTCCTAGCCGCGTAAGTTCACGACGATCTCGCGCCTGTTTGTAGTCCATTCCCTCGATGTCTATGATTTGATATACATATTGTTTCGATAATGTTCAATGATGAAATAAGAGTGATGACATAATCGTCTTCATTGATCACTTGTTTAAAGTGAAATTACATATATATAATTCAACTTAAACTCTCCCTATAAAAGTACATCATATATATTTGATATACATATTGTTTCGATAATGTTAAATAGAATGATGACATAATCTTCTTCATTGTCCACTTGTTTAAAGTGAAATTACAGTTATTTAACAATACTTAACACATACAACTTTTGTGTTTCAATCAAAAAGTGACCTTTTATAGTCATGAAAATGTCATTTCAAATAAGGAGCGGGGCGCTTACCACTATACATACATTAAAGCCCACATAACTATGTATGAGCGTAATGTATATTCTATTAACCCTGTTCAACGGCTGAGGGAAAATTTCATTTTTAAACGAAAGAGCTGTAATTTCACTCTAAAGAACTAGTCAATGAAGATGACTGGCTAGCATTATCGAAACAATATACATGTATATATCAAATATTGACAAGTCCATTGCATTTCGATCAACAGGGTTCAATTTCTTTTTAAAATATCCGCGAGTTTTTTCTAGCATTAAAGATGAATTATTGTGCTAATTAAATTTTATGTTTGGTTAGCAGTTGGTTAAAATTGAACTCTGAGCATGTCTACGTCTTCAAAATAGATGCATCCATGCTATATTTCAAAATTATCGGTCAAAAATTCTTAGCAATAAAAGGATGGTGGATATTTCACATGCCTTCTCCTTCGCCTAAAGCCCGATTCATTTCATTTTCTCCTACGGGGATGTTTCAATGTCAGACAAGGGCGTGAAACCCTAAGTGGTGGGTGGGTCACAGATGTGTCTGTGATACACCAATATTGTCATAGATCCTTTTACAGCGTACTAGTATGTGACAGAAATGAATGCAATTTGACATGAATTGATGCGACTGGTCAGACAAGTGGTCTGCTCAGTGAGAGGGCCCGGGGGCAGGGCCCGGGGAAACTGTCTGCTCGGGGGGCACGGGGGGGGGGGTGCTTTCCTTTTGGATCGGCCACGGATACTCAGCGACTTCCTGCTGACATTCACTTGGCGATCACCTGCCCTCCCAAACAGACAACATACACTCAACCAGTGTTGTTGTAATGTCGGTCCACCGTCTGCGACGCTGGACCGACATTACAATACCACTGGTTGAGTGTATAGAGTCTGGTAACCTATGCCACACACTGGACACGGGTTAGCCGTGCAGTCAGGAGAAATAAGATGCCCCATTAAGGAAACAAGCCTGACTTGTAACATTAAGCAACAGCAGACAATTAGGGCAGCGCAATAGGAATAACTGACCGTGTTCACAAATCCAGTATAAAGGCGAAAACATGAAGCTTCATATTCTAATGCTTCAACCCGATGACACAATATTGCATTACAAAGTTATGTATAAGGTACGATTGCATAACAAACAAACAAACAAACAAACAAACAAACAAACAAATAAACAAACAAACAAACAAACAAACAAACAAACAAACAAACAAACAAACAAATAAACAAACAAACAAACAAACAAACAAACAAACAAACAAACAAACAAACAAACAAACAAACATACATACATACAAACAAACACACACACAAAAAAAAAAAAAAAAAAAAAAAAAACAGCAAACAAACAAACAAACAAACAAACAAACAAACAAACAAACAAACAAACAAACAAACAAACAAACAAATAAACAAACAAACAAACAAACAAACAAACAAACAAACAAACAAACAAACAAACAAACAAACAAACAAACAAACAAACAAACATACATACATACATACAAACAAACACACACAAAAAAAAAAAAAAAAAAAAAAAAAAAGCAAACAAACAAACAAACAAACAAACAAACAAACAAACAAACAAACAAACAAACAAACAAACAAACAAACAAACAAACAAACAAACAAACAAACAAACAAACAGACAGACAAACAAACAAACAAACAAACAAACAAACAAACAAACAAACAAACAAACAAACAAACAAATAAACAAACAAACAAACAAACAAACAAACAAACAATCAATCAATCAATCAATCAATCAATCAATCAATCAATCAATCTTCTATAGCGCCTAAATCCTAGCTGAGTGTCGCACCAGGTATATAATTATTATATATGTGCCTGGATGATTAACCCCTGGATCAATTTATGTCGATTGTAATAGTCTTTCTGTGTTTATAAGAAAAATCAATCAATTGGTAACACTAATTACTGTGCATCAGGTATCGAGCCATGTAGATTTGCGCCTAGTGAAAAATAGCATGGGCTGACGTGCGGGTACGAAGTTAATTTATATACATCTGTACATGAATGATAACGCTGTGACATTTTGTCCAAGCAGTAGAATATATTAAAATCAATATTTTTACAAGTAAATTACGTAAATACGTGTACTAATAATAGTATGTAGATTGCACTATGATTATTAACATTTTAGACTATGTGTGCATTCATTATATGAATTAATATTCGTATTCGTGTGTGTATTTAAATAGCATTCGTTGCACATCTCTATATCGTGTTTATATGACATCTAATCCTAAATATGTATGATCAGAATTATCAGATTTTAGGGTCAACCATGTGCATCAATCAATCTTAGAAAACTCACCGAATTTTTACGTTTTTAAACACCAAAAAAATATATCTCCTTGGGAATAAAAAATTATTCATCCTTTTATATGTCAATTTTGTGACGCATGGTTGTGAAGAAAGTGTTCTTTTTTCATTTGGAAATGGTCTGCAATTCCAGCTTCGAAAGAATGAAAATCCCCCAAAAAAATCCCAGTAGACTTATTCAAAGAAAAATTATGTTATTTGAGATTATATGGCAGAATGGTAAATGGAGAAAGATACGATACGCACATTCCATGAAAGAATTATTTTTTAATATGATTCAGAGAAAGATCTAAACTCTTTCAGCTCCCAGCTACAAAATATTTTTGTATAAACCATCAAAACCAAAGAGTTTTTTTCAATTTGAAATCATCATAAAATAATGTATTTAGTCAGTCATATTGATTACGTAAGTAATAATGTGCTGGAGGACGAAACTGGCTTAAAATAAAACTCGACAATTAGGCCTACAGAGGTAATGTTAAAATAAATATAACAAACTGCTCATCGGTGGCGTCACAGGTTGTGACGTCTAAATTCGGTCCTCGCACTGAAAGGGTTAAGCTGTATAAATATAATATGCTATGTGTCTTACTTGCGGTTTTTGTGTAGACTTCTACATGGTCATCGTGGTTGTTGTGGTCATCCTTCACTGTACTGCTGGCAGATTTACTCTGGCCGCAGCCCATGACTCTGACTAGTAGCTTCATGGAGACGCCTTACACATCAGCTGTAGGCTGCTACAACAGAAAGTGCACAAATAACTAATCAGTAAGCAACCCTATTTGACATAGTCCATAACAACAACACTAACGTAACGTACCTAATCAGTAAGCAACCCTATCCTATCAATAACAACACCGCTAACGTAAGAACAAAATCAGCTAATCAGTAAGCAAATCTATCTGGCATACGCCGATAACAACACCGCTAACGTAACAGCAAAATCAGATAATCAGTAAGCAACCCTATCTGACATTACCGTCAGCAATACATTAATAACACCCACCGCTAACGTAAGAACAAAATCAGCTAATAGGTCTGGCTGGCATTAACGATAATCCGCAGAAACACGCCACTTTGACATTAGACAACTAGTCAAGAAGCAGGTACCTCTGACATTAAATAACTAGTCAGGCAGCAGGTCCCTCTAATATTAGACAACTAATCAAGAAGCAGGTACCTCTGACATTAAACAAATAGTTAGTCAGCAGGTCCCTCTGATATTAGACAACTAGTCAAGAAGCAGGTACCTCTGACATTAAACAACTAGTCAGTCAGCAGGTCCCTCTGATATTAGACAACTAATCAAGAATCAGGTACCTCTGACATTAAACAACTAGTCAGTCAGCAGGTCCCTCTGACATTAGACAACTAATCAAGAAGCAGGTACCTCTGACATTAAACAACTAGTCAGTCAGCAGGTCCCTCTGACATTAGACAACTAATCAAGAATCAGGTACCTCGGACATTAAACAACTAGTCAGTCAGCAGGTCCCTCTGACATTAGACAACTAATCAAGAAGCAGGTACCTCTGACATTAAACAACTAGTCAGTCAGCAGGTCCCTCTGATATTAGACAACTAGTCAAGAAGCAGGTACCTCTGACATTAAACAACTAGTCAGTCAGCAGGTCCCTCTGACATTAGACAACTAATCAAGAAGCAGGTACCTCTGACATTAAACAACTAGTCAGTCAGCAGGTCCCTCTGACATTAGACAACTAATCAAGAATCAGGTACCTCGGACATTAAACAACTAGTCAGTCAGCAGGTTCCTACTAGTATGATATTAGACAACTAATCAAGAAGCAGGTACCTCTGACATCAGACAACTAGTCAAGACACAGGTACTTCTGACATCAAACAACTAATCAGTCAGCAGGCCCCCCTCACCTTAAATAACTAGCCAGAAAGCAGGTGAGTCTGACATTAGACAACTAGTCTGTAAGTCTGACATTAATTAGTTAGGATGTAGGTCTCAGTATAGCCCACTGATATTGAACAACTAATGAAAAGACAGGTCCCTCTGAAATTAAACTAGTCGATAAGCAAATACCACTGACTTTAAACAACTGGTCAGGTAGCATGTCTATTTGATGATGAGAAACTACTCTAGTAAGCATGCCCCTCTGACACTAAACAGTGAAATTTATATTATAGTTAGTTGTAAATGCTCAAGTAGTCAAATAATCATTCAATTAGCGAAAATGCCTAATTTTCATAGAAAAAATAGTTCGAAGTTGAACAACAACAATTCCCAGCAAACACATAACATTTTTATAACATTCCGCCTTCAAATGAAAAATAGTAACAAAAAATTCAGCAGGAGTAGAACTGCTGGAAAGAATAATAATAATGTTTAATTTAGGGTCACGTGCCGTTTTTGGGTGCGTGAGTTATTGTGTATGTTAGTGTGGTGCGGTATTGACAGACACAACATTATTCCATACGGGAATTAACATATAGCATTCCATATATCATATAGGCGTATGATCTATCACATTTATATCATGATGCATTTATAAGTAAGAAGGATGGGAATTGCGGACTTTAAAGGGATCTATAATGTAGTGTTTGTCGTACAGTTGATATATCACGTTTCATTACATCCCCTAACGTCAGACAATAGATAAATCATTACACAGGGGGTATTGGGTAATGCCACTGAACACAATATAGGCTACATGTACATGTACAAGGAGTATGATCATTAACATTACATGTGCTGATGTTGCAAAAAAGAAAACACGGTCAAAATTTTTAACCCTCACCAAGATGAAATATTTTTGTACATGTATATACATTATCATTATCTCAGTTAGCTATTTCCGTTCATTTGAATGCCTATGTTACGGGTCTACGGCCATTATAAATCTTTTACTCTTTCGTCAATAAACGGTACATCGACTTTAGACGTCAGAATCTTCTGACGTCTAAAATCAGTCCCCGCACTGATAGAGCTTAATAGGAAATTGCATCCTGAATACAATACGGGACACATTTGCAATTTCAAACCATGTGTACTTACTCATGCAGCGATAAATTAGGTGTCCCAATGAAAAGAGATGCCTTAAATTTCCATTTGTTTTACTTTATTATTTTAAGATCGGAGAAGAAGTAAAACATTAGACAAACTTTGCTGTCAATTAAGTCATTTAATTGATTTAATGGTGTTGTTGTGTGGAACCACACACAGGATTGTCAATTCAACAATAAACATAGGCTCTCTCATTTCTGAACAACAATGCAATATATCCAAACAAGACATGCATTAACCCTAAATATAGTCGTTTATAATCCGTTTTATTAGCCGTTTAATTCGCAGTTATTGGGAACGACATGAGCGTTTAAAAATCAAGACTTGCAGATGTTTGGTCTCAAATTAAACAAATAATTCCCCCCCCCCCCCAATTGAAGTTGTGTGTCGCGGTAGCCGCAGCTAGACGCAACTTCAAGTGGTAAAGATTTAGATTATTTAATTAAGCAGCTTAAGGGTTAAAATGTAGTTTAAACCACAAAATTCCACACTGGAGAGACCAATACTGTCATGTCTGCTTGCAAATTTGGGTGGATTCAATGAGCGTGATGTCAGAGAAAGTAAGGCTGGTCAGATCAGGCAGAGACTGATGTAAATGATCTGGATAACAAACCAATAACTCATCCCTCTCCAGTCACTGCTGCTTATCAATATGATTGGTGCAGTGGGACGAGGAGAGTGGATCAAGCAAACACATGGGTTGGCCCAATGTTGAAGCAATGTTTCCCCAGCGTCGTAGAGGGTAGACCAATCATAATACAATATTTGACAAATTTTGTGCTAGCTGGGTAAATAAAAATGCACTGCTCACACAAAAAGGCCTGCCGTACGTCCTAACTCTTTGAGCACCAACTTAAATAATTCAAATTTACATTCGATTGTTTTTTTCAGCACCAAGCTTTTTATTCTCATTTTCATGCAATTCAAATCAAGGTGCATGAAAATCACCTGATATTATTGGTGGCTTAAGTATATAATAATATTGTCCGTCTTTTGATAGTAAAATATTATACCATGTTTTATTCAATGATTTATATTCAAAATATGCAATCTGGTGCATAATAGCGACGAGGGGGCTAAATGGGTTAAGTCACAAAGGCTTATTATACACATTTTTAATCTGTTTTAATCACCTGCTTAGGACGCAGTTATTGGGAACAAAATGAGTGTTTAAACATCAACATTTGCAAATCTTTCGTCTCAAATTAAACAAATATGAGTCATTTTCACCCATTTCAAGTTGTGGGTCGCGGTAGAGAGACACAACTTCTGGTGGGTGAAAATTTAAATTATATAATTTATCGGTTTAAGAGTTAAAGTAGTCTCCTTACTGATAACCACTATTTTGAGTGCTTATCCGTATTTTTTTATTTGAAAAAAATACATATTATTTATCAGCTATGATCGTTGCTGATTTAACATTATATTTCACTCCGAAAGCCGTTATTTGGTCTGTCAGAGATAGGATTCATCCCTGTCCTGCTATGCCCGGATATATACGGGGTTAAGGATGTTTTAGATAAATAAAAATATCACTTAATTTTGATAAAATTGTTTGTAATAGGCGCTTTGTTGATCCAATAATTTAATTTTAGACATGTCTATTTTTCATAAATAGTAATAATTTTCGTCATTTGAAGCTGGAAATTGCGTTAGCAATTCCAGCTTCAAATGACGAAAAATACAATTGAAGCAATTCAGCAGGACAAGGGTTAATAACGATTATAATTGTGACTACATGGCAGTGAAAGGGTTAACCACAAACGAGACATTTGATGACACACTTTTATGGTGACCGTCGCCTGCTCGGATATACATGGCAAAGATATGACCGGATGGAAAATGTTAATATCATACAGACTTATTACACGCAATACATCACACAGAAAGTGCTGGGCGAGCGCTTCGTGTGGAAAAAAATATAATGCTTATAAAAACTGGGATTCGATTAGGTGAAACATTTCTTGGAAATCTATCCTTAAACAGGCATTGTGCAGATGCTGATGTCGCAGCTGTTTCCGGAACTGAAGACTGTGAAAGTAGCAGCTAAAATGTTGGAGTGTGCTCAAGCGGTCACTGGAGAGACTAGAGAGACTGGTCTGAGTAGATAGAAGCCACCATAAATTCCCAACAAACACGATACATCAAACCAATGCCTATTTAATGTTGGGCCGACGTCTACGACGTCGGCCCAACATTAAATAGGCATTGGTTTAATGTATCGTGTTTGCTGGGTGACCAGTGGTTATGAATCCCCCTGGACCAACAGGCTATGCCTTTATCATGTACATCCACCTATTCACATATATATGTGGGAGAGAGAGGGATGGCAGAGGATTTCTCCTCCTCTTATTCGGTAAATACACGGAGCCTATTTGACCAGACATTGAGTCCATAAAAGTCATAAATGTGAATAATTCAATCTTTATGGTTTCTAGGATAAAGAGGCAGGTCAAATTAGTGTGTGTCCTCACACTAGTAACGGTTATATTCAATTCAAATCAGTGTATTTGTACTAGAAACAATATTGATAACATTTTGATAACATATCAAGCTAGACTGTCAGTCCGGGACTGCAAACCTTCGCCGAAATTAAAGGGACTGGCCCAGGCTAAAATCATCAAAAAGTCGGTGATTTTATTTTGGCTTCTAAATATGACCATATGATGTAAACATGTCCATAGACTAGAACTGCAATTTTTTTTTTTCTGCTGCGCATTCACCAGTTAGACTAGATATAAAGGCGAAATTCCCGTATTTCTAATTTTTGACATGGTTGTCAATAATTATAAACAGGAATTTCATCTCTATATCTAGCCTAACTGGTGAATGCGCAGCAGAAAAATTAAAAAACTTTTGCAGTTCTTGTTTACATCAAATGGTTCTTGGAACATATAGGGTCATGCTGGTACACTAAAACATTACACTGTTGTTTTTTAAACAAACAATGGACAGGGTTTTAAATAAAAGTATTGAATGGTCCCAGGATTTTTCTCAAAACATTCAATAACTTTCACTTTTTCGGACTGCTCATTTTGCTGCTTGTACCATGCGTGTCAGAATGTAGGGCTGTCGAGGTTTGTCGGAATATATGGTAGACCCCGTTTTGTCCGTCATGCCAGGTCATTGATCATTTCTTTTATCAAACAATAGACCGGGCTTTGGGAAAATGTAATGAATGGTCCCATCATGTTTCTCAAAACATTCAATCTTTTTACTTTCCCGGACTGCTAATTGCGCTGGGCTAATTCCACCATCAGCCGTTCATGAAATATAATTTGCACCACTGACCCATTTGGCAAATGTACCCTACCACGCCATCACACCATGTAGCATGTCCAATCGATGCTAGTTTGCATCAACTATTTAAGGTTTTCAGCTTGTTTTGTTTTCAATGAATGATATATTCAATGATCACAATGAGACCATGTAAGTGTCTACATTATGAATAACAACGGGAGGACCTCTGACAATCACTGTCACAAAGTCATTGTTTACCTTTGAATCAATATATACCTTCACCATGATTACATAACATAAACACGTTAACTTGACAGGATTGCCCATTCTACCACGCCTATTCTCCACAGATAAGTCTCTTATGGTAATTCACTGCAATGCAATTCACCAGCATTTCACCTATGTGGATAGTTACTTATATTATCTTCGCGGTGGAGGGAAGTATGAGCCATAAGAAGGCAGCCATGACAGGTTTTATTCTTCATCAGTCTAATCCACCATGTCGTAACGCGAACGTAAACAAACTTATACCATGTACTCTGAACGGACAAGAGGACTATAATAAACTGATATCAGTAAATCCTAACGCATCTCCTCCAGGCCAGCTGAATATCGACTGTAAAGGTGGTTCTGAGAACATGACATGTCTGCCTTTGTCATTGAAACCTTTGGAGTATGTATGTGCCTGTGCGGCAGTAAAGACTGATATAAACACAGGAATCAAGTGGAATGACAACTGGGAAGAAATCTGAGTCAGGATTAGCCATCAAGCGTAGTCTGTGTGACACACAAGCCGGCTGGTGTCTGGATGGAATTTTTAAGAAGAACCTGATGTATTTGATGGAGCACTATGCTCCCCTGGACAGCCAGATCACTTTTTCTTTTTTATTTGGTTCAGGCCTACGCTTCAGAAAGGAGACGATTAGATTTGCGTATAATGGTACAGACTGTGCATGGATTAAAGCTGTCACGGATAGCTCACCATGGGTGAAGTTTGATTTCCTACAGAGTCTTGTAGCAGTTGGTGTTAGGATGGGGAAACGATGTGATCATACTATCCAGTATGTGACGTCACTCCACGTATCTATATCTGCTGACGACGTCACCTGGTCTTATATAGGTACTGAAGTACAGGCTGTGTATGAAGGTAACCTCTTCACCTGGTGGTTTGACAGGGATGTCTCATCACGCTACTGGAGAATCGAACCTGTAACCTATATGGGCCATCCAGCTATGCAGGTTGATTTTATAGGATACATCGAAGGGACATAAGGTCATATAATGGGCGTACAGGGTCTAGGAACAATATAACGTAAATCCACAGGGACTGAATCAGTCCTTCGTGATAAATAATAATATAAAACATTATCGAATAAAGCCGGATGTATCGTTCTGTTCTACAACTGAGAGTATTCCAGTCAGAGAACATATTGAATTCTAAGCCCCACCTGTACACTCGATGTCCAGTCCCCCCCCCCCCTATTGTGTGTGTCATGTCAGACAATTGCACCACGGAAAGAAAGCGGAGCGGAGAAGAGAGAAGACAACGAAACCTCAATAATAAATAACTAATTTAACAGTGTTTATGGAAACAATGAGTCTACAAATCCCCGTGGATACGTACTGGTAATTAACTAATATAATAAATTTACCAAATTTAAAATAATTAACTGCTTATGGAGTCTACAAAGCCCCGTGGATCTGTGGATACGTACTGGTATGTCTTGTGGAACAGCAAAGTTCTTCTTTTCCACCCAGGACACACATGACATTTATTTCAATAAAAACGGTAAATAACTCGTGATTTCATGGATGGCAAATATACCATCTGACTGTGAAAGAAAAGTCAACACTCAGACAGCTCTCATTCTACCATAAGCCCCAGTGTCCAGAGCAAACCATCTAAAAACCTGAAGTTCACACATCACCGGGTATCACAGAGGAAGTTACAGCTTCTGTACCTAGTGTGAGACAATGGGGGTCCAGGATATGGTGAATACTAGAACAGCAAGAAATAGACCTAGGTTCATCCAAACCACATACGACCCGGAACTCATATCTGACTTTGACTCGGACTAGCGAACGGATTACGACCTTGAAATAACAACGAACTATTCTCAATGTGCAAACGATGCAAGAACTTCATGTGAAGGAAATGCAAGTGTGTTTAATATAAGTACTCCCTAATAATATATGCTGTCTGAAAAGCAAACTGAAGGCGCCAGATTTTAAAGAGACAATAGCTTGCCATAACATGGTAGTTCCGACTGAAACAACATTAGATGATCTTGATACCATTCGTATTTAAACAATTTCAAGTTGATAAACAATAATCGAAAATATAGGTGCGATTTAAATGTAGGTGCAATTTAAAGACACTCGATCTCTGGCTATAAAACTAGAAATTGTCAGAGACTACCAGTATCTTGGTCTTAATTTAAATTCCAATGGGAATGTTAACAAAGCTAAACAACTATTATATCACAATGATAGTAGGGCAATGTTATCTTTACTACGTAAAGCTAGATCTTTATTTTTACCTATTGATGTTCTTTTTAATCATATAGTTGTTCCAATTATTACATGTACATAATTATGATTGCGAAATATAGGGAAGTGAGAGCTACCTAGGATATTATCGAGAAACTACAAGATTTTGTTAAAATACATATAAATGTCACCAAATTTACCTAACCAATTATGGTGTACGGGAAGTCGATACTCCTCCCCTAATTGTGAATATGAACACTAGATTGGGGATTTCAAAGCTTATCACCTGCGACGATAATAACAGATGCAACTAGACAGTCAGAAAATGCAAACCTCCGCCGAAAGTAATGATAGCAATCCGGATCGTAGTCTGGATTATCCCCCAAATTTAATGACTTTAATCCGGATCATAGATCATGCACAAAATCGAATCAATTATTCCTTGGCCCGAGACACATCTGGTAAAAGTTTCATCCGAATCCGTTGATTACTTACTAAGTAATCCGAGGGACGGACATATATATGTACCTCTCTGAGGAGGTAAAGAAAATATCCTCACTAATATACAGATTTTTACTTAAATTGCATGTTTTTCATATTTATAGTTCACCTTGGCTATACCCTGATACCGGCAAGCCGTAATAGCTTGGACAGTCAATTTTGTGAAACGCAGCACCTCACGTCACCCAAAACCGTGTTAAATGGCTACTTGGTGGAATAATGTTATATAAGTCACCCCTCCCCCATCCTTCATTGTATTAGATTGTTAGGTGAAGACATTGCAGGGCAAGGCTTTTGAGTTTCACAGAAAAAAACTGTGATTTTGTGACATTTAATTCAACAGAAATGAACGAATCTGGGAACCTTAAAAACCACTTTCACTTTTGAAATTTACTTGATCTCTTTATCAGGTATGCTGAAAATTATATTTAGGGCCTACTAAATTCCGCTGCAGAAATCATAAGCTGCTGATAGAGACTGGTTGTAGAGCACGTGTTCTTCGAGACACCCGTGTGTGTACTATACAGCTAAATATGACATTACACCAAGACACATTGGTGATGCATTTCACTACTTATTTGCATGATTTTTTTGGTACTGGAGAGAAAAACACTCCTCTTAAAACAATACAATACAAATCCTTTCACGTTGAAGCTTCACGAATCGCTAAATGTTTCTTCTGGCAATATCTAAAATTAAGAATATTTTTTATTTAATTCGCCTGTCACTTAATGGTCAGCTTGATATGTTATTGTATGTTTCTAAGACAGCCTGTCATTGAATGATTACACCACATTTTAAACCCCGGCTTTGCCTGGCACTGCATGTCTTCTATTTATACGACACCAGTAATAAACACTTGTTTACTTCACTTGTCGTGCAGTTAATGGTTTTTAGTGACCATGTAAAGCCTGGTATAGACCTAATCTTCAAAGCAGCTCCAATTTTCGTTTTAATTTTGTAACGAAGTAGTGTATCCCACAGATCATGATTTTTTTTAATACTTTTATCAACTTGACAAGATATTTCTATGAAGCCGCTTAAAACCCAAACACACTTTTTGTATACCTAAAAACTGCTAAAGTACGTTTGCATGCTCCTACAACATTGGGCCAGATGTTGATGTCGTCGGTGAAAAGAGAAAGGCACTATAAGGTTTATACCAGAACTAGTGCATAATCTCACGTCAGCCCTCGCGCTGCGCGCTCCTATGATGTCGTCGGCCCAGCGTTGAACAGACAATCGGTGCTGTGGGGGAACCCCCCCCCCCCCAGATCATCGCGTTCCCAGAGCAATTTAAGGCGGCTTTTGATGTAAGCAATGTGGTTACTTTGATCATGCCGTCTGAGATGGTCAGTGGTCTGATGTGCTCTATGGTGTACACAAACTTGTTTACATGACAATACGTCTTGGAAATGAAGCTAGTTTCGTCTTTTTCGGTGCTTTACCATTGTTTTTTTTTACGTTTTTGTATTTTATTTAAGATTAGTGGGCTATATAGCTTCATTAAAATAACATTTTCCAAATTAATAAAATTTAAAAATTCTCATCCCAAGGAGTTCCCTTGAGGTTGTATTTTTTTATTTTAAATTAAAGCCCATTTTTGCAATGTTGGTAATAGCGGCTATTCTCGGCTGAACAAGAGGCCTGAACACCCCTCATTTCCATATCATAGGGAATGTGATTGCAAAATTTGAATAATTTATACTTTAAGTTTTGCGCCCACCCCCAACAAAAAAATTAGGAAGTTAACCTCTGGCGGCCATTTTGAATTCTGGTTATATCTTTAAAAAAACACTTGCATATCCCAATGTTGTTAGGAATGTGATGTTTATATTTCAAAACAAATTGACCAGTAGTTTTTGCGCCTACAAGAAAACGTGACGCCGGCGCGACTAAATCCAATGTTGACCCGCCGTCTACGACGTTGGGCCAACATTGGTCAAACATTTGGGTATATGTGTCGTGTTTGCTGGGATATTATTGCGTCACGCTGAATCAGATGCTCGTCTCATACACCATTCCTGATAATTTAGCCTGACGGAGCAGCGTAGCTGGATGTCAAAAATTGTATCTTCTATGCCCAAATCCTAGATATCGACATCCTGGGTTCGTCAGTTGAAGCTGTTTCGTCTGAAGACAATAAAGTCACCTTGGGCGTGGTGCACGAAAAGTGGTTAAATTGGTTAGCATCTGTATCCAAAAAAAAAAAATATCCGTGATTTGGCTCAAAATATACATATAAATAAAGCCACTTATATAAACTGATACAGTTATAGACTGTATTCTTAAAAATGTACTATCTTAGTCAAGCAGTGTTTATACAAACTCATTGAAATCAGTAAACATGTCAGTTAGTGGACGGACCTGACACATAAGATATCTCCCTGAAAGCAATATGAAATTTACATAGAAAAACTGTTATTACTGAAAAAACAAACCTGCTTTTAA
Organism: Flabesymbios commensalis; assembly: GCA_964017125.1. Lineage (NCBI taxonomy): Eukaryota > Metazoa > Annelida > Polychaeta > Terebellida > Flabelligeridae > Flabesymbios > Flabesymbios commensalis. Next base: position 39,799,372 of record OZ024905.1, on the reverse strand, counting down.
ATGGTCTATTTAATGATGTTCCATTAAATTTAATACTAAATTTTAACTTTGCTCGCACATTTGTTACAAAATCTTACAAAGTCAGCCGGATACAGGTATTATCAGTCTGATTAGATTAATGTCAACTAGCTCCAAATATTATTTGATAGATAAGATAAAGCATATGTTGTACACAGCTCTATGTGAAAGTATTTGAATAAATACATATGTATTCCTTAACCAGCCATTAAAAATCAGCTACATAGTTTGCTAGGAATATCTATATAGCATCTAAGTGATCTGAACCAGAGTAAATAGTCTGTTATCGCCCTTTTACACTGTAAATTCATGCTAAGATATCTGATATAAATGTAGGTTTTGAAAAACACAAATATGTTAAAATCCAAAATTGTGATATATTGCTATTTTAATAATCTAAATTGCTTCACATGGTGCTAGGATACTTTAGAAATGGTCAAAACATTATCTGTTAAATACCAGTGCTTGATAAAGAGCGTAGATTAGACTTTCTAAAATCGTGTCACGTCCGTCCCCCTGGAAACTATCTTTGTTGTTGCCGAGTAGAAAACAGTTCTAAATATAATATGAACTATTTTAAAATATGCATATAATATAAATTATTACATTTCAGCTTTATTCCACTATGATCCTGACAGTTTATTCAAGATTTTACGTGTAAATACATATTATGGGGGACGGACGTGACAGGGTGGGGATGGACGTGACAGCCATATTTGTGCTATCTGCCAGAAATCTTCTTAAAATTTATCCATTCACAGTTGCTATAATTAACATATCACCTGAAGACTACATAATCACCAAATCGTCAATGACAAATATTTCTGCTTCCTTGATTGTCACCGGGGGGGACGGACGTGACAGATTTTTTTTGTGAATTTTGCCGTCTAGACACCCCAACATCTAGCTAAAACTTTATTTGTATACATATATTTTTATATCTGCTGTTCATATACACATATTATGTCATATAATAAAAACAAAATATAAACTATTAAGTGATAATTAATAATTTTAGATGATTAAATAAATAAATAAGTCGAAATGCTTGAAAAAACGTTACAAGGATATCGTTTTACATTTCAAATCAAACTGACCTAAATAATTGAACTAGATGCACATGGTATACCTTAAGTTGAAGGTATTTTTATGTAGTGTTATATAGGATTTGCTGTCTAATGTAATAATGCACAATTTCTATATGGCAATGATATTTAAAAAAAAATAAAAAATTGATGCTAACTCGTAACAGTGCATTTTTGACCATTTTTGGTGATCCATATGCTATTTTCACTTTTTTTGCTGATTTAAACTCGCTAAAAAGTGTCATTTAGCTCGAATGTATGCCCAAGTTCATTTTCAATCAGCTTCAGTCTGTATTTGCTGTGTATATTTAGAATAATTGCATCCGTAACATGATTTAATAGAATTTGACCACTTTTTGTGCCTCAGGCCCTTGGTTTTAAAGTGTCGTATCCGCCAGATACGACACTTTAATACCAAGGTGACGATATGTGAGCATACGTGTCAAGGCAAGTCTCTGTGTGCTGCAAATATAATTTTAGAAATTCATTTATGTGTGCAGATTTTGCACTATACGTGTAAACAAAGTAATCACGGAATTCTAATCCCTGGAAAATGTTAGGCCCTGCTCGATTCGCACTGATCCCAAAATAGTTTAGTAATCCGGTTTGCTTCGGTTTGTGTGCCCGAAGCGAGCGCTACGTATTGAGAGCAGCACAGTTGCCGCCAATCTAGAAATAGTTTGAACCAAAGAAACCATCAGAATTGGCAAACGGATTACAGATCCAAATTTACAGCCAATGTAAAAACTGTTTGAGCCAAAGAACTGGATGGTTTGCCAAACCGATACATGATCCAACGACCAAAAACCTTCATGGAGGCAGGTTTGATAGTTTGGTCAATCCAGTTCTAGTTTGGACTGATCTGGTGCGTATCAAATTTTGGCCTAAGTCTGAGCCGGCGACGCACGTAAAGTGCGGTAAGGTTAGGAGTCATCTCAAGTTGATTGTTATTAAAGGTCAGAGTGTACAGCAGTAAAGTGGTCATGTGACACACCTCGCGGGTATTACAGCCGCCGGTAAACAATCCCTGGGCGATTTGGCAGATTACAGCCCGGAAACGGCCAGCGACTGACCGCCCTGGCCAGACAACACACGCTGAAACAACGTTGGATAACAGTAAATCAATATTGGTTCAATAACCAGTCATCCTTATTAAAAAAAATACACCAGAACAAACCAATTTACAGTTGGGCAAGCGTCGTAGACGGTGGCCCAACAGTAAATTAACATTGGTTCAATGGCCCGCCCATCAAACACAAGAAGTTTAGCCAATGTTGTTTTGATGTTGGGCCAGTGGCATAGACCGTGGGTCAATAGTAAGTCAACCTTCCTATTTCAGCAAACACAATCTATATTGAAACAATGTTGGCTTACTGTTGGGCCAGCATCTAAGGTGCTTGCCCAACAGTAAACCAACAATGGCCCAGAATTTCGCGTTTGCTCGGATGTCTGATATATAGTGTGGGTACAGACACGTAGGCGGGGTCCAGAGAGGGGTCAAACAGATATTGTGGGAAATAATGGAAGCAGTATTCATTTGTACATGGAAAAGGGCAGACGTGGAAATGCACTGTAATATTAAAAGCCACGAGAGCTCACATACATAGAGGCGTGGTAACGCAAGCCACGAGAGCTCACATACATAGAGACGTGGTAATGCACTGCAATATTACAAGCCACGAGAGCTCACATACATAGAGACGTGGCAATGCACTGTAATTTTATAAGCAACGAGAGCTCACATACATAGGGACGTGGTAACGCACTGTAATATTATAAGCCGTTAGGACTCACATATATGGGTAAAACCAAAAATTGGGGTAATTTTACATAAAATTATTGTCCCCAGGACTTAAAAGGTCCGCATTTTGATTTAAATATAATAATATTAAAAATAAATGGTGCAACTTCACGTTTAGGCATTACTACTTAATAATGTTTAGATTATTTGTAAAAAAAAAAATATATATATGGTTTTATAAGAGCTCTATGTCATGGAAACGTGGAAAATGGCATGTCCCCAGAGAAAATTCCACTATTTAAAACTTCACTGTAGGATACAAAATCACAATATAATTCTAACAATTACATTTCATGGCTAGATATTGTTCACTTTAACTAATCAATGATCAAAATTCGACTTAAAATTGATATCGATATAAATAATTTTGATGAATATACATGTCCCCACATTTGCACTCTACTCCGTTACCATTATTGTAGCATGCCCCATCAAGTGAATAATCATGAACTAAAATTATATCAAGTGTAGTTTGACACACTAAAGGGCCTTATACGAGTTTTTCACCTTGAAAGAATTAATATTGTTGAGTGACAAGTTATTCGAAACAGGTATTACCAAAAAGTTAGAAAATATACTTTTGTTTTTACTACTCCGTTCCTAGCCTTGTGGGTATAAAAACGTGTTGGGTTTTATGATTGTATGCCTACAACAGTTGCTATGGGGACTATTTCCACCCGTATGATATATTTTTGAATTATTGCCCAGATCTTTTCATTAATCCCTAGAATACTTTTAATTTTACTACTCCGTTCCACTCTACTCCGTTACCAAGAAAAGGGAACGGAGTGGTGAATTGTCAAATTTTATGGGTTTTACAGTCACAATGATTGATGATATAGTCTTTTAAAACATAGCTCGTTGTCCCCATATTAATAGAGCACCCATTTGTGATCGATGTTATGATAAGAAAATATACAGTTTATATTTATGTCGAGCCAAACATTTGGTAACGGAGTTGAGTATTTTTTTGCTTGGTAACGGAGTTGAAATAAAGATTTTTGTTCATCCCATCAGTTCTTTTTTAAATTTTTAGCAGTTTTGATGTACGATTGTTTAGTATTATGTTTCAATTAGGATATCACGTTTAAAAGTGTGATGTCAAGTTAAACAAAGTAACAGAATTTTTTAAATGGTTTGGATTTGGTAACGGAGTAGTAAGTGGAATGCTGCAACTTTTTTTAAATGATTTTTTTAAGCAAAAAAAAAAATTTCTAGCGCAGCCAGTGGCTTTTTCATGCTCTATTGGGGTCAGTGCACCAAACCTATAAAGTGGTTTTCCTCCTTTTTGATGGTCACCTCACTGCCATTTTTGATGCTACAAAGTTACCCCAATTTTTGGTTTTACCCATATATAGACGTGGTAATACGCACTGTAATATTATAAGACGCGAGAGAGCACATGCATAGAGACGTGGCAATGCACTGTAATATTATAAGCCACGAGAGCTCACATACATAGGGACGTGGTAACGCACTGTAATATTATAAGCCGTTAGGACTCACATACATAGCGACGTGGTAATACGCACTGTAATATTATAAGACGCGAGAGAGTACATGCATAGAGACGTGGCAATGCACTGTAATATTATAAGCCACGAGAGCTCACATACATAGAGAAGTATTAATGCACTGTACTATTATAAGCCAACAGACATATCTACAGATCCGTGAAATCTAACATATAGTACATACAGACGAGGAAATGTATTGTAACATTATGACCAGTAGGAACTCACATAGACACATAATGCCCTGCGAGATTATGAGGCATGAGAACTCAAATACACACGTTGACGGGATAGTGTACTATGGCACCGTGAGTCGTGATAGCTCACATACTGAAAGTTTGGTATTATTATGAGCCGTTAGACATTGTTCCGGCTCACCTGTATACACGTTGACGTGATAGTGTATTATGACTTTATATATTATATTATTTTAGACATTATATTATTATGACATTATATTAGAGCCGTTGAAGTTCATATACATAGTGTACGTGGTAAGGCATTATGACATTATGCGCCGTTAGATTTCACCTATATACACACGTTGACGTGGCAATGCACTATGACATTATGAGCTGTTAGAGCTCACACCTAGACACGTTAACGTGGTAATGTACTATAACATTATAGCATGTGAGATATACATTATATCACATGTACATACGTTGACATGGTAATGCACTATGACATCACAGGCCATTAGAGCTCACATGTACATACGTTGACGTGGTAATGCACTATGACATAATGAGCTCACAGGCCATTTGAGCTCGCATACATGTACATACGTTGACATGGTAATGCACTATGACATCACAGGTCATTAGAGCTCACACACATGTACATACGTTGCCGTGGTAATGCACTATGACATAATGAGCCGTTGGAGCTCACACCTAAACACGTTAATGTGGTAATGTACTTTAACATTATAGCATGTGAGATATACATTTTCTCACATGTACATACGTTGACATGGTAATGCACTATGACATCACAGGCCATTAGAGCTCACATGTAAATACGTTGACGTGGTAATGCCCTATGACATAATGAGCCGTTGGAGCTCACATGTACACACGTTGACGTGGTAATGCAGTATGACATAATGAGCCGTTGGAGCTCTCATGTACACACGTTGACGTGGTAATGCCCTATGACACAATGAGCCGTTGGAGCTCACATGTACAAACGTTGACGTGGTAATGCACTATGCCATAATGAGCCGTGAGCCCATCAAACACGAGATGTTCACCCGATGTCGATTTAAGGTTGGTACGCCGTCTGCGACGCTGGCCCATCATTAAACCAGCTCTCTCTTTATGTCCATGAAATTGATCAGTTCAATGTCAATGTGGCCGCAATCTGAACATGGCACAAGGGTACAAAAATAGTCTTAATTAGTCACACTACCCCTTTCATAGATACTAGTGGAGGTGGTTATGATATTGATACATGTCTCTGTATATAGGCATATACCAGCAAACACAAAACATTAGTATACATTTATACAATGTTGTTTGCTGGCCGAGATTGTATAAATGTTATACAAATGTGTTTTGTTTGCTGGGATTATATTTTATTTCCTGTACATCAGTTTGAGTGTCGTTACTATACCCCGATCCGTAGTCAATACTAATATACAAATGTAATTCCTTCGTAGAGAAAATACGAACAACGCACTGGAGTCGCACGTATCTGTGAGAGTGGTTATTATTGAAATTGATACTTTTATTATATTTCATTGTACGTGTATATGTATCTGTGTATTAACCCTTATCATGCTAGGTTATTTTTTTAAATTTTTTAGCTACTTGAGGTTGTGTTTCGCTACCGCGACCCACAACCTCAAGAGGCTGAAAATTACTCATATTTGTTTAATTTGAGCACATACATTCCTTGTCTTGATATTTAGACACACATTTCATTCCCAATAACAGGTATTTGGTCGACTAATAAAACAGAATAAAAACGACAATAGTCGTGATCAGCAGGATGAGGGTTGGTAATAACAGAAGCTGTGCGAGCCCGACTGGGAGGTGGGAAAGATTATACTGTGACATTTAGACAATTTGACCCTGTCCACAGTCCACACTGCCTTTTAGGGCACAGTGTGGTCTTCATGGTCAATGTAGCTCTTATGCCCCCGCAACATCAGGCCACGTTTCCACAGCACTATGTCCACAACAAATGGGAGGATACAGTAAGGACTTGTCCAACGTCGTGGGAACGCAGTAGAAACTGGATACAACATGATTTGGTGTCCATGGACGTTGTCGAGCAATGGACATGTTCGAAAAATTATGAAGCAAGGTCGTGGTCGAAACAGGACGCAGTAAGAACGTTCTGAGAAGGGCATGCGATCTTTCCCGTCCATGCCACGTTTGTACTATAATCAAGTTGCTACGAGGTTTTGGTTACGTCGTTACTGCGTCAATACCATTGTTACTACGTCCTTATGAATGTCGCACGGCGTTCTGACCTGACTACGTCCTCCCTACGTAAATTTTGAACAGGGTTCAATGTTCCTCCACGTCCTCCGCGTCCATGGAGACCATATCACGTCTTCATCGGTTTTTACTGCGTTCCCACGAGGTTGTGCAAGTCCTTACTGCGTTCTTGTTGTTTTTTTGTGGACGTCGTGGAAGTTTGGCCTGGTGTGACGGGGGCATAATACTAGGATGATATAAGATACACAAAAAAATAATGATAATGTCTCAGCATAGGGATAAACGTTTTGAAAAAGGGTGTGGACGGTGAGATTTCTGAGCAGTCATGACCTGCCAGTGTGCGCGACCAAAAATATGAAAAGATGGCGGATTCAAACCTAATATCTAAATAGGTCAAAACAGTCACGTGCAGAGATGCACAAAGCTGATAGGCTTGCCAAAAGGCAACACGTGATGGGACACACAGCTCCAAGAGGCTCACTTATATACGAACCACTAGGAGCCAAACGAACAACGCTTTAAACCACCAGCGCTGTATGGCAGCAGCCACTCTCCCAAAAATCACAAAGTGAGACTTTACCCTTTCAAGCCTGAGTTTACCATAATCATCTTCTCCCACTACAAGTCGCGAATTGCTGCCGCAATTCTCGACTTGTAGCGGATTAAGATGATTTGATGTGGTTTAAAAATTAAAGAAAATTGCCATGTATTGGTAAACCAGTGTTATGGGAATTTTCGTTCTAAAACCTTTGGTTGTAGGAAAATTAAGTCTGTTTTCAGGGATGTAAAATGATGCTTTGATGCATCGTGAGGGCTCAAAGGGTTAACTAATCATTACATTTATGATTTACTGGCGACTGTACACCACAGGACCAGTATGCGTCTGGCCTGTGCATGACGGCTGTTGATCATATTTATTTAGTATGCTTTTTCATGGTACTTTGACGTTTTTGTACAAAACCTCCAGAACAAATGAACATTTTGACATTATTCATAATGACCTCGGAGAACCCAGTGACAGCGTGGTAAACGCTTGGTGAACACGTGGAACAAATTGGTTGGACAGATTAGAAAGTATAGTAAACACGGAAGGAAGTACGTGAAGGACGTGATCATCTGCGTGGTAAGGAACTAGTGATGACCTTTCAGTCGTAGTGTAAACCTGAATTGGACGTAGCAAGGACGCAGAAAGGACGTAGTATGAACGTGAAATAAGCTTATTTTATATTCTGATCACTCCTGCGCTGCGCTCAATCAACTTTCATATTTTGTGTTGAGCTTGCATGGGAACGTGCCATGGCCTGGTGAAAAAATGAAATCAATGGGGTTTTAGGCCACCTCCATACACAGGATTCGAAATTCGAACCCTGGCGGTCTGAGGCAGAGCACGCTACCTCTCGGTCACAGAGGCTCTCCACAATATTGAATCTTCACGAGTGAGCGGGGCAGAAACATAGTATTTCTTTAAAACATGGAGACCAGAGTGGGGCTCGAGCCCGCGATCTCCGACTTTCCAAGCAGCCAGCTCTAACCAATGCACCAGGGCCCCCGCCCAACGTGACCTGTTATAACGGGAAGCACTACATTAATGTAGTGCCCCCGTCATATACCATGCAGGCCACGTTCACACGTCCTCTAATTCGGGATGGTGACTCCTCTTACCCATGTTGTCCTCTTCTGGGGATCAGATCCGGCGTTTTCAAAGCGGTTGGGCAAGGTGATCTCGACCAATCCCATTTCTAAGATCTAGGTCTGCTTTAAAAATACCGTTCCCGGTGGTCTAGTAGCACAATGGTCCACATATAACCAACCACACTTAATGACTGGTTAATGTCAGTCAGAACAGTAACCAGACGATGTACAAATAAAACTGGAAATGTCAAATGCATTATGCGGGATAATAAGTACACCGAATGTGGACCTGCATCAAGTTAACATTTTGATTCCAAATCATAACTACTATTTAATTTTAAATCGCTTTGTTATCATATTAACTGTTTTTGGGAGTGCAAATGATTGGTTTTAAATTGAACATGAGTAGCTTAACCACAGGTGGCGCCACTCGCATGAGCTCGGCCTCAGACCGCCAGGGCTCGAATTTCGAATCCTGTGTCTGGAGGACAGTGTCATCTCAATCATCTCACCATCCTCAGGAGGTTCTCCTGGCCCAGTTTAGCCTATATGTGCACAAAGGTGGCCTAAAGCCCGATTCATTTCATTTCACTCGCATGAACTGTAGTCGAGCATACAATGAAGGCTTGCAATGAAGGTATGGAAGCGATGTCACACATTTTACATGTTTTAATCATACCTTTAAATAGACCTCCATAAACGCCCGAGTTTATTATATTTATCCGACAATAATATGTTGAAATAAACATAATTTTAATGTCATTAGTAACACTGTTTGACAGTAGGAAGCGTTTTATTGATCTTAACCGAAAAACACATTTCTAGATTCATTTTGCATGTTTGAGCTGTGAAGAATGGACAATTTGTATGTCTGTGATATCACTCTCATACCTTCATTGCATGCTAAATTATGAGTTCATGCGAGTGACGCCAGCTGTTGTTCAACCACTTGAAGTTGTGGGTCGCAATAGACACCTTGGCAGTAAAAGATGTAATGCAAAGTGTGGACGGATAAATTCGGCTGTCGATTGACATAGACTTACCTCGGGTACATAAAAAAAAGCGAGTTGGGTTAGGGTCATCATGGTCATAGTCTAGTTTCCTTGAGGACACTAAAGAAGTGACCCAAGGCATTCAAAATAACTACATATGTAGTTATTTTGAATGCCTTGGGTTACTTCTTTAGTGTCCTCCTGCCCAAGTTACCTTGACCTGTCTGTCGGCAAGTATATGTATCTACGGTTGACATGATGATCTGCATATTAGTACGTCCCCACAGGCCAGTAGGCACTTACTAATGGGTAACATAAGAACTGACTGATTGGCACGCTGATTGTCGCCATACACCACCTGATTGTATCAGACTCATTAAATCCTGTCCAATTACATACAGTATAAACAACCTCGTATATCATATTATGAGAATATCGTCCGCCAGTGAGTGTTAAAAATTACACGCATTGGATTCAGTGTTTAACACTTTCTGATCAATTTCAACATATGTCACCACATGTCGACGGTTTCCTTCATTCAGTTGGTTAACTATGAAAGTGTGGCTCTGGTGTAGTGGTTAAACACTGCTGCTTGTCACGCTGGAGCCTGCTATTCGGGCTTAAAAAACAAAATTGGGATTTGAGGAGCCAGCGTTACCGGGGGTAGCGTGCTTGGCGTAAGGCGCCAGGGATCGAATTTCAAATCCTGTGTCCGGAGGGCAATGTCATAAAATGTTGATTTAGATCACCAACCTCAGGTGGTTCTCCTGACCTAGTTTAGCCTGTGCGGCACTCAGATCCACACCTTCGTCGACAGCTGTGGCGAGTCTTCTTCATTTATGGGGTACATGTCCACACAATTATGTTAAAAGCAATAATGCAGCATATGTGACTATCTTTACAATAAATTACACAATTTACAAATGAAATGGGTCAACGTCTCGTGTTTGCTGGTTACGTATGAAATAGTGACAAAGCTAACAGTCGCGACGCTAATTCTACAATATTTGTAAATTGCATAGCTCAATGAAACTGAATTGAGTATAGGCCTACTTATGATACTAGTAACAAAGGATTGGTAACCCTTACAGCGCGGGGATCGACTTTAGTCGTCAGAATCGACGTCTGTGGACGTCAGATTCTGACGACTAAAGTCGATCCCCGCACTGCAAGAGTAAAAATATTTCTAATGGCCGTAGACCCATAACATAGGTAGGAATTCAAATGAATCAGAAACAGCTAACTAAGATAATCATGATGATTCCAAAGTAAAAAAAAATACTTTGGTCTCCATAGTTTATACAAAAAATTGGCAGCGCTTCAAGGATTGATAAGTACAGTTATCATGGTTATATAAATCACGATGTTTGGATTGACCTATCAGTAAATTACTCCCAATAAAACTGGACTGACTAACCAAGGAATAATACTAATACAGTAATCACGACGTATGGATTGACCTATCAGCTATTTTGGACACATTTCAACTGATGACATGGCCATGTTCTATCTGATGAATCATAGGCTGCGGGTCGCATGGAAGCAGAGGGGATAATCATGATAAAGATCGTCTACTATGGCGAGCGTCCGCAAATAGAACCAGATTATCAGAATATCCCTGAAGAACACTCCAAGGCTGCTCAGATTAAGCCACATATAGATCCCCATAAATACCGGGCCACGTGTCAGACAGGGCGTAATTTACGGGATTTCTGCGGCTTATTCTAGAAAGGAATATTTAGCCTGTCTCTGTTCAGATCCACTGCTGTCGTGTATTATGAACTTTGACTGTAGTGTTAGGCAGTAAAATCGAGATGTTATCTTTAACTCCATCTCAATCTCTACTTAAACTGGGTAAATGTAACCCTCATGTTTTTCTCAGACTACACTGCTATAGTACAGTACACAATCCATCTCTATTCAAATCTCACTGCTGTTCAGTACATAACCCATCAATATTCAGAACCCACTGCTGTACAGTACACAAATGCAACATGTTTCGATTCAGACCACACTGGTGATTAGATGTACAGTTGCATAAACCATCTCTATTCAGACAATAGTGCTGATGCACAGTACACAACCCATCTCTATTCAAACCCCACTGCTGTACAGTACACAATCCATCTCTATTCTAACCCCACTGCTGTACAGTACATAACCCATCTCCATTCAGACCCCACTGCTGTACAATGCACAAACCCGTCTCTATTCAAACCACACTGATGTACAGTACATAACCCATCTCTATTCAAACCCCACTGCTATACAGTACATAACCCATCTCTATTCAAACCCCACTGCTGTACAATACACAAATGCAACCTGTCTCGATTCAGACCACACTGCTAATGTACAGTGCAAAACCCATCTCTATACAAACCCCACTGCTGTACAGGACATAACCCATCTCTATTCAAACCCCCACTGCTGTACAGTACATAACCCATCTCTATTCAAACCCCCACTGCTGTACAGTACATAACCCATTTCTATTCAAACCCCACTGCTGTGCAGTACACAACCCATCTCTATTCAAACCCCACTGCTGTACAATACACAAATGCAACCTGTCTCGATTCAGACCACACTGCTAATGTACAGTGCAAAACCCATCTCTATTCAAACCCCACTGCTGTACAGTACATAACCCATCTCTATTCAAACCCCCACTGCTGTATAGTACATAATCCATTTCTATTCAAACCCCACTGCTGTGCAGTACACAACCCATCTCTTTTCAAACCCCACTGCTGTACAATACACAAATGCAACCTGTCTCAATTCAGACCACACTGCTAATGTACAGTGCAAAACCCATCTCTATTCAGACCCCACTGCTGTACAGTACACAACCCATCTCTATTAAGGTCCCACTGCTGTACAGTACATAACCCATCTCTACTCAAACCCCACTGCTGTATAGTACATAACCCATCTCCCACTGCTGTACAGTGCACAACCCGTCTCGATTAAGACCCCACTGCAGTAGTACAGTACAGAACAGCCACCCTATCTCCATTCAAATCCCACTGCTATTACAGTACACAAATGCAACCTGTCTCGATTCAGAATGTACAGTGCATAACTCATCTCTATTCAGACCCCACAGCTCTACAGTACATAACCCTATTTCTATTATTTATTGGATCGAGTATAGTACTCTAGATTTAGTAATTAAATATGTTGCAAGACAACTAATCAACAAGGAATTAATTAAAGCAAATTGTATTCAGAAAAAGCGAAATTTCCGCTGGCATTATGAATGCTGGATAATTAGATAATAATGGCATACCGCTACGTGCGACTGATCCAACAATATTATTATAGTTAAAATACCTATTTTATTACGAATACTTCACGACTGTAATTTTTACAATATACCATACAAAAATGTTATGTTCCGTTCATTTTCCTGTGGTGTACGCATAAGATGTTCTACGTTTACTGGCAGAACGGGTTGGTACACAAATATATAAGAATATATTTACACAGTTTATTCAACCCTTTAACCCTTTAACCGCCGGTGCCGCATATATTCGGGTTTTCATTTTTTTATTAGCACATTGAGTACCACCTTTTAAACATGGTAAAGATAAAATGTGACATCAATCAGCAATATTTGAAAACAGTTGACCTCCATTTTGTCAAATCTGAATAATTTTCACTCACTTTAAATTGTGTATCGCGTGAGCGAGACACAACTTCAAGTGGGTGAAATTCAGATTGAATAATTTGGAGATTAAAGGGTTGAAAAGTATCATTTAAGTTCCCTGAACACTGAGTAAATGTTGTGCGCCTCTGGGTTTTAGAACGATATTTTTAAGAAACTGTTTCAACAATATGACAAAAGTATTTTAATTAGTCTCCCACTTGAAGTCATCTTCATCCACCACTGCAAGTGAGATGTTGTGTAATCAACTCAAAATGTTGGATTAGGACAAGTACAATAATATATAAACAGTACATAACACACATGGGTGGAAGGTACAGAGCAATAACATTGTACTATATAAGAAAAAAAATTATATATATATTTCTAGTGAAACGTGATGAGAATAATAACATTTCTAGAATTTCGTACGTGTTACCCGAGCGGTTATAAAATAGCCATATATAAATATTAAAGCTCATTCATTGTGTGCCAGTATCCCTGTGTTAGATAGACCCCCGCCCTCCTCCTGTCATATATTATACATTACACTGGTACAGGGTGGTCGTAATTACCCGGATCTATCTAAACATATGTATACATGTATTACAGCATACGCTATTGTATCTATCGATCGATGTATAATTATATTATGCATAATGTAGTTTTATGGCGATGACTATCGGATTCTAGCAATAAATTAACGATTTTCATTGCAAGTAAACAGCAAACAGCAGTAACTAAAATGTCAGCAGTTAATTACTGCTGTTTGTCATTGCATCATAAATTTGTTATTTAATTTTTTGTCATGTGGGCAAAACCATGACATTGCGACATAACAGCTATTTTTTTTAAAGCATTCAAACACAAAATTACCTCTGTTGTTAGTCAAATAACAACTTTGCTAAAAAAAAATTGTATGAATTGATAGGTATTTACAATCTTGATGAATAATTATCATATGAATTATTTCACTTAGTTTAATGATAATAGGTGATCATGGGAAGGCATGCTTTGAGGCTATACAAAGAAAACAAAAAAATGTCTTGAAGGTTTGGTTTATTCCGGGATTTATGTGTCGTGATGTATGTAATGTTTCGTACGTCACAAAAAAAATTTAATATATTTTATTATAAAGAATATTTGGTGAGCATTCCCAATATATTTTTATTAAAGTAACAAGTCTCCTATAACCCATAATATGTAAAAATGCTATAACCTTTGTATAATTAGTTAAGCTGGGAACTACCGCACAAGGATGAATTCGTGATGTAAGCAACAGGATTGTGATGTACGCAACATGAAATTTCAGTGAAAAGTATAAAATGTAACAAACGTTCACAATGTTATTTAGGAGCGTCATAAAATTAATGTGATTCTCTTTAGAAGTATATTTGATTGCATAGATGTGTAAGAATATATCTAATTAGTGATAAGTTTTTTAAATTATATTTGATATATTCCAGAAGATTTTTGCTATAATTTAATAATTTCATGTTGATGTGGGGTGAAAAATGGCTAGATTTGACAAAAATCGTTTCATAGATTATTTGCCTGTTAAATATTATGTTTGATAATTACGGTGTTATTAGAAGACCATAGAATATCATAAATATATTGCCAGCAAAGGCAAGTAATTTTGATGAACCCTCAACCCTCCAAACGCACCCCCCCCCCCCCACCAAAAAAAAAATAGATCCAATATTAGCTAGCTTACATCTTTATCTATTGTAAACATTGATATGTTGCAAAAATGCACCCAACTATGAACTGTGTGTATTATATGTATTTTATTACTTCAGATGGGATTAATTATCACAAACATTGTATCTTTGTCATCACAAACATGACTGTCAGTGACGGTGGTGGAAAATCTTTAACAATTCTTTCGCAGGGGTGATATGTAATTTAAACAGCGACTGATAGTCAACTGTCGAGGATACTGTTCTAGATATTGTCTAAACTGGTATCACAGAGAGCTCTATGTATTTCTATTAAAAGTTATCATTACTATTGATCATACAAATATTTTACATAATTTGAATGTTGAAAGCAGACATTGATTTCTAACCAATTTAAGAGCACAGAAGATTATATATCGGGAATCTGGCCATTTATTTATAAATGTAAACATTTATATAAGTTTATGTTATACTATTATAATATATATGATTTTTAAATGTGCTGTAGTTGTTACGGTGACATAACCATGTGCTAAATGTGTGACAGTGTTTCCTGTTTTAACTTCATAATTATCATACACAATTTCAAATTTAAAATGCATAAAATAGTCTATACGTTTCCAATTTAATTGCTCCTTATTTTTGCCATGTTGACGGACGTTGCATATATCACGGTAAATATGTTGCGTACATCACGCTTGTATCAACAGTTTCCAGAAAAAAACAAGAAGCTAGCGGATAAAAAGTATTTTACTGTTGAAGATAAATTGAGGGCATTAACTTGATAGAATTTAAAATATATATTTACTGACTGACTAGGCTAAAATTTTTCTAAAGTTCAAAACTAGTGTCACAACGATGTTGCATACATCACGATTGCATATTGCCGCCTGGCTACATTCCATGAATAGATTTTTCCACAATATGACCAATAGATACAACTAAAGTCAATGTGTGATTGTATGCATGTATCATATCAGGGGTTTCACTTTATATTTTATTTTGGCAGCCAACACAAAAAAATACAACTGTCACAATGTTGCATACATCACGATGGTCTTGCCCACGTATATGCTACTGTATGATTTGGAATTTGTCTATCATTTGGTGATTTAAAAAGGATGATATTTTTATGTACGTGATCCTTATCTCCAAGCCAACAATTATATGTAATTTTAAATCAATGACCTGAATATTTGACCCTTGAAAGATGATAATTTACTCTGCTTTCTGCTTGTATTTGGAGCTGGACCGATAATTTAAATTAGTGGGCCTACCAGTACGTAATGTCGTTATATACTTCTGCTACCATTTTGTTTTAGATGTCATGTCATCTGGCAAGACAAGTTGGGGAGGTGAGGAAAAATAAGATAGATTTACGGTGGCTAGTTTAGCACCATGATAATTTTTTTTTTTTCGTGGGCACGAAATACTATTTCGTGCCCACGAAAAAAAAACAAATAAAATCTTATGGTCCTAAAGCAGCCACCGTAAAGATGTCATATAACATGTATAAGTGTATATTATTACTGTATATTGCAAATATTTTATTTACAAAAAGATGTGATTACATTTTTGTGTTTACACATTCAAGTGAAGAATTGAATTTACTTTATTAAGTAAATAAATGGGCTTTACACATATACGTAAAATAAAAAAAATTGTATTTACATGTAAATAAAGAGGGTGACCGTCTCGTGTTTGCTGGGATGTATCTATAACCTGATAACGTGACATATACTATCTTTATTCCCCTGGACGGTGGGCCAACATTAAGCCAGGATTGGTACGATGTTTCATGCTCGTTGGGTATCAAGCGAATCACTTGTATTTATATGTCATCCAAAACTTTTATCAATTTATTGGAAGCGGTAACTCAAGAAAGACTGTTGTTTCAAATGCACATCTAATAATCCTTATATAATCAAGTAATGTGATGCTATTTTAAGCCTGTCATTTGCTGACTTCACGTTTTCACTTCTATCTGAGAAAAAAATAAAAGAACACAATTCTAAATTAGATTGAGCAATTTTTATATACTTGAGTTGAGTATAATTTGCTACTTATAGACTCTCTCTCTCTCTCTCTGTCTGTCTGAGTAGACGGTACATTTCAGTCACGATTTCTTGTGATAGATGTATTTTAAACACAGCAACCTTTGTATTCTGTAACTAGAGTGTCTAAGATCAGTCACAAGGAATATTGATCGCTTTCATTTTTCCCACACATGACATACATTTAGACGACAAATGCTTTCTTTTAGCCCTTGCTCAGCTCAGCTCGGCTTCGTCACAGCCAGAGCTGATGTGACCACATATTAACCCTTACAGTGCTGAATTATTTTTGTACAAAACATAGAGACCGAAGGGTTTATTTCATCAAAACTATCTTATTTAGCTCTTCCTGATTCATTTGAATACCTATGTTAAGGGTATACGACCATTATAAATATTTTAATTCTTTCAGCGCGGGGACCGTCTTTATACGTCAGAATCTGACGTCTACAGACGTCAGATTCCGACGTATGAAGACGGTCCCCGCGCTGAAAGGGTTAAAAGAACTATTCAAGAACTATTCATGACTAAGATGTCGTTTTTATTCTTAACCTTTCGCAAGCTCTTTAAAAAATATTTTCACTCACATCATGATGATCCACAACTTGGAGAGGGTGAAAAATATAAGATATGTCAGACAAATTGTCTTTAAATCTTACTCACATGTATATCCAGAGAACGTTTCATCTTCAACCATTTGTCCGTTGTGAGTTGTTGGTATAAGTTATCTTATATAAATTTTCACCCACTTGAAGTTGTGTCTCGCTACCGCGACCCACAGCTTTATGTGGGTGAAAATTACTCACTCACTATACTGGTTTTAGATATGGTAAAAAGGGTTTAGGAAAAACAATGTGAAATTCTAATAATTTGTTTATGCTAAATATGTTTGTGTGCACATAAGCCACTACCCTTGCAACGCTGAGATATTTATTTATAAACCATGGAGACCTAAGGGTTTTTCAATTAGAAATCATCATACATGTCTCAGTCATAGCTCTTTCCGCTTCATTTGAATACCTACATATAGATTTACGGCCATTATACATTTTATACATCCCTTTCAGTGCGGGAACCGTCTTTAGACGCCAGAATCTGAAGACGTCAGATTTTGACGTATAAAGACGGTCCCCGCGCTGAAAGGGGTGCTGGTCCAGCGTCGTAGACCATGGACAAACATAAACAAGCATTAGTTCAACGTCTTGCATTCTCTAGGATCGTTAATAGCCTCACCAGTGAGCAGTCTTTAGCAAAGCGCACGGCCAGAAAAACAGAATATCGAGGAAATTAATATATTGTCGGGGTGATATTGTCTGCGTCCCATTACATCACAAATCCCATTATTAACCGATACACACTGCTACAGCATCTTGATCCACATAATTATTCTATATGGGGCCGAATACAGATATTTATAATCAATCAAAAATGTATCTTGACATATATGTACAAAGAGCTGTCATGTCGGTAAGATGGCAATCGTCATGTATAACATATAACTTACTTGACTCTTTCTATTTCGTTAATTTTTTCTAAAATTTGCCTCAGTAAATAAATGATGCATTCATAGATTCATTCATTCATTCATTCATTCATTCATTCATTCATTCATTCATTCATTCATTCATTCATTCATTCATTCATCTACTGAGACTCAAGGGCAATTCTACTCACCAATGATTGAAATACAATTCACAATCAATATAATTCTCAGAGATGTAAAAGTAGATTATAACATACATTTACTGAGTAGGTCGGCAGAAACTCAAGGATATGTGTGGGACGAATGACTATAGTTGACGCACAGTTTGAAGTTATTAGTTTTTTCTCAAATGTCACGATCAACGCCCACGCACGCCCTATACGCACGCACGTTCGCGCGTTTATCATGTTCAGGTACAGATAAGAACAGTTCTGAATGCGCATGATTTACTCCAATCACTGTCATGCCTTCGGCTTCCTGAATTACAAATGGTCTGGTCATGAGCTATTATTCTATCTTCCTAAAATTAGTTATCAGTTTCACTTATATTAGACTTAACCAGTGGTATCACGAATCACATAAATGTCTGAACCTTTAATGTGCTTATTATAACAAGACAATAATTCTGCTTATCTGCTTACCTGTAAAGTAAGCATATACTGCCTTTTGGTTTTGCATGACAGACTGACAGCAATATCCACAAAACCATAAAGCTGACAATATATACACACTATCATCACCACATACTACTTCAACTGGGCACACGATACTAAGAGGTTAACCCCTACAACGTTGACATATTTTTGTATAACTATAAACCATGAAGACCAGAGCGTCGCCTCGGAGCTAAAGGATCCTATTTGACACTCGTTAGAGTGGCAGATAGGATCCTTTAGCTCCGAGGCGACGAGAGGTTTTTTCACTTTGAAGTCATCATAAAAAGCTCTTTCCGCTTCATTTGAATACCTATGTTATGGACTACGGCCATTATAAATATTTTACTCCTTCAATGTGGGGATCGACTTTACACTATGACATCTAAAGTAGATCCCCGCACTTAAAGGGTTAAAACATGCAAACAGTCAATGGTGATATTTATCCACTTAAAATTGTGTCTCGCTACGGCGATCCACATTTTCATGTGGCTCACTAGGAGTGACTACAAAAGAAGCCAGATATATGTTTAAATCTTTAGCATGTATACGTGTACCTGTATACTGACTGAAGACAATTTTCACTTTGTAAATCCACTATTCAAAGTTATAAAATGATATAAGGAACAATAGCCGCGATTTGCGCTTAAAGGGTTAACCATTAAAGCGCTGAAATATTTTTAAACAAACCAAGAGAACAAAGGGTTTTTCGATTCCAAGTCATAACAGATGTCTTAGTTAGCTCTGTACGCTTCATCTGAATACCCATCTATGTTATGGGTCTACGGAAATTATAAATATTTGACCGTTATAGTATTTTACAATACTTGTCTATGGACATGTTGACATTATTATGGATATATCAAGAAGCCAAATTAAATAGGATGATTTTGGCCTGATTGTGTCGCTTTAACATACCCGCAACAATTATACGTGCATGTACACTGTACACTGAGGGACAGCTAGAAAAAGGTGTTGATAGACTTGTAAGAGATGTCTTGTAAAATGAAGATGAATTAGGCTGTTGGTGTAGTTGAGGAAGCAGTCAGACATTAAGAATGACATGTATTCCCCATTTAGTCTGTTACCATTACCGCTAGTAATGGGCATCTCTGTGTAGTGGGCCATTTAGGCTGTGTCGAAATAGTTGGTTCTATTTTCCTTGTAGTCCGGGGGCCTATGTAGCAAATCCAGCTCCCGTGGGAACCAAATGTTTATTTTATGCCATGTGTAAAAATCAATTGTTGATAGTATAAGTGATCCAAAAAAACATGGTACCAATTTTTTACCAAGCATAAAAAAGTATTTTTTACCAAATATTAAAAAATGGTCCATTTTGACTAAAAATGTGATATTTCTCGGGTTTGTTGGTTAGAAAGCAAGGGTAATAGTACAGCAGTGTGGAAAACAAAATATACTAAAGTGCATTATATACCAAATAAAATGTGAGAATATCAGGAATTTGAATATAGCTGAGGCATTTGTGATATTTTTGCACAAATTTGACAAATGAACCCTTTGTGAACAAGGAGTCTGAAAATATAGAACCATCCACAACACTAGATTTATCACAATATTTTGCAATAATTATATATACATTTGATGATTTCTATGATACCACATTCTAGTGCTATATATTGTATCTAACATTAGCAAAAGCAAAACAACTTTTACACTGATGTCTTTAATTGATGTAATAGTTGTAGAAAAAACATTGTTGATCATTTAGGTCCTAAAATCATATAAATACAACAAACTAATGGCCTACATTGGTATGCTAAGCAATGTAGCAAATACAATAAAATGTGTTCAAGTCGATGCAAAAGAACACATTTAAATAAGTATGTACAGATAATTATGTATTTTCATTGGATTACCCAAGTTGTAATAATAACGCTAGTCAAGACTCTCATCTGCGAAACAAGATCGAACAATAAACTCTTTATGTACCAAAGTCGTAAATAAAAGTAGTTCAATGGTACCTGTTCAACATGTGCAATATGGCCAAAATGCAAAAGTAAAAAATAACATGCATGTATGTATGTTTGTGATATAGTTATTTGATCTAGTAAATACTTAACCCTTTAGCCATCATATAGCCAAAGCATTAGATATAAGTGGAAACACATGGCTGACTTTATCCATCATTCCAGTGGCGGATCTACGAATTGACAAACGGTGGGGCGCCGATGTTTTACAATAATTTTTACACACCACAATTGGCACTGCCAGTCTGTTATTTGCTCTAGAGGAGTCGGGGCATGATACCTCGGAAAAAAATAATCCAAGGTTTCAAATGGTGCATTCTAGAGCATATGAATTCATGTCCAAAATTAATGTGGTCGTTTTTGATGGTGGGGACTCAACGTGGGACCTGTGGATCCGCCACTGCATTCAGCAGCTCTGGTGCAAATATTGCCCTGTAATATTCATAGCAAATTGGAACAGAGTGATGTTGATTAACTTTCCTTACCTATACATATCTTTAACTGATGTGAGTCCATTAGACGGTGAATAAAAATAATAATGTCTTCTGTTATGAAGTTCTTGTCAATTATTTTCCCTCTGGACATAAAGTCGAACAACAAACGTTTCCCACGTAACCTTTGTGTGCTGTTTTATTTATTGTAAAATTATCTAATCCTGCTTGTAATAAAAATATATCTTTGATGAGCAAACTCTGATAATATCATATCCTGACATTTTAATACATTGTTTTAGGATTATAGTGTCATAATTATGATAACATTATCAATCATATCCTTATATTTTATTGCTCTAGAATGCTATGTTAAACTTGTATATATATATCGTGACGTTAAATCTATATTCTAGCGTTCTAGTATCTTATTCTATCTCGCTCCTGATACAATAATGCAGTATATACTGACCATATGTACTTAGTAGGCCTATATATCTGTGATACTGACACCATAATGAAATATACCATAATCTAATATAGCCTACATAATAATGTCACATAGTGTTAATAATATAATAATGCAATATACTGACATTATAGTATGCCATAGCAATAAATTAAAATGGCATACTCTCTCAAAAAAATGCCATATCTAGACGTGAAAGTGACCTGTCACCAGAATATAATTCCATATACTGATATTTTATTGTCATGCCTTTATAATAATAACTTCATATTAACACATAGCTGGCTATCATAACATTATGATCTAATATAATAATATCATAATGCAATATCGAATCCTAACGTTCTAATGTCTTATGGTGACATTGTGTTTTGACATTATAACTTGATATAGTTACATTATAATGCAGCTCTTGCATCAATGATCACTGATACGGCTGCGATAGGGCATCAAACTACCTGCAATATTTAAAAACTAGACATATGAGTGGGGTTACCCCTCACGTATTCTCACCCCGGGGACCATCCGATAAGAGGATAGTGGAGCTGAGCGAGAAGCCACCCATTATATAATTGAACTGCACAGCCAAACCCAAGGTAAAATACACCACTACATTATTTTTTTTGTCCGACAATTACATTCTGAACTGGAAATGGAGAGTTATAGAGCACCTCGGGCTTTATCCTATACTGAATCTTGGGCAGGTAGGCATTCCCAAAACACTCAAAATCCCACCAACTTGCTTGTGAATTTTGGACCCAATTATACTATTTTTTTTAACATGTTCCGTATTGCAGATGAAACAGAGCAATTTGCACGATTTATATCCTCAAAACAAAGCCCTAACTATGATGTGACGCCTTCTATGCTACACGAACAAAATGTTAACGATACATACTCTTAGTGAATGGCCCTTCACAATATGCATATTTTGACGATGCCCGCATGAGCTTAATAAAAGGTGTCATGCTAGACCCAAATAAAATATCATCATTCAACATTTCTAAAGAGCAAGAATTGTTTGAAACATTCGTTCACGAAAGACTGGCGGATAAGGATATGGACATGTGCAGCTCACTAGTGAATTATCATCCAAAACTGATATGTGCAGTCCGTGTGATGAAACTTGTGAAAATCGCAATTTAAATGTGATGACTGAGGACAATGGTGAAGACGATGATGAGTCTTTAAATCTTTAAATATTTAGTTACGGAGCTACCAGTGACATTGTCTTCCACAGCTTGACACACTTTAATGCGAAACATACTCGTTTTTTCTAAGAATGACATGAATATTTGCTGTATTTGCAAAATTATTAAAATATGTAATATATTTTTTGTGTGTCTCTTATTGATTTTTTAACTCGAAGTACATATCTTCTATCAATTTAAATATCAAGCTTTGGTGGCTTTGTAGAACCGTATAATGTAACCACACGTATAATGTAACCGAGTACATTTTACGTTGCCGTATAATGTAACCGGCTGGTTACATTATACGGTCACAGCGTCAACGTATAATGTAACCAGGGAAAAACGTACCATACGACCGTATAATGTAACCAGCGACGTATAATGTAACAGGAATAGTTTTTCAAAAACGTATATGTTTTGGGGGATATACCCCGGGAAGTTATATTATAACAAGTATGCTTAAATTAAACTGTGTGAGTGGTTATGTCTTCAAGTGACGTCGGTCCGTTCCTTGTCGATTATACGTTCGGGCTTCCACTCGCTCGTTCGTTTGCCCGTCCTTTTATCTCCTGACTTAGATGTTTAAATTGTTATCAATATTCCCATGTTACATTATAAGCCAATGCCGGCAACGTAGAAAAAACTAAAAACACATCGGCCTGTAGTTTGGCCACCCGTCTTGCCCCAAAAGGACATTTAACAGCACGCTCTTTTATTTGAAAAAAAATTCTGCCTAAACTATGCCAGTTTATATTTCATCGACATGGAGTAAGTCATTCTTTGATTGCAGATTGAGCAAACAGGATAATCTCCTGAGGATGGTGAGATGAGTGAGATGACACTGCCCTTCACACCAGAATTCGAAATTCAAACCCTGGAGGTCTGAGAGGCTCCACACAATACTGAGTTTTAGGAGTGGATGGGGAAGAAACATTTTTGTTTCTTTTAAATCGCCGAGACCGGGAAACGAACCCCGAACTCTAGCGTGAAAGGCAGCGGTGTTAACCACTATGCGACACTATTAGAGTCTGAAATGCAAGGTTGAGTTTGAATGACACGAAATCTGAAATCCGAAGTATGTAACTCAAAAAATTGCTGTAACTTGGTTTGTCTCACATAATTAAATTTAAGACACGTCATTAATAAAACGGCAAATATAAATTTACACCGCTTTATATATAATGTCACCACCCTAAGTAAGCCGAAATCACGGCAGGTATCTTCTAATGATGGAAATATTTGTAATGCGGCTGTTCCAACTTCTGTTGAATTAAAACCAAACAAATGCAAATATGTATAATTTTGACGATATTTAATAAGTACACGGTTTCTCCTTCATGCAGGATATCAGATGCGTGATAATCTGACAGGTATAGTCTATACAGTACGTAGATTAAAATGTTGTGTGTCTGGTCTGTGAATATTAGCCTAATTTGAACTGTAGTGACATTTTTACACGCTAGTGTAGCTCACAATCTGTTTTTGTAGCAAACCCATATCTGACCTGTTTTTGAAAAAGCACAGCCGAGGCTTTATCATGATATGCGGCACTACATTGATGGGATGGCAGAAAGAAGTAAAAGCGGCATGTGGAATTGAGGCAGTTTACATGTATTTCAATGGTACTGGCATTTGGGGTAGTGAGACCAAAATTATGATAAATTGATTCCAGAAATTCAGTATCAGAAATAACTAATTGAGGACATGTCTCTTTTAAAAAGAGTACTTGGGCTTCCATGAGCTTCGGTGTGACAGGCGCAGCGCTAGACTACTACACAAGGACCCTGTTGTCATTAGATTCGAAGGATTACAGTATTACAATGAAAATATTTACTACCATCATTAATAATTTAAAAAAGTGCCCTTTTATATCAAGTCTATTTTCTATTTAGTAAATTACGGTCAATAAAAGGAGCGGTTACATTCTACGTCCGTGCTGGTTACAAATTACGTTTTTCCATGTGACCGCATAATGTAACCAGACGTATAATGTAACTGGTTACATTATACGTCTGGTTACAATATACGGTTCTACAGCTTTCTTCGATCTTTTTTTACATTAGATTTCCCCTGTGGGATGAATTCAGCTATCCCTCAACTACTGCTACTGTCGAAAATTATCTGAACGAAAGATAGCTAAGGAAAAGGTCGAAGAGTTTCGCTTTTAAATTACACAGCGAGACCTAAGTGTCCAGCGCCCTCTAGATATGCTTTGTGGTTGCATGCCCAGAACCCTTTATGAATGAAGGAAAACATTCAATAACCCATTGTGTCCAACCATTCCACCCTCACGTCAGCATATGTATATCATTCAATTTTCATCTGTGCATTGTACTGTCTGTACCATATTACAAAGTCCCATAAATCACCACCCGCGACAACAAATGATGTTAAGCCATCATTTTACTTAAGCCTACTTCTTGTTTTTTATTGTAAGTTATATCATCCAACTGAACTGATATGTTTCAAAATAATTTGCACATATATAATCCGATTTTTTTTTTTAAATTGACAACTATATATGAAATGTGGCAAATTGGGCATATTTTCCCACATTTTTGCGGCCATCTTGGATTTTTGCAAATAATTAGTCACCTGGTCAAACTAAAATATATTATAAATGAATTCTAGAGTCAAATCACCCATTTTAAAACTTTAATTCGCGAAAATATCTCTATTCAGAGCAGATATATTGCCAATATATGAATATTTAGCAGCCATTTTGGATTTATGTAAATAGCTATGAAAAATAGCTAGAAAAAATTGGTACCAAAGATAAATCGCTTCCTTGTACCCATATGAAGCCATCTATAAACCTTAGACAAAATAAACATTTGGATCCCACGGAATTACATAGGCCCCCGGACTATTGGTCCACACGGTTAGCCTCAACACCCTAATAGTGTTGGCCAATTCGTTAAGGTTACTTGACATATTTTGTATCATGGTTAAGGTAATAAATACTGATAGAAATGAAGGCTGTTAAATAGTATTTTCACTATTTTTAAGCTCATATTCGTTTTTGACACTGATGGTGGCATCACGTGAAATAGAACATTAAAACAGAAATATCAATATTTAATTATACTTTTTACTGCTTTCAAATTCTAGTAAACTGCGAACTCTTCAGACATTCAATTATAATGTAACGACTTTATTTCTAAGGAATATTTTTTCCCAGAAAAAATACGTAGCAGTTTAGCAGCCGTGTCAGATATTATTATAAGAGAATAGCTCTACGAGTTCAATGTTGGATGTGCTCATAATAATACAAAATCTCTCATGCAGTGTTTCTCTTCTCTTTTTATTCTAGGCATCCAGGTCAGTTTTAAACCGGATATAAAAAAGATAATGTCACATAATCTGGTGAAAAAGTGTGTGGTATGTAAAGTATCGGGGCTTCATTTGACCATATGCTGCAATACAATGTACAAGTTTGCTTAAATAGGCATCGCTTTGGGGGTGAACACATTTTAGTCAACTGTGTGTATATTCGCCAAGATTAATTCATTCACATGTAATGTGAAATATACAATACTGTATACCATAAAACACAACATTTGATAAAAATAAATAATTGTGCCAATGTGGTATATTATGTACAGTAATATATGTATTAACAAGTGTCCCAACAGCACGTATCACTTTGGCTCCACAGTGTCTGCTATATAGAAAGCTGTTTTGGTGGAATGGTGGGAGATTGTATATATGTATGTACGTCGCACTACATCAGTTTTATGGTGCTACAACAAGGGTAACTTAGATTTATTTATCACTGCTTTATTGGTTTACCATGCTACGTCTGTACCCCATAAAGCGAGCCTATTCCTGCTATGTTGCTCTTACGACAAATTGTTCAATGCCAGAGCATATATAGGACATAAACATGACCGCATACACTGTACGTTGTCGGATCATGCAGGTGTATATATATCATCATCCCAAAAGCAAGATAGTGTATTGATAATTAAACGCTGACATGAGCAGATATATAAAAAATATATCGTTTTTCTTCCAAATTGCTACAGCCCTCGGTACATCTAGTGTTGATTCAGTTCTGCAATTCCAAGACAACAGGTATATTGATTCACTGCTGTTTTAATGTTGGTCCACGACGCTGGGCCAACATTAAAACAGCAGTGGGTGGATGTTAGGTGTTTGCTGGATGGCCAGCTGCCTCCCGCATGAGCCGCGCCATGCTTGATATATGACACCACGACACGACGCACATAATGCAGGCTACAATAACGCCAAATTGTCCAGACATGCTATTCTACACTGAAAACAATAAACGATGTGCTATATACGTAAAGTATGCCGTTTTAATTGGCAACACACTCCCAACTTTAACATCACGATATAAATTTGTCAAATAAATTCAATTTAAAATTATATTTTCGAAACGATGTACCAAGTATCTTTATAATTTAAAATTATTCATATTATCATATATATTAGAGTAGGCATCGAAAACAAAAGTATTAGAGTAGGCATCGAAAACAAAAGTAGGCTAAAGTACAGCACAGTTAACCGAAATGGCCCGATTGATCATTTGCTTGCATTGTGGGCCGAACCACACTTAACCTGTATGTGAAATAGCTTAATGCATTATTTACATGTACTCAAATCTAATTGTGTTCAGAAAATATAATCAGTACCCAAACTACACAAACTACCCCGACCCACATATAACATGTATCATAGGAATCACATGTGATCATTCGACTCAAAATAATATGTCATGATGGTTATAAAAACACCTGGACAATGATTTTCATGTATTCACAATAGGTCTTTCTACTCTGTCCTCCTTTTTGTTAATCTCAATATCAATTTTAGTCCTCAGGTTGTAATCATAAGAGGCCGTATACTTGTATACAACGCAAAATACACCAGCAGCAGATTAGGTCCTGTTCGACTCGCACCGATCTTTAAATAGTGATACAGTTTGCTTCGGTTTACACGCCCGAGATGAACGCCGTGAATTGATACATGTAGCAGTGCAGTTGCCTCATAACGGTACATGTACATCCATGTATACAAACTAAAAACAGTTTGAGCCAATGAAAAGAGCTGTGAATCCGGTTCGAAAGCCAAGTTTACCGCCGATCTAAAAAATAGTTTGAACCAAAAAAACACATGGTTTGGCAAACCGGTTCGAGATCTAAACTACCAAACCTTCATGCAGGCAGGTGATCCGATTCTAGTTTGGACAGATCTGGCGCGAATCAAACGCTCTGGATTGGTTTGGGATCGGTGTGAATCGAACTGCGCTTAGTTCGGTCCCAGTGTTGGTTCAATGCTGGGACACCAGCGACGCTGACCCAGCATTAATCTAACATTGCCCAAACGTTGCATGTTTACTGGGTGGGACATTGGCGAGCAAAAATACCCCTGTGCAGCTTCCCACCACCCATGGTGCGACAGCTGTGTTGCCCAATACACAACTGCTGGCGCCAAACAAAAATTACATTTGCATTCACAAATATTGCTTCCATCCACACTATTAGCAGCCACATGACAACACTTTTTATGGACTGTGGCTAAAATCCAATAGGACTATTTATTAAATGGTCCAAAATAATTGGATTTAGCATATAACACTGCATAATTATGTATAAAATGGAGCGAAAAAGAAAATGGATAATCTTGCAAAATAATTCTTAAACATAAATCCTTCCATAGCCTGTATAAGCATCTAAAGAGTTTTTGAGTAAAATGCTGATGTAAAACGTTAGAAAATGATATATATCTTCCAAACACATGATAATTACTATCATGATTATAGGCCAAAGTATATATATCTTATGATCTGAATCAACTGGTGGTAAACAAGCTGCCATTTAAATTTGATCCCGAACACTACATGTTACTGTACATGTATGTTCAATATTTGCAAGAAAACCATATCTAAGAAAGGAGAGATATAATCCAAAACAGATGAAAATGTTCGGAACAACAAAATGTGTTAACAAAGGTCCAGCGACTGCTTTAAATCAACAAATTGCTCTTTTTTAGTCCAGACAAGGAACTCCACCAGAATAATAAGACCCGGATGATGTAAATAAACATTGAGTGACGTGTAGGCATACAGGTTGATTGACGCTGGGCTTAACCCTTTAACCGCCAAATTCAAATTATTCAATTTGAATTTTCACCCACTCGAAGTTGTGTCTCGCTGAAGCGATCCACAACTTCAAGTGAGCGAAAATTATCCAGATTTGACAAAATGGAGGTCATCTCTTTTCAAATCTTGCTGGTTGATGTCACATTTTATCTTTAACATATTTAAAATGTGGTACTTAATGTGCTAATAAAAAAAAGAAAATATATGCGACACCGGCGGTTAAAGGGTTAAAGCAATATCTTCAAAATCACCTGCTATCTGCCGCGTGACAGGCCGCGAAAACTGTCACCAGTGGCCTTCATCATGTTCATGGGCTGATGTAACCTGCATGGGCTGGAGTAACCTGATTACAAGATACTGTGCTGGACTACTTCACTGGTCGCCAGAGATCTCCCATGTCAATACATGCAATATGCCTGCGAGATCTAGATGTTTCTACAGCCCTAGTACTTCAGATATATGTATGCAGATAGTAATTTAGTACCTGTGTGGTGTGTTTTACCCGGCGTTGGTGCAGAATGATAGCAGACTGAATGCTTCAATTGATGTAGCTCAAGTATATATAGACCTGCCATGATTAACCCTTTAGACCCTCACAATGCATTAAAGCATCATTTTACATCCCTGAAAACAGACCTAATTTTCCTACAACAAAGGGTTTTAGAACGAAAATTTCTATGAAACTGGTTTACAAATACATGACAATTTTCTTTAATTTTTAAACCACATCAAATCATCTTCATCCACTACAAGTCGAGAATTGCGACAGCAATTCGCGGCTTGTAGTGGATAAAGATTACAGTGATAAATTCGGGCTTGAAAGGGTTAAAGAACCTGCTCTCGCGGCAGCGCTCTGTATAAAAGAAATACAGTATTATTGATCTTGTTAGAGGACTGTGGGTGTGGAGGAGTGATGTCATTGTGGGATATCCATAGACCACTATTGCATTCTGGGGCTCTTGTGTCACAGGGATAATAAGCAGTGGACTATACCTTTAACTTTTAATTGTTCGTTTCAATGTTTCGTGTTTTTTAAACTGGAAATACTAAGTACGCAATTTCCAGATTTAAATAACGAACATGATTCATACATGTAAAAAATGGCGGTTTTAATAATTGAATTGTTTTTGATTAGCCTCAAGCATACACTATAAACAATTTGATCAATTTCAGCGGATAAGCCTGTTACATGAGGAGACCAGCTTCATGGATTCATATGGAAATCCATACTTCAAAGTCATTTGTGAAAGTCAGAACAAATGAAATTATGAACGTGTAACCATGAGTGTAAATATATTAAAATAAAAAACATCATTCCAACATAAGACACCAAATTACCGCCTGATTACGCTGTCGCCGCTCGTTGTATGTATGTATACATACAACAAACGATGTTCGGCGTAATGTTGTGTGTTTTTCTGTGAGTGATATTTTTCATTTATTAATTATGTTTCCATTGGAAAGGCGTATCCATCTGGTCAAGGTGAACTATATTACTCCTTTTGCTCTGTTCAACAAAAATAGTAGAGCTAGTTTATTCCAACGTGAATACTATATAAGAGTAAATTGGTTCAACCATTTCAGCGCGGAAACCGACTTTAGACGTCAGAATCTGAAGTGATGTCTAAAGTCGATCCCCGCAATGAAATAATTAAACAGAAAGAGTTAACCCTTTGACTTCCAGGCCGGAGTGCATGCCAGGATCCAGATATGCTGGTGTAGGAGTTCTATTTTTTTCGTCATTTGAAGCTGGAATTGCTAACGCAATTTGCAGCTTCAAATGACGAAAAATACATAAATGTAGTATATATTTGACGAAAATTTGTGTCATTTTATGGTTACGTTCATTGACGAATGACGACGGAAATTTCCGTCATGTATGGTAGTGAAAAGGTTAACTAAGACATTGATGATTTCAAATTGAGAAAATCCATTAGTCTCCATGGTTTATTCAAAAATATTTCAGACGTTGTAGGGGTTAAGAATGATAAGGGAGCCCTCTGATAATAACCTGATGAAACCGTGCAAACAAGGCAGTAAATATTGTGCCCATATTAGCTGGTCGTCTGAATCATCTGACCAGAAGGTCGATGGCGCAGTGGCGCGAATTGCCATCGCCATGAAAGAATGATCAGCCACCAGAAAGAAAGGCTGATAAATTACAGTGCAGCCTTGACCTGCTGACCAAACACGACCAGTCCATACGTGCTGAGGCAACGTAATATCTAAAGTGGCATTAACTATTTAAGCCCTAGAACGCTGATGTCGACTTCATGTATAGTAATCTCACAGTGTTCCATTAGCACTTTTGTATCCAGTTGTTTAAATAAAAAATAACACTTAAATTTCCAAACACTGATATTCATCGGAACTTGAATTTCAGAAATCCAATTAGTTTTCAGTCACTTAAAGGTGTGGAAATCGCGGTAGCGAGGCACAACTTCAAGTGACTCAAAATGCATAGCTCAGAGCTCTAGTGGGGGGTTAACATGTTAACCCTCCACCTGCTAGTGAAGCATACATGTACATTGATGAAATATGTCTGCTGACATTATTAAGATTACAACTACGTCTACCCATTATATATGATTAAATTCAGGATGTTTTGACCTGACATTTCATATAATCATGATAATTATTTTGTATTTCAATTGAATATTTAACATAAAATTTGGTAATTTTCACTCACTGTGAAATGGGAATTGCGGCAGTAGTGAAATATAATGAACTAGACAGTAAGTCAGAGACTGCAAACTGTAGCGGCCGTAGTGGTGGTGTATCAGGATCATAATCCGGATCATCCTAACCTTCGCGGCCGTAGTGGTGGTGTATCAGGATCGTAATCCGGATCATCCAAACCTTCGCGGCCGTAGTGGTGGTGTATCAGGATCGTAATCCGGATCATCCTAAAAATTAATAGATTGTTCCTTGGCCAGAGACATACCTCTGGTAAAAGTTGTATACAAATCCTCTCATTACTTTGTAAGTATGGCCTAATCATGTTGAAGGACGGTCAGAAGGAAAGACACACAAACAAACCGGTTGGGTAAAGGGTTAGCGATCTCTTATAGCTAAATGTATATATGGGACATTTTTTTCAATCTCAAGGTGCTAAAATGTGTGATAGCATCTCCTGTATCACAAATAAAAGCCTCAAATCAATAAATACATTCACACTTTTTTGTACATGTTTTACGTTTTTACCATCTTTACGTGAGTTTCGGGTTTTGAACTGACAGAAATACGGTGTCAAAGTTGACACATACCACATCGGTGATCACATAACATCATATCAATGGGGCGCCAGACGCGATACTTTCATACACGTACAAATATCAAATAAAATACTTCAATCCATGTAAATATCTATAAAGATAGGTACATTTTTTATATTTTATTCCAGACCTTGGCTATTTAGAGATTTAATTTCGGAAAATTGCAGTTTCTTTGATACGAAATGGAATCAGTGGCGCGAGTATTGAATTCATCGCGCAAAATTATTACCGGTACAAATGTAAATCTAGCAAACACAAGACTTTGTCCCAATGTTGTTTTATTGCTGGCCTTACGTCTGCGACGCTGTCCCAACAGTAAAAATAACATTGGTCAATGTCCTGCTGTGTTTGCCGGCCAGTTACCGCTGTTTTCGCCACGTGGACGACATTGTCCGCTAGATTACTTTGTTATTTCATCTCGCCATTCTCTGTGTGATACAATAAGCACTGCGCTGTTGTTCCTGTAGCAGATTAAAACAGCGCCGAACAAAAAGGCGCAGCAGGTAGAAATGGTGCAGAAAAAAGTGCAATTGTTTCCCAACAGATCAGTATACCCCCCCCCCCGCTGTATTGTGTTTTTATACATTTTTTTCTGATGTGGCTTGTCTGTATTTTGAGATCTGCCCACGTGCTCATGCATTATCACAAGGTGGCCAATCACTTGATTATTGGCTGTCACTATCAATCTGGCAATAATATGGATTTCATTAATATTTAACTAGACGGCATGGAAACATTAAAACAGTCCATTGCAATCATTCGTTCAAAAAGAGAAAGCCATGTTTTAAAAATGTTTATGATTGAGATTACTCTCGACTTAACATTCCAGGTTTCAATAACTATCGTCACCCATTTGTTTTTAATAGACTGTTCCCAGGTAATGAGATCGCGAGTAAAGTCAAAATGATATCTAATGTGTAATACAATAACTGTCAATGTAACAGCGGTTTACAACATATATTTAGCAGCGTCTTCCTCTAAACCTAAAGAGAAGCGTTTTTGAAGATGGGTTAGAGAGAACAATGAGGATGGTTATGACGTCTGTAACAGGGACAAGATTCCCAAAATGCTTTGAAGGAGCTAAGTAAATAAATCAGACTGTTTTAGGCACAAAGATTTTAAGAGATTATACCCGGAAAATTGTTCATCCACTAACCATGCTGACCTCACGTCGCTTTTTGCAATATGGCTGTTGTTATTGATTAGAATTTAACGGATTGTGAGTAATACCATCAGATCATATTCGAAGGCAATTCAACCAGCGGTTCATACGATATCCGTTTTGGCGTCCATCTTGGGTCTGTGCCGAAAATATAAATTCGAAGGCACCTAGGCCATATGTGTGAAGAATAATCAAATTAGTCAATTTACTTGTGAGTGAGTTGTAAATCATTTCGCTGCGGCGCCGGCGGCTGCCGCGGTAGAAAATGCCAAACACTATAAACATCCTGATAATATCGGAAATATGCTTAATTAAAAACAGATTAATTAATTGCACTGACGCACATTCTGACGATTTTCATCTCCCAATATAGATGAGCCACATGGAATTGTTGCAAAGCCCTGATAACGCACAATAGCTATTGTCTACATTTGCCTAACAGGCGAAACTATATACTGTAATCAGGTTACGATGGTTACCATCCCCCTAAGCCATATGGATGGGAAGATCAGCATGATCCGAGATGATAAGCAGCGAATCTGTCGAGTTCAGTCTGGACGAGACGTGCATGGTTTACATGCTTTCTCGGCCGATTGTCCTTATAAATATATTAAGTGTAGCACTAAAAAGATACTACAAGGTTTAAAAAGTCATAGAAGTCTGTAAGAGATGTGCATTGTTTACATGCTTTCTTGGCCGATTTTCTTTGTAAATATATTTAGTGTCTAGCACTAAGCATGCTAAGGATACTACACGTATTCATAAACGTCATATAATCAACAAGTGTGTAGTCACGTTTTTTCAGAGAATCATGGCAATCTAACTGTCGTAGCATTATGGTAATGGTTCTACAAAAGCCAAATGTTCAGTTTACGTTACCTTGCTAACTCTGATTATTATCAACAGTATACAAAGCTAACTGTTACTTTTTTTATAATGCCGTATTCCATCAACTTGAAAATTGTATTTTAATTTAAAAATATGGCCATCAAAATTGCGAATAGACTTCGGTACCGGGGTACTAAAGTTTATTTGTTGGATATTGTCAAAGAAAACAGACAATCAATCACATTTACAAGCAAAGAACATAAAAAGACCGAGCGGCGGCCATTTTGAATCTGATCCGTGACATTTTCGAACCCGCCTGGCGGGCTTATATGATGAGCCCATGTAGGCCTACCAACTTTCAGGACCATCGAATAAAACACACTCACAAAGGAGCGCGGACAGACAGACGAACATATGCTAATCGTATTGTTTTTAGTACGATAGACGTCAGGGCGTTGATTGAGGGATGTGCCTTGGCTTTTTAAAACCTTGTGAGGTGCCCATTTCCTCATAAATTGCAATATATAATCGTCATTTAAACCTCTCATGTTTATCAAATGTATGCAGCATGAAGCATATTTGGGGAAGAATTTGATGAACAAACATATAAAGCTATACCTAAAAACTATATTGTAACTAACGGTTTTTAATCACATTCCATAACAGGTCCTGCTTCGCTGTGTGTGTATAGTGCCATTAAACAGTTAATTATATTATGATTTGAATTAAACCAATATATTTCATCGACACCCTTTGACACAGAAAAGAACTCCAGAATATTCTTTACTGTACACATGGCACATGTGATGTATATAACAAAATGAAGAAAAAAAACATATAATGATATCAATATCGATCAACTTGAAACGCTTTTTCTAAATGTGTGCATGTATAGGCTTTCATATTGGCATGCCTTTATCCTGCTTAGTAAATTTATTTAAATTGTCAAGCACCTGAGTTTGTGTCTCGCTACCGCGATCCACAACCTCAGGTGCTTGAAAATCACTCATATTTGTTCATTTTTCAAAGCAAACATTCACAAATCTGGATGGTTCAGTCATTTCACTCACAATAACAATGGTTTTACATGTTTAAGCGCCCAACACAACGGATTAAAAATTTGACTATTGTAGCGATTAGCAGGCAAAGGG
This sequence comes from Flabesymbios commensalis, assembly GCA_964017125.1. Lineage (NCBI taxonomy): Eukaryota > Metazoa > Annelida > Polychaeta > Terebellida > Flabelligeridae > Flabesymbios > Flabesymbios commensalis. The sequence goes on along the minus strand of OZ024905.1, from coordinate 39,763,732 downwards.
TTAATGTACTAGTACTATTTTATTTCTCAGGCCACTTTTATGGCGGACGTTGAGGCTATATACAGCCCTGTAGACACATGGTTCGCGTGTAGAGATCGTGTGCTGATTGCTCAACGTGGAAGCGGTGCTTTTTTATTTATGCTAACAAAGAGGAAGTCGTTTTGGAGAACAAGTGGCACATTCGCACGTAAAACGCACATTCCATTATCTTACGTGTTTGAGAACGACCCTTGTAAATACTGATCCATATATGTGTTATCCAGTGGTGAATTAATGTTGGCCCAGCGTCGCAGACGATGGGCCAGCATTAAACGAACATTGGATCGACGGCTCGTATTCACTGTGATTATAGGATGGGGAAGTGTGTAAATGTGGCTTTCTCAACTTTGCGGCCAAATAGCGATACCCCAAGTCAGGATTAAATCGTATAACATATGTATGGAAAAGCAACAATTGTAAAATACAAGGGATACAATTTTCAAATCGTGAATCAAACAACAAATATTACAAGTCAACGAAAATAATATTTTTTTAAATGTAGACTCCGTCTAAATGGTGTCAGTTATTCGAAGTATGCCAGTTTCAAATGAATGAGTGATGTGCTTTATAGTCAGATTCACATTAAATTCATCAACCAGGATTATTGAATTTCGCGGATTTCTCAGTCAATTCTCAACCAATTTTCATGAAATTTCCCACACACTATTTTCCATTCATGTCGTAACTACCCTGAAAATTTCGCGAAGTTTTGATAAGTATTGTAGAAGTTAGACCATTTGACATGTAATAAAATTCTGAGACGAAGCTAATGGCTTTATAGAGGGCAACATTTTTATTTATTTACTACATGTCAAATGGTCAAACTTTTAAAATACTTATCAAAACTCCGCGAAACTTTCAGGGTAGTCACAACATGAATGGAAAATAGTGTGTGTAAAATTTCATGACAATTGATTGAGAATTGACGGGGTAATCGGCGGAATTCATCCACGACGGTGAATGTGAATCGTGGTATAGTAACAGTGCGTAATGCAGCACTCAGAGGGTTAACCTTAAAGCGCTGAAATATTTTTATATAAAAAAAGAGACCAAACGGTTTTTCCAATTTGAAATCATCATAAATGTCTTATGAGCTCCTTCCGCTTCATTTGAATACCCATGTTGTGGGTCTACAGCCATTATACATATTTTACTCTTTCAGTGCAGGGAGTTAACTCTCTCAGTACGGGGATCGACATTAGACGTCAGAATCTGACGTTTAGACGTCAGATTCTGACGTCTAAAATCGATCCTCGTACTGAGAGAGTTAACCACGCTATGTTTATGGATATTGAGTTAAAAATTAATGCAATAATGTATATATGTATATCGTCGGGAGCATCTCTAGCAATTACGCATATTCTTTTTGAACGAGCGTAATGAATTTGTCTGTCTCTTGTCTTGTGGCTCACCTGTCTGTGTTCTCCGCATCAGGGTGAGTGAAGACTGCAGGGTAGATTGATCAGAATCTGGATCACTTGATGTCCTGAATGTTACAGCATACACAATTCTACTATGATCGTCTTTAAGTATCAGTCATCACGCGCTGCAAACACAATAACAATCACTTGTTCAAGAACTAACGTTACATATTATAAATACATATGTACAATATGCATGGGGCACGCATACAGACACTATGCGCTCATACAATGATAGAACTAACAGAAGAGCAGGTATGTGTCAACTTTCATACTGTTTGTGTGGATCGTTAAGTAGGCTATATATTTAATCATTATCTATATGATTAGGCTAATAACTGAAAACATCCAGTTTGGACATTTTGACATTTCCAACGAATCACCTGTTAAGAAATGTCTGTGAAACTCAATGACCTCGACCTCCTTTGTTTTCACCGAGCTAGCTAATGCAATGACGTATGGGGAAGAGTTCTTATATAACCTTGTTTTTTACCGAGTGACGTCACTGCGTTTCACGGATGAAGTATGGGGGAGTGGGTGTTATATAACCTTGTTTTCACCGAGTGTCGTCACTGCGTTTCACAGTATACATAAATTGCCCGCTCGGTTGACCCCGAACGTACGTCACCCGCATTTGCGCCGCTGATTGGATGACCTCTGGTTTTGCCAGAAGAGATGGTCGATTAGTGTTCTAAATTTACATGTTTAGAATGGTTTAATTATTAATGATGTAAACATCATGGCATTATCAAATAATAATATTGGTGCTTGCTTGTTCTATGATTTAAGACATAACTGTTTGCATTACATAAAAGACAATGATCCTATGCTTTTGTGGCTTAATTTAAAAATATGGAGTATTTTTCTCAAATTCCTTGAATTTCCGTGACTGGAAAAAGGGAAACTCATTTTCCAGGTTTTTCCTGATTTCCAGGTGGAGTGGGAGCAGTGAGTCCAAGACAAAACAAAATCCTGAAAAATCCACACAGATCAATCTGTAATACAAAACAATGATCCAGCAACTGCGACGCTGACCAAACTTATATAATATTACAATATTCTGGTGTTTGCTGAGTGTACACAGAAAGTGTTTGACGTAATCATTTAGGTGCATCCACCTGCTGAAACTGAACCACTTCATGCCTAGTATGACCTCGGTGCGTCTTCATTGTGGAAACTGATATTGACCATCTGGACTTGGTGTGGCTTTCTAATCAGTTATCATTTTACAAACATTTTTTATACACATGCTTGTGGATTTTACTGACGCTATTTTTTCACACAAGCTTTAGTGTTCGCTCTAGCTCTCGCGTTCGCGTTGGTCTATGTAGCGCTTAAGCTGCTCATTTTCCTCGCTCCGCGGTTTTTCCCTATAGGTAGAAAGATAGATTGTAATGATGAATTGGAACTGATTTAGGTAATTTCAATTTTTTAGGGGGGCCAAATCGATCGCATTTCACCGGTGGATCTTTTGGTTTAGATTATCTGAAATGGTTTAGTTCAGATATATATGTAGTATTTGCTATAACCCGGAACACGTTGTGGAGGTGGGTTTTGCTAGTTTTCACCTGTTTATTTTATCAAACCTTGTGCTCATTTGTAACCAGAACAATGGTAGGCCTATATATAGTTATAGGTTCTCAATGACCAGTACCATGTCATATATATATGACATGGTACTGGTCATTGAGAAAAAAGATTGCCCAGTCAAAAAAAAAATATATTATAGTGATTATCCACAGAAAATAGATAGTACAATCAAACGATTGTCATGCGATGTAAAAAAATATTTGTACTGTAATAGATTGTTTTAGACAGCTTGTGAAATAACATATTATGCAATTTGCTGAATAAAAATCCATAAAAATACATAAAGTGCATGTTTTGTTTTTGGCATGCCAACAAGACATTTCGAAAATACTTCCTACCTTGCTTTTATAATTGTTTCTTAGATTAAAATAATGATATAAACTAAAAAACATGAATATCCTCGGATTTAAAATACATGATACATACGTGTATATATCATGTACATAGGCCTATATACTATAATTGACGTCATCAAGATGTTAATGTATCCAGGTTACGCTGGTATATATACGGCCTACATGTAACTAATTAATGTGGCCAAAATGAACTAAATGTGGCAGCAAACGCAAGCCACTCCAACAAACGGGAAACAATGACCGAATGCTGGGCGCATCAGGGTGAGTGAAGACTGCAGGGTAGATTGATCAGAATCTGGATCACTTGATGTCCTGAATGTTACAGCATACACAATTCTACTATGATCGTCTTTAAGTATCAGTCATCACGCGCTGCAAACACAATAACAATCACTTGTTCAAGAACTAACGTTACATATTATAAATACATATGTACAATATGCATGGGGCACGCATACAGACACTATGCGCTCATACAATGATAGAACTAACAGAAGAGCAGGTATGTGTCAACTTTCATACTGTTTGTGTGGATCGTTAAGTAGGCTATATATTTAATCATTATCTATATGATTAGGCTAATAACTGAAAACATCCAGTTTGGACATTTTGACATTTCCAACGAATCACCTGTTAAGAAATGTCTGTGAAACTCAATGACCTCGACCTCCTTTGTTTTCACCGAGCTAGCTAATGCAATGACGTATGGGGAAGAGTTCTTATATAACCTTGTTTTTTACCGAGTGACGTCACTGCGTTTCACGGATGAAGTATGGGGGAGTGGGTGTTATATAACCTTGTTTTCACCGAGTGTCGTCACTGCGTTTCACAGTATACATAAATTGCCCGCTCGGTTGACCCCGAACGTACGTCACCCGCATTTGCGCCGCTGATTGGATGACCTCTGGTTTTGCCAGAAGAGATGGTCGATTAGTGTTCTAAATTTACATGTTTAGAATGGTTTAATTATTAATGATGTAAACATCATGGCATTATCAAATAATAATATTGGTGCTTGCTTGTTCTATGATTTAAGACATAACTGTTTGCATTACATAAAAGACAATGATCCTATGCGTTTGTGGCATAATTTAAAAATATGGAGTATTTTTCTCAAATTCCTTGAATTTCCGTGACTGGAAAAAGGGAAACTCATTTTCCAGGTTTTTCCTGATTTCCAGGTGGAGTGGGAGCAGTGAGTCCAAGACAAAACAAAATCCTGAAAAATCCACACAGATCAATCTGTAATACAAAACAATGATCCAGCAACTGCGACGCTGACCAAACTTATATAATATTACAATATTCTGGTGTTTGCTGAGTGTACACAGAAAGTGTTTGACGTAATCATTTAGGTGCATCCACCTGCTGAAACTGAACCACTTCATGCCTAGTATGACCTCGGTGCGTCTTCATTGTGGAAACTGATATTGACCATCTGGACTTGGTGTGGCTTTCTAATCAGTTATCATTTTACAAACATTTTTTATACACGTGCTTGTGGATTTTACTGACGCTATTTTTTCACACAAGCTTTAGTGTTCGCTCTAGCTCTCGCGTTCGCGTTGGTCTATGTAGCGCTTAAGCTGCTCATTTTCCTCGCTCCGCGGTTTTTCCCTATAGGTAGAAAGATAGATTGTAATGATGAATTGGAACTGATTTAGGTAATTTCAATTTTTTAGGGGGGCCAAATCGATCGCATTTCACCGGTGGATCCTTTGGTTTAGATTATCTGAAATGGTTTAGTTCAGATATATATGTAGTATTTGCTATAACCCGGAACACGTTGTGGAGGTGGGTTTTGCTAGTTTTCACCTGTTTATTTTATCAAACCTTGTGCTCATTTGTAACCAGAACAATGGTAGGCCTATATATAGTTATAGGTTCTCAATGACCAGTACCATGTCATATATATATGACATGGTACTGGTCATTGAGAAAAAAGATTGCCCAGTCAAAAAAAAAATATATTATAGTGATTATCCACAGAAAATAGATAGTACAATCAAACGATTGTCATGCGATGTAAAAAAATATTTGTACTGTAATAGATTGTTTTAGACAGCTTGTGAAATAACATATTATGCAATTTGCTGAATAAAAATCCATAAAAATACATAAAGTGCATGTTTTGTTTTTGGCATGCCAACAAGACATTTCGAAAATACTTCCTACCTTGCTTTTATAATTGTTTCTTAGATTAAAATAATGATATAAACTAAAAAACATGAATATCCTCGGATTTAAAATACATGATACATACGTGTATATATCATGTACATAGGCCTATATACTATAATTGACGTCATCAAGATGTTAATGTATCCAGGTTACGCTGGTATATATACGGCCTACATGTAACTAATTAATGTGGCCAAAATGAACTAAATGTGGCAGCAAACGCAAGCCACTCCAACAAACGGGAAACAATGACCGAATGCTGGGCCAATGTTGGTCCACCGTCTACGACGTGGGACCAACAATGACATAGCATTGGGTCATTGTTTCTTGACCTACGACGCTGTTCCAACATTGACCCTACATTGGCCCGTGTTTACTGACCAGTGTGCTGTTTTTATCAGATGTACCATGTGTCACAGGAAACACGAGACATTGACGCAGTGTTGGTTAAATGTTGGGACAGCGGCGTAGACTGTGGACCAACATCATAACAACAGCGGGTTAACCTATGCATCGCGAACCCCCCACAGCGCGGGGATTGACTTTAGTCGTCAGAATCTGACGTCTTTAGACGTCAGATTCTTACGTCTAAAGTCGATCCTCGCACTGTAAGAGTAAACAAATTTACAATGGTCGTAGACCCATAACATATATGTATTCAAATGATTCGGAAAGCTACGACTAATTAAGACACTTATATGATGATTTCAAAATGACAAGAAACCCTTTGGTCTCCATGGTTTGTGCAAAAATATCAGCGCTTTAAGGGCTAAGCCTGACTAATTCTTCGTTTTTAGCCTGTTTATTTAACCTTCAAACGATAAAATAAGAAGGAGAAATAAACATAACAAAACGTAAATTGGCATTATGTTTTAATTCAAATTGCACAAATATGAGTACTGTAAATACTTTAAAGGTTAAGGTGAACACTCGTGTTTTCTGGGAATTGCGTGGTCAGTGAAAACAAGGCGGTAGCGGATGTTTGATGGATAACGGGCCACGATTGTAGACGGTGGCCCGGTATTATTCAAACATTATTTGCTGGAGGTGTCGTGATTACTGCGTCATCATGGTCATCCGACCTTATGGAAGGGGGGGGGGGGGGTCATGACGTGATTGTCAATGTGTCAAGCGATCATCGGTCAGTCACCGGAGATGACATTATGAATATTACATGCCAGTCTTTCTTTTTTCGTTCATTCCACTTTTATTTCAAGTTTTATTTCTTCACAACACTGTAGTGCGCTGCAGTGCAGTGCAGTGCACTGCACTGCATTGCACTGCACAGCACTGCACTGCACTGCACTGCACTGCACTGCACTGCACTGCACTGGCTGCCATTCCAAATCATTTATTCAGCCGTGCCATGCCATAACATTCCACGACATTATTTGTCGTGCCATGACAAACCATAAGGTATAAGCATAGATGTTTTTTATGGGGCTCTCTCTTCTTTAAATGAAAGAAGATGTCCTAAATTCCTTGATTACATTTCTACTATTAAACATACTGTACTGCATCATGTACATGTAGTGTATCATGTGTGTCACTGTCAGCACTGTTGAGAATGTGTTTGTCTACGGCTACAGGCTGGAATCACCTGATGATTGTCACTTGGTTAGATTTGAGGGATTCCACAGATGTCTGTGACGGTCAGTCAAATCACGTACACGCCAAGATGTCTTGCCCCAGCAGTCACCCTGTGTTGAACAAATGTAGGCACAGCGTCGAAGACGGTGGGCCAACATTGGACCGACATAGCGACGTCGTTTCTTGTTTGTTGGCTGGGACAGTGGTCAGTAAAAGGCAAATCCTTGTCTGCAACATGCTTGATGCAGGAGCCAATCAGCCCGACAGAGCGCATTGTAAGTGTGGGTGCCATCGCCATATAAATGAGCGTTTTGTCCCCTGCAGTGACCACCACATTCCACGTCGACACACCCCATTCTCCAAGGATCGGTCTCCCTATCCTTTGCTCGCCCTGCAGACGTATTTACAGCCCCGTATGTCTCTCTCATACTGAAGTACCACCTATTTTTTTGTTAGTTGAAAAAGAGGCCGTTACAAGATAGATGTCATATACTTCAGAAAATCGTGCAGTCTCGATAATAAACCTGATAAGTGAATGATGAATACATGATGATCATATAACATAATAGTACTACATCATATGTATACGTGACATGTCCACCTACCACATGTATAGACATTAAGGCAATCTCTATTTGTTCAACGACTGATATTACAATGAGCGTCGGGATTATCTTTTACATTTAATCGTTGTCCATTATTCTGTATTCGAAACGTGTGACAGGTCGGTCATTCACAGAATCCCAGTGTGCCATGCATACTGTATGTGTTGTCACAGTGTATTCGCTTACTTTTTATTCGTGTATTGGATTTAGAGAGATTGCCGATATAGCGGGACAAGCCAGGGTTAACCTGGATCGTTGTAATCTTCATTCACTACAAGCCGCGAATTGCTGTCGCAATTCTCGACTTGTAGTGAATGAAGATGACATGAAGTGGGTAACAATTTGAAGAAAATGGCCATATTTATAACATATTTACAATGGACGTAGACATGATATGAAGATTAAAGAGATATTTATGACGATTTCAAATTGACAAAAAACCTTCGGTCCTTTAAAAATATTTTGGGCCACGCTTTAATGAATGAAGTGCACGTAAACGGTTGTAATGAGAGCATACACCGACACTCTATGTGAGGTCTCTGACCCGATTCATCATCCATGAACACACGGTGCTGTTATAGGAGTCTGATACCCGAGCATAATCCGCCGTTTACTATCCACGGACATGCAATACCAGTGCTCCGTGCGGAGGAGCTGCCATATCCCTACAGGGATTATGTGAGCAATCCGGCGCCGCTATAGTATGATACCTGACAGCGTGCACAACTGAATGGCGTCAGGATCAGCGGATTATGTTCGTCAATATCAATATGACGTCCCCTTGGATATGAAAGGGTGCCTCTCCTCTGCCACTTTGTGAAGTGACAGATACACCCTCTCATACCCAAAGTTAACCCTTAGACCACTGAGCTATTCAATATAAATTTTCAGTCACTTGCACTTGCGTCTCGCTACCGCGATCCACAACTTCAAGTGACTGAAAATTTACGTGATTTGTGAAATTTAAGTCCCAGCATTACTCTTTCAAGATTGAAGGCATATTTTATTTTTAACAACTGGCTATGTAAATGTTGATAAAAACACACAATGTCCACTGTAGTCGCCACCAGTGCTCTAGGGGTTAACAGACGATGAATAGCAAAAGCGACGTGGGCAATTTTGCTGAGAAGATGGCTGACATCGCGGACGATTTTCTTGGCCTTGGACTACCTGACAACGGTGGATATATCAACCAATTAAGCGCTAAATAATAGAATTTTAATTGTCACCCACTTGAACTAGATATGTACAATTTGCATAAAAACATACAAACAGCAAATCTGATCATGCTCATTTTCTTCTTGAAAGCTGAAAACGGCTATATACCTGGGCCCGTATTCTCGTACAAGGTACGATATTTCGTAGGCTTCGGATTGGTCGAGATGACCATCTCGACCAATCCGAATCCTACGATATATCGTAACTTGTACGAGAATACGGGCCCTGATTATTAGCACTTCAACCTTTCGAAATAATTTGAACGTGTGTCTCGCTACCGCAACCCACAACTTCAAGTAAGTGAACATTGTTCATTATATAATTGTGTTTATTTTCGGATAAAACATTTGCAAATCTTGTTTACCCATACATTTAGTTCCCAATAACAGTGATTTAACCCTTTAAGCTCTCACGATGCATTAAAGCATCATTTTACATCCCTGAAAACAGACTTAATTTACCTAAAACCAAGGATTTTAGAACGAAAATTTCTATGAAACTCGTTTACCAATACATAACAATTTTCTTTAACTTTTAAACAACATTAAATCATCTTCATCCACTACAAGTCGAGAATTGCGACAGCAATTTGCGGCTTGTAGTGGACGAAGATGACAATGGTAAATTCAGGCTTGAAAGGGTTAATCACGCCCGAACACTGAACTTATCACCCGCAATTAATTAAAGTCAATAATGGCCTAAAAATCGAAGGGCAAAACTTAGGTCAAAGGTCATAACCCCCTAAAGGCACATTTACGCCACCTAAGGGATGTGTGTGTGCAATATGAAAACAATCCAGCAAACGCTTTCCGAGATATAGTCCGGAAACTGAGCTTATCATCCGTCATCAATTAAAGTCAATAATCGCCCCAAAGTCAAATGTCAAAAATTAGTTCAAAGATCAAAACTCCAAAAAGTCACATCTGCAGCCCCTAATGGATGTGTGTATGCAATATGAAAGCAATCCGGCTAACGGTCTCCGAGATATTGTCCGGAAACGACACACGGACGCACGGCCGTACGGCCAGACATGGCGATGGCTATATCCCCCGCCCCTACTTCGTGAGCGGGGGAAAAACGTTCTTTACCAGGAAATTCCGAATGCATGTGGAAACATTATTTTTATAATTTCACTTAACAGCAATAATCTTACCCTCCAGAACATAAATATACAATGTACTCGTAGTCATATCAGGAAGCCAGACATTTAGTCAGAACGAGCCATAACAGGATAAAATAACTAAAAGTAAATTTACAAGTCAAAACACCGAAAAAAATACTATTATCGTCATTTAGTTAACTGAGTTACCATGGGTCCGGGAAATGACCATTTATGAAAATGTTCAAATAATAGTGCTGTTATTGTGTAACATAAAAACAAGTAATTGGTTATTGATCTATTGATCAATTGATCAATAGATATACTGTACGATATATAGGCCTATCGAATACAACGATAAAATAATATAATTGCAAAGTCGACACGGAGAGAGACAATAAAGCATTTAATCAGTTATAGGAGACCAGAAATTATACTCACGTTTTATTTCGCTGTATACAGACGACCAGGTTTGGCGTGTATGAGTGGACGGACGCTGATTTTTTCGGCCTGCTTCAGCCGACTGTTTGTTGCGAATGGTTCCGCGAGGACAGCAATCGTGGTAAATATATAAGTATCATGGTGAGCTGGATGTCACAGGATCCGGAATGGTGGGGGAGTAGGGAGGAGGGAGGCTGATAGTGGTTGTTGTCGTGTAGCTTCCTCGTACATATGTGTGGGAGTAGCTGTACATGTATAGTGTCCACTCCAGGCTTTAGATTAGTGGCTTGGTGGACACCATGCTGCTAGAGGAGATGAACATTGTGGAGACAGACCTGTGTCAGCACACTGCAGCCACGGACGTCCACAACACAGCAAAACAAGATATTCACTCAATATCAGGTTAATCTTGGTACACAGTCTTCGACGTTGGCACAACAATAAAAACCAACATTGGTCAAATGGATCGTGTTTACTTGAAAGTAATCACCCACCACTGTTTATAAATTGATCAGTAATTATAAACCAGCGTGTAATCTACCTGTTTATGAAAACCCACACGCAATGATCGACTGTACCTAGCCCATGGGGCGGGGGCCCTAGGGTAGTGGTTAGCACCGCTGCCTTTTACGCCAGAGTTCGGGGTTCGGCTCCCGGTCTCTGCGGTTTGAAAAAAACACAAATGTTTCTTCCCCATCCACGTGTGAAAGTCAGTATTGTGGGCAGCCTCCGTGACCGAGAGGTAGCGTGCTCGGCCTCAGACCGCCAGGGCTCGAATTTCGAATCCTGTGTCTGGAGGGCAGTGTCATCTCAATCATCTCACCATCCTCAGGAGGTTCTCCTGGCCCAGTTTAGCCTATATGTGCACAAAGGTGGCCTAAAGCCCGATTCATTTCATTACCTAGCCCATGATCACAATTTCAGTGAAATCATTTAATGTTTTAAACACACTAAATCACGGTTATTAGTATATTACGTGATTAGTGTATCCATTCATGCCTCAATAAATGCAAACATATTTTCACGGTAGCCAGACACAGCTTCAAGTGTGGTGCTTTAAGTAATAATATTTATACATACAGTTACCATTGGATACTGGTCAATGATTAAATACACCAGCATGTTATTCACGAAAACTCACACGCAATGATTGTCTGTATTTCGCTCATGATCAGCTAATTACGAGCCTGAACGTTTGGCTCTTTAAAATGTTATAAACAAATCAAATTACGGTTATTGGAAGTAAATTAGGTTATCAAAAAAGGAAAGCATATTTCAAAATAATGAGACTGCAACAATTTAAATACGGTTTCATTATAAATATTCTGATGACGTACAGAGTAAATGAAAAAAAAGGGGCAAATGCATGTACCGGTACATGTATGGATAATTATTTAAACCACTAAGGAGGGTATCACACTACAGTGTATCGGATCAGTGTATACCACCGTATAAAATATATCGCGCATACGCTGGTGTACGTTGACAAACGCTAAATGGATACGGCAACCGCATGCAGCTGTCATTCCATGTGTCCGACAACCCTTGCGGCACACGGTTATAAAAATCTTTTATTTGCTTCAATCATTTCGCAAATCATTTGAGTTGCTCACATGGTTTCGCCTGGAGAGTGTTCACCAGTGTTCACCAGGGAAAGAAAGGCATCATCTTGAAGCATGGCCACCAAGTTGGCGTGACATCATTTCGGCGGCGGCGGCACACGACCACAGTAGAAACGATCCGTTAGAAATAATAATTTAAGGTGAGAGAGAATAATTGTAAAATGCACCCCAAGGCGTTTCAAATAACAATGTTAAGTAAAAAAAAATGACAGATCTTGGCCATAGTATGGGTTATCGAGCATTTGTTTCTAATCGACTCAGCGGTTCTGGCTAGAGAGTGTTCACAAGAGAGTAGGGCGCCATCTTGGAAAATGGCCGATCAATTGCCCTAATGCTGAAATTTATATTCATAGAAATTTCCCAGCTTCACTTATGATCCACATCACTCTGTGAATTCAGCAAACATTTTTAAATGAATAAGAAATATTAATGAACAACTGTGAAGTTAATGCTCAAGTTGACCATATCGACTATCGCGAGGTTAGTGATGAATGTAGCACAGGGAATTTTTGTAAAAAATATGGCCGAGCCTGGAACTACGATAGGGCAGACAGATTTTTTCACCAAGTTGTAGTATTTTAAGGTATCTAGTATCACCAAGAAAAAGTCTTAAGCTGAACTCGCTGGTGGGGAGGAGTATTTTTGGGAAACGTCCAGGGTTTTTCTGCCATCAGCAATTTTCCAATATATATCAGAAAAGCATCCACCGTTGAACGTAATTGATCGATTTAAATGAAGTTGGGGTTGGAGTTTTATCTGGTGAATCAAATCAATAATAGTTGACATTTCAAGGTCAATTTATAGGACAAAATCAAGGTCAAATACAAAATCTACACTTTTAACGGGTTTAGTTTTCTTTTTCTACAGGATAAACGTTACTAAAATAAAACAATATACTGTGTATATTTTATAAAACTAAATGAGTGGTTATTGACAAAATAATTTATTAATGATCTAATTAACATAAATCAAAAATGGCCGCCACTCACAATAAGCACGATTAATTACTTAGGCCTGTGTCACCTCTTTCTCAATTGACCTATTGAATGCCTGAATGAATGAATGAATGAATGAATGAATAATGAATGAAAGAATGAATGAATGAATGAATGAATGAATGAATGAATGAATGAATGAATGAGGGAATGAATGAATGAATGAATGAATGGATGAATGGATGAATGAATAAATGAATAAATGAATAAATGAATGAATGAATGAATGAATGAATGAATGAATGAATAAATGAATGAATGAATGAATAAATGAATGAATGGATGAATAGGCTAAACTGGACCAGGAGAACATCCTGCATGAGATGACACTGCCCTCCAGACACAGGATTCAAAATTCGAGCACTGGCGGTCTGAGGCCGATCTCTGACATTCCAAGCTGGCAGCTTTAACCACTGCACCAGGCCCCCGTCATTAGATTGGTGATCCGGTGTGTGGGTAATAAGTGCAAAGAAACGCACAAATAATAGGGACTTTGAACCAGTGTTAGGATAAAGTTGGCCCACCGTCTGCGATGCTGGTCCAACCTTACACTGACATTGGGCGAAAGTCTCTTGTTTCCTTGGAGCCATTTAATATGTGGTTTCGCCTCTTAAAACGGACATTTAAAGCAATGTTTTTTTACGTTGACCTACCGTCTGCGACGCTGACCCAACATTAAATCAACATTGGTTCAAACTATTCCACCTCCAGTATGTACATGTATACCATCAAATAGAACATCCACGGATGCAGCAAGAAACTGATGAGTAGCGACATTAAAACCAGGACATCATAATCCTGATAATGATGACGCGGAAGTGTCATATCACGATGATGACAATGCGGGGGAGAGACGTAGCAAGATTAGCAATTTGAAAAGTCAGACAGAAGCGGCAGTAGGATTGCGATAAATGGCGGGGGTGTTCAGGGGCCAGAAAACTCCCGTCAGCAATAATATAACTCACCCACGCCAGTGTTTGCACTTCCGTCCAGAAGATGCGTAGGAGAGATGAGTTTTAAGCTAAATAATATATTTGACTTATATTATCATGAGCTGTTGTAAAAAATATAGCACTTAATTTTTTAAAAAATTAAACTTCAATTATGGCATTTTATAAAATAATTGATTTAAAAATTATATTGAACAAGTATGTGTACAGGTGTACACTGTAACTGTGACTATAATGGTTATTCACTAAACACTATGTGTACAGGTGTAGGTCTACATGTACACTGCAAATGTGACTATGATGACACATCAGTATGTAAACAGTATGTGTACACGTGTACACTGCACACTGCACACGTGACTATGATGGCTCATCAGTCTATAAACAATATGTGTACAGGTGTACACTGCAAACATGACTATGATGGCTCATCAGTATGTACACACTATGTGTACAGTCGTACACTCCATACGTGACTATGGTGACTCATTAATTTGTAAACACGATGTTTACAGTCAGGTGTACACTGCAAGCATATAAACTAGGATGGCTCATTAGTCTGTAAACAACCAGCAATATCACAGCTTTCCTAAACCAGAAATCGTTTAAACGATTTTTCAATATCACATAGAAGTCAATACTTACATACATCAATACATGTATTTATTATTAAATTTGATAAAAAAAGAAACTATATGAATGACTGAGTGATAAGTATGATAAGTACGAAATGCGAACCTGAGTGTACATAAAAGATACGCATGATATTAACATTAAGATTACATATGAAATGCTGGTCACGACATGTATCAGTGAAGTACTTCTATCAAATGCCAGGATAGAAAACATGTTCATGATTTTATTTTCAATATTTACACGGTGACACGGTATATGTTACCGACCCTTTTGAAAAAATAATGCCGTCTTAGCCCTAGGAATCAATACTAGTCAATCAAATAGGCGGCTTAGAAGTTATCAGTGTACTTGTACCTTTCCAAACTTTCAGAAATATTTATGAAGTTTAGGAATTATGTTGAACATTGCGTACCGTATATCGAATAAGCCATCTTATAATTATCAAGATGACAAGGTCTGATTTTAAGAAAATAGTGGAGGAGCACACCAGCTCCGAATATGAGGACGGCATGACCTCATTTCCAGTGTTAATGACTCATCCTAGCTCGTGCATCTCTGAAAAGGGATGCAACACCTCTAGTGACACTACTACCTATAAATACTACCTATAAATCTATAAGAATATCACGAAATAGAATCTCATGTTATCTCGCAATATACAGACTTTAATCTCCAAATCTGTGCTATCCACAAACAAAGAGCGAAAATTGAGCAATTCTAGTTCAATGTGTTAAAACACAATCAGCTCCAAAAAAGTAGATCGCGTTCAAATCCACTTAATGCGCACACTTCAGTTTACATTGTATTTTTCAAATAATTTTATGAGGTCTTATTGGAGATGACATCACAAACATTTGAAATAAAAAGTACGTGCGTATTTGTATGCCTTAAATTGCTCATTTTTTTCAAAAAAGTATTAAAATATCTAAATACCTTCATTAAATAATTGACAGGTAAAAATACGCCGAAGTGTAAGATGTACATACACAATTAGTTTTACATTTACAGTTGAATCTGAATGTTTAATTAATCAAATAGATTTTTAGTTGGAAAGTGCCAAGATCCATTTAATGGGATGTAGCGCTATAGAACAATCGTAAATAATAATAATTAATAACTATAAAAGGAGTTCTCGAACTCCGAGGCCGGGCTTTAGTCTGTTTGATCAGTGTTGAGTACTATACACAAAAAATCGGCTTAATATTTTCTAAACATAACAGTGTATATTGGTCTTCCCCATGGGTCAGAATCATAAATATTCAGGATATAATTAACCCTTACACTGCTATGGGCGACTATAGTCGCCCAAAATAAACCAAGCGCAGCCTGCTGTGGGCGACTTTAGTCGCCGAGTAAATTCGTGCCAGATATTACTGCCAGATGGGAAACCACACATGCTGCAAATTTTATGCAGCAGTGTAAGGGTTAAAGAAAGAACCATGGAGACAAGTTCAAATATATCTTCGACGTGTATTCCTTCCACCGCCACCGCAGGTGCTGGCCAACATTCATTCAATACTTGCCTACGGTGTACCTCGTACAGAGGATGTAGGCCTACCCACCAAATTCCGGTTCAATGTTGGGCCAGCGTCGCAGCCCATTGCTGGTTCAATGGCAGTTAATCGTCTACGACGCTGGCCCAACACTAACCCATCACTGGGTCTGCTGTATACTTTGCGCAAACACGTGGCATTCACCCGATGCTGTTTCAATGTTGACCCACAGTCTTCGACGCTGGCCCGTCATTGAAGTAGCATGATTGTACGGTGTTTTGTGACTGCTGCATTATGCTGGTGACGCTTCCCATCCCGGAGCCAGAAACACCAGATAACACGATACATTGGCCCAATGCTGATGTAATGCTGGCATTGCTGGGCCACCGTCTCTGGTGACGCTTCCCGGCATCCCTGAACCAGAAACACCGGATAACGCGATACATTGGCCCAATGCTGATGTAATGCTGGCATTGCTGGGCCATCGTCTGTGACGCTGGCCCAACATTATTCTAACCAAAACCCTTTAAGCTCTTAAAACCACAAATATAATCGTGAATATAAATTTTTTTGAACACTTGGTAAAAACAAAAGTACTTAACCTAAGGACCAGAAACTTTATATATATATATCATGTATATTGCACATGTTCACAAGAACTGTTGTACAGAAATGTAAAACCGTTTCCCACACACAGCACCCCTCTTTCCCCTGAATAAGACACAAACTCAGGCAAAAAAAACTTAATTGGATACCAGCCGTAGCCGGTCGTAATAATAATGTATTGAATGACCGTCGACAGGTCATTAATCTGTTAATGATCTTCACCATTTTGTGATGACACACATTTTGGCCATGTCATGGCTGTTGTTTGTGTCTGGCACCATGAACTAGCATTGTCTGGCCCTGAGGTATTACATGACCTTTCCAGTTGATGATAACAATCCACAAGCTCAGCTACATCACCACTTGTTAGCTAGATCAGCCAACACATACATTCACCCAATGTTGGTTTAATGTTCGTTAGCTAGCAGCAATTCATCGATTAATCTGATAATACGGTTCTCAACCCACCAAGCACCAAACGTTTACCCAAGGCCAGTATAATGATGGCCCAGCGTCGCAGACGTTTGGCCAGCATTATATCGACCTTGGGTAAACGTCACGTGTTTTCTGGGAAGAATCAGCCCAGTTACACAAGACGTTGAAACAATGCTGGTAAGACGGTGGGTCACATTAGGCTAGCATTGGTTCAATGTCTTATGTTTGCCGGGTTACGGTACTTTATAATATGGCCCCTCTTTGTCCCCAGGGTATCAGCTCTTGTTATATAATACTCTAGGGCCTATATTGTCCAATCTGTCCATAATACCGGAAAAACCTGTCTATAATCTGATAATACCGGATCCACGGATGCCGGGTCCACTAATGACGTCCACATAATGTCATAATAATATACATGTGTGTTGTTCCCATTATTTACGAGTACGAATGAAATACATTATTATACTAAGTTTTATTAAAGGACCGACCGGTGTAGATGCACAATGACATACATAGCAATACTGCCAAGCCCACGACAACATGGTCACCTTTGCCAAGTAGAGAAGCTATGGCAACTGGTCAATGTACAGCTAATATATAATGAAGAAACCTGCATACACATCATTTCACAGAGTTTCCACAGGGATTGATTTCAGAAGTAGCGGTGCCCATTATTAGTGATTAAATAAGTTAAATTATGAGAAAGTAATCCTATAATTAGGTACATGTATGGATGCTACATCTGTACATACTTTGTATATTATCGTAATATATATCCAGGTCAGGGATGATCAAATATTGGCAATTCTGAAAGAGCAGGATTAAACAATTACATCGTGATGCAGATATAGCGAAAACAAAGCGGAATGACAAAAATGATGACAATATAAAGCAGATAAGAGGCATGCAGAAAAACATAAATTGTTATTGGGTTATTGAAGCCCTGCAGACAGGTACACAGGTAGGCCTACACACACAATGTCATGATAAACATGATAAATATACAGATAAATAAAAACAAACATATATATGTATATGTTTGTATGTGTTTTTAAAGGGGTGCTTTATCAATAATATATAATGTCTATTTGTGACTGCGATATATATACACCCACTAGAATAGAGAACATGATATGGAGGATGTACAGTAGGCCTAACACAAATAGTGCAGGTATAATACCGTTTAACATGTTTAACATGTTTAATCATGGTAATCATGTTATTCAGCATGCTTATTTTCAGGGAACGGTGGGAACTCGACATAACAAACAGTACCATCTAGATGTACTTCTGCTACTATTATTAGACTTTTTCAATATATACAGTGATATTCTCGGATCTACTAGCTACATCCACGACATTGAACAAACCAATTTCGACACGCCACCGCCACCGCACCACCTCAAAACTATTTTAAATTAGGCTGTGTACATTTTTATCACTTATAAATATGTGTTTGTCTAACTAACCCAATATATCATAGGCTTCGGATTGGTCGAGATGGCTCGTAACTTGTACGAGAATAAGGGCCCTGTTCTTGGCATAAATCAATCAATCAATCAATCAATCAATCAATCAATCAATCAATCAATCAATCAATCAATCAATCAATCAATCAATCAATCAATCAATCAATCAATCAATCAATCAATCAATCAATCAATCAATCAATCAATCAATCAATCAATCAATCAATCAATCAACCATGATGACATTTAGTCAATCAATCAACCAACAAACAAACCGCACGATCTGAATCCACAAAGTCATCATTGACTTTTCTCAGTTTGTTAAAGTCACAATCGCCAGATGTCCCGTCAATACACTCTTTGCACGAGTTTGCACGTGAACATTAGTCTGACCAATACAGTTCAGCTTTGGTCACTGTGTGGCGTGTTGTTATTGAAAAGGGTGTACATACATGACCAGGTCACCAGGTGGTCATGTATGTACACCCTTTCCACACACCACCAGATCCTTTTTGGTTCGTTCACACGCCACCAGGACCTGGTGGTGTGTTAACGAACCAAAAATTAAAGGGCACATTTGATTTCTCATCAATTTTTCTGCTATTTTTTTAAATTATCAACAAGACAAGTGAATTTTACGGAGTGATTTTACTTTCTTCTAATTCTTATTGAAACGTAGCATTAAGTAACAATTTTCGTTTCACAGAAACCCTATCAAGGCCAATCTTGAATAAGGACGACTATTTCACATTTGTTTTGGCAAGAAAAAATTGGCAGCCATTTTATCTTGAAGAATTTTGATGGGGCACGTTGAACCATGAAAAGTGGGGCACGTTGAACCATACGTTGAACCATAGTTCAATATAAAATTCAGGAGTGGGGCACCTTGAACATAGGGGCACGTTGAACTACTTGATTTTTCAATAATAGTCTGGTGTTGTACAAACAGAACTCATATATCACTACATGTAGGCCATCACAGATGGCAATAGTGTGCTGCTTATGTGTAATTTCAAAACTTTATTTAAATTTTTTCTATCATGGTTCAAGGTACCCGACTTATGGTTCAAGGTGCCCCGTAGGTGGAGTAGGTTGAACAATGAAAAAAAATAATAATTGAAATGTGATTTTTATCTTAAGTTCAAATTATTTTATGCTAGGATGCTACCTTTTTCTACAGCTCTGTCATTTACGATACAAAAAATAATTCAGTTCCATTCTGACTCGGGGAGGGGTTGAAAAAAAGAAAAAAAAGGGTTCAAGGTGCCCCACTCTCCCCTACTCCTTCGAGAATATCATGTTATTTCAATATTTCACGTGCGTAATCGGGTAATGGTTAACTTCCACCAAACACAAGACGTTGATTCAATGACGGTGTACTAGAATGCTTGAACATTGGGTCTAAGTCTCGTGTTTGCTGGGTTTGATTCGTCTCATAATTCATCACATCATCATTTAGATTGGTGTCATGTTTTGGCGTACATGCAGGCCCCTATAGTTTACATAGTTGTGCACTTTGCTACAAGTACTGTAGCCTATATTAAAAAATACGTCATAACATGATTCCTGCTGCCATGGCAGAAGAAGTACCACTACCGGGTAAGGCAATCCAGCAGATTATCTTACCATTCAACTGGCGGAGACAGTAATCGTGTACATCTAAAATGAGCAGACAAATTCACGCGTAAGAAAAACACATTAATGAACTATTTCTCTGCACTTCACAACGATCACCCTTGCCCCTTCTGCTTAAGTACGATTGTACAGTGATTGACAGTTTTAAACCTGGTAACTCTTTTACAAACTATATGTCTGCAAAGGAAATTCTAATTTGCAACTTGTTCAGGATTGCAAGTAGGCCTACTGGTAACTGGTCTGACTCCGTGAGTAATCACTCACCAGGTCAACAATAGACAGAGCAGAGACAACTCATCTAGAGACTTAATCCGAATCATGTGCACAAATTACCATGGCATCTAATAAATATGGGAGAATTTAGGTGGCGAGAGAACGTAACAGAGACTATATTGGTTTCCTAGAATATCTGGGCTCGTAGGTTATTTCCCACTGTGGGTGCATGTATGTGAAATTTCACAGTCCGAAGCATTGAAATTCAAATAATTATTATATAGCAAAAGAACTAAAACGGGATATTTTGGGTACTAGTTAGTGAGTTGTGAATATTGCTTTACGTCGCTTTCTGCACAAGCATGGCAATCGCGACAGAAGGAAACACGAAGCCGGGACTATGCTCCAATTTCGAATGACTTCAAGGGTTCTGTAGAGTGCACAGTACCATAGCCAGCAATGTACATTCCAGGCCTTTGAACAGTTTGGAGGACTGTATGCGCAGCCATGATGACAAATATCCGGCCCGGCCGGGATTCGAGCCTGGTACATCCAGGTTACAAGCCCCAGTCAATACGAATGAGCCATCGGGGCCGGTCTTTAGCATGTTTAGGTACTACTAATTGCAATCCTGAACAAGTTGCAAATTAGAAATTCCAACTATTTGTAAAACAGTTACCAGGTTATCATGGTTATACTGTCGATCACTGTGCGTAACCCAACAAACACGCGACGCCGAGCCAATGTTGTACTAATGTTGGGCCAGCGTCGTAGACGGTGGCCCAACATTAGTGCAACATTGGGTCAGCGTCTCGTGTTTGCTGGGAAGAGTGACGTTAACCATCTACCTGCTAGTGACACTATGTCATGTACATGTAGTACCCTCTATAGTTGTAGTAGTACCATCAATAGTTGTTGGCTGAGTATCAGCTCAGTTCTGGCTACGAACTCAGCTGAACCTGTAGTAGTAGGCCTACTATCAATAGTAACTGAACATTGTTGGTTACCAGCTGAGTTCTGGCTATGAGCTGAGCTGCACCTGTAGTCAGGTAGTAGGATCATCACTAGTTGTTGGATATCAGCGCACTTCTGGCTACGAGCTGGGCTGGTATCCAAAAAGATGTTGTGCTACCGGTACATTAAATACAAATAATAGCAAAAATGCATGGGTGGGCAAAGGGCTAAACGATCATGTTATAACGGCTCACTGTATACATGTATGGCACGAGCCGCCAGATCAATAGTGTTCATGGGAAAGCATGTGCGATTCATTTAATATTTCAAAGGTGCAAAAAAATGATCAATTATTAATTACTGACATATTGATAACATGCATAATAAGGAACTAGTGTGTACAGTATGGTACAGAGTGGTGCCAAGACAACCCAGCCATTGGTGTGAAACACAGCCAGCCAAAACAACATTGCGAAAATCATAGAGATCTATATATTGGGTCAATTTTTTATGAACTTTATTTCACTTGATTTACAAGGTATTCCATAATATTATAACATTCAGATACAGCTTTTTGTCTATGCGTGAACAGTGATAAATATGTGAATTGGTGTTATAGAACCATTATAGAAGTTATTTAACAGTTTTATAACGGTTCTATAACACCAATGCACATATTAACGCTCTGAACGGTGACTAAACAACTTTTTATGAACATTATTTCACTTGATTTAGAAGGTATACCTTGTAAATCAAGTGAAATAATGTTTATAAAAAATTGTTTAGTCACCGTTCAGAGCGTGAATATGGGCATTGGTGTTATAGAACCGTTATAGAACTTCTATTTTAACGGTTCTATTTGTCACATGTTCACCGCTGTTCACGCATAGACAAAAACCTGTTACAGGGGCGGATCCATGATTTCAAAAAGGAGGGGCGCAGGTGGCTCGGGGCGAGTTTTTGGGCATATTTAGGCCAATTTAGGGGACTTTTTAAAGAATGTGGCACAAAAAGGGGTGGGCGTGCGCCCTGCCCCGCCCTCCCTCTGGAACTGCGCCTGTGTTACGTACATCTAAAATGTTATAGGCTTATACATATATAGAATATTAATTGACTATTCTTCCAAACGACTGAGTTCGCGAAATTATAGATGTCACACTAACAAACTGACTTTGACTATCACACCTACCTTGAGGATTGCTGTTGCTTTTATATCATAGGACACATACATGTACAAATGAGCATCAGTGCAGTTAATCCAAAAGTTTCAGTTGCTACGTCATAGGAATCCAGCAGGCGACTGGCGCAAAGCTCACACTCCAGCACAAGGCTGTTGATTCACAGAACGCGAGCTGAGCCAGGTCTGACGAGCGGGGACTACTGTAGGACGCATTCACTGTCAGACAGACAAGATTAGTTAGCTGTTTATGGCACGTCTACCCGCCCAAGTACTGTCAGCATCAATGTTTGTACAATAAGACTGCAGGGTAAATTACGGAACAAGATTACAGTTGTCGTGAGACACCTCCACGACACATGTAACAGATGCACAATACCATCTGAGACTTAGTCAGCATGCTTACTTGGCTAAATATTGATTATGCCACGTCCATTTTCCGTGTATTGAGCAGCAGCTCTATTCCGCTACAGTCAAACAGTCTATGTACAAGCCCATCGTATACAATACGACTGTCCCATCTGCAACAAGATCAAAGAAAGTTTCATTAGTGCGCCAGGCACACATTTATTTCATTATATGCTAATATTATATATCAATGGGTATCATGTTCGGCCTACACTCTCACTCGCTGTATATATTTTATTGGTTCAGCTTCTGTTAAGTTTTGACAGGATTTCAGCCGTTTTGAACTAACGGACAATATTGGTATTGCCGAAGGAAAACATTGTAAAAAGAGAAGAAAATGTTCATACCAGGGCTCAGCCTAGTAATAGTCATGATAATGAGCATCCATCTTATACGTGACAATATGATTGTGCCCAAGGGTCGAAATGATTAAAATAAATCGTACAGGAAAGTCTATGATGAATATTTCCTACTATATTGAGGATAGTGTTAGCAGTTCTCAAAATTAGTACCACTTTTCAGAGCCTCAGACAGGAGGGCTACCAGCGCTTCAAATTTGGTAGCCCTGAAAATGTACTGGTTGCCCCAAAATCACGAGATATTGACCCGCTTTTGGTTTAATGCTCGCTAGCCGTCTCCGACACTGGCCCAGCCTTAAGCTAACACCGGGTGAGCGCTGCGTGTTTTTCTGGGAAACCATATTAATTAAATATTATCAACCCAACAAAACAAGACATAAACTCAACATTGGGTCAACTTTCTCTTGTCCTAACATGGTAGACACGAGCTACCAGGTCACCAGTAATTTCGAGTGAGTCATATTTTTGTCCTTACAAAAAAATAAACTTTTGAAGCTCCACAACGTGGATAAAAGGCTGCAAAATCTCATATCAGACATGTCTCTTAATAATATTCTCTAAACAAAATAGGTTCTTTAAAAATAACCCTTTAGTACTATTATCATGCAACCCCAGGAAAACCCCGCAAGGGTTCTCCTGGGGTTGCATGGTAATAGTACTGAAGGGTTCCTTACAAAGAACCTATAATGTTTAGAGTGTAATTCGTTTTTTGTGTGTCAAACTAACAAATGTGGAGGTTATCTTAAAATATTAAAACAATCCGTAGATTGGACACCTTCAGTAATTATGTGCAACCATGTTTAGCCAGCAGATATGTGACAAATATCATACTCATAGCTTTGTTATTGTCAGG
The DNA here is from genome assembly GCA_964017125.1 of Flabesymbios commensalis. Taxonomy (NCBI): domain Eukaryota; kingdom Metazoa; phylum Annelida; class Polychaeta; order Terebellida; family Flabelligeridae; genus Flabesymbios; species Flabesymbios commensalis. The sequence continues at coordinate 39,739,384 of OZ024905.1, read as the reverse complement.
ACCGGGCGCTGTGCCAACTTAATAAACTGATATTTATTGCACGATATTGGAATGAGCGTCCTTGACATTGGAATTGAATGAATCCGGTATATAATACAATTAATATGGCGATTCTGTATGCACCAATGTGGGAGAATCAGGGCATCGGTATTTGTCCCGTTATTAATTAAAAACCTGGCAGGGACATCACAGTAAACAAGAAACACAGAACTAATGTTGGCTTAACGCTGGTCTACCGTCAACGACACTGGCCCAGCAATAAAAAAACATTGGGTCAACGTCTCGTGTTGACTCTGAGCCGTATTTTTTCAATTGACGTAATTATATTAACTTATACAATTCCCATGCACTGCGAGCAGAATTGATATCCCTCTGTGGTCGCTGTCTCACGCTATATGGAAAATCACTGATAAATCTAGAGACAGTGAATAATTTATTTAGTGTAGCGGAGTAGTTTGCCACACAGTTGGGGGCAATGCTACACAATAATATGTGGATGAAGCAGTTTTCGGGATGGACAATAGTAGACTACCTTGGTACATGTACGGCTACGAAACGGTTACAATTTTGTTATGTACATTTATCATGACAACCATCATCAATCTCAGACGTCAGTAAAATCTTTATTCAAAACCAAAGTTACTGGTTTTTAAACATTTTAAAATCCGATTGCAAAAAAAGAAGAGGAAGCCCTTGAAATGTACAGCTCAATCCTTATCGCGGACGGGACATCGCGGACGGGACAAAATAAGCGCTGCAAATTTGATTCAATCTAATAATATTTTAAAGTAATAAGGTGAATCACAATCCACACCTGAAAATTTTTGTATTTATAGCTTTTTATATCATTGTTTCGTTTTTTCCCCTAACTTATTTAAAATAATATTAAAAGATATTTTGTCGCGGACGGGACAGCACAAATTGTCGCAGACGGGACACATGTTTATCGCCAAGTCTAATAAATTGAAATAGCAAATTAGCGGTAAAAATGTAATGAAGCATTGAAGGGTGATATAAATTGCTAGTTTACAAGCTATTTAATTTTTTCTGATATTAAGAGTTCTGTACTTCAAATAGAGTCGCGGACGGGACACTCAAACTTACAAATGACATTGAGGTGTAAATACAGGTAAATCAAATTAACAATCACAGAATTAGATGCTGGTGTTATACAAACTAATAGATAATATTCTTGATAACTAATTTAAATCAATATTTTTTTGTAATCACACAATATTATACATATCTTGTATCAACTCTTGTCGCGGACGGGACGTCGCGAACGGGAAAAATATGCGCTGCAAATTTGATTCAATCTGATAACATTTTAAAGAGATAGGATGAATCATAATCCACCCCTGTAATATTTTATGATGTGTAAAGCTTTTTGTTATATTTTTTTGGGTGGGTTTTTTCTCTAGCTTATTTAAAATAGTTCAAATTTTAAAATATATTGTCGCGGACGGGACAGCACAAATTGTCGCGGACAGGACAAATGTTTATTGCTTAGTCTAATAAATTAAATAGCAAACTAGTGATAAAAATGCAATAAAGCATTGAAGGGTAATATAAAGTGATAGTTTACCAGCAATTTTTTTCTGGTAATAGTTTGTTGTTGAGAGAAACTTATGTACTTTCAATAGCGTCGCGAACGGGACACTTAAACTTACAAATGACCTTGAGGTGTAAATAAAGGTCAATCAAATTAAAATTCACACAATCAGATGGTGGTGTTATACAAACTATGTGTTTAAAATTAATTTTGAGTTTTTAAATTTTTTTTTTTTTTTTGATGAAGTAGATCTATTTTTCTTGAAAAATCTACTGTACCGTCCGCGACAATTATAAACCTAAATTTTCTGAAACAAAAAATGATGCCGCACAGGAAAAAAAACCTAATAAAAAAAATTTATGGATTATAGTACTTGAAATACTTGCTTACCTCTATGAGTCATAACCCGATAAAAAAAAAACAAGTTTAAAAATCATGAGTGCATGTCCGAAATACCGTAGAATGCCCCTAAATGTTTACTGTAAATGTTTAAATGTTCATCACTATCATGGAACATTAATGGTTACCGTTTAGGAAACAAAATGACATACGGTTACCCTTGTGGGATTTATCAGTGACTACGATATAATAATTTTTATAGTAACAATGAAAAAAAATTATATAATCCGTGTAATTCAATCTAAAGATCTTCATTTGAGTAGGAAATGTAAATAAAACAGATAAATGCCTCTGGTACGTCTGGTAATATCGGTATTCTTATTTCAAATTAATATGCAAAACTAACAATAGGATAGAGTGCAACTGCATCAATATTTTTAATGGTTAATATTAGCTACAGACTGTAATCGGGAGAAACCCATATAAATTGGCTGTGCCTGTAGGCCTATATGAGGCAGTTGATCTTTTTATCTCATAATGTCGAATTCATTATCGGATATAGTTGTGGGGATAGCGTCTCGAGCGCGCGTCCAGCTGAGCGCGCTTTCGCTCATCTCGCAGCCACGAACGGACGCTCCGTCTCGAGCTCAGGGCCAAGCCGCATGGTGTTTGATCGTTGTACTCCGCTTCCAGGGGACTGTGTGCACTATATGAATGTCTAGACTACAATAAAGTGAGAAATAACCGAAGAATGAATTAATAGGAGTTATTTATTCTCGTCGTCCTGACGGAAGAGTTGATGGAAATATGGAGGAGCAAAGCACTTCTATATACCCATATTGGTGACCTCAGACGTTGAAACGTACTCGCAATTTTCTTCCAGCATATTATTTTCACAAAGAAACTAAACGACAGTGCAAAACCACTGGTTTTGAACCAGCCCAGGATAGTTTGAAAAATTAGGTGATTTTTTTCCAAAAATGACACAATATTTTGCAAGGTACGTGATGGTTGTAGGTCATTAATAAATAATGCCAGTGAGGTTGGTTAGAAAGGTTATCTAAAGAGAGGTACACGCGCTTTCGCTAAAAACTGCGAAAATTTTAATAAATTTGGACGACAACCACGTGCGATCAGTCTTTTCCAAGATGGCCGACACGCTGGAATGCGCAGTAAAATTGGACTGATTGGGTCATGTCCCTAAATAGTAAGAATTTTAAGATTTTTTCTTTCTATTTACGCCTTTTTGGTGATTGGAAAGGAAATATTTTTAAATTCATTTTAAATCGTTTACCACCATAATTGGGTGATTTGATTTTCTCAGTCAATTCAAAAATATCACTAATAATTTTTCTTGTCTAAACCTCAAAAAAAAATTAATTCCAAACCAAAAAATATCGCCTCGATTCAGAAAGCTTTTAAATAGGATTAGAGCCACTTAAAATTGTTCGCCTGAAATAAATGTGAATAAACGGTCTTATTTGGTCTATAAATACATTATTTTTAAGACCGAAGTTCGATATTTTGTGATTGAAACCATGCTTTCATTTCAGAGGAAGCAGATATATTTTACTATGAATCGGCATCTTGGCAGCTGGTCTCCCTATCATTTAGCTCATCTGGCTGCTGTATAGCCCCTCGTGTTCCCGTCTACCCCGAATGCACTGCGAGATCACCTCATCAGCTCAGATCGGCATAATTAGCTTAAATTAGGCCGCCATCTTGAATCAGTGGCGTGAAAGGCAAGTGCCGCTCATAGGTCAAGGCCAAATAGGCCTACAACAGCGTCTGGAAATACAGTCTAGACAATAATAATTTTTTTCAAAATATCTTTTTCAGTCAGGAAAGCGAGACTGATTTTATTTTCGTATGTGTTTCTAGATATTGCAAATTATGTCACACGTTGAGTGATATTTTGTGCCTGAAAATTTGATAGTCTATTTTTCCATACTGTCGTGCCTGACACGTTTTCTGAGAGGTCAGAGTTCAAATAGGCTAAGCCATGCGCCAACCGTTGGCGACATACTTAGCTGCTAAATATGTTAATGAGTTATGAGCTGATGTGGCGCATCTTAGGATCATACGCACACCACGTACACAGTGCACGATAACCAAAGCGATAATAGAGGCGCAGCAGCGTGCCGCCATACATAGACCTCGCACATCACACAACCGTACAGTCTACATCGATGGGCACCAGCCTACAAGCACCGATGCAAATCGAAGCGAGTGACCGATTTTGACGTCACTAAGAATAATTCTCATGGTAAACATTTTTTTAAAAAAAAAAGGATAATCATTATGGGAAATATTCATCAATAAATTAATACTATGCAGTCTTTATAGACTTCTATCAGTCAAGAATTTCAACAAATGATTTTAACGAAATTTTCTCATGATGAGCAGAATTTAATTGTTACTTATTTACTCTGAATTTGAGACTTGACAGTTGCGTTACGGTGACTATTTTGATATATTGTGTGTTTTTCGACAGGTCGAATTACCAAATACTAATACCCTATAGCTTAGAATAGCATTTTAGCATTTATTCTGGCATTTGCATACAGTTCACGACCTACAATCATCACAATTCATATGTTATATGAAATAGCATGACCCGTACCACGCACACATTTCTGCATAGAAAGTTTTCAGATATTTGAGCAACCCCTGCACTCTACTACCTGCGAATTAACATGGTCAACATCCATACAATAAGGACTCGTATTTTCCTATGAGCGATGAGAACACAGCAGAATTAAAAGACACTGATGCAGAGTTTAAAAGGTTACAAGCAGATTTTCTGCGGATTGCACGCAACAGACGTCGGAGAGATTTGTCAAGAAGACCTTCGCTGATTAGACGTCAGCCTCAACGGCGATCATCCAATCTGCCGAAATCTAAAATCGCCACCTTTTACTCAACAGACGTGGAGTTGTTGTTTAATCAAATTGAAACACAATTCGATTTACAGGCATTCGATAACAGGCGATGATGAACGTTACAGATTGACATGTGCTGCACTCTCTGGCGAGGTGGCGTCTGATGTTAGAGACGTATTATTACAGCCTTTCCTCACTCATAAGTACGAGAATTTGAAAGCCATCTTGATCGAAAGACGGGGTTTAACTACACCAGAGAGAGTAAATAAAGTGATTTCAGGAGAAAAACTGGGATCCTACATACCGTCTAGATTTCTCAAACGGTTACAGAAGACAGCTGGTCTTGGAACCAAAGCAGTGGTAGGAAAAGCAGTCATCCCTCAGGCCTTTATTCGACAGATGCCAACATCAGTCCGTGCTCATTTAGCTACACAGAAAGTTTGGCCATGTTAGCCGACCGTGCTGTCGCTGCAGAAAAGGACGTCAACGAAGCTAAGCCGGGGGTTGCTGAAATACAAGTCAGCGAGAGCGGGAAGTTAGTTGGACTGTTGGAAGACCTGTCTCGCAGGCTTAAAAAATTAGATACAGCCACAGCCAAAGCAGCACAGAAGAAGACCTACGGACGCTCACAAGCAACCGTGAATCGTGCCACTAAGACACAGTTCGTACCCAATGTACAAGCCAAACCGTTTGTACCTAATAACCAAAATGTTACTAGACAAGATGTTTCCACGAATAATAAAAAAGATAGTCATCCTAGCGCACCGCCGCCGCATACACAACAAAATAATGCTGTTCAACCGACCGACACAGTCAATGTACAGGTTTGCTACTATCACTAAACTTTCGGTGAAAAGGCGTGTTTGTGCAGTGAACCCTGCTCGTACTATAAAACGGTAAGCCAGCGCGAAGTGGCAAATATTGCGTCATATCCGGCTAAATTATTGTAGTTGGACGACAAACGCAACAAGTGCAAATACCTAATTGACACGGGTGCTGCAGTCAGCATCTTACCTAAGTCTTGCGCTAACAGGACTACAGACGCTGCCAGTCTGTCCCTAGTTGCAGCCAATAACACTACTATCAATACCTACGGTACTAGTAGACGCGTCGTCGACGTTGGTCTCAAACGAGATTACGCTTGGACATTCATAGTAGCGGACATCAAACAACCAATTATAGGAACAGATTTTCTCATACATCACAGCTTACTGGTAGACGTAAAAAGTCGTTGTCTGAGAGACATGCGAACCGGTTTAGCTATACCAGCTACTATATCGTTATCACTGAATAGAGTCGACACGGTTCAGACACAAAATTACTAGGTCAGTTTCCGGAACTGACTCGTCCTACGACGAAGGGCGAGCCAGTAAAACGCGGTATTACACATAAAATAGTGACCAAAGGACACCCCGTATTCGTGCGCCCACGGCGATTAGCTCCTGATAAACTTATCACTGCGAAACGCGAATTCGATGACATGATAAAGTTAGGCGTTATCGAACCCAGCGACAGTGAGTGGTCATCAGCGCTTCATATGGTGCCTAAGAAAAACGGAGACTGGAGACCGTGCAGAGATTGAATAGAAGTTTGAACGCTCAGACAGTACCGGATCGATATCCGATTCCCCATATACAAGATTTTACTCAACGTTTAGCAGGGTCGAGAGTTTTTTCCAAGATAGACTTGGTACGGGCATATTATCAGATACCGGTTGAACCGTCCGACGTACATAAAACAGCGGTTACCACACCTTTCGGTCTGTTCAATTTCACTAGGACACCATTTGGTTTAAGAAATTCTGGTCAAACCTTCCAACGTTTTATAGATCAAGTTACGCGCAGACTAGATTTCGTGTTCGTATATTTGGACGATTTGTTAGTCACAAGCCCCGACCATCGTACGCATAAGAAACATTTGAGAATTATTTTTACCCGTTTAGCAGAATATGGCATAATCATAGGCCCAGAGAAATGTCAGTTCGGTACTACTGAATTAAGCTTTTTAGGACATCATGTTTGCGCAGAAGGCATTTCACCGTTACAAAGTGCCGTAGACGCGATAGTTAATTTAGTTAGGCCCGAAAAGCAACGAGCGTTGCGTCGATATCTAGGAATGATAAACTATTATCATGGATTTATACCACATTGCGTGGATAAGTTGACACAGTTAAAACAATTACTGACTGCTGCTAATAAAGGACCTAAGTCAAATTTCGATTTGAAGTGGAATGAAAGTGCAGACTTGGCGTTTATCGAGTCTAAGCAAATACTTGCTAACGCAACCCTCTTGGTACACCCAGACCACTCTGCCCCATTGAACATCACGTGCGACGCTAGTGATTTCGCCGTAGGTGGCGTTTTGCAACAGTACATCAATAATGTCTGGCAGCCACTTTCATTTTTCAGTAAAAAACTAACTCCCGCAGATACACGTTACAGCGCGTTCGATCGCGAGCTTTTAGCGGTGTACGCCACTATTAGACATTTCAGGCATAACTTAGAAGGCCGTTATTTTTTTGTAAACACCGATCATAAATCTTCAACTTTCGTAATGACATCAGTCACTGAGCGCCCGTCACTGCGACAAACAAGACAGTTGGCTTTTATTGCCAAGTTCACAACAGACATAAGATATGTGAAAGGAGAGACAATTTTTGTCGCCGACGCTTTGTCACGACCGTCCGTGTCCTTCATAGACAATACATCAACTATAAATTATAAAGAATTAAGTGCAGATCAAGCCTTGAACACAGAATTTACGCGGATGCGACATTCAAAGTCGTCTACAATGAATTTTCAATTACACAGATCATTTGATAACAATTTGACTTGGTGTGATGTATCAACAGGACACATTTGGCCGTATATTACAGCAAAATTTCGAAAACAGGTTTTCTCGAATTTACACGGATTAGGTCATCCATCGCATAGGGCTACAAATCCGCTGATTAATACACGATTTGTCTGGCACGGGATAAATATAGATATCGCTAAATGGTGCCGTTCTTGCAAAGGTTGCCAGACCGCCAAAGTTTCACGCTATACTAAGCCAGTTTTCGGCAAATTCGACGAGCCTACCGAGAGATTTGACCATGTACATATCGATATAGTCGGACTCCTATCGTACGCCGACGGTTTCAGATATCTACTGACTTGTGAAGATCGTTTCACACGTTGGCCAGAAGCCATACCACTAGTGGATATTAGAGCTGACACGGTCGCCGATGCCTTCTTTAGTGGATGGATAGCACGGTTTGGGACTCCCGCCACTATCATCACAGATAGAGGCGCCCAGTTTGAATTAAAATTATGGGATGGTTTATGCAGCCAGTTCGGGATAGTACGAAATCGCACAACGAGCTACCACTCCCAATCGAATGGCATGGTCGAGCGTTTCCACCGTCAGCTAAAAGCAGCCATTATGGCACACGAATCACCGAATCCATGGACCACAACACTACCTGCTGTATTACTAGGCGCTCGCTCCGCCGTTGAAGAGTTATTGGGTAGGTCAGCCGCCGAAATGATTTATGGTACGACACTCAGACTACCAGGTGAATTTTCAAAGAAGTACATTGTCGACGCACATACAGACTTAATTATTTTGATAAGCTCCGCGTAGCCATGACGCGTCTCCGTCTGTGCCCACCGCACGACTCACCCCAGAACAACATTTTCCAATATAAGGAAATCGACACATGCTCACATGTATTTTTACGGAGAATCGCAATTGCACCGCCTCTAACCACCCTTTACGACGGTCCATATAAGGTCATCGTAAGGAGCGGCAGAGTCATGAAAATTCTGATAAAAGGCAAGGTGGAAACAATCTCCCTGGACCGAGTTAAACCTGCACACTTGGAAAGCGAGCCTGAAACAGGTACAGAGACAAAGCGTAAAACGCAAACAAAAACGGTCTGACGCGGTTAAAATTGGTAAGAATTGGGCCACTACTTCACAGCATCAAGCTCATAGAGTAAATTTGCCTAAACAATTCACACCTTATGTAGCGCCTCATTCGCGAGTCCCCGCCGTTTCCCGCTACACTTACAGGGTAAAACCCCTAATTCAACCGGCACCACCAAAACATCGAATGTTATAAACAATTTGAACATCGCCGACAGCGACAAAATTGGCGCAACCGTAAAACAGACTAAAGTTGGACGAAAAATCACACTCCCGCACGCTTCGTGCAGATGGTCCACGCCTTAGTGGCGCCTAACGACATCTACGGCGGGACCAACTACACAAACCGTAATAATCATAATTTGTAAATATAAGTTTGCCAGGACTGGCATAATTAAAATAATAATGTGAAATGTTACTTGATAAAGTTACTTACAGGAGTAATTTTCTTACTAAGTACCAAATGTAATAATTAGACTTATATAGGTTGGCCGTTACCCGTAGCGCAGCAGCATAATTCATAAGTCAAGGAACAATGGTGAGAATTGGAACAATGGTGTTAAGAGGATTGGAACAATGGTGTTGAGAGGATGGGGACTTGGATATAACCAATAAATATTAATTCGTTATTCTGCGCCTGCGATGTTTACCAATCACCCACGCTGTATTTTCACAACTGACTGTTTTACTGTTCGATTACTGTATTTTGGTTTTGTGCATTTCCCAAACGGAGCGACTAACCGACGCTATACCCACAAGTTGGCTTGGTTCATACGTTTACACTTAACCCGGGGGTAATGTGGGGCATAGTGTCTCACCCGTTCGGGACTGCTCGGTTTTTCCGACCAGTGACCGGGCCCGCGTAGCCTCGTTCTGAATAGTTTCTGCCTCCAAACGAGCGCGCGTTCAGCCGAGCGCGCTTTCACTCATCTCGCAGCCACTGAGTCGAACGGACGCTCCGTCTCGAGCTCAGGGCCAAGCCGCATGGCGTTAGATCGTCGTACTCCGCTTCCAGGGGACTGTGTGCACAATATGAATGTCTAGACTACAATAAAGTGGGAAATAACCGAAGAATGAATTAATAGGAGTTATTTATTCCCGTCGTCCTGACGGAAGAGTTGATGGAAATATGGAGGAGCAAAGCACTTCTATATACCCATATAGTCATTCTCCCAACGGTTCAAATAAACCTCCCCTCTATGTACAATAGAAAACAGGCAATAAACAATATTGTTAGACATCAAAAATAAATAAAAGATATATCAACGTTGTTTTAGTCCCGGCCAAAAACTCAAAAGTTGAACAAGACTTGAAAGAACACAATTCCAAAGTAAAAAAAAACAGTTTGATGGTTAATATCACAAACCACAAGGACAATCCACAGGAAGGGGGTCATTTAGAATGGACAACGACAAAGAATTGGACGTGTTGCTCTCCCAAGCACTTGACGTTGCAGACAATAGAGAAAATAACAGTTACTAAATAGATCCTAATAGTCATGCTTAATGGGTAAAGGTTAACAAAATCGTGAATTTTCCCTTCATCTTGAAGGTGATTGAAAATGAGAAGTAATACGCGAGTGCTAAAAAGGTTAATGGCCCAAGTATGGTATTCTAAACCCCTGATTTAAATAACAACTAAATGACGGCAGTGATTGGCCAATTTCTTCATGTGACAGGCTGAGCTTTTTTTCGATTTGTAGGGGGTAGACTTGGTACTAGACGTGTTCCGTCCTCTTTATTAGCCGATCGAAATCATTGTTCCAAATGTTTTGTCTCAAATTAAAGGTGTGGTCAACTGTCAAGGGTCCCCCAGAAGGCAATAGTGCCCGTGGGTAGGCCAAGTCCCTATTCCATAATAATACAAAATATGCGTTTCATACCCAAAGCCTCATTAAGAGCAAGTTCTCAAATCACAGCAAGTTCATATATACTTCAGCGACATCTATGAGTTTATAATTCAAAGCTCTTGGACCTTACCCCTACTTGGTCGCTGGCTTGCAAACAAACTGACCGTATTACTGCGGGGATGTTGAAACTGCTTGACCCAAGCGTGTATTGACATACCCAGTAAACACAAAACATTTGTATGACTTTATGCAATGTTGGACCAACGTCGAAGACGTTGGTGCGACGTTGTATACAGGGAATAATTTGCTTCAGAAAAATTGTGTAGCAATTTAACATACTGGCATGTGTCAAGCTACTATTCACCATACGAAGAACTGCTACACCAACATATTATTGTGTAGCATTTGCCCAAAATTGCGTAGCAAACTGCACCGCTACACCAGACAAATTATTCCCTGGTATAAATGTTATACAAATGTCTTGTGTTTGCTGGGCAGGAGGACTTTCTCTCAAACATTGTACATTTATTCAATGCTGGTTCAATGTTGGGCCAGCGTCGCAGACGTTGGCCTAGCATTAAAACAGCATTGGATCAATGTCCCGTTTAAGTAGTATCTTGTAATCAGTTCAGTGGCTATATTAATGCCGTCAATCTGTACTCAAAAGGCTACTGTTGGCCTACACTTGACCGTCCCAGGCATGCGCGTTTTGCAGTTGAATCATTCTTTAAGCAAGAGCGCACTCTACAATAGCCCCCCCCCCCGCCATTTGAACTTGAAGTTATCGCGTCCACTAGGTTAATTATTGACGTAAAATGTGAAAAATTGAAATAAATCATCCATTTTAAAAAAAATTCAGCCATTATTTGACTTGTCCGAAAACTGGTTATAATTAGTAACATACATCACACATTTGAGCAGGATACAAAAAAAATTAAAAGTAATCGCGCCCACAAGGTCAAATTATTGAGGTAAACTGCGAAAAATTGCAATAAATCGGCCATTTTAAATATTTCCAGCCATTATTGAACCAGTCCGAGAGCTGGTCATTAGTAACATGCATAACACATTTGAGCAGGATACATGCAAAAACTTTGAAGTTATCGCGCCCACAAGGTCAAATTATTGACGTAAAATGCGAGAAATCGCAATAAATCGGCCAATTAGAATTTTTTCAACCATTATTGAACTTTACTGAGAACGGGTCATTATAAGTACTAGTAGGGCCTTACATGCATGACAAATTTGAGCAGGATACATGAAAATCTATCGTGCCCACAAGTAATTATTGCAATAGCTTATCTTCATATAGCCCCGGAGCATTAAGCACTCTAACACTAGGAACCTGGAAAAAAAATGCAGAAAGCTGATTTTTTTCAGAGATGGTTCTCTGACATCCCTTGAGTAGAAGGGTATAAAATCCCCAAACATCCCGGTTGTGCTAAACGCGTGGGAGTGTAAAATCCAAGATGGCCACCATTTCACAAATTCCGAACAACAAGCATTTGCTAATATGAAATATGATCGAGCAGCAGATGATCTGAGGGGTCAAAAATGTATTGTAGTATGTATTATAAAGTCATGCTATTGAAATGTTTATTGAAATGATGGCAAATTTATTGCAGAAACATACATCAGTGATGATCCACTAGTCAGCTTCAACATTAGTGCATGATGAAACAAACAGTACTGTGATATAATTTCAGGGTGTCTGGTAAACCTAACAGAGGCATAATATATAATCGGATAAAATTCGGATGTAACGGAAATTAACACCGTCGGACTTCTGTAGATCTATACATGTATGGTGATTGGAATATCAATTTTATTGAGGAATGCAGCAACACAGAGTTGTTTAAACTCAGATTAATTTTCCAATTAATTTTCAGTCACTTGAAGAGTTTCGCGGACGCCAGACGCAAATTTAAGTGACTGAATTTAAGTGATTGCAAATTTAAATTGAATGGATCAGATTTATATTATGACTGAATTGGTTACGAACGTATTAAATATTGAGGTATTAATATGTCCATATTCCAAAACATAGTAGGCCTATTATATTCTGACATCATTACACTGAATTATACTGCGAATATATTGTAATATTTCGATATTATAATCTGATATATTGAGATAATTTTCAAATTCGCGTAATTATTCTGTATTAGCAAAAAAAAAATAGTTTGTGGAAGCTGATCTTTTAATAAAAAAAATGAATCTGAGAGATGTCTGTTTTCAAATAAATATAAAGACTTTTCGTCAATGAAGCGGGCAATTGCATTTGCAATTCCAGCTTAAATTGACGAAAAATAGAAACAGACAATTCAGCAGCAGAAGGGTGAGATATCGGGATTAGGGTCATATAGGTGTTATGATTTGGCAAACCCTATACATATCATCATATTTGCACTTGTGGATATTATTTAATGACTTAATAATACATTGACCTGATAAGTTTACCTTGATATTTAATCGCAAAATACATTAAGAATCGTGTTAAATGTATTTGAATTGAAAATGTGGAAAATCTGCCTATGCCTAAATATATACATATCTATAGGAGTTTTTCTTTTAGGTGGTACCCGGGTAGGCATAGTAGTCACGTTATATATTGTTATAGATTATAAAATGTAATTATTGTGTTAGCAAACACGAGAATGACATTTATATTTTTCTTGCAGCTCATTATTTAGAGGCTATGTAGGCATAGGCTGACAATTGTTGAACTTCACACATTAAAACAGTTGGGTTCTTTTGTTTCAATATTGCAATAAGTGTGTGCAGTCTGGATGCTCAAACCCTTGGACCTATACAGCTGTACCCGAAAACACACCCTTGAATATCCCAACACACACCATGTTATAGTCTAATTTTGTCTACAGTAAGCCTGGGCCTTAATGCATGGTATGCCAAAGTGGGTTCTTCTATGAGTAACAATTCTGGGGTGATTAGCCATATGCCTGCCGCTGAGTCATTCACAGCTACACTCGGGCTACAGTAGGCCTACATACGTAAATAAACAGCGCATTATACTTGCTGGCAAAACACAGGGGTTCGTGTCGTGGTCCACACAAATTAAAGGCTGATGGAGGTTCACATAATTATCTATACATGACAACGGCCCTGTTTCAATAAAAGTAATGAAATAATCATTTTGCCAAAAAAAAGTTATCCATGCAATTAACACAGTCTACCTGTGTGTCATTGGCAAGGTGTGAAGAACACAGATATAACAAACCATTGAAACATACTCTAACATCCTAAAACTGCATGTACGATAAGTTTATTATGTACAAAAAATCTAACAGTTCATTGTTTTCTACCCCCCCCCCCCGATTTCGTCCTCTTCCTCTTCCTCCTCAACACGAATTTTCTCTGATTTTTTCCTAGTCAGTGAATTGCAACAATCATCTAAAACTGAAATGAAATATATGAGTTTTAGGCCACCTTTGTGCACATATAGGCTAAACTGGGCCAGGGAAACTTCCTGAGAATGGTGAGATGAATGAAATGACGCTGCTCTCCAGACACAGGATTCTAAGCAATAGCCCTGGCGGTCTGAGGCCGAGCACGATACCACTCGTTTGTTGAGGCTCTCCACAATATCTAAGACTGATGACACCAAGAAACTTAGAAAGTAAATTTCATCACTTGCGAGCCTCCTGCAATCTGCCAGCCAATATTTGAGTTGCTTCTGATCTGTGACACTTATGGAGCGACAGTCTTCCACAACAGCGTTTGTAGATGAGCGCGACTGGGTCCTTGCCCTTTCCACATGGGAAAGAAAATGTGTCGCACTGTGACAGACCTTGGTATTTCACTCTCAGCGCAATGACAGCATGGTGTTAATATCAAGCACTGATCTTTCCCACTTCTCCATAAGCACATGTGCCTCACCTTTTTCAGAAAATTTCATCGTGTAGCTTACCAAGGTTATTCCAGCCTCTGCCCAGCATGTTGATGTTGTGTACATGACTGAAACTGCAGAGAAATTGATTCAGCTGGCACTTGCTGGCTGGGTTTTATGGCATCGCGAGGTGGAAGTGGAGAAGTATGAGTCAGTTGATATATTGCAGCATCCTCACCAGCTGTTCTCTGACGCTCATGATCTTTGGCACTTAATCCTTCATAGGCCTATTGAGCAAATATGATAAAGATAGTTGCACCTTGGTACTTTTCACCGCTTCTGAGGCATGCCTTGCAACTCTCCGCAATGTCAGCCACTGTTCCTGATGTTCGCCATACGATGTGATCAACAAGCAACTCATTTGGGACACTTTCGCTATCACTTCCCAAACGTTTCATCAGTACAGACTTGTCTCCCTTTAGCAGATAGCCAAATTCATCGACCAGAGAATGTGGTGCAGAGGAGAGTTTGTACTGAAACACTGAGAGGAGTTGAATGTTTGGCTGGTGCCCAATGATGAGAAAACGTGCAAACAAAGCCTCATACACAATTGAAAAAGTAACTTGTTTTGCGTGCCTGTATCAACTATACATACAGTTACATCACGTGATATCTGACGACCTTGACATATTTTGCTTAAACCTATACATTCGCGTAAAAATTCTGGATTCAATATTACACCTGACGATATAATGTCATAATATTGGGAGCTAGATAAACACTCTCATCACCTGTAATTTATACAATATGATTCAAAAAGGTGTGTTAAACACCTTCCATAATAAATGGACGTCACGTCGATTTTAATAATCGTTTACATGACCTACTATCGTCCACCTTTTACCAATCTTATTTATGGATTTACAGGCCTATCAGCAGGACAGATTTATTTATTTTAAGTGGTGTTGATCTAGAATATACTAAAAAAATATTTTTAAAATTTGATGGTGAATGATACTGTATTAGAGTATATATTTTTAAAATAACAGAAATTAAATACAAAATTCAAATTAAGTCATCAAAAATACAGTCAGCTAGAGTATCAGATAAACTAATTTTTGAATATCATAATTCAAATTATTATTCATGTTTATCTATTTTTCAGGTGTAAAACTTTGTAAATTTAATGTTCTTCACAATCCATCTGGCTCCCACCATTATGATAGGTCTCACTATAACTTAAGGTGTATTATTGAATACAATCATTTTACGCGATAATATACCTTTAATCATGACCTGTAACTAAAATAATAAGTTAATCTTGAAGCCCTGAAACACTGGACCGACTGAACCACAATACAGCAGACTCGCATTTGTTGTTTAAATATCAGTTTGATAAAATCATATAGCATTGACCTTGACCTTTAGTCGTCACCTATTGTCATAAAAATATGTAAAAATCGCCTGTATCTCAACTTGATCGCGATATTCAGCAGATACACCAGTGGTGCAGACTGGAACACTGAGACTCGTACGGTTCTTTAGAACGATGCTTTATATATCGCTAGAAAATAAGGCAAGCGTGACCTTTGACCTGTACGATCTGCAAAAAAAGGTCAGGGTCGCCCATGTTAGAATTTCAACGTGATATTCGCCAGCTACAAATGCAGCTGATACACTGTAGCTGGAACAGTTATTGATATATCGATTAGCCAAGGCTAGTGATGAATGGACGTCACGACGGACGGATGGCCGGACGGAGGGAGGAAAAACTTTTACTTGCGAGGCAGAGGATAAATATAAGATCAGAAGTGTTTTTTTTTATTCTGACCTAAACACAAGTTTGATATTGGCCATTCTTCTGCAGCCACTGGTTCAAAAGTAACATTTTACCTTGGATCATAATGCAGATGGAGCCGATTATGCTTATTATTTTAATTATGCTAATAAAAAAAGTTGCTCAAAGTTGCCACTTGGGCAACAAACCTAAATTTGTTCAGTGACATCATAATAATATGAATCAGTCGAAACATCTTACACTTCTCATAATTTCTAGCAGTCACACACACAATCACGCACGTCCAATGCACAAAAAAATAAAGAATTTTAGTCAGTGCGTTGTGATTAGCTGGGCGAGCGTTTGAATTCGTTGATGAATTGACGAGAATGTTTCTTTCACGTGTGAATGTAAAGGCCAGAAGAACGTCAGACCAGCGCCAGTCTAGATCTAGTCTAAATATCGTTAGGCACAAGTAGAGCACACGCTTTAAATTTGTTGTGTTTTCGTTGACCGAGGTTTGTCCCAGTCACACATAGGCCTACACAACGCACAGTCGATGCGTCCGGATTTGAGTCCGGATTGTGAAAAACGTAGCAAGTTGGTAGACTAGCGAATGCACAGCGTGTTTCCAACGTACTGACACAGTGACAGTAACGTATCGTGCCCTAATACAGTCATAGATGAAATAGTTTGTATTCCTGAGTTAAATGGTACGTGCACTGGGTCCGCAGTATATATCATTAGCAGCTCTATAACCGCGTGAACCAGCTGCACGAATCGTGCGGGTGTATGGATCTGTCGTCCCACACGTGTTTGAATCGGCGGCAGATTTATTGTCACTTAACGGCTGTTACCGGTATTACTTTCGTTTCGATTTTCGATGCGTTTATTCTGTTGTGTTTGAATCGGCATGTCTTTTCTCAAATGTAAAGGAATTCGTGAATATGTTCTAATACCATCATACCTCCCGTTAGCGCGAGAAGTCGTGGCGTTCCTGACATGCGGCGCCTTGTAAAGTGTCGCCTTCGTATTTGACTGTTCCACAGGTTTTTCACCTCGTTGGTTAACCTCTGGAACCGTTGCCTTTGTTTTTTGCCGTAGACTGTCGGTTCCAATTTTGCTTCGTGCGAACTCCGGCCTCAAAAGGCATCGAAGTAGTAGTACTTCTTTTTCCTACCACGGCCATCTGAGGCTCGTGAATTTTCGCCATAGGCCGTTTAACCGTAGTTTTTGACATAGCGGTTGATTGTCTAGTTTGTTCATTCTCAGGCGTGCGCTCGATATGCGCAGGTTTGACACGGTCTGCAGTCACCGTCTCAACCTTGCCTTTGATTAACACTTTAAATACTCGATCGCTCCTAGCAAGGACCTTATACGGTCCGTCGTAAGGGGCAGTCAGCGGTGGTGCTATTGCGCTTCGTCGCAAAAATACATGTGAACATGTGTCGAGCTTCTTATATTGGAACGTATCTTTTTGATTCGTATCTCGTGGGGGGCTTAGCGGGAGACGCGACATGGCTATGCGCAACCTATCTGAATAATTTTCTAAATCAGTAATGGCGTCCACAGTATAATTCTCCGTAAAGTCACCTGGTAGGCGTAATATCATTCCAAATGTCATCTCGGCGGCCGATTTGCATAAAGTTGCCTTGACGGCCGATCGGATGCGGAGTAAAACAGCCGGAAGCGTAGTTGTCCCCGGGTTCGGTGTTTCGTGCGTCATAATGGCGGCCTTAAGTTGTCTATGAAAGCGCTCAACCATATCGTTTGATTGAGGGTGATAACTCGTCGTTCGGTTTCTAGTTATACCTAATTGGTTACACAAGGTATCCCATGGTCTGGATTCGAACTGAGCTCTACTATCCGTAGTTATCGTAGCAGGAGTCCCAAAACGAGCCACCCATCCACCGAAAAATGCGTCCGCAACTGTCTCTGCTCTAATATCTTTTATCGGTATGGCCTCTGGCCAACGTGTAAATCGGTCGACACATGTCAACAAATATTTAAAACCGGCGGAATAAGGTAAGGGTCCAACAAGATCGACGTGTACATGATCGACTCTGTCGGTTCCTCAAACTTTCCGAAAACTGGTCTATTATGACGTGAAACTTCAGCTGTTTGGCAGCCTGTGCAGTATCCGCACCAATTTGCTATGTCAGAGTTAATCTTATGCCATACAAAACGAGAAATAATGAGAGGTTTTATGGCTCTATGAGAAGGGTGCCCTAAACCGTGAAGTGAATTACCAACTTTTCTTTTAAACTTTTCGATTATGTACAGTCTTCTACGTCCTGTCAAAATGTCGCACCAGACCAATACATGATCGAATGTCTTTTACAAGCGAAATTCCATATTTGACGTCGTTGAGTGTCTCAAACGTATGAATTTTTTGTCTGAAGCCTGGTCCGTGCTCAGGTCTTTTATTGCTGCGTCATATTCAATAGCTGATACCGTTGGTCGCGATAAGGTGTCCGCCACAAAATTCGCTTCGCCCTTCACGTATCGAATATCGGTTGTGAACTCTCCTATGAAAGCTAAATGCCTTGTCTGACGTAAAGATGGTCGTTCTGTCATAGAGTTCATGACATAATTTAAAGGTTTATGGTCAGTGTTGACATAAAATTCTCTACCCTCCAAGTTATGTCTAAAATGTCTAATGGTAGTATAGACTGCAAAGAGTTCTCGGTCAAAAGCGCTGTAACGTGTCTCTGCTGGTGATAGCTTTTTGCTAAAAAATGACAAAGGTTGCCATACATTATCAATACACTGTTGTAAAACTCCGCCTACTGCAAAATCACTAGCGTCACACGTGATGTTAAATTAAAGGTGCCGACGGTTGAGGGTGTACTAATAACGTTGCATTCGCTAGTATTTGCTTCGATTCGGTAAATGCTACGTTTGCATTCTCTGTCCAATGTAATTCGAAATTAGACTTAGGCAAAAGTCTATTCTGACCTTCGTTGGCTTCGGTCAACAAACTATTCAATGGTGTCAATTTCTCCGCACAATGAGGAATAAAACGATAGTAATAATTTACCATTCCTAGATATCTACGTAATGCTCTCTGTTTCTCAGGCTTCACGAAATTTACTATCGCATCCACTGCTGTGGGATGGGGTGAAATGCCTTCAGGGCAGACATAATGTCCTAAAAAACTCAGTTCAGTCGTTCCGAATTGACATTGACGGTCCTATTATTATTCCGTAATCGGTTAACCGATTGAATAAAATTTTCAAATGTTTTTTATGAGTCTTATGGTCGACTTGTTACTAACAAGTCGTCTAAATATACGCCTTAAGGCGTAACATGGTCTATAAAACGGTGAAAAGTTTGACTGGAATTTCGTAAACCGAACGGCGATCGTGTAAAAAGGCGTCGTAACTGCTGTTTTATGTACGTCTGACGGCTCGACTGGTATCTGGTAATCACTAAATCTATCTTCGAAAAATCTTGGAGCCAGCCAAACGCTGTGTAAAGTCTGTGTCCTGTGTCGATCAAATAATTACATTTAATACGTTTATCTGCGACGTATGGTAATCTAGAGGGAGATAACTTAGAAGTTACCATGCAGTCATGTCGCAGTCATGTCGCGTCTCGTTCGGCTCGCAAGACACAAGAGTCGCTACCTTGCGCTGAGTTTAAAGTGAAGGCACATGGGTCTCTGCACAAACGCAACTTATCACCAAATCTCTGATGATAGTGGCAAATCAGTGCATCGTCCGTAGCCGTTGGCTGTGCGGTACCGGTTTGCGGCGAGTTTGGCGGCGGAGCGGGTGAGCAGGGGTTTGGTACTTTTGTGGTAACAACATTTTGTCCATTATTTTCGTTACTGTTATTATTTGCGGCCATGAGAGGTGTGAACGGTCTCGCATTAGCGTTAGGGAAAAAAAATTGCTTGTCTGTTGTTCTGTCTCTTCTGCGATTTGTCTGCTGCTTATTGTTATATTGTTTCTACTGATGTCCTGAAGTTTCAAACTTTTTTAGTCTTCTGGAAATACCTTCCATTATTCCAATAAGTTTTATATTGTCATTTACCCTAACCTCGGCAACTCCCACACCATTTTCTTTCACGTCGTTCTCTGAAGCTATAGCTCTGTCGGCTAACACAGCCAAACTCTCTAATGATGTACTATCGGGTGTAGTTGCTAAATGTGCCGGATTAGATGCAGGCATCTGTCTAATAAAAGCTTGTCGTATCACTGCTTTACCAACTACTGCTGTCGTCCCAAATCCGGTCGTCTTCTGTAGACGTCAAAGAAAACGTGAAGGAATGTCTGTAGGGCCTACCCAGTTTCTCGATATGACTTTATTAACTCGCGAGGGTGTCGTCAAACCTCGTCTCTCAATCAATACTCCCTTAAGGCTTATGTATTTGTGACTAAGGAATGGCTGTAATAAAATATCTCTAACGTCTGATGCGACTTCTCCGGATAAGGCTGCACAGGTTAGTCTATATCGTTCATCATCGTCTGCTATGTTGTGAAGGTCGAACTGGGTCTCCAGCTGGTTAAACCATAACTCGACATCATTCGATTAGAATGGTGCTATTTTGAATTTCGGCAAATTCTTTGATCGTCGTGATGATCTGCGACGAATTGGGGAGGGGCTTCTTGATGATAATTCTCGATAATTCTCTCCTTCTATGTTGCCTTGCGACTCTTAAAAAATCGTCTTTCACTCGTATGAATTCTTCGTCATTTTTTCTAGCTGCTGATTTACTAGCATCACTCATAAAGAGTCTTTATCTCGAGCACCTCTGTGAGCAAAGTTCGACGAATCGAAACCTTGACTTGCGCCTCCTTCGGCCATTTTGAAGTGTGTTTTGATATTATTTAACTAGTGAAGCAATTAAGTCTACGGCCCGTAGGCTGGCTACGCAAAACTTAAAAGTGCATTAAAATGACATGCCTCTTAACCATGTCAGGTTATTGTAATAGTCGCCCGCTGCCGCACGAAACAGTAGCACTGCGAAATCTGACACATCTGACGTATTCTGTGATAAAATATCGAATCTTTTGTTCTTCTGTTTATGATGAAATGTCTTTTGAGTGTAGAGTTGCTGAATGAAGTAGTCTTTAAGAAATGGCTTTTTACTTACACGTTTTTATAACATAGATGTGTCGTTGTCGGACACGTAGCACAAAATTATAGTAACACGTAAGGATTTGGGTCCAACACATAACATGTACACATGCCAATAAAATTGCTAATATACTGCTCTAAACTAAAATGTATAAGACAATTGACTGTCCAATCTGCGAGAAAAATATTTTTCTCGGAGAGTGAAGTATGATTAAGTACTCGAGTCGGAACAGCTGTCAAATCGTATATTTCAGAATGTAAAATGTTGAAATTATTTTTCTAAATTCGAATAGCGACTAGGCTAGTAGGTGTTACAATAAAATGATGACACCCGTGATTGTTTTATTAAACTTTATTTTAAAATATAGAAATATATTTGATCTCGCTGACAGCTTCTCACTTGAGTGGCATAGTATGAATATCTATTTCAAATATTCTCGCGAGAAATACACACGATTTTTTTTTTTTTTTTTTTAAATCTCCTTGTGTCTATTCCTCTTAAGAAAACTCGTACGACTCCGTCATAATCGTTCGTTTTGTTATTCGTTCGCTCGATTCGTATAATGTAAGTCTACAGCCATGTCGATGCTGTATTAATCTGATATTTTCCTAGCGGTGAATGTCTGTTGGCTCATTGGTATATCAAAGGTCTAATTTGACGTTTTCAATGCGCTGTCATCCTGCAAAAATGACGTCGCATTCGCTGATAAAACTATTATATTCTAAATTGTTTAAAATAAATTTCATTTACTTACGAATCGCGATAATTTCTTTGCGATTCACATAAAAAATGAGAAAAAATCTAATCTCTCAGGCAAAGACCAATGTAAAATTCTATAAGTCTTGGAGGAAAAAATATTTTATTAAGTTTTGTCAATTAGAATGATAGTCTATAGACTACACGCCTGTCAGCCATCCAATATGGATGCCGCACCACGTGTATGGAAGTTTCCAATATCGCCGCGGAAAATTGTGTCGTCTCAATTTATGTGAATATCAATGAGCCCAGACATCGTATGATGCGCACTTCCTGCGCAGTCGTCGGTTTGGAAGACCACGTGTAGACCGCGCCGGTCTGAGATCAGCTGAATCTAGGGATCGCTATCACCACCTAGTGGCGGCTAACTTACCATCACATAGCATAACATATTTTCTGCTTCCACTGAAAAAAAATAGCGAATAAAATGCAATGGATTTTGACCTATTGTCCTAAAGTTATAGAACAGACCAATTAAGACCTTTTATTCATTCAATGTGGATGCAATTCTGTAAAAAATTGCCCTATTTCCTAATAAAAACTGCACAAGTCAAGATATAATTTCGTCCCGTAAAAATATTTTGCGTATATTTCAAAAAATATGGCGGGTGTCCTCGTGAAAACTGCGTCACCCGAATGAGGTGTCAAAACGGTTTAAATAAAATTTCAAAATATTTTCCTCTCAGTCGCCGACAGTGGCGTAATTGAGAGAATAACATTGAAATCTGTTATAATTTATAAAAGTAGACTATTCCGTCTAATATGAATTTGTCTAGGTCTAGGCTGGATGTCTGCGAGATCCGCCATATTGAAAATGTGGGTTTCTTGAAAAATCTATCGAATTTTTCGCTGTTTTAACGCGAAAACCTCTGTTTGTGCCTTTATATAAAAACTATCCTCTTCGCAGTTTAAAAATGCTGTGAAACACAAAAACGTGAAAATGTTGATATGTCGATCTAGACTCAATCAGAAGAATGTTGGAGACACAAAATGTAGATCTGAACTATTTAAATGTGTAGAAGATTGCGTGTCGAATCAAACGTCGTGGGTTACCATTATTGAGCTCTGGGGCGAGGGTTACCATCGACGTTGTCGAGTGTTCGACAAATCAATGGACGCGATCATCGCCTCAGGCTCGATCTTTATCGTAGAGTCTTGCCGGTCAGTAAGTGATGGTTCACTGTAGAAACTCAGTCAAAATAGATGATTCCTTTAATTCGTTCTTCACTCATTCCATATTTGTGTAGACATTGTCAGATATGTGTGTGCTCTTTAGTCTCGTGCGACAGAGACGGCTATACAGCCACGCGGCTGAGTGCGGATGACGCGGTTACACGTCTCAGCTCTGGCTTCCGTGAAGGTCGGTGGAAGAGTGCGGCCCGGCCGCACATGGCGTGAGCCAGGTAGAAGCGCTAATCCGTCGATCAGTGATTCCGTCCTGCTCGAACTCTGTCGCGATAATCTGCAAGTGAGGTCGCCACAGGCCTACATTGAAGATGGGTCCATGCAATTATCACAAACTTTTATTTTATTCCACTGCATATGCTTTCTCTCTCTTGAGTTTTAGAACTTTTCATCACAAATAAGACATGTATCACCCGTAGACTTATTTTTTAAATAAAAGGGGAACAAAATGAACTAGGTTCCGCCAGGAAATGATGATGCCAAGTTACTAATTTATCCACATCACATAAGCCATGCTTTTAGGGTAAATCATACCATCTGTGCAATACTTAACATGTTTTGTGGCACCCTCTTCATGCTATCAAGCATTGTGCATTTCAAGCATAACTGGTATGTGTGAGATATATCTTTCTGTTGGCATACATTTTCTTTATTGATATTTTTATCATTTGGTATGTTTTGCTTCTTTGTCCTTTCACAATACACAAGTCATCTGCTTCTATTTTTCTTTTCGGTTTATTTTGGCCTCAGTGTTAAAATTGCTTTTGTTTTAAATATGTTTTCATGAACTTTATTCAAATTGTTTTCGTGTCATGTCAAGATTGTTAGTTTTGGTTACCAGTTTATAGTGTTTTTTCTGAGTCTGTTCTGTTTTGCTAAAATTGTCTTTTCTAAATGTGTTTTTTATAAATTCATCCAACCCAGTTGTTGTGAGAGCCACAGTTTTCAATATAATCTAAAAAATAAACTTCTGTAGCGTCTGGTTGTTCACTTGTCAGAGCCTGGTAGGACAGTCAATACAATTTAATTCTTCAAACGAGCAGCTATCCAGTTTAATGATCTTAGAAGAGGAGTCAATCGACAAAAACGAAGAAATTTCGTCACAACCCGCACCAAACAGCTCTATACGCCCTGCAGCTTTGATAATAATGACATGGGCATGAGTTGTCCTCAATAGTTATAGCAGCAAGATCATGGAAAGGTCTTATCAAGGTCATTTCAAGATCAAACTAGCAAATATAGTGAGAATATACACATTTAATCAATTTTAACCCGCTGGTGGTGCAGTCATCTATTATACAGTTTGGTGTTGACAAATTATTGGTCAAACATCATTTGAATACACAGTCTTAAGAGATTGGTGGCAGTGTAAACCTTGGGTGGGGTAATAACTCCTAGGTATTCCTTTAATACACCCCTACCTCAAGGTTCAACTTAAGGATTAAAATTAAAACATGAGCTTGTGATCCCATGGCAAAACATTGATACATAT
Source organism: Flabesymbios commensalis (assembly GCA_964017125.1). Classification (NCBI taxonomy): domain Eukaryota; kingdom Metazoa; phylum Annelida; class Polychaeta; order Terebellida; family Flabelligeridae; genus Flabesymbios; species Flabesymbios commensalis. The sequence continues at coordinate 39,714,711 of OZ024905.1, read as the reverse complement.
GATAATTGGGCATGAGGGTTGACGTGTGTTAGGGCTGTGCTTTACTGGGTCACCGTCCACAAGCAGCCTGATGATTGTATCTGGGTCATGCAATCAGCTACTTTTATGGGCATGTGTACTTTATGTGTAATGATTAGGCAATTAGCATTACTGCGAAAACGGATAAATAAGGGTCAACATATCATTTGAAGCATGGTAATGATGTCGAAGGAAGCTATACATTTTTTTATCGTAGGCCTACTCATTTTAACAAAAACATACATTGTTTTCGTGAAAAAGACCAAGTATTTATCTTAATCATTGATGAAGTAGTAGTGGTAGTAAATCATTCCTTTTCGTCACTTTTCGGCACAAATGGTCTTTTCAGTGACATTGTAATACCATAAAACGCTGTAGTCAATTGATGAGATGAATGATGTACAGATGATGATGTGAGAGTGGGGGTGATAGGGCATGGTGGGTTATTGAGAGCGTTTTCCTTCGCTCGCCCGATAAGGGGTTCTGCGCATGTCTAGGGGATCTACCCCCAGACTTGCCGAGATGGCCGTAGACTTGGGTTTCGCTGTGCAATTTAATGCTGAAACTCCGTGGCATTTCACGCAGCTCCGCTATCCTCGGGTGGGATAGTCCCCAGAGTAACAAAAGGAAGGGTAGCTCCATTCATCCCTCGTAAGAGACCTAATGTCAAACACTCTATTGCCGGTTATTTAAGGCTACCACGGCCTACACCAGCGCCTGCCCTGATGCAAGAGCTGCACTGGCACCGCAGTTGAGCGGAGGAACCAGGGTACACCACTGGCGAACCGCCCGAAGATTATGGCCAGATACGAGGAGGCTGCAGCTTCCCTTGGATAATTGCTTCCGTACCACCTTGGATGATCGCTTCCATGCATGCCGTACAGCATGCAACTGACGGAACAGATCCCTAATGACCCTCCCCGGATGGGGGCGAAAAGTACTACTACTAGCAATCATCCCAGTACCCCTCATTGATGAAGATATTAAAACTTTAGTGATCTAATGGCGGATATTTTGAATTTTCCTGTTAAAAATAAATCCTTCAAGGGAGAGCTCCACATCCGCTGAGATATCATTAATGGAGTGCTAACCATGTATAGTCAAAAGAGAAAAACGTTATCCAAACAAGGTCCCCATGACTGCAATATTAGATTGATTATACTGGTAGTGGTAGAAAGTTTCAAAAATACACTGGACGTTTTTTACCACGATAAGAAAGTAAATATTTAAAGCGCTATACACAAATGCAAAGATTTATAGCAGATGAAGGTCTCCTGTGCCAGAGAGTGTATAAAGTAAACAACAAAGGACCGAGGACGGGTCACTGGCGAACCCCACATGTGACTAGTACATTGTGAACGTCGTTGGTGAAATGCAAAGTGAAATGAAAAGTTTTGTATAACAAACTTCTATTCAGCGAGTGATCTTTAGTGGGAAACAGATCAATAGGTATATTACATTATTTGCAAAATTGACATCACCTCCCACAAACACCACTACAATGCAGTACCAACCACAATCACCTCCGACAATGACCACCACTACCTTATGCACAACCAGCCACATTCACCACAAAACCTCCCACAATCACCACCATTATGCACCACCAACCACATTCACCACATCACCTCCCACAATCAACACCACCATACACCACCAACCACATTTACCACACCACCTCCCTCAACCACCACTATGCACCACTAACCAGTACATTCACCACATCACCTCCCACAATCTCACAAAAAAAAAGATTTGATGCTCCTTAAAAAGTAACCTGTGCAACAGTCCTCCCATGGCTTTTCACTGACAGCCAGCGCTAGAGACGGAATTTCTGTCTACCTAAAAAGCACATCGTACAATATATGGAGAGATATTATTAGGTCAGAATACAAATAGTTAGAACGGTGTAATGTTTGACAAAATAATAATTTTATTGTGTGCAATGCAAGGGGGGTGTTGGGTTAGCTTTCAATGGTGCCAATTTTGACATAGACTACACTTTTTAAATCTAACTTTTAAATAGCAAAAATAATAAAATAAGTTATATAAATATTCTGAAATGCCAGACGATATAGGCCTAGTCTAATACAGATTAATTTGAGTAGGGCCTACTCCATCATCAAAATCCGTCGTGTCACGTGGTTGTGAAGGGAGTATAAAGTCACTATGACTGAAATAGGAATATGACCGAATTTGGTAGGGTCTAGACTGGTGTAGACCCTGTAGTCTAGTTGGTTAATTCTTAAACCCCGACGACCCACACCCTCGACCTGAAAATCTGAAGGGGTTTAGTCTAAGTAATTACCTAAACCTCCTCGACCTCAGAATCCAAGGGGGTTTACTCGTTTAGGTAATTACTCAAACCTCCTCGGATTCTCAGTCACCCAGGTCAAGGGTTTGGGTTAATGTGGGGGTTTAAGAACTAACGTTAGAGCCTAACCCCTGGTCGACCCTGTAGTGTAGAGGTTTTTTTTAGTTAACCTCTTTGTAACCTAATCATAGCATAGGCCTAATGCAACATTGTAGCTACTAGTCTAAGGCTAAGCTGCAATAGTACTTTTGTATCGTTAGACTTTGTTATCATATAAATACGAATAGCGTAGGAGTTGGTCTTGAAATTTACCTTTTGACCTTGAAGATGACATTAAATAATCAAAATAATTTCAGAAATGGATTGCCCAATCAAAATCACATGAAAATGAGGTAGACCCTAGGCATATTAGATAATTAGTAGGCCTATTACACTTGTTCCTAGCTTCATTCTTTGAAAAATCATATTTGACCTTGAAATTGACCTTTGATCTTCAATCTACAAAAATGCTCAAACTTTATAAGCTGGTACACATCGGATTTTAATTCAGCACAAAAAAAAATCATTGTAACGTTATATAACTTATATGTCACAAATTAAGGCAATTAGGTCACATGACATATAGACTCCTAGTCCGAGCTATATCAGTATATATACTGATATAGCTCGGACTACAGTCTGTCCGACGGTGGAGGATGGTCCAAAATGAAAGTTAGCTTTTCGGTATCCAGTCAGTCAATTCTCAACCGATTTTCCTGAAATTTTGTGAACCCTATTTTCTAGTCATTTGGCATCGATCCTGAAAATTTCGTAAAAAAATATTGTTTAGTTTAAAAGTTAGACTATTTGACATGTAGTAAATGTCTATTTATGACGCTCCACTATAACATGCATAAACCCATTAACTTACGTTCCGGTTTATTCTCAGAATTGCGTTACATGTCAAATAGTCTAACTTTTGAAATACTCAATGGAATTTTGCGAAATTTTCAGGGTTGTTGCCAAATGACTAGATAATAATGGTTGCAAAATATTGTGACAATCCCTTGAGAATTGACTGACTGGTTACCGAAAAGCTAACTTTCATTTTGGACCATCCTTCACCGTCGAACAGACTATAATAACGTTATAGGTCTAACGTTAGGAGTCTATAGATCTAGTGGTAACGTTAGAGTAAGTTAGACAATGCTAGACCAAAGAGCCTACATCACATGTAGATCTATATATACTGTAGTTCTACTATAACCCGCCGTCAGATTAACTTGTATCGCATGTTTTTCGCCGATTTCTCAGTCAATTCTCAACCGATTTTCATGAAATTTCGCATTGACTATTTGCGAGTCACTCGGCGACTACTGTGAAATTTTCATTGGAAAATATTGTATAGCGAAAAAGTTAGACCATCTGGCATGTAATGAAATTCAGGGCTAAAAACAAACTTTAATTTAACCAGTTTAATGGGTTTAGAGAGCATTAGTCTGATTAGAGGGACGTTGTAAATTCAAATTTACTACATGTCAAATGGTCTAACTTTTGAACTAGATAATATTTTTCCATGAAAATGTCACGGTAGTCGCCGCGTGAGTCGAAAATAGTCCTTGATAAATCTCATCAAAATCGGTTGAGAATTGACTGAGAAATCGGCGAAAAATATGCGATACAAGGTAATATGACGGCGGGTATAACTTTAAGTAGTACTAACGTTAACGTTAGTAGCCTTGCCCTTGGACTTGGTCGGTTTGTTTGTAGCCTAGATCTAGTCTAGCCTACGTAGTTCCTGGCCCGCCGCGAGCCTAAATGTATCTGTATAGATCTTATAACTATAAAAACAGTTATAGTCTAGTCTAAGACTATTATAAATCTAAGACTAAAAAGTTGTAGGCTTATAATTATACAGGTTAAGTTACAGTTAGATCTACAACTTACAGAACTTTACCAGTTTAAGATCATCACTATATTATAATCACTACATCACTGGCACTGCTATCACTGGCCCTGGGCATCACTCAGTCACGTTTTCACATACATGTTTTATGTGTGCTTGTGGCTGTACTAATAGTCTACCTGATTGTCAGTGGCCTAGGAAATTGTAGAGGAGGCTGGGGCTTAGGCTAACACAAGTTTTCAGTTATGATAGACTTTAGGCCTAAATTATTCGACTGTGACGTCACAGTTTCAGAGTTAGAGGTACAGGCAGAGCTAAACATTCCAGCAACTTGGACTTTAGCCCACTTTCATTTTCAGTTTTGAGACTTTAGGCCTGAAATATTTGACTGTGACGTCACGGTTTGAGGTAGGGGAAACCGGGGCACAGTGAATCACGGGAACGGTAAGCCAAAGACTATTTATAGAATATTGACAGCCCGAATACGACGTGACGTCATCACTTTTTGTATTGTGGGATTACCCATTCTTGAAATATTAAAGGGGCTCAATCAGGTGGTTTTATTTTGGCTTCTAATATGATGTAAACATGTTCATAGACTAGAGCTGCAAAAGTTTTTTTTTTTCATGATGCGTATTTAACAGTTAAGCAGTTAAGCAATCGCTGTTTTTCTGGCTATGAAAAAAATCGGAGTCAGACAATATGAAGATTCTGACTCCAAAGCTGGTGTTGGAGTCAGCACGCAGGCGCGGGATCTGGTGAACGGCCACCAAAGGCGATCACAACTCTAGGGGGGTCCCGGGGGATGCTTTACTGAAATTTTTTTGTTTCATAGAAGGCTTCAGGTGTCTTCTAGTGATATCTAAAGGTACATTTTAAGCTTTAAAACAACACATTTTTCAATAAAATTTGTCTATATATATATCATTGTCGTCAGAATGGAATGTTTTTTCGTCAGAGGGGGAAGCTTGTCGTCAATTCTGACGACATGACGACAGATCATAAACACTGAATCAAAATTCCCGATTGCTTATTTTGGACATGTCCAAAATAAGAAATACGGGAGTTTTTGAAAAGCCAATAAAATCAAATTATTTGACGCAATACTGAACAAATGTTTCTTTGCCATTGAAGCTGCATGCGACGTGGGGAGCCAGTTATCTGGTTGTAGGTCATTGAATATGCTTACAATGGGGCACAGGGAATCGGGGCACAGTGAATTATGATTCACTGTGCCTCGCGATTCACTGTAGGCCTACCCGAGCCAATGTGATTCACGATAGGCCTACCCCAGTGAGATATTCCTTTTGTAAATGATGTTTCTCAAAATGCACTAGCAGTTGAAGGTGTTTCTTTGTGAACATGTGAACATGATCAAACAATTTCAGCGAATTAGGTAGGCTATATATGTTACTGATGACATCTCCATGCGAGGATATTGATATGCCGTAAATATGTGTGTGGGGTGTGGACATTGTGTTGTGAATGGTTGTGAATGGTGGTGCATGGTTGTAGTGATTATAGGTTATGATATGGTCATTGTGGTTGGTGATGCATAGTGGTGGTGATTGTGAGAGGTGATTGGTGGTGCATAGTGGTGGTGATTGTGGGAGGTGATTGTGATACGTGGTGCATAGTGGTGGTGATTGTGGTGATTGTGGGAGGTGATTGTGGTTGATGGTGCATGGTTGTGGTGGTGATTTTGATTGGTGGTGCATAGTGGTGGTGATAATTGTGGGAGGTGATTGTGGATGGTGGTGCATGGTGGTGGTGATTGTGGGAGGTGATGTGGTGAATGTACTGGTTAGTGGTGCATAGTGGTGGTTGTGGGAGGTGGTGTGGTAAATGTGGTTGGTGGTGTATAGTGGTGTTGATTGTGGGAGGTGATGTGGTGAATGTGGTTGGTGGTGCATAATGGTGGTGATTGTGGGAAGTTTTGTGGTGAATGTGGCTGGTTGTGCATAAGGTAGTGGTGGTCATTGTCGGAGGTGATTGTGGTTGGTACTGCATTGTAGTGGTGTTTGTGGGAGGTGATGTCGTGATTGTGGTTGGTGGTGCATAGCGGTGGTGATCGTGGGAGATGATGTGGTGATTGTGGTTGGTGGTGCATAGTGGTGGTGACTGTGGGAGGTGATGTGGTAAATGTGGTCGTTGGTGCATAATGGTGGCAATTGTTGGAGGCAATGTGGTGAATGTGGTTGGTGGTGTATAGTGGTGGTCATTGTGAGAGGTAATTGTGGTTGGTGGTGCATAGTGGTGGTCATTGTGGGAGGTGATGTAGTGAATATAGTTGCATGCGGTGCATAGTGGTGGTGATTGTGGGAGGTGATGTGGTGAATGTGGTTGGTGGTGCATAGTGGTGTTGATTGTGGGAGGTGATGTGTTGAATGTGGTTAGTGGTGCATAGTGGTGGTTGTGGGAGGTGGTGTGGTGAATGTGGTTGGTGGTGCATAGTGGTGTTGATTGTGGGAGGTGGTGTGGTGAATGTGGTTGGTAATGCATAATGGTGGTGATTGTGGGAGGTTTTGTGGTGAATGTAGTTGGTTGTGCATAATAGTGGTCATTGTCGGAGGTGTTGTGGTTTGTACTGCATTGTAGTGGTGATTGTGGGAGGTGATGTGATGATTGTGGTTGGTGGTGCATAGCGGGGGTGATCGTGGGGGATGATGTGGTGATTGTGGTTGGTGGTGCATAGTGGTGGTGATTGTGGGAGGTGATGTGGTGAATGTGGTCGGTGGTGCATAATGGTGGCGATTGTTGGAGGCAATGTGGTGAATGTGGTTGGTGGTGCATAGTGGTGGTCATTGTGAGAGGTGATGTGGTGAATGTGGTTGACGGTGCATGGAGGTGGCGATTGTCGGAGGTGATTGTGGTTGGTGGTGCATGTTGGTGGTGATTGTGGGTGTGATGATTATGGTTGGTGGTGTATAGTGGTAGTGATTGTGGGAGGTGATGTGATGAATGTGATCGGTGGTGCATTATGGTGGTGATTGTTGGAGGCAATGTGGTGAATGTGGTTGGTGGTGCATAGTGGTGGTCATTGTGGGAGGTGATTGTGGTTGGTGCTGCATAGTGGTGGTGATTGTGGGAGGTGATGTGGTGAATGTGGTTGGTGGTGCATTATGGTGGTGATTGTTGGAGGCAATGTGGTGAATGTGGTTGGTGGTGCATAGTGGTGGTCATTGTGGGAGGTGATTGTGGTTGGTGCTGCATAGTGGTGGTGATTGTGGGAGGTGATGTGGTGAATGTGGTTGGTGGTGCATTATGGTGGTGATTGTTGGAGGCAATGTGGTGAATGTGGTTGGTGGTGCATAGTGGTGGTCATTGTGGGAAGTGATTGTGGTTGGTGCTGCATAGTGGTGGTGATTGTGGGAGGTGATGTGGTGAATGTGGTTGGTGGTGCAGAGTGGTGGTGTTTGTGGGAGGTGATGTGGTGAACGTGATTGGTGGTGCATGGTGGAGGTTATTGTGGGAGGTGATGTGGTTAATGTGGTTGGTGGTGCATAGTGGTGGTGATTGCGGGAGGTCATTTCGTGAACGAGACCGTCCATTATTGTCGTTATGGAGGGTAATAATAACAAACATTGTCTCTCCATAACGACAATTATTTCTCTTATGGAGTGACAATAAACAAATACCAAATACCGATGCTAACACAATTTAAAAGACAAAAAGAAAAGTTACTATTTCAACAAGTGTCACTTGTTGGTTAAAATACCAAATTCATAAAGGTTTATAGCTATTTTTGAATGAGTAAAAGGGTAAATTGTGATTACTTTTTCTCTCCATAACCTTTTTTATTTTTGTTATGGAGAGACAAAAAATACGCTTTATGGAGAGACGTTTTTTTTACTAAATCGTGCATAGCATCTATGTATTATGCTATACTAAGACTATTTTTGGGTTTTTTCAAATGAGGTTGTAGCAGGCTCGGAGGTTGAAGGGAGCTTAAAAGTTTAATTGCAGTATTTGTGTGTAAAAAATCGCGTTATGGAGAGACGTTGCATTAAAATATTCTCCCAAAAACTTGCACAAACCTTACATTATTTCTTAGCAAAAACACATTTATTATACTTTTTTTCACGATTCACTGCATGAAGGTCTCGCGCAACTGTTTTGCACCAGACAAGTCATATATTGGTCAGAAAAAGTATAGAAATTACCTGAAAACTATAAGCGTTACGGAGAGTCGCTGCAACGTGGGACAGACATAAATTGCATAAAAAGTGGTAAAATAATAAAATTATTTAAAAAAAACTTGTTTATAATCTTATAGATAGTGTTTTGCACTAACATTATATCAGGAACAAATATAATATATAATACAAGAAATCTAGGATAGATCGTCTGTTTATGTGGGATTTAGAATGTGGGACAAGGCTTTCGGGCTAAAATTGACTAAATCTACATAATATTTCTTTCAAAAAACACATTTTATGTTAGAATTTTTTGAGTTGTAATATTGCTATTTTGTAAAATAAAGGTCATTCGTTGCATTCATGTAATAAAAAAAAATCAAAATATTCAAAAATAAATATTACAAGGTGCGGACAGTGCTGGTGCTTAAAATTATAGAATCCCTCATATATGCTGTTGGTATTCAATTGTCTATAGCAGGATGTGATACCACATCTGATATTGATGGGCAAGGGAAATTGAAAGCTCTAAAACTAGCTCAGACTCAGGATGATGCACATCTGTGCTCCAGCATGAATATTTTTTGACAGTCATCTAGCACACATGAAGATGTGTCCATTGCAGTGCAGGAGAGCAGTTTCTGTTCAAACTATATAAGAGGGCCACCATTCAATTACCAGGGGGGGGGGTGGAGTTTTTGAACGTGACAAATTATTTATTACTCATCCTGACTGCAATATTGTATTTAGTTCACACTCTGCCTCAAGCAAAATATTTATTTCACTCACTAATTTTTTTTTTTCTGTCTACAAAGTTGGATCAGAAACTATGCTTAGTATTGATGTGGGAGTTAAGGAGACGAACGAAGCGTGATTTAATTACGCCGAGCGAAGCCATTGAATATTTGAGGGCCATTAAATATTTATTTACGGCATGTCCTTCAGACAATTATTTATTTCATGAAAAATCAGCAAGAAATAAAAGCGGTATTATTGTGATTTCCACAGACCAGACTGCAACCCGTTCATTCAATGGTTGATAGTGACAATGGGATTACATATTTTGAATGTAAAATAAGGAATTATAATTTGAGATTGAGTTACTAATTTCTTGCTGAATATTAAACATGTCTTTGCTTTCTGAATTATGTGTCGCCTAAGCCTATTCAAATTTTCGTCTATGTATTCTTTAATGTCACAACCACACTAATATTAGAAATGACCGTGACACTTCACCTTGATCTCCAAACTAGCATTTTCATCGTATTCTTTGTGAAAAATTAGGCAGCAATGTGGTATTACACTTAATGTATTGTTAGGACAAAAACTAAAAAAGTTTTTTTTAAGTTAATGGCGGCCATATTGAATTTGACCTAATTATGACCTCAGCCAATCCAACGATCTGAATAAATATTTTTACAGCTTAATACAGCCATTTAGAAGATTGTACAAAAACAGCTCAAGGGGGGGGGGGGCTCAGGACCCCTCTGATCGACCCTCCCTCTGTGCATGCCCCTGTATGTTGACATTTTTGATGTTGGGCAATATTGAAACATTTCTTTCCAAAGTCAATATTGTGGTGAGTCTCCGTGACCGAGAGGTAGTGTGCTCGGCCTCAGACCGCCAGGGCTCGAATTTCGAGTCCGGTGTCTGGAGGACAGTGTCATCTCAATCATCTCACCATCCTCAGGAGGTTCTCCTGGCCCAGTTTAACCTATATGTGCACAAATGTGGCCTAAAGCCCGATTAATTTCATTTCTTTCCAAAACAGCGGCCATTTTGAATTTTTGCTATTAAAAAATTTAGCTCAGGCTGGAAACCCGGGGACAAAATACTGTGGAGATGTCTCGAAATCCCCTCCAACAGCATAACCATACAAGTTGATAGCTAAGAGATGTAGTGTCAATTGCTTTTGTAATTTATGTTATTAAATGGCTCCTGTGGACAGTAGAGACTATGTATTAAGCAGAATTTATTATTCTGTTTTGAACCCTACGCCGATGTGCGAAACACAATGTGTCTTGTCAACACTCCCAACAAACACGACGTTGACCAAATTCTGACCAAATGCTGGTCCAATACTGGCCCACAGTCTGCAACGCTGGCCCAGCATCAAACGAGCACTGGTTCAGCGCCTCGTGTTTGCTGGGAGCTGCGTTCAATATCATGCTGGTCTGATGGTACTTACTGCTGGCAGCGACTACAAGTCGACACCGACCCAATGTCTGTTAAATGTTGGGCCAGCGTCGCCGGTGCTGTCCAGTATCCATTCAGCCCTAGTCAGTTTTTCATACTGGCAGTACCGGCATGCTGTCAGTACTGGCATGATGCTTTGAATGAAAGCTGGGTTATTGTTGGCCCGCCGTCTGTAGCGCTGGCCCACATTCAGCGTGGCGCCAAACACGACACGATAACCCAATACTGGGCTAATGTTGGCTCAGCGTCGTAGACGGTGAGCCAACATTAACCCAGCATTGGGTCAACGCATCGTGTTTGACTGCCTGCACGATACAAAGACGTGGAGAGAAATGACTGGGAGACGGACTCAACACAGAAGACTCACAGGACGGACTGAGACAAAAATGAAATGAAATGAATCGGGCTTTAGGCCACCTTTGTGCACATATAGGCTAAACTGGGCCAGGAGAACCTCCTGAGGATGGTGAGATGATTGAGATGACACTGTCCTCCAGACACAGGATTCGAAATTCGAGCCCTGGCGGTCTGAGGCCGAGCACGCTACCTCTCGGTCACGGAGGCTCCCCACAATACTAACTTTCACACGTGGATGGGGAAGAAACAATTTTGTTTCTTTCAAACCGCCTAGACCGGGAACCGAACCCCGGACTCTGGTGCGGACTGAGACAGACGAGCGGACAAGGGTAAACCAACATGTTCTCACCTCTCTGTGAGAGGAGAGACATAGCTAGTAGAGAACCTAAAAACAGGGCCAGCGGAGCCACTCAGGCTGGTCCGGTTTAGGCCGGACCCTTTCTCAGCCAAAAAATATATTTAAAAATAAACAATTATTGTTTACCATAGACCTACTTCCATGCAAAGCCAAAGGCAGTAGGCTATCTACTTTCTTACAAGTAGGCCGCCCTGAGCATATTATAGGCCTACTGCCTTCTAGCTTTTATTTGCAAAGCAGTATAATAGCAAAAATCTATTCTTGATAATAGGCATCAACGACTATATTATCATGCGAATTTCCCACAATTTACCCCTTCCATAATATACACCACTTTTCAACAACTATAGGGCCTATATGCGACCCTCCCAGAATCTATCCCTTCCTCCCAGATTGAGAATATATCTCCCTTTTCAACAACTATATGCGATCCTCCTAGAATATACCCCTTCTTCCTAGAATATGTATAATCACCCCTTTTTAACAACTATAATATTATACAGCCAGGGTTCCCCACAGAAAAAAAATCATCCGGTTGTTCTCTCAAAAATATTAACTTAGCACGCGCGAGCAGCTTAACCCTTTGACTTCCAGGCCGGAGTGCATGCCAGGATCCAGATATACTGGTGTAGGAGTTCTATTTTTCGTCATTTGAAGCTGGAATTGCTAACGCAATTTCCAGCTTCAAATGACGAAAAATACATAAATGTAGTATATATTTGACGAAAATTTGTGTCATTTTATGGTTACGTTCATTGACGAATGACGACGGAAATTTCCGTCATGTATGGTAGTGAAAAGGTTAACCCTTACACTGCTGCATAGAATTTGCAGCATGTGTGGTTGCCCACTAAGTAATATCAGACACGTTTTTTCTTTAAAAATGTTCATCTGATGAACAACTGATACTAAAAGCCAATAAATTACAAGATCAGTCACTGTCAGTTAGCCATCCTTCCTTAAAACGCAAATAGAAGGACACCACAAAACAAAACTAAAAAAAATTTTTTTTTTTTTTTTTTACAATTCATCGGGTCGGGCAGCCGGCATTTCCGGCACTGTGGTGAACCCTGATACAGCTATTATAGTTGTTTCAAAAGAGGGGTGGAGTATATTCTGGGAGGGAGGGGTATTTCTGGGAGAGTCGCATAATATTATAGTTGTTGAAAAGAGGGTTATTTTCTGAGAGGGAGGGGAAAATTCTGTGCGGGTCGCATAATTTTATAATGGTTGAAAAGAGAGAGGAGTATTTTGTGGGAGGGAGGGGTAGATTCTGAGAGGTTCGCTAGTATTTAGTTGTTGCAAAGGGGGGTATGTTCCCGGGGTATATTCTGGGAGGGAGGGGTAAAATCTGAGATGGTCGCATAGTAGGCCTATTATAGTTGTTGAAAAGGGGCGTATATTGTGAGAGGTAGATTCTGGGAGTGTCGCATAGTTGTTGAAAGCCTAAGGGGAGGGGGGGGGGTATATCTTGGGAGGGAGGGGTAGATTCTGGGAGCGTCGTATAATATTATAGTTTTTGAAAGGGGGGTATATTCTGGGAGGGATGGTTAGATTCTGGGAGCTGAAGACACTTCACATAATCACAATGAAGGAGATATATCCTGGGAGGAAGGGTTAGATTCAGGGAGCTCCCGTAATCTACCCGGGTATAATCTGGGTGGGGTTATATTTCCAGACTCAACACCGACAACTATAAGGCTACTTCAGAGAGAACCTTCAGTGGTCCGCAATGACACAGAAAAGAATGAACCATATGATGCTATACTGCATGCTCACAAAGATAAGGTAGGCCTACATAAGGTTGATCACCACAGTATTGGTCAATCCCTTGTCATTTATTCAAGAGTAGGGCATAGTCCCGGCTTCGGGCTTCCTTCTGTCGCGATATTGCAATGATTGTGCAGAAAACGACGTAAATCAATATTCATACATATATGTCACTGGTTCAGAGCACAGAGCCACGGTTTTTGGAAAATTTTGAACTTGGACGATCGTCGTTATTAAAGTTTTATGTTAAACACTTTTTACAGGTATCGTTACTGGTTAAAGAGACTGAACTGCAAAAACGATTAACGTTAGTGCCTAATACTATAGGATAAACTGCTTGGCAAAGACAAAAGGCAGTATCTGCTTACTTGTAAAGTGAGAAAATACTGCCTTTTGGCTTTCCATGGCGGTATAAAGACACATTGTTCATGTTAAATAAATCCTTTCCTTGCTGAAGGAAGAATTTGTTTTATATGAGGCATGATGATTTCTAATGGCGTATCGAGGGTGTTGGGGGTAGGACACTCTCTTCTTCCCCAGAGTGACTCCTTCCTGTTATCTGACTAATACTTTCATGTTCTCTTACCTTTTTTTTACAGCAAATTTAATATAGCTCCATTTACCCCCTCTTGCACTCATTGGCTGATCAAGAGGGGGTCTGTATCCCCCTTTCACAATATTGTTTAAATAGTCCTGCTTCATTTCATTTGCTTGATAATCATGATGAAAAAATATATCTGGAGAGCTGAATTCTGTCACCAAAATTAATTTCAAATGCTCTCAGGAGCAGCCCAAACAATTTTTTTTTTTGGGGGGGGGGGGGTGAGGGGGCTCACAGCGTAGCCTAATTGGTCGGCTCCCCACGCTCGCTTCACATCATTAAATATGTTTTACCATATACATACATCCCACGATTTGGCACGCGGTCAATCTGATGGGGCTAATGTAGGCCCAACCCAGGAAAGTCCACTTTGGCGTTCCATAAAAAGAAAATCAGATGCTTCTAATTACAGTGGCGGATCGAAGGGGGGGTTTGGGGGTTACCCCCCCCCCTTCAGAAAAAAAATCATCACCTTATTTAGGGATTTCCTTATGATTTGGTGATATACTGTGTGAGAAACAGCGCCCAATATTCCTCAGATTGCATGAGAAAACCTTTGGAAATCAAAAATTTCCCCGGGGCCTCCCCTCGACCCCTTTACAGTAAAATATTTTTTTGTCAAATTTTAACCCCCGCCCACCTCATTGAAAGGCTGAATCCGCCCCTAAATTACATTTTATACCTCTGTTCATTAGCAGATTAGAGCCATCCAGATATTTTTATTTATAGGGGCCTGAGCATCCAACTGGTAGGCCAACGCTAGGTAACTCCTTTTTGTCAATTGATATAGGCCTAGGTATACATGTAGGCCCTATGGCCATTGTGTATGATGATAATAATAGTAATAGCCAAGGGCGTCCGCAGCTTTCGATATGGGGGGTGGGGGGGGGGGTGGGGTTTTCAAGAGATAACATGTAGATAAATAGGAAGGGTTCCGGAAATCACCGGACATTTTTACAAATATGCAGCTCAAGGGGGGAGGGGTCAGGACCCTCTGACCCCCCTCCCCCTGTGCACGCCCCTGATAGAGTGTGTTTTGTCATCACCACCCCCTCAACCATCACCACCATCATCACCACCATCACTACCACCACCACCATTACACAACCACGCCATCACCACCACTACCGCCATTACTACCATCACCCAACAACACAATCACCACCATCATCACCACCATCACCACCACCACTACCATCACACAACCACGCCATCACCACCGCCACCACTACCATCACACAACCACGCCATCACCACCACCAGCACTACTATCACCCAACCACACCATCAACACCATCATCATCACCACCGCTACCATCACACAACCACGCCATCACCACCGCCACCACTACCATCACACAACCACGCCATCACCACCACCACTACCCTCACACAACCACGCCATGACCACCAACATCAACATCACCATCGCCACCACTACCATCACCGTCACCACCACCACCACCATCACACAACCACTACATCACACAACCACATCATCACCATCACCGCCACCACCACTGCCATCACACAACCACGCCATCACCACCACCATCACCACTACCATCACACAACCACGCCATCACCACCACCACTAACATCACACAACCACGCCATCACCACCGTCACCACTACCATCACACAACCACGCCATCACCACCACCACTAACATCACACAACCGCGCCATCACTACCGCCACCACTACTATCACACAACCACGCCATCACCATCACCACTACTATCACACAACCACGCCATCACCATCACCACCGCCACAACTATTATCACCCAACCACACAACAACCACCATCATCACCATCATCACTACCATCACACAACAACGCCATCACCACCACCACCACTACCATCACCCAACCACACCATCACCACCACCACCATCATCACTACCATCACACAACCATGCCATCACCACCGCCACCACTACCATCACACAACCACACCACCACCATCATCGTCGCCACCACCAGCCACATCACACAACCACTCCATCACACAACCACATCATCACCACCACCACTATCATCACACATCCATCACCATCACCACTACCATCGCACAACCACGCTATCACCACCACTATCACCACCACCACTGCCATCACACAACCACGCCATCACCACCACCACCACTACCATCACCCAACCACACCATCACCACTACCATCACCACCACCACCATCACCACTACCATCACACAACCACGCCATCACCACCGCCACCACTACCATCACACAACCACACCACCACCATCATCGTCGCCACCACTAGCCACATCACACAACCACTCCATCACACAACCACATCATCACCACCACCACTATCATCACATCCATCACCATCACCACTACCATCGCACAACCACGCTATCACCACCACTATCACCACCACCACTGCCATCACACAACCACGCCATCACCACCACCATCACCACTACCATCACACAACCACGTCACCACCATTACCACTACCATCACACAACCACGCCATCACCACCACCATCACTACTACAATCACACAACCACGCCATCACCATCACCACTACCATCACACAACCTCGCCATTACCACCGCCACCACTACCATCACCCAACCACACCGCCACCACCATCATCACCACCATCGCAATCACCACTACAATCACACAACCACGCCATCACCACCACCATCACACAACCTCGCCATCACCACCGCCAACACTACCATCACCCAACCACAACATCACCACCATCATCACCACCATCACCACCACCACTACCATCACACAACCACGCTATCACCATCAAACAACCACGTAATCACCTCAACTACCATCACACAACCACGCCATCACCACCACCACCACTACCATCACACAACCACGCCATCACCACCACTACCATCACACAACCACGTCATCACCATCACCACCGCCACCACTACCATCACACCACCACACTATCACCACCATCATCACCACCACCACCATCACCACCACTGTCACCACTACCATCACACAACCACGCCATCACCATCACCAAAATCATCACACAACCACACCATCACCACCACCATCAACACCATCACCACCACTGTCACCACTACCATGACAAAACCACGCCATCACCATCACCAAAATCATCACATAACCACACCATCACCACCACCATCACACAACCACGCCATCACCACCAACATCACACAACCACGCCATCACCACCACCATCACCACTACCATCACACAACCACGCCATCACCACCACCACTACCATCACCCAACCACGCCATCACCATCACCACTACCATCACACCACCACCACCACCACTAACATCACACAACCACGCCATCACCACCGTCACCACTACCATCACACAACCACGCTATCACCACCACCACTAACATCACACAACCACGCCATCACTACCGCCACCACTACCATCACACAAACAAGCCATCACCATCACCACTACTATCACACAACCACGCCATCACCATCAACACCGCCGCAACTATTATCACCCAACCACACAACAACCACCATCATCACCATCATCACTACCATCACACAACCACGCCATCACCACCACCACCACTACCATCACCCAACCACACCATGACCACCACCATCACCACCACCACCATCACCACTACCATCACACAACCACGCCATCACCACCGTCACCACTACTATCACACAACCACAACATCACCACCATCATCACCACCATCACCACCACCACTACCATCACACAACCACGCTATCACCATCAAACAACCACGTAATCACCTCAACTACCATCACACAACCACGCCATCACCACCACCACCACTACCATCACACAACCACGCCATCACCACCACTACCATCACACAACCACGTCATCACCATCACCACCGCCTCCACTACCTTCACACCACCACACTATCACCACCATCATCACCACCACCACCATCACCACCACTGTCACCACTACCATCACACAACCACGCCATCACCATCACCAAAATCATCACACAACCACACCATCACCACCACCATCAACACCATCACCACCACTGTCACCACTACCATCACAAAACCACGCCATCACCATCACCAAAATCATCACATCACCACCACCATCACACAACCACGCCATCACCACCAACATCACACAACCACGCCATCACCACCACCATCACCACTACCATCACACAATCACGCCATCACCACCACCACTACTATCACCCAACCACGCCATCACCATCACCACTACCATTACACCACCACGCCATCACCACCACCACTAACATCACACAACCACGCCATCACCACTGTCACCACTACCATCACACAACCACGCCATCACCACCACCACTAACATCACACAACCACGCCATCACTACCGCCACCACTACCATCACACAACCACGCCATCACCATCACCACTACTATCACACAACCACGCCATCACCATCAACACCGCCACAACTATTATCACCCAACCACACAACAACCACCATCATCACCATCATCACTACCATCACACAACCACGCCATCACCACCACTACCATCACCCAACCACACCATGACCACCACCATCACCACCACCACCATCACCACTACCATCACACAACCACGCCATGACCACCAACATCACCACCGCCACCACTACCATCACACAACCACACCACCACCATCATCGTCGCCACCACCAGTCACATCAAAAAACCACTCCATCACACAACCACATCATCACCACCACCACTATCATCACACATCCATCACCATCACCACTACCATCGCACAACCACGCTATCACCACCACTATCACCACCACCACTGCCATCAGACAACCACGCCATCACCACCACCATCACCACTACCATCACACAACCACGTCACCACCATCACCACTACCATCACACAACCACGCCATCACCACCACCATCACTACTACAATCACACAACCACGCCATCACCATCACCACTACCATCACACAACTTCGCCATTACCACCGCCACCACTACCATCACCCAACCACACCACCACCATCATCATCACCACCATCACCATCACCACTACAATCACACAACCACGCCATCACCATCACCACCACCATCACACAACCTCGCCATCACCACCGCCACCACTACCATCACCCAACCACACCATCACCACCATCATCACCACCACCACTACCATCACACAACCACGCTATCATCATCAAACAACCACGTAATCACCTCCACTACCATCACACAACCACGCCATCACCACCACCACCACTACCATCACACAACCACGCCATCACCACCACTACCATCACACAACCACGTCATCACCATCACCACCGCCACCACTACCATCACACCACCACACTATCACCACCATCATCACCACCACCACCACCATCACCACCACTGTCACCACTACCAACATACAACCACGCCATCACCATCACCAAAATCATCACACAACCACACTATCACCACCACCATCACCACCATCACCACCACTGTCACCACTACCATCACAAAACCACGCCATCACCATTACCACCAACATCACACAACCAGACCATCACCACCAACATCACACCATCACCACCAACATCACACAACCACACCATCACCACTACTACCATTACACAACCACACCATCACCACAACCATCACACCATCACCACCATCATCACCACCACCGCCACCAATACCATGACACAACCACGTCATCACCATCACAACTACCATTACGCATATGGGGCACTACCCAGTGTTGTATGTACGTTGAACAGCACCGGCGATGCTGGACCAGCATTAAACCGGCATCAGGTTAGTGTTGTGCTGACTTGTAGTGGACACAATCATGAGCTGAATATTGTGATGAACATCAAATAAAAGCAAAATTATAGCACAACAACATCTCACAAGATGTTTTTATATATACGTTGTGCACCCCAGACTAAAGTCAAAGCGTGAGCTAGGTAGCCTAATATAGTGAGTGGTGGGATATAGCGTAACGATTTGTACGTTCAACTACGTACGAAGCCTAAAAACCCTTATTCTGTTATGGTTTAGTAGTAGTACATAATAGTATGTGTAGGTACATAATTACATCTAAAGTTACGAGCAAATCGTAAATTGTTTTCTAGCATACATGTATGTAGGCCTACCAAATAAATTAAAAAACAGAAATTACTGATATACAGTAGATAACATGTCTGTATACAATATATGTCAATGGTGGGGTCAAAACGCCAACACCAAACACCTCTAAATGACCTGTGGATGCAGGGGCGGGAAAACTACCAAATAAAAATTCACAGCTTACAAACTATAGCATTGCCAAAACTAAATGATTTGGGTACATGACCAGAAGCAGAAGCCATGTACTACTACTCGAGTCCAAAACGATTCCCTGTTCATACAACCACATATATCTGGCATGGCCATTCATAAATTACTTTGGAAGAGACGTTGTGTGAAATCCAACGAATATTTTACAAGGGATTGAATTTTGTTGCACGCTGTAAATTGACTGTAATTAGTTAGCAAACGCCAACCTTCACAACGTGTTAGCAAGCATTCCATATCTGAACCGTAGGATAGCGTATCGCCGGCGACTCGCGATCGATTCAACCCCTACTAACGCCCTCAAAATTCAGTTTATTGGGTTTACCTAACTAAGTGACCATTTATGCATCCACTCAGCTGGTTTTGAAACATTCCATCAGTCATTTATTATGTGAGAGCATTTTTAAAACACCTCCCAGCATGGTGAACATCCACAGGAGTGAGGTCCGCTGCAATGTAAATATTATGGTTCAGACAGAAAACGCATCGGCGCGCTGTAAAATAATCATGCTCTAGTTGTCCATTTGATTTTAGCTAAAAGTCAATATTGATATGATCATTATATGGTGGGGCTGGTGCCCAATTGATACGATGCGTTGGGCTAATGTCGTTTTGATGCCGAGCCAGCGCAGTAGGCTGTGGACCAGCATTTGGTGAATATCCAGGCCTGTCCTTTGGGGGGAAGGGGGGGGGGGCATGGCGTCGCACAACCCCCACTATGACCACAAAGCTGATAATTTACCTCAGCAACATCCTCCCGAATGCACCATGCTGCAACAATTTGCATCTTAAAAAAATTTAAAAATCCATGGGGCAAGCCCCCGGACATCCCTGACCTGCATCTCGCTTTGCTCGACGCCAAATATCAATTTAAACAGAGGGTTTAATTAAATAATTTAAAAAATACCCCAGCAATCCAAAATTAGATCCCCCCTTCAAAAATTCTCGGGCACGGGCCTGATGTCTCTTGTCTGTTGGGTAACCAGATGACGAAAACATAGGCCTATACACGGTTGAAGTATATTATCATATACTAGTTTTACATAGGTATATCACAGTTTTTCTGGGATTTTTGTCTTATATGTTTCGTTCTGTAATCATGGTAATGTTTATCGTATATTGTGAATGTATGTTAACCAGGGGTCTGGCCGGACGAATGGTTGCCAGCTGGTGGCTTCGTCACGCTCTGTTGTACGAAGCGCCAGCATGTATTCGTACGGAAGCTCATTAGAGTAACATGTATATGAAATCGGAAAAAAAACAGTCAATAAGATACGAAATATTTCAAATATAATTGAATAACGGGTGTAATTAAAACATTTCTAAAATCTTAAAAATATATTTTTGTGAAAGCGTTATAGCCTACATTTACGTCTTTAAAATTACCATTATGATTAATTACATCCGTTGCACTAAACAGAGAGAGACTGGCCGTAGAAGAGCTATAGAATATACAACGTCAAAAACACCAATGTAATTTAATATATTATGATGTAATACTGTATTAGTTTCAGATAAGATCAGCCATTTGCTGGCATGGAGGTCAGGTTATACTTTGCAGTGGTGCTGTATTCCCTCTTAGGAAACGCTAATGCTGGTCAGTCTTATCCCTTGTGCTACTGAAATTGTTCATTCACTTGGAGCCGGAATTTGCGTCAGCAATTCCAGCCTCAAATGACGTGAATTATCTATATTTATGAGAAGTAAACATCTCCCAAATTTAATTATTTGATCAACCCTAAGCGCCAATTTAAATAATTCAAATTTTCACCTACTTGAAGTTGTGTCGCGCTACCGCGACCCACAACTACGAGTGAGTAAACATGACCCATATTTGTTTAAAATTTGGCGCCTCACCCCTTTCAGCGCGGGACCGTCTTTATACGTCAGAATCTGAGGTCTGTAGACGTCAGATTCTGACGTCTAAAGTCCGCCCCCCTCCCCCCCCACTAAAAGAATTAAAATATTTCTAATGGCCGTAGACATGGTAGACCCTAGCGCTGATCGGCCTTACGCGGTGCGACTCGCCTGGTCCACGGCTACCATTCATCCTGCTGCTATTCAGTAGATCTGTCGGACCAATCGACTGTCAAACCAGTGGACTGTCGGACCATTGGACTGTCGGACCAATGAACTGTACAGTTTGTGGCTGCTTCCATTCATCCTGCCGTAGTTGTTAGCACCGTTGCCTTTCACGCCAGAGTTCGGTTCCCGGTCTCGGCGGTTTGAAAGAAACAAAAATGTTTCTTCCCCATCCACGTGTAAAACTCAGTATTGTGGGGAGCCTCCGTGACCAAGAGGTAGCGTGCTCGGCCTCAGACCGCCAGGGTTCGTATTACGAATCCTGTGTCTGGAGGACAGTGTCATCTCATTCACCTCACCATCCTCAGAAGGTTCTCCTGGCCCAGTTTAGCCTATATGTGCACAAAGGACTGGCGGACCAATGGCATGTCGGACCAATGAACTGTAAATTGACTCTTATTTTGACCCTGTTGGCCAACCATACACACGCTGCACCCGTCGTGATTGGCAGCAGTCGTGCCCAGATAGCGTTGCCGCGTTGACAGTGTTTCTGATCTGTCGTCAGAATTGACGACAAGCTTCCCCCTCTGACGAAAAAACATTTCATTCTGACGACAATGATATATATCAAGACAAATTTTATTGAAAAATGTTTTGTTTTAGCTTAAAATGTACCTTTAGATATCAGCCTTCTATGAAACAAAAAAGTGGAGCATGCCCCCGGACCCCCCTATAGTTGTGATCCCCTTTGGTGGCCGTTCACCGGAACCCGCGCCTGCGGGGTCACACTAAATAACGATATGCCATCGAAATGCCACTCATATCGAAATGGCACAAGAAATGCCAGGTAAAAGAGGGTAAATAAATAACGTAGGAAGATAAAACTTCGCACACATCTCCCCTTATATGTTATACGTATTATACTAAAATATTGGAATTATACGAAATAGGGAAGCTATTTTAAAAGTGGTATTTCAATATGTACAAATATATCGTACTCGGCACGCGATCAATTAGAACAGCAGGAGAACAACATAGTGTTAGAAATGTCACAAGTACGGCATTAATAAGAAAAGCTACATGCACTAAAATTGGTATGTCTAATATATAGTATATTATACACACCATAGTAAAATTTTGTAATAATACGATGCTCAGAACATATTGAAAAAGTGGTATTTCGATAGGTAGGCCTGCAAATATATTGCACTCGGCACACGACACAGTCAATCAGAGCAACGGTACCGTAGTGTTAGAAATGTCAAAAGTACAGAGTGAATAAAATAAGCCACATACACCAAACTTTGCATAGCTAAAACATAATATATAATACAAAACATCGTAAAATTTTGGGACAATACGATGCTTAGAACATACATAAAAGGTGGTATTTCGATATACATGATAAGTAGGCCTACAAATATATTGTACTTGGCACAGGGTCGATCAATTAGAACAACGATAGTGTTAGAAATGTCACGGTACGGAATGAATAAAAAATGCTACAGACACCAAACTTTGCATATATAAAATATAATATATATTACAAACCATAGTAAAATATTGAGGCAATACGATGCTTACAACATACATAAAGGTGGTATTTCGATAGGTATAAATTATACGGCGTGTGACAACTACGGCGAGTGACAAGCGTCACCTTGGTGTTAGTCCTATCTACCACTTTACAAGGTGTCAGATTTGACCCTCTAATACCAAGGTGACGATATTAAAATGAACAACGCAGAATAATAAAAACAAATACAAAATAATATTCACATGTTTATTAACATATAACAATGCATAATAATATAGGGTGTATTCCTCAACAATGCAATGCAAATGAATTCAATTGTTTGTGTATAGGTGATAGGTAATCAACAGGATGGAGTGTTGTCTTTTGAAGCCGAGATTCGGGTGAGGTGATAGGTAATTGACGGGATGGAGTGTTGTCTTTTGAAGCCG
The DNA here is from genome assembly GCA_964017125.1 of Flabesymbios commensalis. Taxonomy (NCBI): domain Eukaryota; kingdom Metazoa; phylum Annelida; class Polychaeta; order Terebellida; family Flabelligeridae; genus Flabesymbios; species Flabesymbios commensalis. The sequence continues at coordinate 39,690,754 of OZ024905.1, read as the reverse complement.
AGATTCGGGTGAGGCGATAGGTAATTGACGGGATGGAGTGTTGTCTTTTGAAGCCGTGATTCGGGTGAGGTGATAGGTAATCAACAGGATGGAGTGTTGTCTTTTGAAGCCGAGATTCGGGTGAGGTGATAGGTAATTGACGGGATAGAGTGTTGTCTTTTGAAGCCGTGATTCGGGTGAGGTGATAGGTAATTGACGGGATGGAGTGTTGTCTTTTGAAGCCGTGATTCAGGTGAGGTGATAGGTAATTGACGGGATAGAGTGTTGTCTTTTGAAGCCGTGATTCGAGTGAGGTGATAGGTAATCAACAGGAAGGAGTGTTGTCTTTTGAAGCCGAGATTCGAGTGAGGTGATAGGTAATCGACGGGATGGAGTGTAAATATTATATGTAGCATATTATTTATCTTACTTTCCATAACTAAATATAAACATATTGTGTCAACTATATCGTTTTGTATGATTTGTGAAGACGTCACACGGTCCACAGCCTGAAAGAGAAGGCTAAAATTAATATAATACATGTATGAAGCCTTTGCCTATGATGCTAGACTAATTTTTGTGTTGATTTTTTTAAATCAAACATAGCATTCGCTGGGTGACGTTTGCTTCTTCTGACCATGACCTCTGCTGTTTTCTGCAAACAAAAAAATTAAACTTTTTAAATGTAGGCCCATTCCAAATGCCACATTATCATTTCCGTAGCACTTACTATTAAAAGGTCACTTTTTAAATATGTTCCTCACATCGTATCAGTTCTATGGTTCAACATTTTGTTTGTAATATAATACATAATATTATATGCGCTTGGTTTAATGTTTGTTTTTCATACCGTCCTGGTGGCATTTCTCACGCCATCAGCTTGTAGGTTCAGGGCGAAAGGCCTATATTTAAACCTGATACCTATCAAAATGCCATTTTTTAAATTTGCTACCGACATCGTATCAATTCACTATTTCATAGTAATGTTTATGATATAATATGTAATAGGTGTGCAAAGTCTGGTTGATGTATCATAATATTTAATATCGTTATCATGACTGCTCGAGCGCTTACCATGCACTGATATGTCATTTGTGTTGGAATGGGCGTACTTGATACCTATCGAAATGCCGCTTTTTAGATACGTTGCTGAAGTGGTATCATCTTGAGATTTGATTATAACATTTATCAGGTATTAAGGGATACGCTTGTGAAGTTCCATAAATTGATGTCCATCCTTTCCCACATTATACCTGGCATTTCTTGTGGCATTTCGACAAAGCAATAGGCCTACGCGGCAGGGCGAGAGACCTGTAATCTAGGCCTACCTATCGAAATGCCACTATTATAATATGTTACCGGTATTGTATCAATTCGACATTTCACAGTGATTTTTATGATATAATATATAATAGGTGTGCAATGTTTGGTCTATGTATCATTGTTTTTCATGCCGATATGATGACATTTCTAGCACTGTTGGAGCGCTTACCTTATAGTTGCTTGTAAGTTGTATGAGTTGGAATATGCCTACTTATAATACCTGTCGAAATGTCGCTTTTTGAATACGTTTTTAAAGTTGTATCGTCTTAATATTTGAGTATGATATTAAGGGAGAGGTTTGTGAAGTTTCAGAAATTTAGGTCCAGCCATTCCCACCTTCTACCTGGCATTTCTTGTGGCATTTCGACATGCTCTAACAATAGACCTACGCGTTCAACTTCTGCTTATGTGTGATTGAGCGCTCGCTGCGGAGCTGTACCGATCAAAAGGCCACTTATAAAATATGATCATGACATCGTATCTTCCCAATATTTCAATATAATTTGTCGAATATATTTTGTATGATATAAACCAAAATTGGTTTCCGTACCTTGTTTGGTTCATGTTATGATCGTGACATTTCTAAAACCTCCCTTGTTGAAATTATCTTAAGCCTAGGTACAAGTCATATCAGTTAAAAGTTACTTTTACGAATATGTTTCCAAAAGCCGATTTCCGATTTTCACACAATTCTATTAATGATATATTATATAATAGATATGCAAAGTTTGGTTTTTGTATCTTTATTTTTCGAGTCGTTCTAATGACATTTCTATCGCTTGCCGTCTATTGCCGTCTATTGATCATTTTGTTTAGCAAGACCTATCAAAATTTCGCTTTTCAGATATGTTACTGAAGTTGTATCGTATTAAAATTTTAGTATGACATGTATAATATATAAGTGGAGGTATATGTGAATTTTGGTAATTTTACACGTTTCTTTTACCACCCTTTACCCGGCATTTCTTGTGCCATTTCGATCATAGTGGTATTTCGATGGCATTTCGTTGTTTAGTGGTACCGGCGCCTGCGTGCTGACTCCAAAACCAGGTTTGGAGTCAGAATCTGCATATTGTTTGATACCAACTTTTTTCATTGCCAGATACACTGGTTGACTGTGATACTGACGCAATACAGCTGGAGTACAATATAAACACGTGTCCTGCTAAAATTAACTACGCGAATTGGCGGGAGAAATTACCGCGTCCCTGTTATACCCTAAATTTGGGATGCGGTTTGTAACAAGGTTTTTCTGAGATTCAAAACCATTGAAATAGACGCTAGGTTAAAAGTTTGGGGTGCGGTTTTTAATCAGGTCGGATGCGGTTACTAACCGGCAATATACGGTACTATTTCACAATACTTCACCAGACCCAAAATCATTGCCTGAATTAATTGTAACTTATTCTGTAGTGTTTTTGTCTGAGCACAAGTTTGATTATTTTTATAACAATATATACTGAGTTGGAGTCATTTCGTGCTTGTTGAATAATATTTCAAATAAAAATGCAACATAAGTTACAAAAATTTGTTACATATATACCGGTAACTAACAAGATTCCTGTTATAATAATGTAATGATATTGAATGTCACTATATCCAGTAAATAGCTGCAGGACTATTATCCATGATGTGAGTGATTTGTCGTTTGTTACGAAGAAGAATGCACTATTACAACTACACACAGATATTTTATGCATATAACACAACAAACGAGACAGCACTTATTTATTACAACATTTAATGGGACTATCACGTGACATGTGGGTGAATCAAAAATAACACAAATCACAGTTTAGCAAAAACACATCCTAAGTAAATTTTATATAGCAATCTAGTAAAATTATTTTTTTTCAAATATTTATATCAGTACTGTAAGTGACTTTGTATTGTTCTACTGATGACAAAAATCAGTCAATATTCTTATTAAACATTACAATGAGTCTTGTCTCGGACGTGAGTGTGCTAATTGCGTAGACTCATTTTTTCTCTAGTTTGTGTTTATATGACCAGTTCATTTTGTAAGTGGTTGCTTTTTCTGCAGTTATTCATGACTGGGACATAGACCCTAGGCCGAAATTCAGTTACCAGCCAAATCATTTTTCATGATCTACTGTGAACATATAAGACATAATCTGGCTAAAAACTGAGTCAACACAATTTGCTCGCTCACGTCCACCAGATCCTGGAGTTATTTGAAAAATCATAATACTTGTGTATTTAAAAGTTAATTTCTATGGTACAGCACACTTTTGGCTGCTGTTTTTTATGTTATACAGTAGAACCTGCTATAAGCAGCCACTCTTATGAGCAGTACCTCTTATGGGAGGCCATTTGTCCATTCCCCCAAATACCATTTCCTATACAAATGAACTTTCTATGAGCAGCCACCTGCCTCAAAAGGCCACTTTTCCTGTGTCACAAGGGTGGCTGCTCATAGCAGGTTCTACTGTATACGGATATTTATTTTAATTGCGATATAATATAACTTAAACTACATATTCTATTAAATATATGAGACATAAGTAAAACTAAAAGGGTTAGTATATAAACCTTTTCCATTAGTAGTCATAAACATAGATATTAAAGTGGAACAAATATTTTAAATTAGGCGTTTACTCAAGAATAATTTAGTAAATCAATATTTACTTGTGGAAATGATAGATATGAAAGAGCAGTTTGACAAGCAGAATTCCAGTACTAGAGGATCGTTGTCATGATCTAAGTAGTATGTCACAAATGTGAATGATAATCATGCATATATGCATTTGTTATCACATCACTGACAGTATAATATAGTAGTTTCATTGGTAACATATATTTTGACTAGAATAATTCATTTTTCAAAACATGAACAACTTGTGCAATGTACAAAGCTATAACAGATGTGCCAGTACGCACAATACAGAGAACAGCTATATGCATAATGTGATCTATCACAATTTTGTGATTTACGAGTATTGTCATTCCGCCAACAATATACTGATAAAACTGTTACAAGACTGTAGTGTGCTGTTCATGGTATTACCAGATAACAGACGATAATGTATACATCACAAAAATTCATTCTGTTACAGCGCTGTCACATATTGTAATATACAACTAAATAATCAGATATGATTACTGGTTAATTTAATGTACATAGTATATTATTATAGGGTTACGGAATGTATCATTTTAAACCGCTCACACAGAAAAATTATGAAGACATTTAAACATTCTTAAATATTTTTTAGAAGAAATATATTTACATGACATAATGTACTGACTGTTTAAGTATACAGGTATGTACAGTTAAAATATATCAATTGTTACAATTCATGAAAAATGTTGTAGCTATACTATGGCGAAGACCATACAAACAACATTAAAAAGATTACTATTTGAAATGGTGCAAAAAATCGATCAGAATTCTTTCTATAAGAATCTGATAAAGGCTGTTGCACAACCTTAACAGAAATTTAATTTTTTGGCGTGATAAGGTAAGGAGTAAATACGAATACTAAAGGTATAATAATTCATGCTGCACATATGCCCCTATGGTCTGTATCAAATACATTAGTTTGAGAGAAAATCTTACAATCCATCAAAATAAGGATAGCTTTCTTTGATGTATAGTGAGATTATGAGGACAAGCGGACATCCTGAATTCAGTTAAGCTGTTAAAAATCATATAACACTGAACATTGAGTGCATCTTAACCCTTGTGCTGCTGAATTGTTTGTATCTATTTTTTTTCATTTAAAGCTGGAATTGCTAATGCAATTTCCGGCTTCAAATGACGAAATAATAATATTCTTTATAGAAAATAAACACCCTTCAAATTGAAAGAAACGAATAACAGATCATTCTCTCATGAACTGTTTGATCAATTTCAGTGTTTTTTATTCGAATTGAAACTTGGCTAAAACTGTATATATAAGGTTCCAGTATTAAAAGGGTTGACATGTTTTTTGTAACAACGAAATTGGTAAATATTTGTAAAATGCTTGAGATTCATGTTCATCACTCATGCCAACACAAAAACATCGCAAGGGTATATTTATTACAAAGTCAGCTCTAAATTAAAGATAATGTGCATACTTATTCTATATGTGCATTCCTTAAAAAATGAATGGAATTGCTTCTGTATTTAACCATGATTATAACAACTGCATATATAACCGCATAATGTAACATTACAATATGCATTAAATACACTTGGAACTGTACATTTGTATGTGATACAATTGTATTTGCAGTCTCTTGTGGTATTGCACACCTATGTTACTTGTAAATGTTTTAAGCTGAACGTGAACAGTTTAGTCGTATTTCCACACATCTGTGATTCCCGGTAGTGATTCCTAACTTCAATTGCGTGAAGACAACAAATCAGCCAGAAGTAAGATCGGAATAATACTTAGAAAAATGGGTGACTTGACGTTCTCACATTTGTCAGCAGATCAATCTACTTTTTTTAACCCTTTGCCTGCTGATCACGACAATAGTTGTCTTAAATCCGTTTGATAAGCCGATTGAATCACTGTTTTAAGAAATGAAGTGACTGTTTAAACATCAAGATTTGTAAATGTTTGGTCTCAAATTAAAGAAATACAAGTAATTTTCAACCACTTGAGGTTGTGGATCGCGGTAGCGAGACGCAACCTCAAGTCAAGTGGTTGAAAATTAACTAAGTCACCTAGCAGTATAAGGGTTAACACAGATGTGAAGAATAAATAACTATCATGTGTGAACATGTACCACAATTATCACTCTTAATGTTAGATAACAGTTCAGTGTTATCTTATAATAGAATGTCGTCTTTGCTGGTTGATTAGCATATGAAGATAGTTGTTCTTTCTTGCTCTTCAATGTGCAGATTAGTTGCTCAACTCTCGTAGATCCTCCAGCAGAACCTCTGGTTGTAGTATATGTGTCGATCCTGAAATGAGAGAAGATAAGTCTTGAGAAAAAGGATTAACTTTACATTTACATCGATATTAGCAATCATTGATTGATCGAATTTCAAAGAATTAAATTTTGTGCGAACATGAATTCGACCATTTCGCGGTGTCCTAAATTCGCACAAAATATTCGGGGGGTTTGATTATTTTTGGCCACTTGGTACTAAATGGTTATTCGCCACCTGACTGTTACTATTGTTATCATCCCACATTCCATAAACCTACTCATCATTATGCAAGGTCTTGAGTAAACATAAACAGATAAAGTATAGACACTAATTGGACTGTCATTTTACTTTGAAATGGTGTTTTAAAAATATTCAATTTCATATGAAATATAATATTTTATATTTCAATTGTTGTATTTAAAAGTAATTCCTATAACCAAGGTCCACAACAGGGCATAGGGTATGACCTGCACAACAGCTGTTACACCTAGACCAAAAAAGCAAATATGTCAAATTTAATTCGAGTGCAACATAAATTTTGCACCCGAAATACATAGATGTTTTCAAGGACTGCAATAGCAGGGCTTGACACGAACGGTTGCCCGATTGCCCGGGGCGACTAATTTTAGGTGGGGGCAAGTTAAAAATTACAGACAGTGGCCCCTGGGCAATAGCTTCAATTTGCAGCATTTTAAATTTCAGCGACTGTGACAACAGACAACGCATGTCAGTGGCAAATCGGACAAGTGATAAATTTGGGGGGTAAGTACTAGTTACCAGTGTCTAGCCCTGTATGGTTCACTGTGACTATTGTGATACCAATATAGGCCACTAATAACATAATTCAAGTGAAGCACCAAATATTTTTTAATCAGTCAATGATTTGATTTTTCAGCGATAATGAATTAATATTATTTATAAGGGATTACCATAATTGGTGTACCAAACGACCGATTATCAAATATAATTGATCAGTGGTACTATCACTAATGGAAATAGTAGAATCGCATTCTATACACACAGATATATCATATAATTACCATATTTTCCTCCCTATAAGTCACATTGAAGTATAAGTCGCACCAGGCGCAACATTAGACTCCAACATAGATAAATAAGTTGATGAGGCTAATAATAAGGCTAACATGACGCACCAGACTGGGAGACCTGCCTGAAAATGTTCAGTGACACTGACAGTACAGGAGAACCTGCTATGAGCAGCCACCCTTGTGACACAGGAAAAGTGGCCTCTTAAGGCAGGTGGCTGCTCATAGGAGGTTCATTTGTATACAAAATTCAATTTTGGGGAATGGCCAAGTGGCCTCTCATAGGAGGTTGGCTGCTCATAAGAGTGGCTGCACATAGCAGGTTCTAATGGACTGTTTTAGACTATGTCACAAACGGCTTGTGCCATTCATCACCCAGCCAGCATGGGTGGTATGATACGGAGCTGTACATGAGAGGGTGGTCCAGCTGTTATCACTATGCTTTGGGTCTAGCAGTGCATGCTGTGGTCAGTACTGCCAGCATACACTGCCACAGCATGCAAAGCCTCTTTAGTCATAGCGACAAACCTCATGAATAATTAGGAGGATTCTCAACAGTACAAAATAATGACTGACTGCACAACAGTCGGATGTATAACATGGCCGGAAGTCAATACAAAATGAATGAACAAACAGTCAACCATGATCTTGATTGAAACATTCTATTTTAAACAATTAATTGTAAATTATAGGAACACTTTTTATGCATTATGTTAAATAATCAACAATAAGCTAAATAAAATTCGCAAATGGTACAGCACTTGACAGACACATAATGGCCACAAACTATGAATTAGATAATAGACCTGGTAAAAAGTCTATACTATGCAGCTATGAGTAGGTAAAGGGCTTTACCAGGCTAGCATTCCCATAAGGTAGATATTTTGTTTCAAACAATTTTCTAAAATATTAAGAAATTACATTAGTTATCTGCTTCGCGAATAAATGTTATGTTACTTTGTTGTGTCCATGCGGCCTAAATTGATTAAAATACACAAATGGTTATGTTAGAGCATGTTTATGACCGCACCACTCCCATGTGTGTGACTGTAAGCCATGTGAACGTAAGCCATGTGAGTGAACAGCATGCAGGCCAGTAGCTAGCCAGTAGAAATGTCCACATATCATTCAAATGAGAAATAATGTACGGAGAGACCTCGATGTTCAGTCATCATCTGTTCCCAAGAAATATGACGGAACTTCGAATATGGCAGAGTTTCGGAGCAGCTCCCCCACCCCCCCTCTAAGCTGTGTTGGAACCGAGGATATTATATATCTAATTCATACTGTAATGTTATTATATTAGTACGTGTATTGGTTGTGCCAACAAAATAACAACATAAATATGGTACAAATATAATTTTATTATTTCAAATATATAATTGCATGATTTTATTATTTCAAATATATAATTACATGTTTTTTTTTAATTAAATTTTTAATTAAAGCACAACATAAGTGCTTCTTCAAGCTTGCCATATTTTGCTGCTCTACCAGAGCGCTCATGAGACATCGACTCTTCTTTGATGCGTAAAATATCACCCACTGTTGTGCGACCCACTGTCACGTCCCACTCTTTGGCAAAATAAGCGGCAATATCAGAGCACTCAGCTTTAGGATGAGCGTCTTTGTAAACACAAATTTCTCGTTTGTTATCTCCATTGAGGTCAGTGCGTCATCGTTTGCATGGATTCGAAGCCATGGTGAAACTGAATGACTACCATAAGCCTATTGTGTCTTTTATACACTTAATCTGTTTACCATAGTAAAAGAACAAAGGAGTATTGCTTTAATCTGTTTCAATTGTTAATTTAACCGAATAATAATGTTTTCATCTGGTAGTCAAAATGACTCCAAGCAATATCACTCAACTCAGGTGTTGACAGATGGCCGTGATCAAATCTAACACATTTCACTGTGTATAGCACCGTGCATGTCATTACTCGGGCGGGTGGCTTACTGCCCCGATTTTCTTGTTGCCGGAGGTGCGAATATTGTCTCCCTGTTATTGTAGGGCTTTGCATACTGTTCTTTTCACAATGGTAAACCAATAAACGCTCAAATAGGTGTTGACACTTCCTGCTAACCGAAACACAAGATATTCACGGCTTAAGAGTATAGGCCTAATCTATGAAATTGATGTCCTTAACGTAGATGACGGCTTGAATAATTACGATCTGTTCACAAAAATTGTTAGATACCTATAGATTTAGTTAACAAAATCTAACATTTTGGTACTGATATCTACACCAGACATATTGAAGGTCAAATTAATTAATCTTTATCGGCTTAACTAGCGGCTATATACACACGAAATTAAACATTGTGCCAATCAGGCCTATGACTGTGGGAGACTTGGCTTTGACCAAGGGAACATTCACCCAATGTTGGTACAATGTAAACCCATCGTCTCAGACACTGGCCCAACATTGTACCAGCATTGGGTGAACGTCTCGTGTTTGCTGGTCTGTATCATATAACTGCCGTCAAGAAGTGTTATGTAGAACGAGTGGTTCTTCCTTTGTTGTGGGTACGGTGTCAGAGGCAGTGGCCCAGCATTAAACCAATGCTCACATCGTGAACATGTGTTGCCTGGTTTTATTTGCGCATTAGCCCCCCACTAATCCCTTACACGTTAGGTGCATTTAGCCAGTGTTGGGGAGATGTTTTGAAAAGGACATAAGCCATGCCACAATCACTATACAAACAAGTGGCGCTCACACAATTAGCGTGACTGACCGTGATAGAACAATGAGACGCTTACGTCATGCATTGATTTAATCTTTTCGTCACCGGGATTGGATGACTGAGGCGGACAATGTGATGGAACAACGGGACACTTATTCATTGATTTAACCCTTTCGTCCCCGAAATTTGATGACGGAGGTGGACATCGGAATGACGGAACATACAAGCAAAAATACATTGGGCGGATAGATCTGTTCCCATCGAAACCAAGACGGATGTAGAAGAAGACGGAACATTGGAGGACGGATCTCCGAGGCCTGTCTGTAAAAGATTGTGGTCTTTTTAAGCATTTGGCCAAGTAGTGGACTGATAGTACTGGTTAATATAGAAATATGTCTATAATGAAATCAATACTCACCAATAAGGACCTCCCAGTTCTTGACAGATTGGGTAACCTCATAGGCAGTTCTCATTTCAGACTGTGAAATTCCACCAATGATAAAAATAATAAGACGAGGACCACTTTTATAGCTGGTCTGTCCACGATCTTTATGCCATTGTCCGTACCTTGCACTACAATAATCATTGAATAACATTACAATAATTACACTAGAATAAAAATTTCAACAACATAGCAAAGGATGTAAGAAATATCACACACAATTTTAATATAATGACATAAAATGATGAGTTGATGTGGATTAAATTTCAATGAATTTTTTCCAACATCTTTAAATTTCATATACCAGGTGATTATGCAATGAAACACAAACAACAGTACATGTACAGTGTTATCTAATTATCAAACATAAACAGATATTAACAATCCTCGTTGAAAAAGTATATTTTACCTCACTGGAGCCGACCCAAATCCTGCATTTCTTGCTCCACCAGAAAGAAATGGAAATCTCTTGATATCCAGTTTGTCTTCAATGGCTTCCTGATAAACAAGAATAAAAAAACTATGAGAAATGCTTACTTTCTTCTGTGATTGTCATTATGATATTATACATGTCTTGAGGAAAGGCCCATATTGGATACCTAAAACTGAACTACTCTACTGATAGTGTGCCTTGCTATTGCAATCAAAAGCTTGAAGCAAAAAATTATATTGTTCATATCAGTGAAATGTAACAACACAAGCAGAATAACAAATATAGACACAGCAAACAGAAGATATTGATATGTTTAACGTTTGTATCAAAGATGGTGGACCAATATAAAATCGATGTGAATTTAATGGTAATAAGGTGAGAATAATACCTCCATAAGATCCTTCACATAAGGTGTCCATCTTGACATCTGGTAGGTGTGCTCGGAGACTCTTTGACGCCTATTGGCAGGCTGACAATATTGATAGTGATGTCTACGTCGTCCACCCTAAAATAAGACCACTCATATAAAAAAAATTATACTTTTATACTTTGGGAAACTCAAATCGTATGGATTGATACCCTTTCATTCAACATTTCCTTATATTGGAGAAACAAGCAACCATTGATTGTGTAGATTATAATAAACGAGCAATTTCATTTGTAGCATTAATATAACATAATTAGGTTTAAAAAAACATTTCCCAATACATACATCTGTGATCGGTATACCCAGGTTTTGCATATTCTGAATGATGAATTTTTCATCCCCAGGAATCTGGGCATGTTGTACGAGTTTTGCCAGATTCTCCTCTGAAATGCCTAAAAACAAAAATATTATTATTATCTTAAGAATCAGTATAACTAAGATAAAATACATTTCAATATAAAGTAATATAAAGACATTTAAAATAAAGATATAAAACTGGAACAACGTTTTATAAAATTGGCTAAAATAATCTTTAAACTAGTGAAACAAAGCGTCGAAATTATTCAAACATTTCTGTCTAATAAACTATTAGCAGGGCTCAAAAATAATTGTAGTCCCATAATGAAGCCATGTGCCATATTTAATAGAGCTTTATAATCCCAAAGTAATACTGTATCCCCGCGCATTAACATGCATGCACTTATATTTAAAGATGCACTTAGTTTTCGAAAATAAGTGCAACTAAGTGCATGCACTTATATTCGAACATGGAAATAAATTTTAAATTTCTTTAAATTCGTAAAATCGAAATTATTTGATTTATTCCAATCCAAAGTAAACTAAGCTAACGCTGAATGTTATTTTGAAGTTTATTTGCGGGAGTGACTCCAGGCTATAGGTGGTGACACTATCTGAACTGTCATATCACACCTCATTTGTTCACGCTTTTCAGCTATCACATCATACCCTATCGCTTTGACGGGTTTAACAGTAGGCGCATGTCTATAATACGGAGCAGTTCTATCTTGATATCTGCTCATTATTAAATACAAATAATAATGCAGTTTGTGCTTACGATCAACATAATATTTCTTATTATTATTATGGACATATAATGGTAATGGTTTCTATAAGTCAATACATATCGTTATTATTCTCAGCTGCAGTACAGGGTTCGTAATAGTGGTTGTCCGGTTGTCCAAGACAACCAAAAATCGTCACAGACAACCAAATATGAATATCTCCGAAACAATTTTGCCACTGAACACGCTGACATACGCCGTACTGTGACACGCGGCGCACAGCAGAGTAGCGTCAGATCACAGACAGAGTTAACTTGAATCGTGTCTGCTGTCAAGTGCGTCTGACTGTTGACAATGTTGTGTGGTAGAAAAACAGTATTTAAAATTTAGGACCAAACAGAACAATTAGTTTTCTTGAAAAACGCTCAACATGCGACATTTGCAATGAATCAGTGCTGAAGCCACATGTAAACTTGTATTCATTGATATCGCAATGCCCACACACATTCGTCTAGTCAGTGGGGAATCCCCAGGTTTCCATTTCTTGGGGCTGTTTCCTTTATCGTCTTCCCTCCCCTTCCCTGTCATTATGACTTGTGTGTTAGACTTGCAGGTATGTCTTGATAATCACCGTTTGATAGGTGGAATCGCAACAAAAAGGAACAGCCATGAACGTGGTAAGCTGTTGCTGTACCGGTACATTCATATAGTAGGTATGATAGATCGTGAGATAGGCCTACTGATATGCATTGTCATTCGCAACTAGTTTATGCAAATTGTATTTCACTACTTTTAAGCATGGATATAGTTACTATTCCATGTTTTAACCGATCTTATCCCAATAAGGAGTGCCAGTCCAATGCTGATTCAATAGTGGTCCGACGTCGTCTGCATTGACCCAACGCTGGGCCAGTTTCTCACAACAGCACGTAGGTCTATCTATGTCAACGGTGCCGCCGTTATCGCGTCAAATATAGCACTGCTAAGAATCAAAGCCACCTTTTGAAGACTGCAGTCATGTAGGCCTAGTCTGAATACATTAAGCGATCTATATTAGGTTACGAAATTGTTTTACAAATATATAGGCTTACATAATATAAATTAATGACACTAATCAACTGCACAAACAAAAAAATATTTAATAAAAATTAGCTCAAAGTCTGTTAACGCTGCCAAGTTCAGAGAATACATACTAGTACATACTACTAGCTTTGTATTAAATGCATATGGTAATCATATGCTTTGTCTTTGGTAAACTCTTACATTGAGATCACAAAATTTTTATGCAGAGCTGGTGATTAGTCCTGTTGTAAGCTGTCCTGAAAAAAACTGGGCTTGAAGGCTGCTTCCTCTTGATAATCAGCTAGGTAAAATATATACACGGATACATAATAAATTATGAAAGAATATACCTAAATTAAGTCAATAACTTACAAAAAAACAAAACAAACTGGGCTGACAGAAATCCACTGCTAATTTCTAAAGCATTGGTTCTCAGTCTCAAGTGGCCAAACATTCCTACTATTCATAGGTGTGCCCATCCTTAGTGATGTGATCAGGATGGTATGGGCACCGTCTGTCATATCAGGGGATTGACAGAAAAAAAATGTTTCACTCTAGTTTTTCTCCAAAATATCTCCAATGCTACCAAATTCTTCAGTTTACATGCCATTTTACCAAAATCTTTTCAAACTTAGTGCAATTCAATCAATTAAATAAAATAAAAAGGAAACAGCCATGTGCTGAGAAAATGATATAATCTGACCTCCTTTATTAATGATGTAGAGAAGAATAATGCGTATCTTGTCATAGGCAGAGACGTTTTGGTCAAGCAGGATGGGTACTATATTACGCATGTGATCTTTGATTTTTCCACCATCAGCATCAGTACCCATTGCCAAATCCTGAAATGATACAAAACTCTTTTACAGAAGCGTATATGACAAGAGAAATATCAATGTGCCATGTTTTCTTGTTTACTTTTTTTACAAAGTTGGGAAGGTTCTTGTTCCACTTTTGTAATACAGTATAATCAATTGCAATAGCCAACCTTTCTAAATTACGACCATATGGCCATACCTGTTCTGTACCACCATATAACCATACCTGTTCCACTTTGCAGAGTATGTCCACATGCCCTTGATATTGCTTCATACAGTCTTCTGCCAGATGTAGATGTGTTGAGTAGCAGCTGAGTTCTTTCTGGTACTGGGGCATCTGCTTGATCATCTGGGATAAATCACGCATTGACGATTTTTCAGCTCCTCGCATCCTTTTACCTTCAGCAAACTCTTTTAGAGCTTTAGTCACTTGCCTAAAATTAGAAAAGCACAGTGAACTATCCCAACTTCTTCAAAAAGAACAATATTTACTTAACACAAGCCAAGTCGGATAATCTACAATTTTACTCAACATTTTTCATCTGATTGGTAAATTTGAAAACAAACATTTCTTATTCTTGTTGACTAAACAGGTATTATTTGATGAAAGAACAGAAATGTAGGTCCGTCTGTAAATGTGATTAGAAGTTGACAGAATACTATGGGAGACAAACATGCGAATCATTACATCTTATGCTGTTGAAATGAGTCGCATGTCGGCTCCGTACCAGTTGAGAAAATGGGCAATATGCATGATATGAGCTAATATTAGAGAATTTAGTTTTTTGTCAAATTTTGATGCCTTAAATTTTAGAATTATGATTTTAAAGCAGAAGTGGGTTCTACACCCAAATAAAAATCACAAATGACATATCACATGATTGTGATTATCAGATGTTTTGTTTATTTGTCTTCAAAATGGCAGCTGGCGGCCAACTTGGGTTTACCCATTTTTAAAAAACACTTGAAGTCAACCAAAGTCCACCGGGCAGATTCTGAAAGTAGACGTCAGGAGCTCCAGCTCTGTGCTATCCAATGGCATCATAAACTCCATATTTTATTTTTCTGAGAGACTTCTTATGTACAAATGGGTCACATACGGTTTCAAGCATGGTAGATCAAAAGAAATATCACTAATTTTGATAAAATGGTTTTTGGTAGATGCTTAGTTAATTTAATAATTCAATTTGGGAGGTGTCTCATAAATAATATCATTTTTCATTCATTTGAAGCTGAAATTGCGTTAGCAATTCCAGCTTCAAATGAATGAAAAATACTCACAAACAATTCAGCAGCACAAGAGATAAGAATACAAATTAGAAATTGGTGAGGATGTGGTTATCATTATCACTTTGGGTTTTACATTGATGTACTTACTGTGATACAAGTGCTATATGCTGGTGTCTCAGTGTCGTCCACAGCTCGTCGTTTTCATCCAACACTACCTCTTTTTCTTGAACCTCACTACCGCTGGTGTTCTCGTACCTTACAAAAGTAATGAGATGTAAAACCTGCTATTATAAAACTCTATATAAAGATTTACAGAGTGCAGGAAACATATCTGTCATAATGTCAGTGTCTGTCTATTTGCATAACATGCCATAAACTTCTTGTGTTTTTCACCCACGGAAATAAGGGCGCACTGAATAATGATAACGCTAGATGACATCGCCGGTGTTACGAGTTATTATTTTTATTAATATCGCCATCTAAATATGGGTTGCTCTCCCACCTGATAACATCTTACGATGCATTTTATACCTAACAGCTCCATTTATATGATGTCATTACTTGGTAAGATTTTAACTAACATTATACTGAACATTTTTTTAACAAGCTTTATAAGATGCCATTAATAATAAAGTAGTTTTTAATGTGATAGCAATAGACAGCTGTTTGACCTGCCATGCCTTGTTGTTAATCTTAGACGATCTTATGATTACAATTCAGATAAAAAATAACCTTCCTTACTTGTATACATCATTGACAATAGGAAGAAGATCATAAGCCATGGCTTGGAATGTCAATTCATGAAGTAATGGTGAGATTGGATCAAATCCACGATCCAGAATAACCAGCTGGGATCTGTCTTTCTGTGGTCCCTATCAGAAAAGGTGAAAACCTTGTACTCAGATACTACGGGATTGTTTTGTACTATGTTTTATTCATCAAGCTGGAAACTACATCTATATGTCTTAAAAAAACATTCGGCAAAAAAAATATAATACATAAAAAATTTTAAATATATATAATTGGTTATAATGTTATGATCTTGTTATATTATCAGGAGAAAAAATTCTGCATATTTTCTGCCTGTGGCCAAGACTTTTCCCAGGCATTTTCATGAAGGCACTGACCTGTCCCATAGTGTGATCATCAGCTTTATAAGCATCCAATTTTTGTTGCACAAGTTGAGCAAATTCGGCATTTCTGTCAGCTTCACTGAAACAATATTCACACTTTGAGATGTGGATTGGTTGGAATTTTGTACCAATATACGATCGGTTATAATTGGTTGGTAAGACCATGAGAACCAACCGATGTCAGATCACAGTTAATCAATTCAGATGATTGAAAGTTTCATAATTTAGGCACACATATCTACATGTAACATGTGTAAGGGAGCGACCATTAAAAGACTGTGGAAGCCAGATTATTTTAAAATATTTTTAAAACTTTCCATTCCCCATGGTCGTTTAATTGGAGATCTATAATACAATATATGGTTGTAAAAAATAAGAAATCAGGAATTTTGTCTCTATATCTAGCCTAACTGGTAAATGCGCAGCACAAAAATTAAAAAACTTTTGCAGTTCTAGTCTATGGACATGTTTACATCATATGGTCATTTTAAGAAGCCAGACCTTATCTCCACAATGTAACTCTTCACTTCATTTTGAATAATTTTTAGAGATCAGAGTGATAAACAAGTGAGATTTAATGTAATGAGATAAATATTAAATATTCGAAAATCCAAAAGTGGTGGGCGGAGATTACTTTTGAAGTCATGCATTGTGCTCTTGTCTGGTTGGTTATCATACATGCAACTGTTGTTGCAGAACTTGAAAATTTAAAATACTGCGCAGGCCCAAATGCAGATATAGGAATACAAATGTTGGTGGTCAAGGAACAATTTCTGGCCAACATCCAGCATCGACTCATTTTCATGCAGACTTATTAAAAATCGAAAATAGTTTTGACCACAACCCAAACAAGCAAGAAACATTGAACTGATGATACTTTAATTTTAGGCTAGCAAGTGACACGCAGCCCAGAGAATGTGTATATTTTCACTTTTTAATTTGCATAATAAATGATAATGTGTTGTCTAAAATATATTCATATTTTAGTCATTGGGATATATACTTTGATTATATGGCCATTTGAGCTGAAATCACTTCACTGGGCCTTTTAATAAAATGTATAACAGTCTTAACCCTTTAAGCCCTCACGATGCATTAAAGCATCATTTTACATCCCTGAAATCAGCCCTAATTTTCCTACTACTAAGGGTTATAGAATGCAAATTTCCATGAAACTTGTTTACCAATACATGGCAATTTTTATTAATTTTTCACCCACTACAAGCCGCGAATTGCTGTCGCAATTCACGACTTGTAGTGGATGAAGATGACAATGGTAAATTCAGGCTTGAAAGGGTTAATTAACCCTTTCAGCACGGGGACCCTCATTGTACGCCAGAATCTGAAGTCTGTAGACAGGTCCCTGCACTGAAAGAATTAAAACATTCATAATGACTGTAGACCAAAAACTATTCAAATCAAGTCGAAAGAACTAACTAACAGTTATAATGACTAAAAAAAGTTAATCTAAGTACGTTACCTCTTGACAACAAGATGATTTTGTTTTGACAAAATGAACACATACAATCGAAGGTTCAACAATACTCTAATATTCTGCCCCCAGGTGAGAGTAATAAAGCAATGAAACTAATCTTACCAGCTATATCTTACACCAGGGTATTCTCCAAGAGTCGCACACAGTGTTGCAATTTGCTCGGCACAGCGTTCAAGATTGAAGAGGCGCCCACTCTGCTTGGTCGGGTTATAAAAGAACTGGAAAGTTTCTTGTGAATCTAATGAGAATACCTAAAATATGTTCACATGTATTGATTTTGTAGTAAAACATACATTACCATACCATATTCATTCTAATAAATGCCACTAGGCCAAAAAAAAATATATGTTTGTTTCCGATTTGTTGTCATTTTAACCAGTGGGTAGGTAAGAAATTTATTTTATTTTATTTTTTATTTTATTTTTTGTCACTTCAACCAATCGGTAGGTAAGAATTTTTTTTTTTTTTATTTGGTGCCAAATTCACTTCCATGCATGTCTTATTTGTACACTACGTAACGATTTTTTGTTTTTTGGACGCTTTTTAACCCCCCTCTCCTTTTCGTAACGTTTTTTTTAGTTACTTCGACTACAGCCGAGTAACTCATCCCTTAACTTACGGATTTCCTAAAAAAAAAAAAATCCATAAAACAAATTTGGGGCGCACATGTTTTGATAGGGTCGGTCGGAAATCGGAAACAAACAATACTTTTTTTAGGCCTTAACAGTCCCTCTCCCACAACAAGTCTCCGGAGTGGAAATGTACAATTCCACCGGGAAGGGTGTAGTAGAAATGAAACAAATGTTGTGCCCGACATCAAATTCATTGGCCCGATAGAACTGCCCAGTGCAAAGTTTGCTCTGATCTACTAATAAACAGGAACGTCCCAGGCAACCAGGTATGACATATCATAAGCCCCGAAGTGAAGGGGGGCAGTTTTAGAGGTACTCAGGTGGCAAAATGTCAATGTCTACATCATCTCGATTTCTCATTTCTCATTAGAAACTTACATCACAAGTTGAACAACCTATTATTACTACTTCATGCTATTTATACACATCATCAAAGTCCATCTTAATCATCCAGGTTTTTTTTTAAATGTGCCAGGTTTGACAAATAATGAAAAATGGCTGTTCATTCAAGAAAGAGTATACAGGAGAACCTGCTATGAGAAGCCACATTTAAGACAATTGAAAAGTGGTCTTTGAAGATAGACAGCTGCCCCTATTAGGTCCAATAATATATGGCATGGCATGTTGGATAATGGTCAAGTGGCCTCCTATAGGGGATTGGCTGGTCATAAGAGTGGCTGATGGTAGCAGGTTCTCTTCTACATTAAAATAATGTACTCTCATGCTTTATTGCTATATTCTCATTTATATGTTATAACATTTTACATGTAGAGCAAACATTACATTTGTATCACATAAACACATTGAATGATAATATTGTCAGATCTGTTAGCATTGGCTGTTTAAAAACTAATAACATCTGAAAAAATAAGAAAACATGTCTCTCAGTTTTGAATAATTCAATATCAATGGCCAGTTCCCAATAAAAAAAAACTTAAGAATATCAAACTACATACCTGGCTCTCACATGGCAAAAAGGCGATGTTAATCTCCTTGAGCGTTTTAGCAAATCTAGCACAAGTAGATTTACAAATTTCATTGAAAAGCTCATCAGGGCAAGCTACAAAAAAATAGAAGACAATGTACTCTACACAGAATTATACATGTATTGGAATGTTTATCCACTAAGTGAAAATTATTCAGATGTGTCAAATCTGTGGCACATATATTAGGATATTGTTGAACAAAGATAAGAATCATGATCAGTGCTTGGTTAATGATATAAACATACCGAATACAAAAGACAATGTAATAGACATATGTGCAACTTTTAACTCACCTTCTGTGAAGAAAACATGAGCATCCAAATAGTGTCTGTTGTTCGGATTCTGAAAATCTGCCATCATGATACGCACAGACTGGAACAATCACATTCAAAATATACTTCAAATAATGTTTTTGAAAAGATGACTGATCAAGGTGTTTCTAAACATTATTTGATGACATTTGTGATGAAGATTAGTGATGATATTTCTTTACTTTCAAGATTATTATCAAAATTTAATCTCTTTACAGGTCTTGCGGGAAAGAGGGTCAAAGATTTTACACAATTCCGAGCTATTAATCGAAGTGAACAATAACATTGCGGTCTGCATAAGAGACAAAACTGCAATCAGTTCTTATTGGTACATAATGATACCTGATTGAAATAATCTTACTTGTTGCAATATAACCGAGTGCAGTAACCAGGGTAACATTATTTAAGAGGCAATTAGGTGAGCCTGTACTAAATCACAAAGAAAATGAAAGCTTATAAGATAAGTCTACCTTCTCTATTGGAGTCAATAGATAGATAGCGCTCAGTGATGGGAGAGGCTCTCTTTTCTTTCCTATGTCCTCAACCACTACAAAATGAGAAAGAGAAATTCATAAAACAATCGATCAAAAAACTATTCACTTTGAGTCAAATAAGTGCCTGAAAATACATCATTATTTATTAAAAGTTGGTGCTTTTCATCCACAAATTTGTACCTATATATATGCAATGTTAAATTAAAATGATTTATTGATGACAAACATGTAGAAAAAGACCAGCAAGCACGAGACATTAAAGTGTTGAGCCAAAGCTGGTTTGATGTTGAGTCAGAATCACAGAGGGTGGACCAACATCAAGCCAATACTGGTTCAATTCCTTGTGTTTCCTGGGAAATTGCATTAGTATAATATATAATATATATACAAGTGAGTGTTTTAATAAAATAAGAACTCACGGGTAATGCCTTCCGACATGATCTCTGTCATACTGCAACATGCTGATATCATACGCATACTCAGTTGATCCAATACCAGCACTTTAGAATGCTCTCGACCACTGCCCTTCACCGAGCGAATCACATCGCTCATAATCTCTACAAAATGCAAAAGTACAAATTCATACCCTGTCACAGGAAATGATGAAAATAACTAACCAATGCATTGTTCCAGCTTGGCATTTTTTAAATGGCGCTGCGCCATGCCTTCACTTGTTGACGCCATGACCTCGAAATGTAGTGTTCTGATTTTCTTATAAATTCCAAGACTCAAAAGCCAGCTCCCCCTCATACCTACAAGAATTTCTTCACAAATTTGCACAGATTTTAGGATCAAACTATTTTGCGAAAAATGGCGGAAATCCATGGATCTGCGGAAAATCTCATCCCTCATAATGTCAGATAGTCAATGCCTAGCCATTCTTTTGATCAAGTTGAAATTTTTCAGGGCATATCCCTCTTTGAAACTGAACATTTTGTTCTATATTTAATGGTCTAGCTATCTGGCACGATTTGTCAGATATCAGGCATATTAAAGTTCATTATGATCGACAGCTGACCATTTTGAATTTGATCAAGCTGAAATTTTTTAGGGCCAATCCCAGGGCTCGAAATTGGCCCTGTCCGATCGTCCGTGATGACCAACAATCTAGGAAAAACGAGTTCAGTTTTATTGGGCTTGTCCTACCGGAGTACCCCTGCTGCACAGCCATGTGCCTGCAGAGCAGGGTTTCCTCCCCAAAAAAAAGAAAGCATCATGGTACTTGGCGGTTCGGTTTCAGCGCGGCGCATTATTTGCAAGCGGCGCACAATTCACACGCGGCGCACAATTTCCCGTGCCCACAGTCTGGGGGTCTGGGGGCATGCTCCCTCTTGAAATTTTAATTAGAAAACCTCTTTATATGAATTTTGGTGGCTTTTAACAAAAAAAAACTTAAACACTGATTCTGCATGTAGGTAGACTGATATATAAAAATTATAATGCCAGTTTGCCATTTAAAACCCGTGTGATATAGACCACTAATTATTTTCTCATATGTACACAGCAAATTTTTTTTAATTATGATCAGGGGCCTATGCAGTGACGAATAAAATATGTAGCCCAGCACTATTGTGAATAATTAAAAACAATAGACTAGCCTTCACTTTTTATTCACAAAAATTATTTTGAAAAAATCTTCAGACCATTAGACACTAGGCATAACGTAATGATTCAGAATTTGGTCAATACGAGATCTGTTCAATATAGTATGCTGTTTGTTGTGGTTGAGATAGAAATAAATTCATTAGGCCTTAATAGATCAGTGCCACACCGTTGGATTATCATCAGAAATTGCTAATAACAGAAAACACTTTGGTTTAAATACAAGCATCTGGTGACATCGGCCCAGCCTTTAATGAACACATTTGATCAAGGTCGGCATCACTTGTTTTGCTTTCTGAGAATATCATAAGTTACACCCCAACTTATCTCAGCCAGCACAGTTCATTGCCTAGCCAACGCTGTGTTGACGTTGGGTTCGTGTAGACACATTAGAAGGTTGTGACACTCCAGACGTAAGCCTAGTTATCGCGGCAAACACGGCAGGTGGAACAACGCGCTTTAATGTCGAGCCAGCATTGCAGACGATGGTCCAGCCCTAAGTCAACATTGCGTCAACGTAGGCATACTATACTGTATCATGTTCGTGTCTATGGATTTTTTAAATATGTCGTGTTTGCTAGGTAAAGACTATGATGCGAAATCTACTATATTACGATAACTATGGGGTTTTGAAAAACATATATATATAGGGCCTACTCGTCATCACATTAACTTGTATCCCATGTTTTTCGCTGATTTCTCAGTCAATTCTCAACTGATTTACACGATTTTTTTTACAGATTATATCCAAATACAGTGAAATTTGCTATCTGGCGTGTAATGCAATTCAGGACATAAATGGATTTTAATTAAATAACCAGTTTAATGGGTTTATAGAGGGACGTCGTAATTAGAAAATTACTACATGTCAAATGGTCTAACTTTTAAACTATTTAATATTTTTCATGGAAATTTCACGGTATTTGGCGGGTGACCCGAAAATAGTCCCTGCTAAATATCATGAAAATCGATTGAGAGGTAATGTGACACTCAGTATTTTTTTAAAGTGTAATATGTGACGTTACTAGTCCTTATCAGGCTTAGCCTTAAGCTTAGGAGTTAGATTCCATATTAATGTCAAGTGCCTTAACCCTTTCACCACTAAAGCCCGTTTTTATATGCTGAATGCCATAGCATTCAGCATATAAAAACGGGCTTCAGTGGTGAAAGGGCTAATGGAATAATGACGGCCAAATGACTAATTAATATGACGCGAAACGTCCAACAATGACGGGGGCGAAATGATTATGATGCGAAATAACAATGATGCGAAACGTCCAAATGACGGGGGCGAAATGACTATGAGTATGCCACTGCCATTGCTACTGCCACTGGCAGGGGCAATGCCAAGCCCAATGTTGGCAATGATGCGAAAATTCGCTGAAATGTCTGGAAACCGGGAAAATGTGGTCACATTCACAGGTGAAGGTAGGGTGGCCAAAGCGGTGTATTAGCTGACTTGACAGGGACAAAAAAGAAAAAAACACTCCATATACAAACAGCTTTAGCATTATTGTTCCAACATATTTTTTCTAGCAGCTTTGCAGATATAAAAGAAAGTGTATACAAAATAAAGATTTTAAAAATTAGGTATTACTGTGCTTTTGCATTGAATAAGCGAGAGTTGAAATTGACCAATTTTCATTTTTTGGGCGATTCCGATGGCTGCCATTTTGAATTTATCTAATTTTTGGGCTAAAAAATAGGCCTTTTGACAGGAGTTTCTAGAATTTAGAATTCATCCAAAAAATAGACAAAATAGATCATGTTAACTCATAGCAGTCCAAGTCCGAGCCCAGCTCGGACCTGTAATTTATGACCCTGCAGTCTAAGTCCGAGCCCAGCTCGGACCTAGCGAAAATGTTTAGCCATTCACCAAATGACATCACTTGCCCAACTATGAACACAGCATGGAGAACCTAGAACATAAAGGGTTGATTTCTCTGCGTCACAACCGTTTCTAAACTAAACATAGAACTCCAGGCTCAGGCTTTTGGTATTTCCCAGATAAGCTGGGAATGTCATCTCAAGATATGAAATCTGATATGAACCTGAGCAGGGTATTTAGACAGATTGCTATACCCCATGGTAATAACTTGTTCACCCTATTAATTTGTATACATGTATAGAACTATTGATTGCTTCTTCGAACCGTCTGTGATGTATTTTAATATATTTTATGTGAATTGATATAATGCTGTACTCTTGAAACTCATCGGATATCAAAAATATCATTTTTAAACAAAATTTACGAAAATTTGCTCACCTAATTAGCATATACAAAATGGCTGTTGGTTACCATGGCAACATCATATTGGCCAATTAATTGAAGTGTATTCCTGTTATATATTATATGTGTTTATGTGGTATATGGGAAATATTTATGCCATCATTCTAAATTTATATTTATTAGGAGTATCAGAATATGTCTCAAAATCACAAAAATGGCCAGACCACACAGACGTCATATGTCAAAACGGCCAGACTGCTATGAGTTAAAGAGAATGACTTAAATTTCTGATATTTGAGTGATAATGCGTGATAGCATGATTTTTCACGAAAATATTGAGAAAAAAATGAAAAATTACCAAAAATAACGCCTTTCTCTCTCACTTTTTTCCAAAATTTCATGATCTTGACTTCTCAATTATAATTGTTTTTTTCATTGTTATTATTTCTAATGATACTTTATTGATTATTGTAACCTACAAGTAAACTTTTAACATTATCTATTAATGCCATTTAGCACTGAAAAACCTTGAGATAAAATTAACTGATATTAGATTTTTGTCAATTTTTTAGCTGAAATTTTACGACATTTTATTAAGCATGTCGGAGTTTCTAGATTTTAGAAAGCACAAAAAAAAAATTAAATAGATCATGTTAAGGGAGAAGACCTGAATTTAAAAAAATTAGGTGATAATGTGTGATTTCGATGTTTTTCCTCGAAATATGAGCAAAATACTGAAAAATCACTAAAAATGATGGTTTTTTCGGGCATTTTGTGAAAATTTAAAGATATTGCCTTTTCAGTCCAGCTAAAAAAAAATTCTGGATAGTATAAATGATGATATTATGTGATTAATCTAACCTATGTGATTTTTGTTAACAGAAAATCACTTTATTTCAATCATATAAATCATATTTTTCAGAATATGTCCTTGTCAAGTTGGTGGATTTAGCAAAAATCACCCGGACCCGTCCAAAATTAGCCTTTAAAACATGCAATCTCAGAATTTTAAAAGACTATAACTCTTTTATTGAGTTTTTTATTCATATTGTTTTAATTTTACGATAAATATGGTGTAGTCTACTTTAGTTTAACTTAAATGTACTTTAATTAAAGACTCAACAATTTTATATATATATATCAATTGCACAGATCTGAATAGACAAAAAAGGCTAAGAAAGCGTATTTTGTCAAAACCTGCGATTGGCCGTCAGAAAGGGGGTGCCTTTTTCGGGCATAGAGGTAAAGTAACATCAATATCTCGAAAACCATCCAGTTGATCTTGAAAATTGAAAAAGTTTTGTTATCAGCTCATTCACATGATTCAGTTCTATAGGCCTACTGACTATATAGTCAGGGTTTCCCCCAAAGCGTCCAAGCGTCACGGCCCCATGACGCTTTAATTTTTTACCCTGACGCTTCAGTAAGTGCCATGACGCTTCATTAAGTGCCGTGACGCTTCAGGAAATTCCATACAACATTGGCATCGTGTTGCGATGTCCAGCGATATAGATCAACTTTAGATCTTGCAGCATTAGATTACATTGGCCTACTGTATTGCCGCATGGCAGTGCGTGGCTCGTCTGTGCGCATGCCCAGTGGTCATATGATGTCACGTGGTCAGACACTGTTGGCGGGTCTATCAGTGTGTGGCTGGCCGCATTCGCCCAGCAAACACGATAGTTACAGTATAGTACGTGGAGTACGTTGACTTAATGTTGGTCCATCGCCTGCAATGCTGGCTCAACATTAAAGCGCGTTGTTCCACCTGCCGTGTTTGCCGCGATAACAGAGATACGCCTGGTGTGTCACAATCCTCTACCGTGTCTACACAAACCCAACGTCAACACAGCGTTGCTTAGGCAATGAAGCGTGCTGGCTGAGATAAGTTGGGGTGAAACTTATGATATTCTCAGAAAGCAAAACAAGTGATGCCGACCTTGTTTGTGTTCATTAAAGGCTGGGCTGATGTCACCAGATGCTTGTATTTAAACCAACTTGTTTTCTGGACATAGCAAGTTCTGATGATAATCATGATAATCCAACGGCGTGGCACTGATCTATTAGGGCCTAATGAATTTATTTCTATCTCAACCACAAACAAGCAGCATGCTATTTCAAGAACAGATCTCGTATTGACCAATTTCTGAATCATTACGTTATGCTTAGTGTCTAATGGTCTAAAGATTTTTTCGAATTCATTTTTGTGAATAAAAAGTGTAGGCTAGTCCAGTTTTTAATTATTCACAATGCTATTTAATGCAATAGTCTTGTCAGACAAGAATCATCTCAGGCCCCTATCTCATGGTATTTCTCTGTTATCATAGTTTGATACAGGGGCATAATTAGACAAAGTAGGCCTAGACACTACATATTTCATTCGTCACTGCATAGGCCTTCTAGTCCTATTTAAAAATAATTTGCTTTGTCCATATGAGAAAATTCGTGGTCTATATCACAAGGGTTTTAAATGTTAAACTAACACTCAGTATCTATCAAAATGCAGATAAAGAGGTTTTCTGATTAAAATTTCAAGGGGGAGCATGCCCGCCAGACCCCCTAGACTGTGCGCGCCGCGCGCTGAAGCCGAACCACCAAGTACCATGATGCTTTCTCATTTTTCTGGGGGAAACCCTGTGTAGTATATAGGCCTAGTTGCAGTCAACTTCCACCAGCGTTGGGTGTTTCTCGCTGATTTCCCCGTAAATTCGGAATCAATTTCCATGAAATTTTGCAAGCACTCTTTTCAACTATTCCGGCGCCTACCCTGAGTATTTCAAAAGTTAGACCATTTGACATGTAGTGGAATTTTGTGAGTGAAGCTGATAGAGTGCAGTGGGTTTATAGAAGAGCGTCATAATTCGCAAAAAATACATGTCAAATGGTCTAACTTTTAAACTACCGGCAGATCTACATAATATTTTCCCTGAAATTTGCAGGGCAGGTGCTGTAAGACTAGAAACTAACGCTTAGGGCCTAGACCTATCCTTGTTGTCAAATGTCGTGAAAATCGGAAGAAAATTGCTTGAGCAATGAGCGAAAAACATGCAACGCGAAAGTGACAAATTTAAAGTGACTTTTACTATAGGCTAGACCCTAGGGCCTAGGGCCTATACACTGATTGACTGAACTTGTCTGAAGAGCAAGAGTGAAGGTGTTTATTTTTTATTTTAGACTTAGATTTCTAATTTTACTTTGGCCACCCTAGCGAAGGACCACATTTTCGTCGCTAGACGGAGAATGTGGTTCATCTATTAGATAGATTTGTAAAAAAATATCTTTCCCCGCCCCCGAATTAGGCCTATAAACACTGTTGTCGTGATGTCGGAGCCTCAGCTTCAGTCTGTTCAGTCAGGACTCGGACGACGCCGACGGACGGATCACGAGCGACGCCGTCAGTTGGGTTTAGCAGTGATAACCATAGAAAGAGGCTCGACTTAATTATCAAAATTAACACGGCTATACAACGTAGTATATACTTTCTAGCAAACTATATGAGACATTGGAAATAAAATAAGATACTATTTAAATTTAACAGAAATAGCACCCACTATCGTGAACTGCTTGTTTCAGCGCCATCTTGAATATTTACTAATCATAATACTGCTTCTGCACCATCTGTTGGTGAGTTGAAGAAAATCATGTTTGTTTATTTGTTCGGGATAGCGGGCCATGAAAACAGGTTGCTCGAGCCTTCCGACTTTGACGGTCGCTCTCTAACTGAACTCCCACCAAAAGAACGAATGTAGGCTATGCATAGATTTTTATTGACATAAGAGCATATCATGCTTATACATATATGTCTACAACGAAAATATAAAATATAAAACTATGAAGCACCCAGACAGTGTCTCAAGGTGCCCCCCACCCTGACCACACATCTGATAATCATAGTTTGTGTGTGGGGTGTAGGCCTATTTAAAACAAACCAATATGGATTTGAATTTGAATTTGCTACTCCAGCAGTACCTCCTATGTGGAGTGTCACGCTGGAGGAGGGATGAGGCTGGTGGACTTAGTCAACCAATTATAATTTTTTCCCTGGTGGTAGCCTACACAATTGTTTGAAAAATGTGCCCCTCATGTTCAGACACACAAAAAAGTCACTCACTCAAGCAATATTTGATATTTGAATGTTTTTTATCGAAGTGATAGCTTACCTTTTGCTATTTTCTACAGCTACAGTGTTTTCCACATTTACTTATTGCCGACATGTTAAGCAGCCAAAATATACAAAAAAATATATAGGGGGCCTACATGTCCTCAACTATAGGCCTATAGAGCTACTCTATACTGAATTTTGTGCATTGTAATTTAACATAAATTAAACTGTTACGTATTATTTATTAATTTTCTTTTTAATGTTTGCATATAGTTGGCTCGCTTCATCTTGCCGTATCAGGTCTGACCGTCAGACTACCAGTCTGACCTTGACAACAGGTGTGTGTTAAGCTGGTACATAAATGAGGGGTGCGAGCAACATGAATATTCATTATGACGTCACCGGTTTACTGACTCCAGTGTGCAGGTCACACTCAGGTCAGATTGTTTGGGCCGCCTGAATCAACTGTGAATTGGCCAGGGAGGAGGAGGGAGGAGGTGGGTTCTGAACTTGTAGCACATATACGGGTTATCCAGGATAATATTGACTTTCAAGTCAGCCTGGGGTGTAAAAAAATATAGTTTGCAGATAATATTTTGACTGACCTATCAGCTACTTTTTATAACATTACAGGAATGGTAATGGAGTTTTACGGTGATGTGGGGGTATTGTTTTTCAACCCCTATCAGTAAAAAACATAAAAGACCTTTAAGCTCCACTGTGTTTGATTTTGTCATCACTAAATGTTATAATCCCATTTTACAGTAAACATAATGTGCTTTTAAGCAAAAAACAGTATCACTTCCCAGAAATCCAAAATTACTTTTTGAAGAAAAATAAACCCTCATACATAAGTCATTAAGTGAAAGTACCATATCATTTTGACCATTGTTAGTAACACTCAAACTATTGATGCATAGAACATACATAGTAGTCTATGTTCCATCAGACAATATGACTCTATTAGACCTGAGTAAAGCTTTAGATCTTGTTAATCACAATATTATATTGCAAGATGTAACAGATGTAACAATGAAACCATCAAGTGGTTCACTTCTTATTTCAATTCAAGATCGCAAAATGTTTGTATACAACAAACATTATCAGATTCTAAAACAATATCTAGTGTTTCACAGGGATCAATCCTTGGACCATTACTTTTTGTTCTCTTATTCCATATCAGCGAGATGCCTCTATTTGATCAAATATCGATATGCATATAGGCCTACCGATTATGTAGCTCTGGCTACTATACATATGTGATGATGTAAAACTTATTGAACACAAAAATGCTTTTGATTGGTGTAGAGGAAATGATATGGTAGGCCTACCAAGTAAACTAAAATTTTGTTCCATGATTGTAGCCACTAGACAGAGACTTCAGAATGTTGATTCTACGATTTATTTAAAATTGATGACACTGTTATACCTTGTGTTTCTACAACTAAGATTTTAGTTCATTTTGCTTTGTCCTGGAATGTGCATATTAGACATGTTTATCACAAAATTGTTAAAAATTGAACATTATCTATTGCAACAGATTAAATGTATTTCTTATTGATTCTAGAAAGTAGTTCTACAACAGTTATATATACTATCACAATTAGATTATTGTTGCATTATATGGGAAAAAATATTTTGTGCAATTTTGAAAAATGACAAAAGAGAGCTTCTCGAATTATTCTTGATAAAAATATTATGCCCACAACATCAGGAGCTCCAATCATTTTGTTGCACTGAAATGGCTGCTATTAAAAACTAGGATATACTATAACATACCAATCCAGGTATATACAAATGCATCAATGAATTCCCGATTTCTCATTTCAGACATGCATGTCCAAAATAAGAATACGGAAATTTTGTCTCTATATCTCGCTTATAACTGGTAAATGCGCAGCACAAAAATAAAAATAAAACTTTTGCAGTTCTAGTCTATGGACATGTTTATATCATATGGTCATAGTAAGAAACCAAAATAAAATCACTAATTTATCGACGATTTCAGCCTGAATAATTGAGTCGCTTTAAGTAGTTAAAGCATGGTTTAGTGTGTTAACTTAATAATGCTATGAAACTATAACTAGCCTTGTAATCCATTCTATACATAATTCTGTGGCATCTGCATATTATATAAGATTTAACATTTTTAAACTCTTCATTCATATTAGTCTTATTTCATCATAATATTAAGTACATTAATTAACACATGTCATATATGTTTTAAAACTTCATCATATCATGTATATGAACTTCTTTTAATATATCGTTTTACTTATTATTTAAACACATTATTATGCTAACATCATATGTTATTAATTATAACTAGCCTGGCACCTGTATTAAATCAGATTTTATTGTGTGATCGGGTACTCGTGTGATTGTATAGGCCTAATATATAATTGGGCCTACGTGTATTTATATATATTTGTTCTGTTTGTTTCAAAACATTTACATATTTTCATGTAGCATATATGAGGGGGAAAAATACCTATTCCGTTACCCGTTATTTGAGCCTTTTTCTTAACCGTGATTCGTTATTGGGGATTTTACTTAGCTGTGATCTGTGATTTAGGCAATTACCTGTTACTGTGATTTGATCCCTAAATATTCCTGTTAAGTGTGATCAAAGATGATTTTTTTTTCCGATAACAGGGATGCACAAATCATCCGTTATAAAAAAAATGTTTCTCTTACTCATAAAAATATAGAATAACTTCAGATGATTTTTTTTTTTCATTCATTGTATCCAAGAGAATCGCTGTATGAATGTGGCTAATAATTACCCGTGACTGTGTTCGAACATCTGGAAATACCTGTGATCGTGAAATGGGGTAAATAAATAGCTGTGAATTGTGATCAAGGGGGGCTATTCCCCCTCCCCATATGTACAAATATACTTTTATAATTCTTTTTACATTTACACATAGTATAATTCCAATTCAAGTTTGAGGAATATTTCAGTACTTGTTGAAATGTGACATATGTTGAGTTCACTGTTGTGAAATGATGTGTTACCACCTGGCAGCTGTTTAGTTGATAAGATAAGCGCTTACGATAGGTGTTGAGGTCTGTGACGCATGATTTTATACTCGTCGCTTACGATAGGTGTTGAGGTGTGTGACACGCTGAGACTTGGAGCAGGAAATGCTTTTTGACATATGTGTGTGAGAATCACAATAAAACGCCGATTGTAATTAGTTTTGTGTCAAAATATACTTATAAATTTTGTAATAATTTTTTGTACACTTACTATTTAGCTACATAAATATCTTACATCCATGTTTGTATATACCCGCACCAAAATCGAAGATGAAAGAAATCGTATGTCAGGTTTTATATTTAATTAGAGTAAATCATATACATATGGGAAGATGGGGGAGTCCCTCGCGCCGGAGATACCTGTGAGTAACCGTTAGGGTCTCTAGTATGGGCTTGTAAGAGTGAACAAGAGAAACTGCCACACATTCTCCATTATAACATAAACTTCCTCTCCCCGTCGAATCGACGGTTCTAAGCAAATCACAAAACTCTTCTTCCACTTGTCATGTTTATTCGTCTAGAAATCTGGCAACTACAACGTACAACCCCGCGCACGACACATCCTACTTGACTCGGAGAGAGCGACCTACGGCACGTCCGCAGTCGCTGAGCGTAATAACTGAAGTGCGGGAAAAGTACCAAGGCGGCATGGGCTCCGGCCCTTCTGCACCCGGCACCAAAGTACCGAAACGAGGCAGTCGTCCACAGATTCTCGCGTCCGGGAAACCGGGGATAACTGCCACATTAAAATAACGAAGTAGGGATCCTACATCACCCCCGGGTTAGTGATAACGTAGGACCCAACTGACGTGTAGGAGACTGCTTTGTGCAAGTAGCGGGGGTTGTAATAATATGTAACCTCTTATAACTAAGCATAGTTTTAAAAAATTATTGCGTGTGTGGTTACAGCATGGGTGGTTGACGTATATTGACGTATATTGTAAATCGACCTGGGGAATTTTTTTTTTATTTCACACAAGTCGAAAAACACATGCAAATATTGGCAATGTTTCGCAATAGCGCAACTGTCAAATCGAATATTTCTGTATTTATACAAATTTAATCTTCAGAAATCAACTATCATGAGAAAATTTCGTTCTCAAACTGATAGGCTAAATGTGACTGCGAATAAAAACAGCTACATTTATGTTAGAAAAATATTTAAAACGTGACTGACAGTAGTCTATGCGGACTGATAATATAGTATAACATTTCGCTGAAAAATGATTTCTGTGATGAACATTCCACTTTTTTTTTATATTATGGCACGTTCATCATGGAGTCATTCTTATTAACGTCCGAATCAATCGCTCGCTTCGATTCATTGACTGACGTATGAAACGGCTGTCGTCGTAGCGGTTGCGTTTATTTCGTCTGTGGTGGGTGTGTGTATGGTGTATTATCGGGTACTGCTAACATGTGCGGCAGACAGCTTGTGGCTGCGTGCCTGTGGCAGCATGCGTGTAACGGTGTGTACATATAAAAGAGAACAGCAGCCGCGTCTCGCCTCACATTAGCATATTCATTACCTACTCCGTGCCCAAATAAGGCGCTAAAAGTAGGCTGGAGCAACTACAAACACCAGGGGGCGTTTCAACGTGAAAAAATTATACTATGACTTTATTAAAATCTCGCACAATTAGTGCTATAATTTCGTTTCCGAAACTGCTTATTTATATTTCCTCTCTTTCAACCGTTTTGAAAAAGAAAATTTATAAATAATCAAAAAAATTTATTTAAAACTAGGCTGTGTATAGTTTTGAACACGTGAGTAATCTGCTCCACCAGATCAAAATGGCGGCCTAATTTATGCTAATGTGATGTGGCGACACAGGTCCACTATCCAAATGCATGCCGGTTATGGCGGGACACGTGTTTGCGGCGGGCGATCAGCTAATCAAGGGGAACCAGCGTCCAAAATGGCGCTCACTTACCAAATACATTTACAACAATCAGCATTCTCTGAAATAACATATTATAATAGTAATAAAATATTGACCTACGGTCCTGGGAATATATTTAACAGGCCAAATAGGACCGTTTATTGACATTCATTAGGGAAACAATTTTATTTGGCCCTAATCCTAATAAAGGTTACCCGAGTCGAGGCGATATTTTATAATTTTTTGTCGATTTTACTGAAAAATCGAAAAAAATGACGAGGCTTCGTCTATGGACTTTAAAATCGAGTCACCCAATTATGGCAATCAACGATAAAAAATGAGTTTCCGAAAACACCCACTTCCTATTCGCCTACAGTGGCATTAATAGGATGAAAGCATTTAAAAAACTCTTACTATGAAAAAATGATAGACTAAGTCTATGAGAAAATTTTTCAGGATTCTTCTAGTGAAACCGACATGGTCGCCATCTTGAAAAAGCGCCAAACACGTGGAATTTCGTCCAAAAATAAGAAAATTACGCCGTTTTCCACGTAAAAAACGTGCTTCTCCTCTGATAACTCTTTCTGACTAATTTAAACTGGCATATTAAGAATGACCTACAGCTTTCACGTACCTTGATGAAAAAAATGCTATTGATTTTTTTCAAAAAATCCCTTACAATTTAAATAAAACTATCCTTGAAAACAGCAGTTTTCAATTGGCGTCTTGGTGAAAACACTGTTGCGTTGTCTATCAGTCGTCAAGGGTCACCAGTATGGGAAGATGGGGGAGTCCCTCGCGCCGGAGATACCTGTGAGTAATTGTTAGGGTCTCTAGTATGGGCTTGTAAGGGTGAACGAGAGAAACTGCCCCACATTCTCCATTATAACATAAACTTCCCCTCCCCGTCGAATCGACGGTTCTAAGCAAATCACAAAACTCTTCTTCCACTTGTCATGTTTATTCGTCTAGACATCTGGCAACTACAACGTACAACCCCACGCACGACACGTCCTACTTGACTCAGAGAGAGCGACCTACGGCACGTCCGCAGTCGCTGAGCGTAATATCTGAAGTGCAGGAAAAGTACCAAGGCCGCATGGGCTCCGGCCCTCCTGCGCCCGGCACCAAAGTACCGAAACGAGGCAGTCGTCCACAGATTCTCGCGTCCGGGGAACCGGGGATAACTGCCACATTAAAATAACGAAGTAGGGATCCTACATACATATAAATTTATATATATAGTTCTGGATTATAATTGTAAGTAAGCATAAGACTTTTAATAACTTGTGCAAATAATAATATCGGTTTGGTATGTGTAATTAACAAACGTGGTGTGTTGGAAGAATTAGTAATATATTAATAGTCTAATATATTTATTTTATTATATAGTCCATAATATTTTGGCAGAATAGGTCTACAAGGGTGCTCTGATGATCAAAACGCTGACGTGTTTTCACAAGTTCAAAGTAGAGTTTCTTTGCGAAGTTGTTCTTATGTGTGGATATCGCTAAGTGTGACGTGACATTTATCTGCTCGTAGGCCTACAGTTGTTGTATGCGTTGTCACATTCAGTGGAGTTTTTCTGGTGGATCTATGGGTGTCATACACTTTACTAAGTTGGGGTAGTAGTAGTGTATGTCCAGCAAGTTTTATGGGATCGAAGGTAGAAAACGATTAGTGATCAGGAATGGGAATAAAAAATGGCCGCCACAATCCAAAATGGCCGCCAATCAATGGCCGCCAATCAATGGCCGCCGTAATCCAAAATGGCAGCCAATCAACCCTTTGAGCCCAAGAACTTTTTTTTCCAATAAACCCTCTAAATCCAAAGGCCAATTTTCAAGTTAACCCTTTAAATTCCAGGGTCAATTTCTTTTTAAATAGACCTTCTAAATCCACGGGACATTTTTTCAAGTTAACCCTTTAAATTCCAGGGTCAATTTTTTCAGATAGACCTTCTAAATCCAAGGGCCATTTTTGTCAAATTAACTTCTAAATTCCAAGGGCAATTTTTCAAGGTAACCCTCTAAATTCCAGGGCCAATATAAATCTGAATTATGATGAATCTCGGCGGTTGGCTTTCAATGCACACTGGCCCAACGTTAACGGATTAGGCGGCTCTATCGTCACTACAGGATTCACGGCCCCGCATTTGCATATCTCAGATCAGGCTTTATGTTTACGCATGCATTCAGGGACCTGTGTTTAAATTCTAACAGTATTAACGTAATAAAATACCCACACCAATTTTTTAAATTAACCCTTAAAATTCCAGGGTCAATTCCAGGGTCATTTTTTCAAATTAATCCTTCAGACAATTTTAAGTAGACCCGATAAATCCTAGGGCCAATTTTGGTTCCTTTTCATCATGAACTAAATATATATATGAAGTAAATAGGATGCAGAAATTAGTACGTAGGAAGTAGCTGTCAGTCCCTTTCGGGCATCTTTGCAATATGTGGGTTGTTGCCCGCCAATGCCTGCTGCCATCCATCGCCGCATTACAGTAGAGGCAGACAATCATGCCCGTCTCTGTACAGTTCTTGTACCAGCTCTAATGACCATCACATTCTACACAATTCATATTCTTAAGAGTAGCTGCAACTGGCGTTTAAGAATAAAATGTTCGGAAAAGACATCGTCTTTATACACACAGATCTTTATAACGGACGCTCACCTTAATGTCTTTAGGCTCGTATATTTTATAATGGTCGCTGATGTTCACCTTAGATAAAGTGGAATGAATTAATCGCTCACCTGAAACGTAGAGATTATCATACACACGTGTAGCCTCATTAACTACCGAAACGTTAAATGTGACTTATCTCACTTTGACTCTTCACCCACGTCATGCTCGTATATTTTATGATGGACGTTCGTTGGGGGCACGTTTATTATGTGCACTAAAATGTTAATCTGTATTTCACGGCCGCATTGTGCAAGCCCCATCATTACTATCTCCCGTGACAGAGACACGCTGTTATCGAACCCTCGAGTACTGTCAGTGCCGCCAGCGTCTCACCAATGCTGGCTCAGCGCTGTTAGCGCTGGACTGACATTGGCACAGCGGTGGCTACACTGTGACAACATTAAAACATCATTGTTTCAACGTGTCTGTTTGCTGGGATGACCACTGACCGCTTGACTGAACGGGATATTAAGTCTAATTCCTGCATACATAGGATATTGAGCTGATGTTGGTTTAATGTTGCAGATTACTATGGCTCAATTTATAACTTTCTAATGTTTTAATTTCACTATGTCATAGATCTACAAAGTTATTCTTCACATCTGCTAAAATAGCTTCAAATTTCGTATAATCTATCGGAACTTGTGAAATATTTTAAATTCACATCCAAATACGTCAAAAATTCTATAAATATTTTAATCTACTATTAAGTATTCCACATTTTCGAATGTGTCCTAAATATTTACACACGTTCTTAACACCTGCATAAGCTATGCGAACTTGTAAAATATTTTATATCTAAGGACTTCAAAATTTAATAGATATTCTCAATTTACTCACTAAATGTGGTAGAGTTTGAAACTGTTCCAGATTTTTCGCTACTTACCTGTTAAAATAATGTTACATTTTCTTTCTGATATTCAGACTTTGTGATATTTTTAGTACTCTTCTGGATTTTCGACTTTTCAAAGCACCACAATTTTCAACTTCTGTCTTTTTAGTTCATACTCACTGATCGATTCTTCACACCTATGTAAGCTATGCGAACTTGTAAAATATTTTATATCTAAGGACTTCAAAATTCTATAAATATTTTAATTTATCACTAAAGTTGGCACATTCTTTGAAACATTCAATGATTTTTGGCCTCACACTTGTTAAAATAATGTCCCACTTCCCTGTATGTATTACGCACTTTGTGAAATATTTAGTTTTATTTCCCGATTTTCGACTTTTCAAAGCAGCACATTTTCCGACTTTCAGCGTTTTAGGTCATACTTTATTGATTTATGCTGATATATTTTATTGGTTATGCATACGTGTCTCGATAGTTCTGATTAAAATTTAGTTAAATATTTTCCGATTTCTTTGAGTAATGTACACCTATTGAAATATTTAACAAATTTGTTAAAGTGAGATAAATTGCTCAAATATTTCCAAATGTTGTCCCATTAATGCACGTTTGTTGAAATATTTTCAATCTTTCATCTAATTTATATCAACCTGCATCCCACTTTTCTCAGTGATGCTTGCATGTTCAAATATTTCCCCTTCTGTTATAGTGATGTATACATGTAAAATGTGTATACATGTAAAATGTATACCCATTTTCGGCTAAAATATTTAACATTTGATCTAATATTTCATAATTTTCGTTTATATAATTCAGTCTTGTTGGAATATTTTCGTCTCCATCTTTGTTAAGTAAAGTGTATTTAATTACTCAGTTTGTCTAATGGTGGCAAAATGAAATGAAATGAATCGGACTTTAGGCCACCTTTGTGCACATATAGGCTAAACTGGGCGAGGAGAACCTTCTGAGGATGGTGAGATAATTGAGATGACACTGTCCCCCAGACACAGGATTCGAAATTCGAGCCCTGGAGGTCTGAGGCCGAGCACGATACCACTCGGTCACGGAGGCTCCCCACAATACTGACTTTCACACGTGGATGGGGAAGAAACATTATTTTTCAAACCGCCGAGACAGGGAACCGAACCCCGAACTCTGACGTGAAAGGCAGCGGTGCTAACCACTACCCTAGGGCCCCCGACCGTCTAATGGTGGCATACTGGTAAAAATTCTTCAATATTCACCTGAATGATACACACTTCATGTGAGGTAACCTGTATTTAATTTCTCACTTTGAATAACTAATACATATTTTTTAAAAAATCTCCGATTTTCACCTATATGATACACACGCGGTCAAATATTTTCCCGTCTATTTTCTATGTCTCAGGAGGGACCCCATTTTCGGCTAACATTTTTAACATTAGATCTAATATTTCATAATTTTCGTTTATATAATTCAGTCTTGTTGGCATTTTCGGCTAACATATTTAACATTTGATCTAATATTTCATAATTTTCGTTTATATAATTCAGTCTTGTTGGAATATTTTCATGCTTTTGACTAAGGTAGGTGTACCTTTCTCCATCTTTATTAAGTAAAGTGTATTTAATTACTCAGTTTGTCTAATGGTGGCAAAATGAAATGAAATGAAATGAATCGGGCTTTAGACCACCTTTGTGCACATATAGGCTAAACTGGGCGAGGAGAACCTTCTGAGGATCAGTCAAATATTTGGGCCTACATATTTATTGATCCACATTTATGATTGATGTTTTAATTTAAATACCAACTGAAAGACTGTGGTGATTGATAGATTGATCGATCTCGCCATGTGATAGGCTAACCCATTCTTTAATCTGATAGGGGGTAGAATACCATACTTAGATCGATTATCTTCAACTTTGTTATATATTCCTCACTTTCTGATGTTTTGATTTCTCTATGTGATAAACGACTTCTAAAATTATCTACGTTTCCCTCTGAATATATCATACACAGTCAAATATTCTAATCTTACATATTTATCGATCCAAGTATAATGTTCTAATTTAATATCAACTGAATGATCATGGTAATTGCTTGATTGATCGATCTCGCTATGTGATAGGCTGACCCCTTTTTCGTCTGATCAGGGTAGAATACCGTACTTGGATCGATTATCTTTAACTAGAATGACCTCCTGAAATTTCAGCCGTCCATGACCAACTCTCCAGTTCCCACCAGGCGGCACTAGCTTCGACTAGTAACGTCAGAGTGTCCAAGAATTGAGTCTCTGTTCGAAAGCTCTCATAAGTACGCTTTCAAATATAACGTTGTGAGTACGGTTAAAAGATACTAATAATATCTTTAACTTAATTGTTTATATATTCCTCACTTTCTAATGTTTTAATTTCACTATGTCATAGGTCTACATCGTTATTCTTCACATCTGCTAAAATAGCTTCAAATTTCGTATAATCTATTAGAATTTGTGAAATATTTTAAATTCACATCCAAATACGTCAAAAATTCTATAAATATTTTAATTTACTACTAAGTATTCCACATTTTCGAAACATTTAGCAATTTTTGATAAGTACTTGTTGAAATAGTGTGCCTTTTCTTAAAATTTATGCGAATATGACAAGATATTTTAAAAGAATTTTAAAACATTTTCCGATTTTTCACTATGGACTTGTTAAAATAGTGTGGATTTTCTTATACGTAATACTAAAATGGTAAAATATTTTTCCACTTTGCTCTATGTGTACTAAATATTTCCACACGTTCTTTACACCTGCATAAGCTAGCGAGCTTGTAAAATATTTTATATCTAAGGACTTCAAAATTTAATAAATATTCTCAATTTACTCACTAAATGTGGTACAGTTTGAAACTGTTCCAGATTTTTCGCTACTTACCTGTTAAAATAATGTTACATTTTCTTTCTGATATTCAGACTTTGTGATATTTTTAATACTCTTCTGGATTTTCGACTTTTCAAAGCACCACAATTTTCAATTTCTGTCTTTTTAGTTCATACTCGTTGATCGATTCTTCACACCTATGTAAGCTATGCGAACTTGTAAAATATTTTATATCTAAGGACTTCAAAATTCTATAAATATTTTTAATTTATCACTAAAGTTGGCACATTCTTTGAAACATTTAATGATTTTTGGCCTCACACTTGTTAAAATAATGTCCCACTTCCCTGTATGTATTACGCACTTTGTGAAATATTTAGTTTTTATTTCCAGATTTTCGACTTTTCAAAGCAGCACATTTTCCGACTTTCAGCGTTGTAGGTCATACTTTATTGATCTATGCTGATATATTTAATTGGTTATGCATACGTGTCTCGATATTTCTGAGTAAAATTAGGTTAAATATTTTCCGATTTCTTTGAGTAATGTACACCTATTGAAATATTTACCAAATTTGTTCAAGTGAGGTAAATTGCTCAAATATTTCCAAATTTTGTCCCATTAATGCACGTTTGTTGAAATATTTTCAATCTTTCATCTAATTTATATCAACCTGCATCCCACTTTTCTCAGTGATGCTTGCATGTTCAAATATTTCCCTTTCTGTTATAGTTATGTATACATGTAAAATGTATACCCATTTTCGGCTAACATATTTAACATTTGATCTAATATTTCATAATTTTCGTTTATATAATTCAGTCTTGTTGGAATATTTTCATGCTTTTGACTAAGGTAGGTGTACCTTTCTCCATCTTTATTAAGTAAAGTGTATTTAATTACTCAGTTTGTCTAATGGTGGCAAAATGAAATGAATCGGGCTTTAGGCCACCTTTGTGCACATATAGGCTAAACCGGGCGAGGAGAACCTTCTGAGGATGGTGAGATGATTGAGATGACACGGTCCTCCAGACACAGAATTCGAAATTTAAGCCCTGGCGGTCTGA
The DNA here is from genome assembly GCA_964017125.1 of Flabesymbios commensalis. Taxonomy (NCBI): domain Eukaryota; kingdom Metazoa; phylum Annelida; class Polychaeta; order Terebellida; family Flabelligeridae; genus Flabesymbios; species Flabesymbios commensalis. The sequence goes on along the minus strand of OZ024905.1, from coordinate 39,650,021 downwards.
GGCCGTGCACGCTACCTCCCGGTCACGGAGGCTCCCCACAATACTGACTTTCACACGTGGATGGGGAAGAAACATTATTTTGTTTCTTTCAAACCGCCGAGACAGGGAACCGAACCCCGAACTCTGACGTGAAAGGCAGCGGTGCTAACCACCACCCTAGGGCCCCCGACCGTCTAATGGTGGCATACTGGTAAAAATTCTTCAATATTCACCTGAATGATACACACTTCATGTGAGGTAACCTGTATTTAATTTCTCACTTTGAATAACTAATACATATTTTTTAAAAAATCTCCGATTTTCACCTATATGATACACACGCGGTCAAATATTTTCCCGTCTATTTTCTATGTCTCAGGAGGGACCCCATTTTCGGCTAACATTTTTAACATTAGATCTAATATTTCATAATTTTCGTTTATATAATTCAGTCTTGTTGGCATTTTCGGCTAACATATTTAACATTTGATCTAATATTTCATAATTTTCGTTTATATAATTCAGTCTTGTTGGAATATTTTCATGCTTTTGACTAAGGTAGGTGTACCTTTCTCCATCTGTATTAAGTAAAGTGTATTTAATTACTCAGTTTGTCTAATGGTGGCAAAATAAAATGAAATGAATCGGGCTTTAGACCACCTTCGTGCACATATAGGCTAAACTGGGCGAGGAGAACCTTCTGAGGATCAGTCAAATATTTGGGCCTACATATTTATTGATCCACATTTATGATTGATGTTTTAATTTAAATACCAACTGAAAGACTGTGGTGATTGATTGATTGATCGATCTCGCCATGTGATAGGCTAACCCATTCTTTAATCTGATAGGGGGTAGAATACCATACTTAGATCGATTATCTTCAACTTTGTTATATATTCCTCACTTTCTGATGTTTTGATTTCTCTATGTGATAAACGACTTCGAAAATTATCTACGTTTCCCTCTGAATATATCATACACAGTCAAATATTCTAATCTCACATATTTATCGATCCAAGTATAATGTTCTAATTTAATATCAACTGAATGATCATGGTAATTGCTTGATTGATCGATCTCGCTATGTGATAGGCTGACCCCTTTTTAATCTGATCAGGGTAGAATACCGTACTTGGATCGATTATCTTTAACTAGAATGACCTCCTGAAATTTCAGCCGTCCATGACCAACTCTCCAGTTCCCACCAGGCGGCACTAGCTTCGACTAGTAACGTCAGTGTCCAAGAATTGAGTCTCTGTTCGAAAGCTCTCATAAGTACGCTTTCAAATATAACGTTGTGAGTACGGTTAAAAGATACTAATAATATCTTTAACTTAATTGTTTATATATTCCTCACTTTCTAATGTTTTAATTTCACTATGTCATAGGTCTACATAGTTATTCTTCACATCTGCTAAAATAGCTTCAAATTTCGTATAATCTATTAGAATTTGTGAAATATTTTAAATTCACATCCAAATACGTCAAAAATTCTATAAATATTTTAATTTACTACTAAGTATTCCACATTTTCGAAACATTTAGCAATTTTTGATAAGTACTTGTTGAAATAGTGTGCCTTTTCTTAAAATTTATGCGAATATGACAAGATATTTTAAAAGAATTTTAAAACATTTTCCGATTTTTCACTATGGACTTGTTAAAATAGTGTGGATTTTCTTATACGTAATACTAAAATGGTAAAATATTTTTCCACTTTGCTCTATGTGTACTAAATATTTCCACACGTTCTTTACACCTGCATAAGCTAGCGAGCTTGTAAAATATTTTATATCTAAGGACTTCAAAATTTAATAAATATTCTCAATTTACTCACTAAATGTGGTACAGTTTGAAACTGTTCCAGATTTTTCGCTACTTACCTGTTAAAATAATGTTACATTTTCTTTCTGATATTCAGACTTTGTGATATTTTTAATACTCTTCTGGATTTTCGACTTTTCAAAGCACCACAATTTTCAATTTCTGTCTTTTTAGTTCATACTCGTTGATCGATTCTTCACACCTATGTAAGCTATGCGAACTTGTAAAATATTTTATATCTAAGGACTTCAAAATTCTATAAATATTTTTAATTTATCACTAAAGTTGGCACATTCTTTGAAACATTTAATGATTTTTGGCCTCACACTTGTTAAAATAATGTCCCACTTCCCTGTATGTATTACGCACTTTGTGAAATATTTAGTTTTTATTTCCAGATTTTCGACTTTTCAAAGCAGCACATTTTCCGACTTTCAGCGTTGTAGGTCATACTTTATTGATCTATGCTGATATATTTAATTGGTTATGCATACGTGTCTCGATATTTCTGAGTAAAATTAGGTTAAATATTTTCCGATTTCTTTGAGTAATGTACACCTATTGAAATATTTACCAAATTTGTTCAAGTGAGGTAAATTGCTCAAATATTTCCAAATTTTGTCCCATTAATGCACGTTTGTTGAAATATTTTCAATCTTTCATCTAATTTATATCAACCTGCATCCCACTTTTCTCAGTGATGCTTGCATGTTCAAATATTTCCCTTTCTGTTATAGTTATGTATACATGTAAAATGTATACCCATTTTCGGCTAACATATTTAACATTTGATCTAATATTTCATAATTTTCGTTTATATAATTCAGTCTTGTTGGAATATTTTCATGCTTTTGACTAAGGTAGGTGTACCTTTCTCCATCTTTATTAAGTAAAGTGTATTTAATTACTCAGTTTGTCTAATGGTGGCAAAATGAAATAAAATGAATCGGGCATTAGGCCACCTTTGTGCACATATAGGCTAAACCGGGCGAGGAGAACCTTCTGAGGATGGTGAGATGATTGAGATGACACGGTCCTCCAGACACAGAATTCGAAATTTGAGCCCTGGCGGTCTGAGGCCGTGCACGCTACCTCCCGGTCACGGAGGCTCCCCACAATACTGACTTTCACACGTGGATGGGGAAGAAACATTATTTTGTTTCTTTCAAACCGCCGAGACAGGGAACCGAACCCCGAACTCTGACGTGAAAGGCAGCGGTGCTAACCACCACCCTAGGGCCCCCGACCGTCTAATGGTGGCATACTGGTAAAAATTCTTCAATATTCACCTGAATGATACACACTTCATGTGAGGTAACCTGTATTTAATTTCTCACTTTGAATAACTAATACATATTTTTTAAAAAATCTCCGATTTTCACCTATATGATACACACGCGGTCAAATATTTTCCCGTCTATTTTCTATGTCTCAGGAGGGACCCCATTTTCGGCTAACATTTTTAACATTAGATCTAATATTTCATAATTTTCGTTTATATAATTCAGTCTTGTTGGCATTTTCGGCTAACATATTTAACATTTGATCTAATATTTCATAATTTTCGTTTATATAATTCAGTCTTGTTGGAATATTTTCATGCTTTTGACTAAGGTAGGTGTACCTTTCTCCATCTGTATTAAGTAAAGTGTATTTAATTACTCAGTTTGTCTAATGGTGGCAAAATGAAATGAAATGAATCGGGCTTTAGACCACCTTCGTGCACATATAGGCTAAACTGGGCGAGGAGAACCTTCTGAGGATCAGTCAAATATTTGGGCCTACATATTTATTGATCCACATTTATGATTGATGTTTTAATTTAAATACCAACTGAAAGACTGTGGTGATTGATTGATTGATCGATCTCGCCATGTGATAGGCTAACCCATTCTTTAATCTGATAGGGGGTAGAATACCATACTTAGATCGATTATCTTCAACTTTGTTATATATTCCTCACTTTCTGATGTTTTGATTTCTCTATGTGATAAACGACTTCGAAAATTATCTACGTTTCCCTCTGAATATATCATACACAGTCAAATATTCTAATCTCACATATTTATCGATCCAAGTATAATGTTCTAATTTAATATCAACTGAATGATCATGGTAATTGCTTGATTGATCGATCTCGCTATGTGATAGGCTGACCCCTTTTTAATCTGATCAGGGTAGAATACCGTACTTGGATCGATTATCTTTAACTAGAATGACCTCCTGAAATTTCAGCCGTCCATGACCAACTCTCCAGTTCCCACCAGGCGGCACTAGCTTCGACTAGTAACGTCAGTGTCCAAGAATTGAGTCTCTGTTCGAAAGCTCTCATAAGTACGCTTTCAAATATAACGTTGTGAGTACGGTTAAAAGATACTAATAATATCTTTAACTTAATTGTTTATATATTCCTCACTTTCTAATGTTTTAATTTCACTATGTCATAGGTCTACATAGTTATTCTTCACATCTGCTAAAATAGCTTCAAATTTCGTATAATCTATTAGAATTTGTGAAATATTTTAAATTCACATCCAAATACGTCAAAAATTCTATAAATATTTTAATTTACTACTAAGTATTCCACATTTTCAAAACATTTAGCAATTTTTGATAAGTACTTGTTGAAATAGTGTGCCTTTTCTTAAAATTTATGCGAATATGACAAGATATTTTAAAAGAATTTAAAAAAAATTTCCGATTTTTCACTATGGACTTGTTAAAATAGTGTGGATTTTCTTATACGTAATACTAAAATGGTAAAATATTTTTCCACTTTGCTCTATGTGTACTAAATATTTCCACACGTTCTTTACACCTGCATAAGCTAGCGAGCTTGTAAAATATTTTATATCTAAGGACTTCAAAATTTAATAAATATTCTCAATTTACTCACTAAATGTGGTACAGTTTGAAACTGTTCCAGATTTTTCGCTACTTACCTGTTAAAATAATGTTACATTTTCTTTCTGATATTCAGACTTTGTGATATTTTTAATACTCTTCTGGATTTTCGACTTTTCAAAGCACCACAATTTTCAATTTCTGTCTTTTTAGTTCATACTCGTTGATCGATTCTTCACACCTATGTAAGCTATGCGAACTTGTAAAATATTTTATATCTAAGGACTTCAAAATTCTATAAATATTTTTAATTTATCACTAAAGTTGGCACATTCTTTGAAACATTTAATGATTTTTGGCCTCACACTTGTTAAAATAATGTCCCACTTCCCTGTATGTATTACGCACTTTGTGAAATATTTAGTTTTTATTTCCAGATTTTCGACTTTTCAAAGCAGCACATTTTCCGACTTTCAGCGTTGTAGGTCATACTTTATTGATCTATGCTGATATATTTAATTGGTTATGCATACGTGTCCCGATATTTCTGAGTAAAATTAGGTTAAATATTTTCCGATTTCTTTGAGTAATGTACACCTATTGAAATATTTACCAAATTTGTTCAAGTGAGGTAAATTGCTCAAATATTTCCAAATTTTGTCCCATTAATGCACGTTTGTTGAAATATTTTCAATCTTTCATCTAATTTATATCAACCTGCATCCCACTTTTCTCAGTGATGCTTGCATGTTCAAATATTTCCCTTTCTGTTATAGTTATGTATACATGTAAAATGTATACCCATTTTCGGCTAACATATTTAACATTTGATCTAATATTTCATAATTTTCGTTTATATAATTCAGTCTTGTTGGAATATTTTCATGCTTTTGACTAAGGTAGGTGTACCTTTCTCCATCTTTATTAAGTAAAGTGTATTTAATTACTCAGTTTGTCTAATGGTGTCAAAATGAAATAAAATGAATCGGGCTTTAGGCCACCTTTGTGCACATATAGGCTAAACCGGGCGAGGAGAACCTTCTGAGGATGGTGAGATGATTGAGATGACACGGTCCTCCAGACACAGAATTCGAAATTTGAGCCCTGGCGGTCTGAGGCCGTGCACGCTACCTCCCGGTCACGGAGGCTCCCCACAATACTGACTTTCACACGTGGATGGGGAAGAAACATTATTTTGTTTCTTTCAAACCGCCGAGACAGGGAACCGAACCCCGAACTCTGACGTGAAAGGCAGCGGTGCTAACCACCACCCTAGGGCCCCCGACCGTCTAATGGTGGCATACTGGTAAAAATTCTTCAATATTCACCTGAATGATACACACTTCATGTGAGGTAACCTGTATTTAATTTCTCACTTTGAATAACTAATACATATTTTTTAAAAAATCTCCGATTTTCACCTATATGATACACACGCGGTCAAATATTTTCCCGTCTATTTTCTATGTCTCAGGAGGGACCCCATTTTCGGCTAACATTTTTAACATTAGATCTAATATTTCATAATTTTCGTTTATATAATTCAGTCTTGTTGGCATTTTCGGCTAACATATTTAACATTTGATCTAATATTTCATAATTTTCGTTTATATAATTCAGTCTTGTTGGAATATTTTCATGCTTTTGACTAAGGTAGGTGTACCTTTCTCCATCTGTATTAAATAAAGTGTATTTAATTACTCAGTTTGTCTAATGGTGGCAAAATGAAATGAAATGAATCGGGCTTTAGACCACCTTCGTGCACATATAGGCTAAACTGGGCGAGGAGAACCTTCTGAGGATCAGTCAAATATTTGGGCCTACATATTTATTGATCCACATTTATGATTGATGTTTTAATTTAAATACCAACTAAAAGACTGTGGTGATTGATTGATTGATCGATCTCGCCATGTGATAGGCTAACCCATTCTTTAATCTGATAGGGGGTAGAATACCATACTTAGATCGATTATCTTCAACTTTGTTATATATTCCTCACTTTCTGATGTTTTGATTTCTCTATGTGATAAACGACTTCGAAAATTATCTACGTTTCCCTCTGAATATATCATACACAGTCAAATATTCTAATCTCACATATTTATCGATCCAAGTATAATGTTCTAATTTAATATCAACTGAATGATCATGGTAATTGCTTGATTGATCGATCTCGCTATGTGATAGGCTGACCCCTTTTTAATCTGATCAGGGTAGAATACCGTACTTGGATCGATTATCTTTAACTAGAATGACCTCCTGAAATTTCAGCCGTCCATGACCAACTCTCCAGTTCCCACCAGGCGGCACTAGCTTCGACTAGTAACGTCAGTGTCCAAGAATTGAGTCTCTGTTCGAAAGCTCTCATAAGTACGCTTTCAAATATAACGTTGTGAGTACGGTTAAAAGATACTAATAATATCTTTAACTTAATTGTTTATATATTCCTCACTTTCTAATGTTTTAATTTCACTATGTCATAGGTCTACATAGTTATTCTTCACATCTGCTAAAATAGCTTCAAATTTCGTATAATCTATTAGAATTTGTGAAATATTTTAAATTCACATCCAAATACGTCAAAAATTCTATTAATATTTTAATTTACTACTAAGTATTCCACATTTTCAAAACATTTAGCAATTTTTGATAAGTACTTGTTGAAATAGTGTGCCTTTTCTTAAAATTTATGCGAATATGACAAGATATTTTAAAAGAATTTTAAAAAAATTTCCGATTTTTCACTATGGACTTGTTAAAATAGTGTGGATTTTCTTATACGTAATACTAAAATGGTAAAATATTTTTCGACTTTGCTCTATGTGTACTAAATATTTCCACACGTTCTTTACACCTGCATAAGCTAGCGAGCTTGTAAAATATTTTATATCTAAGGACTTCAAAATTTAATAAATATTCTCAATTTACTCACTAAATGTGGTACAGTTTGAAACTGTTCCAGATTTTTCGCTACTTACCTGTTAAAATAATGTTACATTTTCTTTCTGATATTCAGACTTTGTGATATTTTTAATACTCTTCTGGATTTTCGACTTTTCAAAGCACCACAATTTTCAATTTCTGTCTTTTTAGTTCATACTCGTTGATCGATTCTTCACACCTATGTAAGCTATGCGAACTTGTAAAATATTTTATATCTAAGGACTTCAAAATTCTATAAATATTTTTAATTTATCACTAAAGTTGGCACATTCTTTGAAACATTTAATGATTTTTGGCCTCACACTTGTTAAAATAATGTCCCACTTCCCTGTATGTATTACGCACTTTGTGAAATATTTAGTTTTTATTTCCAGATTTTCGACTTTTCAAAGCAGCACATTTTCCGACTTTCAGCGTTGTAGGTCATACTTTATTGATCTATGCTGATATATTTAATTGGTTATGCATACGTGTCCCGATATTTCTGAGTAAAATTAGGTTAAATATTTTCCGATTTCTTTGAGTAATGTACACCTATTGAAATATTTACCAAATTTGTTCAAGTGAGGTAAATTGCTCAAATATTTCCAAATTTTGTCCCATTAATGCACGTTTGTTGAAATATTTTCAATCTTTCATCTAATTTATATCAACCTGCATCCCACTTTTCTCAGTGATGCTTGCATGTTCAAATATTTCCCTTTCTGTTATAGTTATGTATACATGTAAAATGTATACCCATTTTCGGCTAACATATTTAACATTTGATCTAATATTTCATAATTTTCGTTTATATAATTCAGTCTTGTTGGAATATTTTCATGCTTTTGACTAAGGTAGGTGTACCTTTCTCCATCTTTATTAAGTAAAGTGTATTTAATTACTCAGTTTGTCTAATGGTGGCAAAATGAAATAAAATGAATCGGGCTTTAGGCCACCTTTGTGCACATATAGGCTAAACCGGGCGAGGAGAACCTTCTGAGGATGGTGAGATGATTGAGATGACACGGTCCTCCAGACACAGAATTCGAAATTTGAGCCCTGGCGGTCTGAGGCCGTGCACGCTACCTCCCGGTCACGGAGGCTCCCCACAATACTGACTTTCACACGTGGATGGGGAAGAAACATTATTTTGTTTCTTTCAAACCGCCGAGACAGGGAACCGAACCCCGAACTCTGACGTGAAAGGCAGCGGTGCTAACCACCACCCTAGGGCCCCCGACCGTCTAATGGTGGCATACTGGTAAAAATTCTTCAATATTCACCTGAATGATACACACTTCATGTGAGGTAACCTGTATTTAATTTCTCACTTTGAATAACTAATACATATTTTTTAAAAAATCTCCGATTTTCACCTATATGATACACACGCGGTCAAATATTTTCCCGTCTATTTTCTATGTCTCAGGAGGGACCCCATTTTCGGCTAACATTTTTAACATTAGATCTAATATTTCATAATTTTCGTTTATATAATTCAGTCTTGTTGGCATTTTCGGCTAACATATTTAACATTTGATCTAATATTTCATAATTTTCGTTTATATAATTCAGTCTTGTTGGAATATTTTCATGCTTTTGACTAAGGTAGGTGTACCTTTCTCCATCTGTATTAAGTAAAGTGTATTTAATTACTCAGTTTGTCTAATGGTGGCAAAATGAAATGAAATGAATCGGGCTTTAGACCACCTTCGTGCACATATAGGCTAAACTGGGCGAGGAGAACCTTCTGAGGATCAGTCAAATATTTGGGCCTACATATTTATTGATCCACATTTATGATTGATGTTTTAATTTAAATACCAACTGAAAGACTGTGGTGATTGATTGATTGATCGATCTCGCCATGTGATAGGCTAACCCATTCTTTAATCTGATAGGGGGTAGAATACCATACTTAGATCGATTATCTTCAACTTTGTTATATATTCCTCACTTTCTGATGTTTTGATTTCTCTATGTGATAAACGACTTCGAAAATTATCTACGTTTCCCTCTGAATATATCATACACAGTCAAATATTCTAATCTCACATATTTATCGATCCAAGTATAATGTTCTAATTTAATATCAACTGAATGATCATGGTAATTGCTTGATTGATCGATCTCGCTATGTGATAGGCTGACCCCTTTTTAATCTGATCAGGGTAGAATACCGTACTTGGATCGATTATCTTTAACTAGAATGACCTCGTGAAATTTCAGCCGTCCATGACCAACTCTCCAGTTCCCACCAGGCGGCACTAGCTTCGACTAGTAACGTCAGTGTCCAAGAATTGAGTCTCTGTTCGAAAGCTCTCATAAGTACGCTTTCAAATATAACGTTGTGAGTACGGTTAAAAGATACTAATAATATCTTTAACTTAATTGTTTATATATTCCTCACTTTCTAATGTTTTAATTTCACTATGTCATAGGTCTACATAGTTATTCTTCACATCTGCTAAAATAGCTTCAAATTTCGTATAATCTATTAGAATTTGTGAAATATTTTAAATTCACATCCAAATACGTCAAAAATTCTATAAATATTTTAATTTACTACTAAGTATTCCACATTTTCAAAACATTTAGCAATTTTTGATAAGTACTTGTTGAAATAGTGTGCCTTTTCTTAAAATTTATGCGAATATGACAAGATATTTTAAAAGAATTTAAAAAAAATTTCCGATTTTTCACTATGGACTTGTTAAAATAGTGTGGATTTTCTTATACGTAATACTAAAATGGTAAAATATTTTTCCACTTTGCTCTATGTGTACTAAATATTTCCACACGTTCTTTACACCTGCATAAGCTAGCGAGCTTGTAAAATATTTTATATCTAAGGACTTCAAAATTTAATAAATATTCTCAATTTACTCACTAAATGTGGTACAGTTTGAAACTGTTCCAGATTTTTCGCTACTTACCTGTTAAAATAATGTTACATTTTCTTTCTGATATTCAGACTTTGTGATATTTTTAATACTCTTCTGGATTTTCGACTTTTCAAAGCACCACAATTTTCAATTTCTGTCTTTTTAGTTCATACTCGTTGATCGATTCTTCACACCTATGTAAGCTATGCGAACTTGTAAAATATTTTATATCTAAGGACTTCAAAATTCTATAAATATTTTTAATTTATCACTAAAGTTGGCACATTCTTTGAAACATTTAATGATTTTTGGCCTCACACTTGTTAAAATAATGTCCCACTTCCCTGTATGTATTACGCACTTTGTGAAATATTTAGTTTTTATTTCCAGATTTTCGACTTTTCAAAGCAGCACATTTTCCGACTTTCAGCGTTGTAGGTCATACTTTATTGATCTATGCTGATATATTTAATTGGTTATGCATACGTGTCCCGATATTTCTGAGTAAAATTAGGTTAAATATTTTCCGATTTCTTTGAGTAATGTACACCTATTGAAATATTTACCAAATTTGTTCAAGTGAGGTAAATTGCTCAAATATTTCCAAATTTTGTCCCATTAATGCACGTTTGTTGAAATATTTTCAATCTTTCATCTAATTTATATCAACCTGCATCCCACTTTTCTCAGTGATGCTTGCATGTTCAAATATTTCCCTTTCTGTTATAGTGATGATACATGTAAAATGTATACCCATTTTCGGCTAACATATTTAACATTTGATCTAATATTTCATAATTTTCGTTTATATAATTCAGTCTTGTTGGAATATTTTCATGCTTTTGACTAAGGTAGGTGTACCTTTCTCCATCTTTATTAAGTAAAGTGTATTTAATTACTCAGTTTGTCTAATGGTGGCAAAATGAAATAAAATGAATCGGGCTTTAGGCCACCTTTGTGCACATATAGGCTAAACCGGGCGAGGAGAACCTTCTGAGGATGGTGAGATGATTGAGATGACACGGTCCTCCAGACACAGAATTCGAAATTTGAGCCCTGGCGGTCTGAGGCCGTGCACGCTACCTCCCGGTCACGGAGGCTCCCCACAATACTGACTTTCACACGTGGATGGGGAAGAAACATTATTTTGTTTCTTTCAAACCGCCGAGACAGGGAACCGAGCCCCGAACTCTGACGTGAAAGGCAGCGGTGCTAACCACTACCCTAGGGCCCCCGGCCGTTTAATGATGGCAAACTGGTAAAAACTATTCAATATTCACCTGAATGATACACACTTCATGTGAGGTAACCTGTATTTAATTTCTCACTTTAAATAACTGGTAAAAATTCTTCAATATTCACCTGAATGATACACACTACATGTGAGGTAACCTATATTTAATTTCTCACTTTGAATAACTAATGCATATTTGTAAAAAAAATCCGATTTTCACCTATATGATACACACTCGGTCAAATATTTCCCGTCTATTTTCTATGTAAATAACACTTACTGAAATATAATGAGGTTGCGAGTGAGAGCTGAGATCAGCGAAGCGGGCAGAGCCCGCTTCGATACGGTAGTAACCGATCTCAGTTCTCACTCGCAACCTCATTATATTTCAGTAAGTGTTATTTACATAGAAAATAGACGGGAAATATTTGACCGAGTGTGTATCATATAGGTGAAAATCGGATTTTTTTTTACAAATATGCATTAGTTATTAAAAGTGAGAGTATGAACTAAAAAGACAGAAGTTGAAAATTGTGGTGCTTTGAAAAGTCGAAAATCCAGAAGAGTACTAGAAATATCACAAAGTCTGAATATCAGAAAGAAAATGTAACATTATTTTAACAGGTAAGTAGCGAAAAATCTGGAACAGTTTCAAACTGTACCACATTTAGTGAGTAAATTGAGAATATCTATTAAATTTTGAAGTCCTTAGATATAAAATATTTTACAAGTTCGCATAGCTTATGCAGGTGTAAAGAACGTGTGGAAATATTTAGGACACATAGAGCAGAGTGGAAAAATATTTTACCATTTTAGTATTACGTATAAGAAAATCCACACTATTTTAACAAGTCCATAGTGAAAAATCGGAAAATGTTTTAAAATTCTCTTAAAATATCTTGTCATATTCGCATAAATTTTAAGAAAAGGCACACTATTTCAATAAGTACTTATCGAAAATTGCTAAATGTTTCGAAAATGTGGAATACTTAGTAGTAGATTAAAATATTTATAGAATTTTTGACGTATTTGGATGTGAATTTAAAATATTTCACAAGTTCCGATAGATTATACGAAATTTGAAGCTATTTTAGCAGATGTGAAGAATAACTTTGTAGATCTATGACATAGTGAAATTTAAACATTAGAAAGTTATAAATTGAGCCATAGTAATCTGCAACATTAAACCAACATCAGCTCAATATCCTATGTATGCAGGAATTAGACTTAATATCCCGTTCAGTCAAGCGGTCAGTGGTCATCCCAGCAAACAGACACGTTGAAACAATGATGTTTTAATGTTGTCACAGTGTAGCCACCGCTGTGCCAATGTCAGTCCAGCGCTAACAGCGCTGAGCCAGCATTGGTGAGACGCTGGCGGCACTGACAGTACTCGAGGGTTCGATAACAGCGTGTCTCTGTCACGGGAGATAGTAATGATGGGGCTTGCACAATGCGGCCGTGAAATACAGATTAACATTTTAGTGCACATAATAAACGTGCCCCCAACGAACGTCCATCATAAAATATACGAGCATGACGTGGGTGAAGAGTCAAAGTGAGATAAGTCACATTTAACGTTTCGGTAGTTAATGAGGCTACACGTGTGTATGATAATCTCTACGTTTCAGGTGAGCGATTAATTCATTCCACTTTATCTAAGGTGAACATCAGCGACCATTATAAAATATACGAGCCTAAAGACATTAAGGTGAGCGTCCGTTATAAAGATCTGTGTGTATAAAGACGATGTCGTTTCCGAACATTTTATTCTTAAACGCCGGTTGCAGCTACTCTTAAGAATATGAATTGTGTAGAATGTGATGGTCTTTAGAGCTGGTACAAGAACTGTACAGAGACGGGCATGATTGTCTGCCTCTACTGTAATGCGGCGATGGATGGCAGCAGGCATTGGCGGGCAACAACCCACATATTGCAAAGATGCCCGAAAGGGACTGACAGCTACTTCCTACGTACTAATTTCTGCATCCTATTTACTTCATATATATATTTAGTTCATGATGAAAAGGAACCAAAATTGGCCCTAGGATTTATCGGGTCTACTTAAAATTGTCTGAAGGATTAATTTGAAAAAAATGACCCTGGAATTGACCCTGGAATTTTAAGGGTTAATTTAAAAAATTGGTGTGGGTATTTTATTACGTTAATACTGTTAGAATTTAAACACAGGTCCCTGAATGCATGCGTAAACATAAAGCCTGATCTGAGATATGCAAATGCGGGGCCGTGAATCCTGTAGTGACGATAGAGCCGCCTAATCCGTTAACGTTGGGCCAGTGTGCATTGAAAGCCAACCGCCGAGATTCATCATAATTCAGATTTATATTGGCCCTGGAATTTAGAGGGTTACCTTGAAAAATTGCCCTTGGAATTTAGAAGTTAATTTGACAAAAATGGCCCTTGGATTTAGAAGGTCTATCTGAAAAAATTGACCCTGGAATTTAAAGGGTTAACTTGAAAAAATGTCCCGTGGATTTAGAAGGTCTATTTAAAAAAAATTGACCCTGGAATTTAAAGGGTTAACTTGAAAATTGGCCTTTGGATTTAGAGGGTTTATTGGAAAAAAAAGTTCTTGGGCTCAAAGGGTTGATTGGCTGCCATTTTGGATTACGGCGGCCATTGATTGGCGACCATTGATTGGCGGCCATTTTGGATTGTGGCGGCCATTTTTTATTCCCATTCCTGATCACTAATCGTTTTCTACCTTCGATCCCATAAAACTTGCTCGACATACACTACTGGTAGTCTACCGGATTACCCTGGAAATTATCACCTGCAAAAAAAAAACATCTGCCATGATATAAAAGTTTGTTTAAATTTACAATACACCTACTAGTATACAGTTCATTTTTACACTAGCTACCAGTACTTATTTTAGTATAGATTATGGATAACATATCTAGGTCTATAATGTTTATTTCATGATTTGTTATAATACAGATCTACACACGATATAAACATAATTCACATTTTAAATAGTAAAATAAATGGACACTTTAAATAATGTAAATGCATCAGATAAACTAACTGTGGTGAACTCACCAATACCGTTTGTGATGAACCCACCGAAGTTTTGGTGAAGTCACCATAGTTGTGGTGAACTAACTTGTGGTGAACTTACCGTGTGGCGAACTCACCTGATACCACATAGGATATAGGCCTATGTATGTATTTGCAAAGCGGGGTTTGTTGAAACATTTATTGAGAATGATCAGGAGCGCATAAGAGACAACGAACTCAGTCAATGTGGGCAAATTTGCATTTTATTATATATATATACACATAATTATGGTGATGATACTGCTTGGTCATGCCATGCCGGGTACCGTCGGACGTCCGTCTACCAGCGTGTGTCCTCGGCTCTCGATCACCAGTGCTGCATGCGTGGTCCGCGTCCGCCCTCGACCTGTGCGCTGCCACGCGTGTTCCACGTCTCGGATTCTCTTCTTCCCCTAGGGATCCTACAGGAGTCTTGACTTCTCCATGAGTCTTCGTCCTCTACCGTCCGATACCACACCATGTGGTTTTATACATAGTGCCATGGCCTCTGCGCCAGGTTGGTAAGATCACTTCAACGTCTAGTTCTGCACTGCCTCTTTTGTGGCCACTCACCACCCGAAACAACCCTGGTACCTTCATCAAAACTAAAACGTACGTGAGTAGGCCTACCTGGCATACAAAATATTTTTCAATAGCTGACCATCTCCAGCCCTGTACGCTGAACACGTGAACGCCGCGCCGTGGGCCGTTCTAAAGCCTGCACACCAGCGGTCGTACACCCCCTGATCACTAGAGGCATTCAATTTTGTGACATACCTAAGTCGCGAATTAGTACTACAATCCTTATGTATCATATGAGAACACCTGTAGAGAATGCCAGTGCACGATTCCACTTTGATAAAGTCAACACATGCAAATTGTTTCGAAGAGACATGTTTGTTTATTTTTTGATGTTGTGAGCGAATTTTGGTCGAATTGGCATATCTGTTCATTCCTCTTTGTACATTGTGGTGGCCTAAACCCCCATTCATTCATTTATTTATTTATTTATTTGACTTCCAGTTAAGAACATGCAAAAATGGTACATTATAATTATTATTATCATTTTTGAACATGGTATTAACTTTGGTTGACGGGAACAGGTCGAGACGACCTCTACAATGCCTGTCAACCATATATTCTGTGCACATTGTATGGCTAGCGGCTTTGCTCCCTCTATTAACATTGCATACAGGATGTATAGGACGTGAATGTTGCATTCGTCTGCACTGTTTTGGTTTAAGAAGAGTCATTACAAAGTGACATGCGAGGTCATTTGAAACAATTTACAATTAAGGCGTCAGTCAAATCACATTTTCAACCATAATGCCTACAACATACTCAATGTGTGTCTAGCTGATCAAGATCCGTCATTAAATATGATCTCTGGTGTTTCCTTTTTTATCCTGATGGTAAAACCATATAATGGGGATCTGTTAATAAAACATTCTGCTATAATTATAGAACGGGCCCTCTAGAAAGAATAATCATTGTATAGCAGAAGATAGAATGGTAAAGTGACTGGCGATGACACATAACAATCAGTTTATCAAACTGTGAACACTTGTATTATTACAGAGGCAGTCTATAAAGTGGGCCTGCAATTACAACGAGATGGCGTCAGTTCATAAAATACTTGACTATTAGGTGTAATAAGCTTAATTATATTAAAGTAAGATTATAAAACATAGCTGATACATTTGATTGATCAATCAAGATAGTAACTATATTGACAATATTTAAAGACAATTATTCAGCAGTTTTGTGTACTTACCATGTGGTAACGCAAACCAAGGCATAGCCTAAATAGTACCAAATAGATGGGACAGACAACGTGTGACGAGAATAGACAGAAGATAAAATGGTGAAGTGACTGGCGATGACACATAACAATCAGTTTATCAAACTGTGAACACTTGTATTATTAGAGGCAGTCTATA
The DNA here is from genome assembly GCA_964017125.1 of Flabesymbios commensalis. NCBI lineage: Eukaryota > Metazoa > Annelida > Polychaeta > Terebellida > Flabelligeridae > Flabesymbios > Flabesymbios commensalis. The sequence goes on along the minus strand of OZ024905.1, from coordinate 39,633,324 downwards.
AAGTGGGCCTGCAATTACAACGAGATGGCGTCAGTTCATAAAATACTTGACTATTAGGTGTAATACGCTTAATTATATTAAAGTAAGATTATAAAACATAGCTGATACATTTGATTGATCAATCAAGATAGTAACTATATTGACAATATTTAAAGACAATATTTAAAGACAATTATTCAGCAGTTTAGTGTACTTAACATGTGGTAACGCAAACCAAGGCATAGCCTAAATAGTACCAAATAGATGGGACAGACAACGTGTGACGAAAATAGACTATGGGACAAATATTGGTTCAGGCCTAAAAACGGTAAATTGAGTCCCGGAAATAAAATTCGCAATAGTTATATAATTTTTATGCGAAGTTTAAATAAACAGAATTTCATAGATTTGTTGAGTTAGAAAACAAATAACTGCAGCATGTCGTTTGACGATGATAGCTTAAAAAATTAATAATATTAATAGCAATAACAAAACGCACAGAACCAAGTAGACAGAGACTTTATTAGTTTTCTATAAAATGAGTTTATTTACATAGTGAAAATGATTATATACAGGTGATGATGAATCTTCCAGGTTTATTATACAATATGTATCGTTGAGGTTAACAATGTTTTTTTTGTACAAATGAAACTCGTGAAGAACACTCTCGATTGACAACCTATACTTGATATTGAGCTATGAAATAAGTTATTAGTCAAATCCGGAGAACGTCAATAATCCAATGTAGACACACACTGTTCTTGTATTGGGAGTTTTCGTAATTCAAACATATTCCTAGTCAATTTGCAAATGCAATCATTAGAAGATGTTGATGTTATATACCTGCATGACAATTTATACTTTTATATATATATATATATATATATATATATATATATATATATATATATATATAGTTTTAAACTCACCCACTTGTTGGGACATCGGTATCTCTAAAACCTTTCTTATTGGGACGTTGCCTATTTATTGGGACCTGACCCATTTACTGGGACATCTCATGTATATCACCAGGTTATTGGTACTTTTTGTTGTATCCGTCAGCTAGGGACATCTTGTGACAAAGAAACTGTACTAAGGTATAGAATCATTTGCATCAAGTATACATCATTTGCTTAAAGTATATATATATATATATTCTAGACCAATCAAAACGATTTTAATGTATTATGCTAAGCATATATCCCTATTATGCTAAATATGTCCCAATAAATTGGTGCATAATTAGGGTGGTCCCAACAAATATATGATATACTTGGTGATACATAGTTAAAAGTGTCCCAGTAAGGTGTAGTATATAAACATTTTATAAGTGTCCCAATAAAAATAACAATAATAATAATAATGTGAGTATTTATAGGGCGCACATATCCATCTTGGGCTGCTTACATCATATTATGCCTGATCATTAAACCTGATCGTTTATGTACCATTTCAACTCCCCGGGGAACACGCAGCACTGTACTCATATGGCGTTAGTAGGCCTAACACCTGAGTAAATTGAAGCACTTGAGGGTGAAATACCTTGCCCAATGGCAAAACATTTATACTAAAATGGCCTAGCGTTGAGAGGGGAGAAACAATATATTTTTCGTGAACTCGAGCGGGAGAGCTGCAGTAGCTGTTAGGACTGCAGGGCCGTATCCAGGGGGGGGGGGTATTTGGTTTCTGTAACCCCCCTTGCTCTAAAAACAAACAAAAACCTACTGGACTAATGGATTTGGACTACATTTTAATCTATGATGTATGGCTAGAGCGTGGAGCTTCGCTAATGTCACTGCCTGCCGTGCGGTTTTGAATCCCGCTTGGGGCAGGATTTTTAGAGAAATATCATGTCTCCCCCCTCTCAATATTGGGACATTATTTCTATGTTGTGGCCTTGGGCATGACCTTTTACCCTCGCATGCTTCACTTGACTCAGGTGTAAATGAGTACCTGGTAGGACAAATATGGCAATGTCAGGGTTCCCACGGTCGAGGAAAATCATGGAAAACAATGGAAAATGAAAAAAAAATCCGGGCCTGGAAAAGTCATGGTAAATTAAAATTTGGCTAAAAAGTCGGGCAGTCAGAAATTCAGCTCTTACTGAAAAGTTAACTGATGAATTTTGTTTATTTTTTTACAGACATGACCTATGTGCCTGGGCAATTCATCTCATATATATTTTTGGCACCAAGCCATAAGCGGCCATTTTCCAAGATGGCCGCCTAAAAAGCTTGTGGGCACGATAATTTATGAACCGTTGGTTGGATTGCATTCAAAATTGGTATGGTTGTTCTCTAGGTATTTCTGATGATCTGATTATCTTTTGGGATGAATCCATTAAAAACAAAATGGCTGCCGCAGCCATTTCAAAAATAATGGACATGGTGGTAGTGGGGGGGGGGGCATTTTTTTCTCATTATTTCTTGATATTGACGGACAGAGCCCTCAGTTGATGGCTATTTTATTATAAATGTCTTACCACATTTATTTTGACAAAAATGTGTTGATTACTTATACTTTTGAAACACAATGACACTGGCAGTCCACCTATAGCTGTAAACTATTTTACATGTAAAAAGGGGGTAAGTAAGAAATCTGTGACACCCGGTTCTGTTTCCGATCGGACCACAGGTGGTGGAGGTTGTACAGTTTTAAATATACAGTTTTCTATTCGTTTACGAAGTCATGGAATTCTTAGGAAATGGTCATGGAAAGTCATGAAAAGAATTGAAATTTCATTTCCTGATCTCCGTGGGAGCCCTGAATGTGTGCGAGTAGTTCCCAGCGCCGAAATGGCTGCAAGTGCTGTATGCTCCAAAAAGGGAGTTGAAATGGTACATGAATGAACAGGTCTAGTGACCAGGGGTAGTAGGTGAGAAGCGCACAGAGCATTGTATGTGCGCTACATACATGATATAAGAACTCACCATTATTATTTATTACCCCATATCGGTTTATTGTTGGGACAGCGTTGCAGATGATGGCTCAATATTGAATAGACATTGAGAAACCTTCTCGTGTCTGCTGTAGAAGGGGGCACTTTCATTGTTTTCACCTGAATACAACCTTATAATTGTGAGGGTCATCTATTTTCTTGTTTCTTAAAGTACGTGGTACTGTTCGATCGAAAATATTGTAACATGAAAGCATTAAAATTATATTTGAATTGGTCTGGGAATGTCGCCTGCTATGCTAAAATTATTACAAACCCGCCGCAACGAGGGACGGCGTCTCGTGTTTGCTGGGTGTAGGCTTATATGTTTTTTTTGCACTTTGCACACATTTTTTTCCACAAAACCGGGTAATGTTTTCTTGTTTAATTTGTGAGGACGCATACGCGATTGGGCGTCAGTTCCTTTTTGTCACTTAGCATAATGTGATGTATTGATACATTGTACTTCTATTTTGCTGTTTGTTTTTCTGTGACAATAAAAACTATCGAACTATTGAAATAAAAGGAAATAATTGCAGACATCTTAGAGTTAGAAGGGTTAAGTGTCAGATTGACCTGGCGCATGCGGGAGCAATTAGACGGTGCGTTAAGAATCACGCCTTCATTAACACCTTCATTTCGGCGAGCTGTTATATTCAAGTGTCGCACCATACCCAGTAAGATCAATAAATAGGTGATAACTCTGAAATTAGATACGACAATTTTTTTTATAATTTGAACTTACGACACTAATTAAGCCATTTCAGCATTAAACACTTTATTGACAAAAGAATAGTTGTATATTCTCTAGTCAATTATTTTACAGTTAAATAATATTATCTTGTTGAGCTACTCATATTTGATGTTGAGGAAAATTTAGTGGAAAATATGGTTGAGCATGGTGTTTTTGTTGTCACTTAAGAATTCTAATAAATGATGGCCAAAATCATCATTTTAATTTTGGCTCCTTGATATTTCCATAATAATTTGTCAACATGTCCATAAACTAGAATTGCTTATTTTTTATATTATTTTGTGTTGCGCGTTCACCAGTTAAACGATAAATAAGGACGCGATTTGTTTTCGGACATAGGCTACATGCCTAAAATAAGAAATATACGGTAATAACTGATAAACTGGACTTTCGTCACACTTGCTACGTTGCCATATTATCCAAAAAATTACAAGATTTCCACAATTCAAGTCTATGGACATGTTCACATATCATGACCATAACAAGAAGCGTAAAATACAATTTTGATTTTTTATATGTAATAACTGGAAAATCGTGCCAAATAGCTGGACCATCACCATTGAACAAAATGTGCGGTTTCATTAAAGATATGTCCTGAAAAGCGTACCAGGTAGCTAATCGCGTTTTCAGGGGGGGGGGGGGGGAAATGCCCTGAAAAATATCACCCCGATTAAATTTTAAATTGTGATCATTGCTGATTTTAATATGGATGGATAGACCATAACTAAAAAAAACAAAATGTGCGCCTTCAGAAAGGGGCGTGCTCTTACAATTTTCTTTTCCAATTTGTTTGCATCTTGATAGTAGGCCCTAACCAGTTCTCGCACAAGTTCAACAATGGCTGAAAAAAATCCAAATAGCTGATTTTTTACGTTTTACTTTAAAATCTTACCTTGTGGGCGTGATAACTTCAAAAGTTTCCTATGTATGCTGATTAAATTTGTTATAATTATATGTTACTCATACAGTTCTTGGACAAAATCAATAATGACGGTGGACTATAATTGTCGAGTGTGTTTTGTTTCAAATGATCTTAACTTTTAAATGATGATTAGAGGCTGATGCCTAGTTTATTTTACATTGCATCTTCCAAGAACCTGACAGAGTGGGTGGGTGTCGTGGTTGTTTGTGGTAACAAAACCAGAGAAAAACGTATCATTGTAAATGAAGAGACCTATTTGAATTACCGTTTTCGAAAGCTATTATTTGATGATACGATATCCGTTTGTGTTTGTAATAAAAATTACAATCATGACATGGAACTTGATTGTTTTCAACTTCACATCCTGTTGACCAGGATACTTGTTCATCCAATGGTTCTTTGTTTATGGCTGCACTTATTATGCCACCTATTCACGGATTCTGTTGTAAAATCATCATATAAAATGTAATGGGGTAAAGGTAAATACTTATATTTGTCCTCTAAGCATATCAGATGTATCTATCATGTGAGTAAGTGATCGAGTAACGTTAGATCCATCCTGGCACTGACAGTGGGTGACGTGACATGCAGTCACGCCTCCCACTGTAAATGACAGGATAGGATAACATAGTATGCACGTACTTCCATGGATATCATAGGCTATATTTTAGCTGCAGCTGTTTTACCCTACCTTTTGCGATAAGATTTTCAGCAATACTTTTCACTTTGGTGGACAGTTCTTGCTTTAACCAACTACTTCTATAATCCTTGTTTTCAATTGATTGTGTTGCGTACGAGGCTGCTCTTGCTGAAGTGCTTATCTACTCTTGGGGAATAATGACCATAATGAACACAGGGTTCACATAGCCAGAGTAATGACTGTTTTATGTCACGCCATGTTAGTTTTGCTGTGGTATTGTTGGTATTTTTTTTCAAAACTATAGCAGGCTTGTTTAGGCCTATTGACGACGACGCGTAGAACCAGAAACGAAACGAGCTGTTGGGTCATTGTTGATTCAATTGTGGGTCAACATATTTCACGTTAGACCACCATTGAGAAAATATCAAATAGTCTTAGCAGGGCGATAATCTGAGAGTCATAGTTTTGATAAACCATGCGGTTAGACCAAAGGCAGACAGCTCCACAGCAAGGGTGTCAACAGAAAGAGAGGTCACTAAACACATGAATGAATGAATGAATGAATGAATGAATGAATGAATGAATGAATGAATGAATGAATGAATGAATAAATAAATGAATGAATGAATGAATGAATGAATGAATGAATGAATGAATGAATGAATGAATGAATGAATGAATGAATGAATGAATGAATGAATGAATGAATGAATGAATGAATGAATGAATGAATGAATGAATGAATGAATGAATATATAAACTTCTATATCGCTAAACTCATAGGCGCGAAAATCAAAAGGAGTGTGCAGTATCGTGGTCTTTAATTCATTACGGGTCACCAACTGAACATGCCAGGATACAAATAACTAAGTCAGAAAAGCTTGGTTAAATAAAAAGGTTTTATTTTTTCCTGAAAGATTGAACTGTCTTAGAAGTTCTATTAAAGGGACATGCCCAGGCTAATATCATCAAAAAAGCGGTTATTTAATTTTGGCTTCTTAATATGACCATATGTATAAAAATGTCCATAGACTAGAACTGCAAAGTTTTTAAATTTTGCTGCTGCGCATTCACCAGTTAGGCTAGATATAGATACGAAATTTCTTATTTTTGACAAGGTTGTTAAAAATAAGAAATCAGGAATGTCGTCTCTGTATCTATAATAGGCTATGTAATATTAACGTGAATATGAATGAATATGAATATTGCTTTACGTCGCTTTCTGCACAATCATGGCAATATCGCGACAGAAGGAAGCCCGAAGCCGGGATTATGCCCTACTCTTATTTCGAATGACTTCAAGGGTTCTTTATAGTGCACAGTACCATAGGCAGCATTGTACACTCCAGGCCTTTGAACAGTTTGGAGCATTGTATATGCACAACCACGATGACAAATATCCGGCCCGACCGGGATTCGAACGTGATACCTCCAGGTTACAAACCCCAGTCGATACGAATGAGCCATCAGGGCCGGCTAATATTAACGTGAAAAATTCACAACTTTTATGTGATTTAGTGTCTTTGATGAACGTAATAATTTGATCTCTTTTATGACTGCTATGTAGAATCTGTTCAGGTATATTTCTGAAAATTCGTTCATTTGAACCAAATAATTGTACTAGGTTTTGACGTGGGACAAAATACCCACACCTTGAATAATCAAATATTGCTTCTTAGACAGATATGTATGCAATTTATTAATGGCATCAAAATTACTTTACATTGATCACATGCAGATCGCGACACTTTGTGACAAATATATATCCATTGATATATACAAGAATATTTTTCTCCTTAATGGTAAAACCCATTTGTGGAATGAATGATTTCAGCATTAAATAAGCTAATTCTGTGACAGAATCGCTCAGATAAGGTGAATCAGCAGTAACAGTAACATGCTATATATCAGCAAAATATTTCTGTTCTGGTATATTCCGAATGATAAACATCCGTGTCATTAGACTATATAGGTATAGTGATATTATGTTTTCCTTTGCCCTTAACTTGGTTTTCTTTGTCCTTATCTACCTTTGCACACATCGTCACCTGCCAGGAAATACGAGACGATGAATCAATGATGGGGTAATGCTGGACCAGCATTACAAACGTTGGACCAGCGTCATTCTATAATTGGGTCAATGTCTCTTGTTAGCGGCTGCTGGGCGTCACCTGTTGTTTGTAAACAATGAATATTCATACTTGTTTATACGGGCGCATCAACCCCTGAAGTATCAAAGGGAAGAAGACGATTAAAAAGTATTGATAACTAACCACCAAAATTATTGGATGAAAAATAGAAGTAAACCTCCGTCAATATTTATTTTTCTATTTTTTATGATGTAAAGTATATATTGTTTTTAATAGGATCAATGTCATAATTACTAGTCGTAATAGGTAAAATCATACTTGATAGATGGTAAAAGCATTAGTTCCAACCCCCAATACCAGGGGACAGCACTGAGAGCGATTTCACGTTTTGGGGGGAGTCGTCCATCTTATTGTAGATGGTCTTTAACATTATATCAGTTTATATTATAATGATACATGAAAATGAGGTGTCGAAACGAGGGGTGAAAATGCAAGCATATCTATGTACAAAAGTGATGCTCCAGCGAACACACCCTATCGACCCGGCCCTGGCAAAGCCACGGTCCAACGTCTACGATGTCGGACCGTTTCTCAACCAGCACCGGCGCAACGTCTCGTGTTCGCCGGAGTCTAACGATAGATAAGGTGTATTCAAACGTGAAATAATGAAAGCCCCCGTTGGTTCGACGCTGCTTCTATGCTGGACCAACGCTTGAGATGTTGGCGCAGCAGTAAAGCTGTGGGTTATAAAATATCACCGGTTCGGAATATAATATAATTATAAACATCTATGAGCCATTACCTGCTGCACCTATTACAGAAAAATAATTCATATAAATTATTTACATGTCCAAACGTGAAATAGTGTGTCAACGTACCTAGTACATAAAATACATATATATATGGGGTGATTGGCTATCATGTGACCCTCTCAGAGGGTCACATGACAGCCAATCACCCCATATAAGGAAACACTTGTGCCCCATCTTGTGGCAACTTTGCTTGATTTGTCACAAAATTATTCATATTATATAAGGGGTGATAGATCACCTTTAAACTATAAAAGTTTATGTCTTGTATTGTGACATCAATAAAGTCATACAGTTCTTTTCACCGTAGCGTAAAAATTGACATATAAAGTGCAATACATTCTGTATCACATTACTGTCACATACAATACAAACTCTCAATTCTATACATTTGTCTGTATATCTACCACTTTCAATGGCCAAGGGAAGCATTCCTAAACGAAGCTGAGCCAGCAAAGATCTTTTGGATTTTGATACATTACACGTCAAATAACTTTCCTTTTTATACTCTACTTTATGTTTAGTATAAGTGCGGAGTTTCGGGAATGATGTCAACGATTCCTTCCACTGTAGGGTACATAAGTTCATATAATTTAATTTAAGTTTCCGAAATGTCACAATAGTTTTGATTGTAAAATAAGACAGCCATGTCTAGTTTGTTTAACAAATATAAAATATTTTCCGACCAGTTATTATATTTCTTCAGCCAGTCCCATTCAATTATTTGTTTTGTGAGTCGATCTGGGTGCATTTCACATAATCTATTCCATAATCTCAATCTATTTGAACTAAGACTTAATGCTGGCGCAATGCATCCCATGCCACCACACAATCGGAGCTGTTCTTGGTAGCCCAAGAAAATATCTTATAGCTCTTTAGTGCGTTCTATATATTTTTTATATTGCCACACAGCTGACGAATATTCCAAAATTGGTTTAACACAACAATTATGTAGTTTTGTGTAAGTTATAAAGCCTACATTTCTCAAGTGTTTAAATTTTGCAATGACCGAACTAAGAGCGCGACCTGCTGAGCTACTAAGGACATCAACAGTGTTGATCGAAATGTTCATCTAATAAAAATCCAAAATATTTATAACTGCTAACAGTAGACAATTCTTTTGAGCCAAATTTAAAATTGCGTGATGATCTATTAACACGTTAGCGACCTAACGATGGACCAACTCTCATGCAGATACCTATTTTAATACAGGAGGTGAAGACAATATAATTATCTATTTCACAACGGAGATATCATAAAGATAATTACAGTTTGGAGTACAAATGGACGCACATATCAGTATAGCCTAATAGGCAGAAATTCATAATACATGTATCCTGCATTTCTGGTGTAAGTGTTGGCCTTAAACTGTTCTGCTAAGCCAAACGGCAGTATCTGCTTAGTTTGCAAGTAGTCAGATACTGCCTTCTGGCTCTGGATGACAGTACATATGGCACAGCTATAGAGTAGAAGTTGTGTAGAGGTGAGAATTTGAGACCACATGTAGGCTATATCCTAGGCTTGAACCATTTAGACACGACATGCATTGCTGATACATATGTCCATTTGGACAACTACTGACGAGTTCATGTTAGTAGGCCTGAGGCTGTAGGCCCCTAACTAGATTTGAATAGACTAATAATATTATTATAAAGCGGATCTAGACAAGATAACTCTTCAAAATCCAGCGTTCAAAGTTTGTGGAGACACTGACTTGAAATTTGTCGCTATTTGTAAAGATTTGTTAAATAAATATTTTTACAATATCATGTAGTCCTGATATATACAATATTTGTAATATTTCCTAGTACCAGTCGGGAACATCTCAACATACAGTAGGGCTTTGGGCTGGCTAAGTTATCAGGACACCGATGACTTTCAGAGAGCCAGAAGCAACGATTATTTAAGCAGTATTATCACAATTTTTGTGGGGAAATGTCCGAATTTGTGGGAGGGCTGCTCTGGCTCGTTCGCTCTAAATCCGGTCCGCTCAACCTCCTTGGGTCTGCTGTAACATTTGGCAGGCAGTGTATGTAGAGAGTTGTTTATGCGGTTAGCTGGCGGGCAGGTGAACTGGCCCAAGGTTGGCTGAACGCTGGGACAACGTATCTGACGTTGACCCGACATTCAGACAATGCTTGGCAGACGTCGCCTGTTCGCGGACGTTTGACCTTTTGACTCTGGATCTGACAGACTGAGTATTAGTCAGGCGGCGGTTGGTTGTATTCGGGGGCTACTGCAGCTCAATTTGCCAACTCTATTCTTTTTTATTATTTTGTATGTTTATATGTTACTAAAGAAAATGCAACTTGTTGCCAACCTTGCATTTTATTTGTTCTATGTCTGATTGGAAACATTTTATCGATTTTAGTGCCAAAACATGATGAAAAATAGCTTCGTGACGATATTAATAATAATATTAATAATAATAATAAATATAAAAATAATAAAAATAATAATAATAATAATAATAATAATAATTTCCCCTCAATATCATAGACATCATAACTATAACAATAATAACAGATAAAAAAAATCATTTAATATTATGTTTTTTGCTAAGGTTTTGAATATCTTGGCACAAAGATACGAATGAAAACGTTAAAGAAGGTAACTATGTCTAATATACGTCAGCAATTACTACTTTTTGAAAGATCTTGCCGGTTCCGCTTTATGCAAACTTTTAACTGCTATAACTCGGTCAATATAGCAGCTACACTTACAAAAGTGCTACCTACGCACTCAGCGGTCACGGCGCATCGATCCGTGTAACAAATATGATTTATACTCTGATCCGCGAGACGCGACGCCCTACGCGACGCAGTAGGGCCTCGGGATCACGTTGCACCTAAAATTAACCCTCTAGCCCCAAATCCGCCGAGTCATAGAGGTTTCATTTTTAATGCTATGAATGATATGATCAATGATATGATACATAGTCCATAGGCATTAACTTGTAGTAGTAATAATAACAATAATAATAATAATAATAATAATAATAATAATAATAATAATAATAATAATAATAATAATAATTATTATTATTATTAAAGCAGCCCCTTGGGATGACATCATTTTTTTCGTTTTTAATTCCGTACTGAAGTAGTGTATCCCACGGATCATGTTTTTATTTTTTTCAGAATTTTTATATTTTTACAAATATTTTTAATCAACATTTCTATGAAACCAGAAGTAACCCAAACAAACTATTTGTACACCTGAAGGACGATTGAATGTTTTCACATCATTGGGCCACATGCTGGTGGCATCGGCCCAGCGTTGGGTAGACAATCAGTGCTGCAGGTATGTCCTCCCGTGTCCCGACTATAAGACACCAATTAGCGGCGAATGCTCTGATCTTAGCGTCTGATACGTGGGAATATGTGATGTAAAGTGCTGAATATTTCTGACTTGTTTTGTTTACATGGCAATATACGACCTGGAAATACAACTATTTCACTCTTTACCGGTGCTTTAAAATTGTTTTTTGACTTTTTCGTATTTTCAGTTAAGATCAGTAGGCTATATAGCTTTATATAAATTAAATTTTCAAAATTGACAACATTGAAAATGTCTCATCCCAAGGGGTCCCTTTATATTCTGGCATATATACGCCTACAAAATACAAATAAATATACAACATTTGAATATTTGAAACAAAATCACATTTTTGTACATGTAGACATAGTCTATTTTCATTTTTTGATTTTTCTTACAAAAAAATAAAAAATGGCACATGTGTAAAATAATTTATGAGAGGGGGCCACAGCATGCCTGTTCCACTTACCTCTTCAAGCATTTGTTGCAACAATTCAGAAATTAAAGGCGAGAGCTGGCACCATTTTTCGTAATTGCAAAATATCTAATGATGGGAGACCCCCAGAAAATGTGTTAAAAGTGTCATTCAAAGCAATTCATGATTTTAATTGTACAATGATGGCTTCATTTCTAACAGGAATAGTGATCAAGAGGAACAAACAAATAGAGAAAAATATGCCTTTTACTGCAGTGACTCACAAATTCACATAAATCATGAAAAACACGAAAAAAACATCAAAATGGCTTTTTGTGATGTAGGCTACCTACACAAAGGTGGCCCAAAAACCTATTCATTCCGCTCGGGTTCGATCGTGGTTTTCCGCCGTCGTTTTAATAACTTTGGCGCGACATTTTCGTCATTCTCAATTTTTATTCTGTTCAGTTGAGACGGTTGTTCTCAACTGTGTTATTTTCAATTCCGACTTTTGATGTTTCAGCGACCAAATAAAGAGAAAGGCATGTTTTATCATACGAATTTCCGTGCTCTGCTTGTCCCGGTGGATTGAGTTATTTTATTAAGTCAGTGGCACATTAAGAACAGGTTTGATTGAATTAGAGTTACTTAAAAAAAAACTCACATTAGATAAATCGAGGAATAGTATTCTCTCCCTACAATAACCTGGTTTTCTTAATTATTATAACATTTCTGTTTCAATAATGATATTTTTCGCAATTTTATTTAAAAAAGTATCATTATTTTCTGACCTAGATTATTTAACTGATCATTCCTGGAATAAATTTATAAGTGATTGATGAGAAAACTCGATGATATGAGCAATCGATTTAAAAAAAATAAGGTAGACAAGATGATTAAAAACAGATTCAAACAATTCTGTAAAAATATTGATGTTGTGTTTAAACTGTTAAAGGGACAATGTAAGTTTTATTTGAATACATATAGATAAGTAGTTTGTTATACATGTTTGGCACGATGTAAACATTGGATTAGTATTACCATCAAAATAGACTACTGTTTTAGAGTTTTTATGAAAAGGTTTGAAGTATGATTACTATAAAAATAACCTTACATTAGATAAATCTAGGAATAGTATACTCCCCCTTATATATATATATATATATATATAAGGCCTATTTTATTGGGACCATTTATTTATTATTGGGACACAAACTGAGTGACTTCTGAGATGGCCTGTATTATTACTGGTTCTTTTTTGTCATTATGAAAAGATTTAATTAGAAAACTTATGAAAAATCTTAGGTCAGTCAAAATTCACACTTACTAGTTTTCTATTCTTCAAATATATAATAAACTATTAAATGAAAGTCATTAAATTGCATGGTTAACAACACTTTTCGGCTTGAAGATCCTATCGGCAATCTCCGGTAAAAAATGGACCGGTCCGGTGTATCATGTCTACTTCGTGGACCGAATGTCCGGTACTTAAAAAAGTTGAAATGATATTATTTTTTGGATCAGTAAAGTTGAACAAGGCCCGTTGCGACGGAATCAGGCCTCGCCTCTAATCAATTCAATTCAAAAGGTATTTATTGTCATTAGAAATACAATATGAAAACAAAACAATATTATACATATAAAATAATAAATACAATATATCGCATCTAATGACAAAGAGGACAAAACGCCCACTGGCGTATGCGCCCTCAAAAAGTAACATTTTCGAAATTATAAAAAAAAACATTGTCTAAAAGTGAAAATCTTTCGAAACAGGAGCACACTAACAATTATACCCGCCGCCATTATTGAAATTGTCAAAGAACTGGTTATTAGCAGCATGCAGTACAAATTTTATCAGGATGCCAGAAAAAAATTTGAAGTTAAATCGAGCCCACAAGGTAAAATTATCGACATAAAATGTGAAAAATCACAATAAATCGGCCACTTTGAATTGTTTTCAGCCATTTTTGAACTTTTTCGAGAACTGGTTATGAGTAACATGCACATTACACATTTGAGCAAGATACATGAGAAACTTTTGAAGTTATCGCGCCCACAAAGTAAGATTAATAACGTAAAATGTGAAAAATCGTAATAAATTTGTCATTTAAATTTTTTTTTTCTGCCATCATTGAACTTGTCTAAGACCTGGTTACTAGCAATGGGCTAGCTACATGGTACGGTTTTCCAGATATTACTCATTTTGACGTTGATAATTGCCGCATGTCGGTCATTTTTAATTTAATCGAGTTGAATATTTTGAGGACATATCCTCCCTAAAACCGCAATAGTAATGGTCTAGCGATCTGGCACGATTTTCCAGTTATTAAACATATTGAATTCAAAAGTGGCCGCAGGTCGGCCATCTTGAATTTGATCAAATTGATATTTTTCACGGTATTTTTTTCACCTAAAACTGCACATTTTGTTCAATAGTAGGCTAATGGTCTAGATATCTGCCAAGGTTTTCCATTTATTACGTATATTCAAGTCAAAAGTGGCCACAGGTCGGCCATTTTAAATTTGATCAAGTTGAAATTTCCACGGTATATCCCCACCTGAAACCGCACATTTTGTTCAATAGTAATGGTCTAGCTATCTGGTCCGGTTTTCCAGATATTACGTATATTACAAAAATAATGGCCAATTTCAAACTCATCTTAGCTATTAGTGAAATGAATATATATGGTATAAATTTTGGAGAAATACATAAAAAAATGTTGAGTGGATTGCGTCATCGAAAAAAATTGTCGATCGGAAAAAAGTCAAGGTCATAGGTGTCACAGAAAGGTCAAATTAGTCATGATTAACCTGTATGTGAAGTTTAATGTGCATTCCAGTTACGCGAAACAAATTATAGTGCTAAAAGTGGCGGACAGACGGACTGACGGGCGCGCCTGGTGACGACAATAGGCATCTGCCAAAATTTTGGCTGAGCCCTAAAAAGTGTAGGCCCCTTCAAATAATCTTTATCATCATGATTTGCGAAATTATGCCATTTTCGAAGGTTAAGAGCATCCAGAATCCTATGTTATCACACATCGAATCAGAATGTATAATTTAAAATTATGTCCGATAAAAAAAGGTCCACTATATGTTCAAAGTACACTAGACCGATGTCCACCATGACTAAAAGACTTTTTCGCGATCCCTGAAATCTTGATTTATTCCATATCAACTATCGATGTCTAAACTAAATAATGGCTGATAGTCTGGCATTTTAATTAGTAATGGTCTAGCTATCTCGCAAGGTTTGTCCGGTATCATGCATATTAAAGTTAAGCATGGCCGATACTCGGCAATTTTGAATTTGATAAAGTTGAATTTTTTCAGAGCATATCCCTTTCTGGAACCGTACATTTTGTGTTATAGTAATGTTCTAGCTATCTGGCATGGTTTGTCAGATATCAGGCATATTAAAGTTAGTTATGGCCGATAGTCAGCTATGTTGAATTTGTTGAAGAGTTGAAAAAATTCCAGAGCATATCCCTACCCGAAACCTCACATTTTGTTTTATAGTAACGGTCTAGCTATCTGGCACGGTTTGCCAGACATCAGGCATATCAAAGTTAAATATGGGCGATTGTTGGCAAATTACTGGCAAGTAGGTCGAAATTAAATAAACGCAAAAGGCACATCTACAGGCAAATCTAAACCCCCAAGGGATGTGTGTGTGCAATATGAAATAAATCCACCCATGGGTTTCCGAGATCTGAGAAACAAAATGTGGCAAGAAATCAGGCATATTGATTGACCATTTGAGTAGGTGAAATTTCAAAAACTCCAAAAGGCACATCTACACCCCCTGATTAAATAAATCCATAGACGGGTTACCGAGTACGGCTCTGGAAACGAAATGTGGACAGACGGATGACGGGTGGTACGGACATTTGAGGCGATGCCTGGGGATAAAAATCAAAATTTCTTATGCTGTGAGTGTTCACAAAAAATATACAATGTAAAATTCTGTACAAATGTTTTATTGTCTGGTCGACACATGCAATAGGCACATTCCTGTATTATATGACCCTATCTGGCAAAATCTGTCTTAAGTCGCATATTTCAATAATATTGGAGATATTACCAGATCCTAAATCTACACTAAATTAAACTTAAAATGGTATACAACACAACTATGGTTTAGCTTTGAAAATGGCATTTGAAGGCAATTCGTAAACTTGTTTAAAATAACACACAATAAGATCAAAAGTAAAGAAATATTATACATTCATTTCGACCCCATTTTTTCAATAATAATAAATGTATAGTTCTAACATTTTGCAAACCTTAAAAGTGGATGACGGAAATTGTTATCGTCAAAATTTTGACACTGTACCAATATTTCCTAATTATTAGCAGCTGTTTCTATGGTAACATGTAAATAGAAACAAATATCACTAATTAAGAGCGTAATTGAGACTAAAATAAAATAAAAATAGCAGATATATGTAAAAATGTCAACATGTATATCATCTTCTATGCTACATTATTTTAAGATTCAAAAGTAATCACATGAAAATAAAAAATTATGTAAAAATTGAAAATACATCAAATCAATACGTCATTTTGGCTTTCAAGAGCACTGGCATCATTTGTGAAAGTGCGACTTATGACTCATTTTGCCAGATCGGGTCACATATTATATATCATACGAGCTTTAACATCATCACTCTTCAAATAAAAGATAATTATACATTCTGAAATATTTAGTGAATAAGGCCTCCATAAGCAAAATACATATATCACAAAGTAAGTGAATTGCTCATATCTTGAAATGTTCTTCATGAAACCAACTATGATTACAAATACATATTTACAAGTAAAAACATATACATACAAATATTGAAAAATACCACTAGTATGTTTACATTTTTAGAAACGAGAGCACACTCCACAATAGCCTACCACCATTATTGAATGTCAAATTATTGACGTAAAATTAAAAACGTAAAAAATCACAATAAATCAGCCATTTCGCATTTTTTTCAGCCATGATTAAACTTGTCCGATAACTAGACATTAGTAACATGCATAACAAATTTAGGAAGGATACATGAAAAACTTTTTAAGTAATCGTGCCAACAAGGTCAAATTTTGACATAAAATGTGAAAAATCACAATAAATCAGTCATCTTAGAATTTTTTTGAGCCATTATCAAACTTGTCTGGGAACTGCTTATTAGTAACATGCATAACAAATTTGAGCACGATACATGCAAAACTTGCGAAGTTATCAAATTATTGACGTAAAATCGCAATAAATCGGCCATTTTGATTTTTTTTCAGCCATTATTGAGCTTGTCTGAGAACTGTTTTTTTGTAACATACATAACAAATATGGGAAGGATAAATAATTTTTTTTAAAGTTATCATGCCCACAAGGTCAAATTATTGACTTAAAATACCAAAAAGCGCAATAAATCGGCCATTTTGATTTTTTTTCCGTCAATATCGAACTCTTCCGAGAACTGGTCATTTGTAACATGCATAACACATTTGGGAAGGATACATAGAAAATTTTTCAAGTTATCATGCCCACGAGGTGAAATTATTGACGTAAAATGCAAACAAGAGGCCTGAAGTCCTATATCATCCCCCGCCATAAATTCGAATTTTTTGCGTTTTAGGATTTATGAGTTTTTGCGGTCACAAATATTTAAAAAGTCGACTTGTGGTGGCCATTTTGAATTTCAGTAAAATCACCTGCACATTTCCAGATGGTGAATAATGTGATTGTAAAATGTGAATTATTTTTTTTGCGTTTTTGCACCCACAAAAAAATAAAGTTGATCCGTGGCAGCCATTTTGAATTTCAACAAAACCTTAGAAAAAATCACCTGCACATCACCATATTGTGAGGAATGTGATTGTAGAATTTGAATAATTTCTGACATTAAGTTTTTAAGGTTTTGTGCCCACGAAAAAATTTAGAGTTGACCTGTGGCGGCCATTGTGAATTTTTGGACATCTTTAAAAAATCACTTGCACATCCCCATGTTGCTGGGAATGTGATGTTAAAAATAAAAATAAAATTGACCAAACTTGAGTTTTTGCGCCCACCAAAAAATTTAAGTTGATCGGTGGCGGCTATTTTGAATTTCAGTAAAACCATGAAAAAGTCAACTGCACATCTCCATATGGTGGGCAATGGGATAGTAAAATTTGAAAAATATCTCTGACTTTTTAAGTTTTAAAGTTTTTGCGCCCACAAAAAATTTTGGTGTTGACCTCAGGCGGCCATTTTGAATTTTGGTAGCATCTTTAAAAAATCACTTGCACATCCCCATGTTGCTGGGAATGTGATGTTAAAATAGCCAGAAAAAATTGATCAAACTAATTTTTTGAGTTTTTGCACCCACCAAAAAATTGAAGGCGATCCGTGGCGCCCATTTGAAATTTCAGTAAAATCATGAAAAAGTCAACTGCACATCTCCATATGGTGGGCAATGAGATAGTAAAATTTGAAAAATTTCTGACTTTTAAGTTTTTGCGCTCACAAAATTTTTTGGAGTTGACATCTGGCGGCCATTTTGAATTTTGGTAGCATCTTTAAAAAATCATTTGCACATCCCCATGTAGCTAGGAGTTTCATGTTAAAATTTCAAAAAAAATTTGACCACTAGGTTTTGCACCCACAAGAAAACGTGATGCCAGACAGAATCCTGGCGTGACTAAAATCCCCCTTCCCTACGGGCCGGGGATAAAAATCACAATAAATCAGGCATTTTGAATTTTTTTTCCACCATTATCAAACTTGTCTCCTTATTAGTAACATGCATAACAAATTTGAACAGGATACATGAACAACTTTTCAAGTTATCGTGCCACAAGGTCAAATTATTGACGTAAAATGCCAAAAATCACAATAAATCGACCCTTTTGATTTTTTTTCAGCCATTATTGAACTTGTCCGAGAACTGGTGATATTAGTAATATGCATAACAAATTTGGGAAGGATACATGAAAAACTTTTCAAGTTATCGTGCCCACAAATATATGTTAACGCCGACCTTCAATTGCAATAGCCCACATTTTTTTAAATTAAAAGGCGGGCTAAAGAGGCGGGCTAATTTTTTTTTTTTATGCCATGAAATTTGAATAAAAAGGTTCAGATTGCAAATTCGCATGTTCAAAATTATCGTGATAACAAATACATATTGGAGTGAAAACATTCAAAAATATTTTCAAAATAACACTACAGTAGAACCTGCTATGACACGAGAAGAGTGGCCTTTTAATGCATAAAGAGTTCATTTGTATACAAAATGCCACTTATAGGGATGGTCAAGTGGCCTCACATAGGAGGTTGGCTGCCCATAAAAGTGGCTGCTCATAGCAGGATGAAATTATTAGAAAAAACAAAATTTTTTCATGCCATGACATCTGAATAACAAGAGGTCAACTGGCCACCATAATCGCGCGGCGCGCCCACACGGATTTTAGTCAGGGTGCATCCTTCCATGAACTATTACATTCTGTTTTACAGTAATGGTCCACCTATATCTAGTACAGTTTGTTATGTGTATTAGAAATAATAAAATCAATGATGGACACAAATTGGCCATTTTTTAATCAGATCAACTTTACATTTTTCAAGGCATATCCCTTCGTGGAAGCGCACATTTTGTGTTATATTAAATGGTCTGGCTATCTGGCTCGGTTTGCTAGATATCAGGCATATTAAAGTTAAATTTTGAATTGAATAAAGCATTTCTCAGGGCATACATGTATCCCTCCCTGAAACCCCACATTGTGTTTTATATTTAATGGTTTGACTATCTGGCTCAGTTTGCCAGATATCAGGCATATTAAAGTTAAATTTGATAGAGTAGAATTTTTTCAGGGCATATTGTGTGTGCAATATGATAGAAATCCCCCAATGGGTTACCGAGATCTGCTCCGGAAACGAAACATGGAAGGACGGACGGCGGGCCAGCCAGACATCCAAATTGACGCCAATACGCCCACCCCAACTTCGTCAGGCAGGGGATAAAAAAGTTCTGATAGGATATTAGTATGGTCCAAAACATAGAAAGATAATTCAATAACTATGATTTTCAGCTTACCGGTATATACTCACAAAATTAAATCATTGCCGGCCATGCTGGATTTATAATATAAAATGCCAATGCTAGTTATGACAACCTCTTATATATTTACTTTAGATCTGGTAATATTCGCAAAGTTTCAATTTTCTCGAATTTCGCTAGGAGGGAAAATTCGCGAATTCTAAACAATTCAAGAATCTCGCGAAAATTATTATTTAGAGCTACTGAAGAAAAATGGAAATTTGCGAATTCTAAACTTTGTGAAAAGTCCCAAAATCAGGAATTCGCGAAAATTTAAACACACAAAAATTACCAGATCTACAGTAACCTGTATGTGTGCTAAATTTACTCGTTTTAAACAAATCTGTAAAATATGTATAATATATATAAGTTATATATGTCCTAACAACATGGACAGTCACTCAGCAGTGGTTCTTATATTGAAAAAAAAAATAGTTTAAAAAAAAGATTATCGTGATTTCCCCAGCTTGATATTTGAAATCTTGGTTCTTATTTGGGCCTCAGTTTTTGCTGACATACACAGCTGTCGCTGGGCACTTCTGATGTCAGCTGCTGTGATCCCCCTCCCTTCTTCACGACACCTTCTGTACAATGAGTGGACCACATGATTTTGCTCTGCGGTCCAACGCCCTCTGGACTGTTTCCGAGGTTCAACTAAAACAAACGTTTATTGATTAGCACTAGCTATTGACATTTTCTAGTAATACATGTAAATAGAACCAACATGACAGTAATTTTGTTAATAATATTTAATGTTATTACTTAAAAAATATTTCAATATCAGGCCATTTATATATATTTAAGTAATACCTTTAAAAGTACTTTGTTGTTGTTTGCCAGAGACTCTGCACCCCTGAAATAGAGAATTGAAATGTATTAGAATACAGAATATCATGTTACATGTAACAGGGTATATTATATCACAAAGTTGAAATAAAAGTTGGCATGAAATAGTAATATTATGCTTTGTTATTTCAATGGGTACTATGTATTTACCATTTTTTGCTCTCAATTGAGAACATGTCAGCTATTATTGAACAGGTAATTCCATACATCCTTTTTAACCGGCGAGAGTAAAAGTGATACTGTAAGTGACATGATTACACCCTAATGAGCCGTATTCAATCACGCATGAGGGAGGCTACATGTCACAGCAGGTGTTAATGCACACAGCATAACTGCGACTATTAAACTACTGACATTTCACGGCTGTTTCACTCAGATCAGTGATCAGACAATGAGAGTGCACAAGCCATAAATATTGCACACCTGTTCTAAAACTTAAGTAGCCCACTGTATAGTCTGGCATTTACTGCATACAGTATATATCAGTCTCATAACTATACATGCATTATACATGTATAATGATAATGTGAATCAAGTAATAGGGCTAGAAGTGGCAGACAAGACGGACGGACGCGCCCAGTGACGACAATAGGCATCCATCAAAATTTTGTCTTGAGGGCCTAAAAAAAGTTTAATTAGCGTTATGCAAAATAAGCAATTCCACATATATATGATATATGGTAAATTAATTGATAAGGCATATCTCTTGATCATTGGACATAAAGCAAGGTTTGTACACCTTGGGCAGAACAAATTTCAAGGCCCAAAAGTATGTTGTTCCAAGCCCCTCGCAAACCAACAAAAACATTATTACAAAAATTCAAATAACAAATTTTGTTTAATAGCAAGCATGTAGACATGTAGCAAGCCCACTTTTTGACTCCAGAGAATAAATGCATGATCACTGTGGATATTGACAGTCAATAAAAACCTTCTACTTCCACGGAATGAATTCTTGGCTGTTTAAAAAAAATGGTGAAATGGCTTTCAAATGGTTCATTTTCAGGGCTTTTCAAGATCTTTGACAAAATTCGAGCACTTTCAAGGCCTTGAAAAAATAATTAAAAATTCAAGACTTTTCAAGGCATGATGGCAGGACTTCTCAGTCGTAGTCTCTGTCCATCAATATAAATTTATGCACGTTAAGAATTTATCCATGATCTGATGACCTTGAAATTAGGTCGAGGTCACCGAGTGTCGAGCTTGACCTTTAGATTAGTGTCATACACATGAGGTAAAAAAATTAAGGCCCTAAGTCAAGGCGTTATGAAGTTATCGATTAACCCTTTCACCACTGAAGCCCGTTTTTATGTGCTGAATGCTATGGCATTCAGCACATAAAAACGGGCTTCAGTGGTGAAAGGGTTAAAGTCAATAATGGCCTAAGGGATGTGTGTATGCAATATGGTCCGGTTGAAATTACACAAAATAAAATTCCTGTAGACATTTTGGGGTAAAAGTGTTTTGAAACTTTTATAACCCTAATTTGGGTGTCATGAATTCAAAAAAATCAAACCTGTGTTTTGACTCTTTTGAGCCCCAAAATCACAAATTAATATCATTTATATTAACCATTAATATTAACCACTCTTTTCTATGTAAAATCACAAGATTTACGCTTTGTACCTGCGGGATATACATGTACAAATAAGCAAATAAAATCATTTTGTATTATTAAATTAGTCACGTTGAAAGTAAAAAATTTCAGGTAACCCTTTGGTTACGTTTTTATGTGAAAATGACAGATGTATGCGTTTTGCTTGCAATAGGTATATACAATGATATTGTACATGTATTAACATGTTTGAGATATAGCAGGATTTTTAATTTATTAACCCTTTGGTTACCAAGCTACAGTTATATTTAACACACATTTTATCATCTAACACCCCGCAAAAATGTATTATTCACAATATACAATAATATATTATTATTAAAGGAGAGATTGTAAGTCCTCATCCGACACTTCCTAATACAGTCCATATATATTTTATATTTTATATTTTTCCACAAACACACCAGATGGTAGGTCAAATAAGGAGCTGATATATACAGCATTGGAAATAAATTGCTAACTCTTCAACAAGTTGCTTAATAAGTGACACTTATAGGGTTCTATGCAAGAACATGTTAACTCCTGTTTTTTAAAGTTTTTACCTTTAAAAGAAATACTTGTATGACATTGATTTTGTGTAATATTTTTCATGTGGATGTGTAGAAATAAGACCGGTGTGGTAAATGTTTGAACCTACCCTTTTTTATGGAATTACTAGTTTAAGAAGCTAAAATAAAATGAATGGGGTTTTTTGTGCACATACAGGCTCAACTGGGCCAGTACAACATCCTGAGGATGGCGAGATGAATGAGAAGACACTGCCCTCGAGACACAGGATTCAAAATTCGAACCCTGGTGATCTGAAACTTTTAAGTGGATAAAAAGCCCAAACATTTTATTAACAAGACCCGTTATGATTTAAAACTATTTCTATTTGCCATACTTTTATATTGTTTAACAAAATCAGTTCCAATAGGTGGTATAGCCTCCCCCGTACTAATATCAGCATGTACAAACACAAATATCTCACACATCTCCAGAACCCTTGTTAGGAATATGTGGAAGCGACATACTTTTCAGTACAAGTTTACCATGAATACAAAACTAAGATGTGAACTGGAATAGTTTGTCATCAGATTAAAACATGATATTGTAAGTGCCTTCTATAAAATTATATTACTTATTGTATTCAGGGTAGTCGTTCTTGCGCTTGAAATTTCAGAACATAACAGAATGTGTCACCTACTACAACAAAATATTCTACAAAAAAATATTCAGCACAACATAATATCTGATCCGTGACAAAAAATCACAGTGAAATGCAATGTCCTCCAGAATGTGAGCATAGTATAGTTTGCGAATGTGTTTAGATCACTTTGTGCCTTCTCTTCTAATAACTGGACATAAAATCTAGTTTATGTCTTTTCAAACGATAGCAAACAGATTTTTTATAGGCCACATCATGCTTATTATTGAACATTGCATGTATATTTGGGTATTATGTATAGAAAAGATAACTATCGAGTTGAGATTCGAACCATGTAAATTAAATGTGTAGTGGTGAGGCAGGTAACCAGCTACATGGTTTCAGTTGGAATGTAAAGCTTACCAGCTTATTTGTCCACAACTATTTTTCCAGTCATGTTTTCAAAATATGCAATTAAAACATTTGGCTTTACCCCAAATTAAAGGAAGGTCACGCGCTTCATAGGGATTTATTTTATAAATCAATACTGATAGTTTTTACATATTTTTATCAGGCGTTTATCATCCCAAACACAACATCAATTTATTAATGAATATCTCAATGAACAATTATCGAATAGATATGGAAAATATTACAAGGGTGATAAAAAGCCATGTAACAAATTCATGTTCATCTTTCACCTAACATGATGCTTTTAGCTTAGTTCAACCTGAGCATTTATGGAAACATTTTATTCAACCGAGCTGGCGCGAGATCAGCATTATCTCCAATATGAAGATGTTCTCAAATAATTCTATTATAATGTAAGTGACCATGGGGATGCTGTGATTAGTCACAGTAGAATGATGTTTTCAATGTGGTCACTATTGTAAATCTTTAAAAGGATATAGTATAGCTGGCTCAAGTCTGGTATTCTACACCTAATCTAAATTACAAGTGAATGACGGCGGTGGTTGGCTGATCTCATCATGTGACAAGCTGAACCACTCTTCTATTGGTCGGGGGTAGAGTGCTGGACTTGGTCTGAATAGCCTATAGTGAAAACTCTCGTTTTCTCCACAGTTTCCAGATAGATATTAATAGCATGCATTGATCAATGATAGCTATGTCATGACAGCCCCACTCCCCAATATGTGCCCATGCTGCGCATGCGGGTGGTAGCAAATCGTGATGGTCCACCCACACTAAGCACAGATATATTAAACCACATTAAAAAAAATAATGATTGTGTTAAGTTGTTGTAATAAACATAAAATGTGATCTTTATAAACATAGTCTTGCTTACATCCTGATGAGCAGATCTTTTTCGAATTATATTAAATGATGAAAGCAATGAAGTGCTGGTTATAATATGTAAAAACCTGATACTTGAAACTGTAACAGCAGAAGGTTTTTTTTGTTAGTTCTACTAATAATTGTACTGGTTGTTACCGTTGTGATCTGGATCTACTATTAAGCCAATTATCTGGTTTTGTTCACCACAAATATTTGCTAACAAGTTGAGTCATGACCCAAAAATAGAAAGGGAGTTCATGGCTGAAACATATAATTTAGTGTATTATTTAATTATATATATGATTTAAAAATGTTTTTAAAAATATTTTTTTTTTTTGATCAGTTAAATATGATAGACATATGTTTTTCATTTTAGTTGTTACACTGGCTTCACACGCGGAAAAATGGTTGACATTTATATCACCTGATTATTACGAGATTCACGAAGCAAAGGGTTAGAACGTTTCAAGGTTAAGACAAGGCATAATTATCAATTAATTTTACAATGTTAGAATCATAATGGTTAGTGGTTATAAATTATTTTATCAACAATTTTACATATTGTTGCTTTTAATTATACTTTTTTTATGCCACTTTTTTAATTTGTTAGTTTCAGGGGTTAAAGGGTTATATCAATAATATGCGATAATATTTTTAAATCACTATATTTGAGTCACTATGAAAGCTATATGAGACATTTTCATCACAAAGTGGATCTTCCAACAGAAAACAAAATATGACATTATTAGTAGTAATTTTGTGGACTAAAGGGTTAAAGTATTTTTAAAATTGGAATGTTGCTATTTTATTTGCTAAGCTCAAATAGTTGCATAAGTTTCAATGTCAAATTTGTGATTCGTGCCAATAAAAATTGTAGATTGTATCTGTAAATCACCTAATTTCATTGATTATTTTGTTTTCCGATTTCAGGGGTCGAAATCGAGCTTGGCAAACAGCATTTTTTAAATCAGCACATTCAAATTAGGTTAAAACAAGTTTTAAAACACTTTTACCCCAAAATGCCTTCGGGACTTTTTGAGAGAACATATTCCCCTATTTCAGCTGGACTAATATGTGAACAATCCGGTTAACCGTTTCCAAGAAATCGTGCGGGAACGAAACCTATCTAGTCCCCTTTATTTAAAGTCAATAATAGCCTGAAAATTAAAGGTAAAAAATTAGGTCAAAGATAAAAACCCCTCAAAACACACCTATACCCCCTAAGGGATGTGTGTATGCGATATCAAAACAATTTGGCTGACTGTTGTTGAGATATCGTTTGGAAACGAAACACAGCTGGACGGCCAAACATGCTGCTGACAATATCCCCTGTCCTACTTCGTGGGCGGGTATAATGATTATTTTGTCCTGATTGCGTTGCTTTAAAGGTGCAGCCACAATCAGCAATTTTATAGTAGGCTAATTTTTGTCTAATTGTAAACAAAAATAATTCTAAAGACCACAACATCTTTAGCTGAATGGTACAATTATGATTTTTTTTCTCATTCTCAGGCTTATCTCATTAAAGATGGTAAAGGTGCAAATATTTTACCTCGATTGGCACTGCAGTATGGGTTTTCATGACACCTTTCTTGTGAAATATGAAAAAACATTTTCCACAAAAGATTTCTTCACACACAGTGCATCTCTGTAAATTGGAAATATATATATATAATAAATAACCAGTAAACAAGACAACAGTAGCCCAAGTGCACCCGCCCCGAATTAGATTTACATTTTGTGTAAATTTATTACCTCAGTCCTAGACTAGGTAAAAAATAAAAGACGCAAGTCAATTAGGCTTCAGAGGCGAAGTCTAAGAGTAAGATTAGGAACTAGACAGTCAGAGACTGTAAACTTACATCAAAATTACTTATCTTAATTAGGATCACTGGTCCTGATTGCTAAGCGAATCATTCCTACTACGGGTCCTAGGCCCGAGACACTCCTCTGGTAAATACAAGTTTAATGCAAATCTGTTTGTTACTTCCTAAGTAATCCGATGCACAGACAACAAACCAACACTACAAAAAAACATACCCTTCCTGGTTGAAATAAAATACTTGTGTTGGATTAATGGTCCACTTAACTACCATGGTATGCCAGATATTATTGTTATGCAGGGTTTGACACAAACTATTTTGAGCAGTAGTCCACACGACCACCAGCTCAGAGGATCTGGTGGTCCTACAATTTTTTTAGTGGTCCTGACAACAACAACACTTGTAAATCTTGAACCAAATTTTTTAACGCCCGTGATGTGTTTCCACATCGTTAATTTTTTAAAACCACAACATGGATGATGACCTCAAAAATCTTGACCTCAAAAATTCTTTCCACTCACTATTACAAACACGTGTTTTGTTCTGTTTAAAAAGTGAGAGTGGTACAGTGTTTCTTTTATTATAGCGAGTGGCGATGATTGTTTAGATTTTTTGAGCATGTTACAATTCTGATTAGGGCTGGATATTTTGGTGGTCCACCGGACCACTGGATATGATGTTCTGGTGGTCTGATATCATTTCTGGGAGTCTCGGACCACCGGACCACTGTCAGTGTCGAACGCTGATATTAGTATCAATAATGGCCATTTTGAATTTGAGCAAGTCAAATTTTTTCCAGGTGAATTCCTCCCCAGATAATAACTAGATGTAAGTGTTTATCACCCAGCATTAGCCCACCATTGTGTCAACATCTGGTGTTAGCTGGGAAAACACTATAAATAGCTCAAGGCCTCGTGCAGACGCAGCATAGGCGGGGCTATCCATGAGTGAGGTAACTTTCCGACAGCCTTTTTAAAATTTGATTATTTTTATACTAGTAGACCTAATAAAGTAGCAAACTTGCATTGCCCGTAATCCAATAATGAAAAAGAAAAACATATTTGATTATAATTTTCTTTTTTAAATGTACATTCACAAAAAAATGTACATGGTGAGTGATGGATCCAAGTTACCCTTCACGTTCTACAACACCACAGCCACAGGACAGACAGTCTAATTCTCGCATACATGGGATATTGAGCTGATGTTGGTTTAATGTTGCTCCAGTGTCTATGATGCCGGCCCAGCATTAACTCAACTTTAGGTCAGCATTTCCGGTTCACTGACACTGGCTATCACAAGTATAGTGTAACGTTGTCCGAGTTCTGTTTCACTGCTGGTCAATGTCACCGGCATTGGCCTCACTCAGTGACAGTGTTCAGCTATAGCAGACATTCTGCATGTGTTTGTGTGTTGGTGGCCAGACAATAAGGTTGTAATGTTGCCACTGTGTCCGCGTAATGGTATCGGTCCAATGCTGGCTAAACGCTAAGAGCGTTGGCCAACATTGGTCCACACCGCCCTGATTTCGTGCACTCCCCAGTACAGTAGGGACTGCAGTGCTGATTTACCGCGTGCTGGCTTAGAGCTGCCCAAGTGAGTGTACATGTATACTCCCCAGGCCAGCGTAATTGTATCGCTCCAATGCCGGCACAATGCTTAAAGCGTTGGGAAGACATTGGCAAGTCAACTTGACACATATACAGCTAAACACCTCTTGTGTCTAGTCAATGCGGCTAGTATACAGTATCTGCTTACTCTATACTTCCCTTTGGAACAGCCAGTGTGCATTGTGTACCTTCTATACAGACAGCCCGTGAAAAGAGCACGTTATACATATAGTAGCCTACAGTACCGACGACTCCGTGAACATGAGCTGTTTTAAAAGTGACTTTTTATCCAAACTATGGGAGCCTCGCACTTCTCATGAACAATTAATGTTCAGATCGGGTAGGTGGACAATAATCAGAGTACCTAATCTGGTTTGAGAGAAGAAAATGAAAACATAGAAATCACGGCGCCGACGGATCGCACTGACTACATTATGTATGTAAAGCTAAAAAAAACAAGAGGACTGAAGTCCTATATCATCCCCCGCCAGTGTTCATGTGTTTGTGTGTTGGTGGCCAGACAATAAGGTTGTAATGTTGCCACTGTGTCCGCGTAATGGTATTGGTCCAATGTTGGCTAAACGCTAAGAACAACAAGAGGACTGAAGTCCTATATCATCCCCCGCCATAGATTAGGTTAGACTTTTCGCGGTCACAAATATTTAAAAAGTCGATTTGTGGTGGCCATTTTAAATTTGAGAAAAATCACATGCACATTTCCAGATGGTGGGTAATGTGATTGTACAATGTGAATTATTACTGATTTCAATTTTTCAGTTTTTGCGCCCACAAGAAAATATGAAGTTTATCCATGGCGGCCATTTTGAATTTCAGTAAAACCTTGAAAAAATCACCTGCACATCTCCATATCGTGAGGAATGTGATAGTAAAATTTGAATAATTTCTGACTTTAAGTTTCAGAGTTTTTGCGCCCACAAAAATTTTTTAAGCTGACCTCTGGCGGCCATTTTTAAATTTGGTAGCATCTTTAAAAAATCACTTGCACATCCACATGTTGCTAGGAATGTGATGTTAAAATTTTAAAAAAATTGACCAAACAAATTTTTTGAATTTTTACGCCCCCCGAAAAATTAAAGTTGATCTGTGGCGGCCATTTTGAATTTCAGTAAAACCTTGAAAAAGTCACTCGCACATCTCCATATCATGGGGAATGTGATAGTAAAATTTAGGTTTTTGCACCCACAAAAATTTTTAGAGTTGACCTCTGGCAGCCATTTGGAATTTTGGTAGCATTTTCAAACAAGAGCACACTTGACAATAGCCCGCCGCCTTTATTGAACTTGAAGTCATTATCACGCCCACAATTATTGACGTAAAATGCGAAAAAAATGAATCGGCCATTTTGAAATTTTTTTCAGCCATTTTTGAGCTTGTCCAAGAACTACTTATTAGTAACAGGTATAACAAATTTGAAGAGGATACGTGAAAAACTTTTCATGTTACAAGGGCAAATTATTGACGTAAAATGCGAAAAATCGCAATAAATCGGCCATTTAAATTTTTTTTTCAGCCATTATTGAACTTGTGCAAGAACTACTTATTAGTACCATGCATAACAAATTTGAAGAGGATATGTGTAAAACTTTTCTAAGTTATCGCGCCCACAAGGTCAAATTATTGACGTAAAAGGCAAAAAAGCGCAATAAGTCAGCCATTTTGATTTTTTTTTTGGCCATTATTGAACTTGTCCGAGAACTGGTCATTAGTAACATGCATAACAAATTTGGGAAGGATGCATGGAAAACTTTTTAAGTTATCGCGCCCACAAGTAAATGTTAACGCCAACGCCGCCGAACTCTAATTGCAATAGCCCACCTTTTTTAATTAAAATTAAAGGGCGGGCTAAAAATCACTTGCACATCCCCATGTTGCTAGGAATGTCATGTTAAAATTTCAAAAAGATTTGACCAGTAGTTTTTGCGCCCACAAAAAAACGTGACGCCAGACAGAATCCTGGTCCGACTAAAATCCCCCTTCCCCTGCAGGCGGGGGATACTGGTAGGGGGAGCCCTAATAATAATAATTATAACTGGAATCAGTACGAGTTGAAAAATGTTACATATAGTTCATTGTGGGGCCATAGTTTTCGACTATTCGCCAACATCAACTCAATCTTGTGCTTTTGATGCCAACATCCTCGTGCTTTCACATGCATATCTTGCTCCTGGTTGAGAGGCATTGCGTCGCGGTGCTGGGTCAGGGTTGTACCTGCGCAGCCGATAGTGGTACAGCGTTACAAAGTTAATTCAGCAGGTGATCCAGCATTAAACTGGCATTGGATTAGTGGCCTTCTGACTTGTAGTGGAGACAAACATCAGCTACCAATTGTGATAAGTAGAATCGAATTGAATCCAAATTATGACCCTAAGAAGTTTTTATATACGTGAAAAAGTGGGTGGCGGGAAATAGCGATTTAATTGTACGTTCAACGACGAAAGAAGCCTAGAAACCCTTATTCTATTATAGTATATTCTAATATAGTATATTATAGTAACGTGATAAGTAAGGTTATTGCCGGACTATACCACGCTCTAGTCTATACTGCGCAGAAGGTCAAAAAAGGTATTTCTTGGTGCTTGAGTCTTATATATCGCGCAACCTTTATTTACCATGCACTTCTAGATGCCGTGACAGGGAAGCAGCCAACAATAATCGTGTTAGTAAGATTGATTTGTGACGGCTCGGGTCCTAGATTTATAAGATTGTGTTTAGTACTATTACCATATAAAATAAAAATAATAAACAGAATACTTTAATGTTAATAAAACGCGTTGCAATTCAATAGAGTGACGTAATTAACATCTGAATTAACCCTTAACCCTTGTGACCAGATAAGCACGATGAGAGTGTAATTAGTGAGCTAATTTTATATCAACACAAGACGTGCACTAGCAAGATGGAATTATGTTAGAATCTTAGAGGTGTAATTATTTAATTTTTGTAATTATTCTAAAAACAATAGACTGCAATTGAACCAGCATTATGCCGTCATTTCAAGTTATTGTCTGCCGTGCCCACGATGACAGGTGGGATAACTTAGCAGCACAATAGCATGATTAATAGAGCAGACACGCACGTCTGGCAATATCAACCCCGTCCCAACATTGATCCAGCATATGATCAAAGTTTTGAGTTTGCCACGTGTGTTCACAGCTTGCCGTGGCCAAAATTGAGCCACGACCATGTGTTTTGCAATGACTTGTGGGAGCAGAACAAGCGCTGCTTTCCCACGGCCTAATGTCACTGATTTACCGTCAGTCATCATGGGCATATCATATCACTTGCAGCTTAAAGACTGTTGTGTAGTTTCGCCGTAGGACATCATGTGAGTTGTCAGTTGAGCCAGCTCTTCTGATGTGAAAGCTGTTGTATATTGGCCATACTGATGTAGTGGGCGACATGTTACAATGATGTTGAGTTGTGTCAGAATAACTGCTCAGCGTGTCAGTTATCATCAACTAAGAATAAAAGTGACCTAGCGAGACAAGACGTTCAGCCAATACTGATACAATGTTGTACCAGCGTCGCAGATGGTGACCCAACATTTAACTTCTATTTGGTCAATGTCTCGTGATTACTGGGGGAAGGCCTACTATAAGTGACAAAACATGACTAATTCCCTCTTATATTATTACACCCTGCTAATGAGCCATATTCGTTCACACGTGAGTGAGGCTACTGTCACAGTAGGGTGTCAACGCACACAGCATACCCGAGGTAACTGTGACGAAACTACTGACATTTCACGGCTGATTTCACTCAGATCAGTGATCAGATAATCAGAGGGATTAAGCAGTGCCTTAGTCATACATATAGCCCACCTGCTGTATACCGCACAGTCAATCAAAAATTGAGAAAAAGTAGCACAGATTAGTTCGGCAATTACGGAATAAATAGACTGCACTAAAATAATAAGTCTCCACCACATAGTCAGTGGGTGGGTACTTGATAAAAATTCTTGGAATGATTAAGGAAAAAAATGAATTCATTTCAGAACAGACAAATAAAATATTTTTAAAATGTCTCACTTTGATCGCTCCATTTTTTTCACATTGCCCACATGTAGGCTGATCTGACTCAGATTTCGGAGAATCAGCAATTGCTGATGTGTCGACAGGCACTACATTGAAAAAGAAAAGTACAATAAAATAAGGCATTTTATTCTACTATGTTTAAATAGAATGGGAACATGTGTTGACTACGTTTAGAGCATGACGAAAAATACTTAATTAGGACACTTTTTAAATTATATTGTACTACCAGTATACATGTAGTAATAATTTACTTAAAACTGTAATGCCAAAAATGTCTTAGGGACCCCTTACTTTAAGTCATTTTTCAAAAAAATCTACTCTTCTAAGGTGCTTCAACAGAGAGTGAATTTTATGTTTTAGCAAATAAATACTATTACTAGTCTAACAGTATTTCAACATCAAGATGTGAAATGAACCCACTGCTGATGCAGCTGGTCATTTAGACATTTTGACAAACATGACTACAAGCAGTTTAATTAATTCGTTTTTTGGTATATTACTTAAACGTGTTATGCTGAAAATGTCAATTTATTACCTTCGCTCCGTTCAGTGGGATTGCTTGGTAAAGCTGTAATAAAACAAGACCACATAAGTCCAGGAGCTCCCGCTCCGAATTAGAATTTGATTTAAGCAATTTTGTGTAGGGTTATTAATGTAGTCCTAGGCTAGGTCAAAAATCAAGACACAAGACAACTAGGTCTAAGAAGCTCAGTCCAAGAGTAAGATAAGAACTAGACAGTCTGTCAGAGATTGCAAACCTCCATTGAAATTAATGATCCTAATCAGTATCCCAGTAATGGTCTACCTATCTGGCACGGTTTACCCGATATCAGGCCAATCGAGGTAACTAATAGCTGATTTACGGTCATTTTGAATTTGATATAAACTAGTTAAACAAGACTACATAAGTCCAGGAGCTCCCGCGACGAATTAGAATTTGATTTAAGCAATTTTGTGTAGGGTTTTTAATGTAGTACTAGGCTAGGTCAAAAATCAAGACGCAAGACAACTAGGTCTAAGAAGCTCAGTCTAAGAGTAAGATAAGAACTAGACAGTTTTTGTCAGAGATTGCAAACCTCCATTAAAATTAAAGATCCTAATCAGTATCCCAGTAATGGTCTACCTATCTGGCATGGTTTACCCGATATCAGGCCAATCGAGGTAACTAATAGCTGATTTACGGTCATTTTGAATTCGATATAAACTAGTTAAAAACTTAGGGTGCATCCCTCCCCCGAAACCTCATATTTTGTTTTATAGTAATAGACTAACATCTAACACAGTTTGCAAAATATTGGGCATGTGAAAGTAAATAATGGCCGATAGGGGGCCATTTTGAATTTGATCAAGTCAAAATTTTTCAAGATGCATCCTCTCCTGAAATCTCACATTTTGTTTTATAGTAATGGTCTAGCCATCTAGTACGGTTACTAAAAACCGGCTATGTGAAAGTAAATAATGGCCGATAGGCGGCCTTTTTGAATTTGATCGAGTCAATTTTTTTCAAGATGCAACCTCTCTTGTAATCTCACATTTTGTTTTATAGTAATGGCCCAGCTATCTAACACGGTTTACCAAATATCAGCAATGTGAAAGTAAATAGTGGCCGATAGGCGGCCATTTTGAATTCGATTGAGTCGAAAGTTTTTTAAAGGCATCCTCTCTCTAAACGTCACATTTTGTTTTATAGTAATGGTCTAGCTATCTAGCACGGTTTACCTGATATCAGGCCTATCGAGGTAAATAATGCTGATTGTCGGCCATTTTGAATTCGTAAATTAAAAATTTTCAGGGTGCATCCTCCCCCGAAAACTCACACTTTGTTTTATAGTAATCAGGTAATGGTCTAGCCATCTAGCACGGTTTACCAAATATCAGCCATGTGAAAATGAATAATGGGCGAAAAGGCGGCCATTTTAAATTTGATCAAGTCAATTTTTTTCAAGATGCATCCTCATCTGAAATCTCACATTTCGTTTTACAGTAATGGTCTAGCCATCTAGCACGGTTGACCAAATAACGGCCATGTGAAAGTGAATAATGGCCGATAAGCGGCCATTTTGAATTTTATCGAGTCTAATTTTTTCAAGATGCATCCTCTCCTGAAATCACACATTTTGTTTTATAGTAATGGTCTAGCCATCTAGCACGGTTTACCAAATAACGGCCATGTGAAAGTGAATAATGGCCGATAAGCGGCCATTTTGAATTTTATAGAGTCGAATTTTTTCAAGATGCATCCTCTCCTGAAATCACACATTTTGTTTTATAGTAATGGTCTAGCCATCTAGCACGGCTTACCAAATAACGGCCATGTGAAAGTGAATAATGGCCGATAAGCGGCCATTTTGAATTTTATCGAGTCAATTTTTTTCAAGATGCATCCTCTCCTGAAATCACACATTTTGTTTTATAGTAATGGTCTAGCCATCTAGCACGGTTTACCAAATAACGGCCATGTGAAAGTGGATTATGGCCGATAAGCGGCCATTTTGAATTTTATTGAGTCAAATTTTTTCAAGATGCATCCTCTCCTGAAATCACACATTTTGTTTTATAGTAATGGTCTAGCCATCTAGCACGGTTTACCAAATAACGGCCATGTGAAAGTGAATAATGGCCGATTGGCGGCCATTTTGAACTTTGACAAAATGAATTTTTTCAAAATACATCCTCTCCTGAAGCCTTACAATTTGTTTTATAGTAATGGTTTAGATATCTTGAGCGGTTTTCATGATATTCCACAATATCAGGCCTGTCGAGGTGAATAATGGCTGATAGGCGGCCATTTTGAATTTTATCAACTTCAAATTTTTCAGGATGCATCCTCTCCTGAAACCTTACAATTTATTTGATATTAGTGGTGTAGCTATCTTGAGCGGTTTTCATGATATTCCGCAATATCAGGCCTGTCAAGGTGAATAATGGCCGATAGGCGGCCATTTTTAATTTTATTGACTTGAAATTTTTCAAGATGCATCCTCTCCTGAAACCTCACAATTTGTTTTATAGTAATGGTGTAGCTATCTTGAGCGGTTTTCATGATATTCCGCAAAATCTTCCAGTCGGATTTACCGATGTTATAAATTAGGTCAAAGTGCTGGGTCAACTTCAAGGTCAAAGTCCAAAAACCTGAAAAGGCACAACTAGGGACCTTAGAGAACATGTATGTGCAGTATGACTGTCATCGGCCCAGTACTTTTC
The DNA here is from genome assembly GCA_964017125.1 of Flabesymbios commensalis. NCBI lineage: Eukaryota > Metazoa > Annelida > Polychaeta > Terebellida > Flabelligeridae > Flabesymbios > Flabesymbios commensalis. The sequence continues at coordinate 39,597,815 of OZ024905.1, read as the reverse complement.
GAGATCTGCTCCGGAAACGAAGTGCGCGTCAAAACGTCTAAATAGGTCATAGTTCTGAACCAGAAGTAGGTCAAAGTTCAAATACCCCAAAAGGCACAACTAGACCCCCTAGGGGTGTTGTGTGTAAAATTTGAAGACAATCGGACAAGTACTTTCAGAGATATGCTCCGGAAACGAATTGTTTACGGACGGCCCAACGGCCCAACGGCCCAACGGCCCAACGGCCCAACGCCGTCACATCATCATTTTCTCCTCTGCAACCTTGCGTATTGAATTCAGATTAAAAATATTTTAACCCGTCCATTAGCCACCTGGAAGTAACCCACATACCAAAAATTGTTATCCTAGCTTATTTTCTCACAAAGTTATAGGCAAAAGAAGAGGCCAAAAAAAAACGGAGGTAGAATCCATAGCTCCCTTCGCTCACCTACGGTGACGGCGGGAGCTAAAAATTAGAGTGCATCCTCCCCTGAAACCTCAAATTTTGTTTTATAGTAATGGACTAACATCTAACACAGTTTGCAAAATATTGGGCATGTGAAAGTAAATAATGGCCCATAGGGGGCCATTTTGAATTTGATCGAGTCAGAATTTTTCAAGATGCATCCTCAGCTGAAATCTCACATTTCATTCTATAGTAATGGTCTAGCCATCTAGGACGGTTTACCAAATATCGCCAATGTGAAAGTGAATAATGGCCGCGAGGAGGCCATTTTGAATTTGATCAAGTCGAAATTTTTCAAGATGCATCCTCTCCTGAAATCTCACATTTTTTTTTATAGTAATGGTCTAGCCATCTAGTACGGTTACCAAATAACGGCTATGTGAAAGTAAATAATGGCCGATAGGCGGCCATTTTAAATTTGATCAAGTCAATTTTTTTCAAGATGCATCCTCTCCTGTAATCTCACATTTTGTTTTATAGTAATGGTCCAGCCATCTAACACGGTTCACCAAATATCAGCAATGTAAAAGTAAATAGTGGCCGATAGGCGGCCATTTTGAATTCGATTGAGTCGAAAGTTTTTAAAAGGCATCCTCTCCCGAAACGTCACATTTTGTTTTATAGTAATGGTCTAGCTATCTAGCACGGTTCACCTGATATCAGGCCTATCGAGGTAAATAATGCTGATTGTCGGCCATTTTGAATTCTTAACCCTAGAAATGTCCAAGCCGGCTTTATTTAAAACTTACAATTGTCAAAGCTGATTTTATCAGCTTTATTAAAATAAAGTTGTTTTCAGGCTGTTTTTCCCGCATCTCCCGTCATGTAATGCATGATGTGTGTCATTATGTAGCCGATATTCTAATTGGCTGGGAGATGGCCTCACGGACCAATCAGAGATCGTCTTACAATCTGACCTAGTTCGTCATCGCTTCTGCTCCGGATGTCAACAAGTTGACAATTTGTGTTTTGCTTCAATGTTTAACATCGACTTTGATCAAGTTCTAATTATTGAATGTTTTTATAAATGTGTCACTTTAGAAATACAAATATGTTGAATCATTTTTTCAAATTCATTTACTATAGCTATTACTATTTATTCAACAATCGCGCAATGAATTGCCAACAAGCATTGAAAATGCTCAAATCACGGCGTCGCCATTTTGGAATTATGGAAAAACCCGAATGGAAATCGGCGGACATGGGCTCGCATTCGCAGCTTGGCCTAACGGCTCTATATGAATGGGCATATCGTTAGTTGTTCCCTGGTATAAACTGTAACTGAAGCCACACCCATGTTTTAAAGTAATGTTGTGTGGCTGGGCACGTCTTAGACTATGCAGGCCTATAATATCCCAATAACATGTAAACATATCACGGCTGGTCAATTAGACATGGCATTGCTGCACTATCATGACTATGCTCTAAATCGTTCTTTTCCTGACACATCAAAGGTTGAAAACACATAGTCTATGGTCTTTTTTCTCAGAGATGCTTATTTTATGACATTTTTCAACACCTCATGTCAACAAATGTGATCGACCACCCCTTAAAGCGACATGTAATTGTATGGCAACATGCCTGTTTTTTGCCGCTTTTTAGCAAATGGCGGCCATTTTGGGTGGTCATCTTGGATTTTTTGCTCAAAATGTGGCATTGCCATAGCAACCATTGCATAGCCAAAGACAAACTGAAATAAAATTTACATTTTTATATAGTTTTAAAAGTTTTTGGCTAGTTACAATAACAGGTATATGTTAGATCGTGGATTTTTCATGAGAAATAACGTATGAGCTCGCTACTTCATGCACTCCCGTTCTGAACACTTATCGCTCTAAAATCCTTAAAATTGTTTTTTTTACCCCGAATTTTTTTAAAGCTACTCAGTTTTTAACAGTGATCATTCCTAGAAGTACCACACAATGCTTTTGTATACAACCATTTATGTGGACTCAAACCTGTTTTAAGTGACATGACTGGTGATTGGCGGCCATTTTGGGCGGCCATTTTGGTTTTTTCGCTCACCGGGGGAGGGGGGGGTTGTCATAGCAACCACTTTGTAGCCCAGGACCCACTGAAACTAAATATATATGGTTTTACATGTTGTTTGACAAGAAAAACATAGCCATATCACTCTGAATCTAAAAAGCCATTTTTCATCAAAAATGCCTGACATTGTACAGACACAGCTGCCCAAATCTTGGACATAGCTAGGGTTAAGTTAAAAAATTTCAGGGTGCATCCTCCCCCGAAAACTCACACTTTGTTTTATAGTAATCAGGTAATGGTCTAGCCATCTAGCACGGTTTACCAAATATCAGCCATGTGAAAATGAATAATGGCCGAAAAGGCGGCCATTTTAAATTTGATCAAGTCAAATTTTTTCAAGATGCATCCTCATCTGAAATCTCACATTTCGTTTTATAGAAATGGTCTAGCCATCTAGCACGGTTGATCAAATATCGGACATGTGAAAGTGAATAATGGCCGATAAGCGGCCATTTTGAATTTTATTGAGTCGGATTTTTTCAAGATGCCTCCTTTCCTGAAATCACACATTTTGTTTTATAGTAATGGTCTAGCCATCTAGCACGGTTTATCAAATAACCGCTATGTGAAAGTGAATAATGGCCGATGGGTGGCCATTTTGAACTTGGACAAGTTGATTTTTTCCAAAATGCATCCTCTACTAAAATCTTACAATTTGTTTCATAGTAATGGTGTAGATATCTTGAGCGGTTTTCATGATATTCCACAATATCAGGCCTGTCGAGGTGAATAATGGCCGATAGGCGGCCATTTTGAATTTTATCAACTTGAAATTTTTCAAGATGCATCCTCTCCTGAAACCTTACAATTTATTTGATATTAATGGTGTAGCTATCTTGAGCGGTTTTCATGATATTTCGCAATATCGGGCCTGTCGAGGTGAATAATGGCCGATGGGCGGCCATTTTTAATTTTATCAACCTAAAATTTTTCAAGATGCATCCTCTCCTGAAATCTCACAATTTGTTTTATAGTAATGGTGTAGCTATCTTCAGCGGTTTTCATGATATTCCGCAAAATCTTTTAGTCGGATTTACCGATGTTATAAATTAGGTCAAAGTGCTGGGTCAACTTCAAGGTCAAGATCCAAAAACCTGAAAAGGCACAAATAGGGACCTCAGAGAACATGCAAGTGCAATATGACTGTCATCGGCCCAGTACTTTTCGAGATCTGCTCCGGAAACGAAGTGCGCGTCAAAACGTCTAAATAGGTCATAGTTCTGAACCAAAAGTAGGTCAAAGTTCAAATATCCCAAAAGGCACAACTAGACCCCCTAGGGGTGTTGTGTGTAAAATTTGAAGACAATCGGACAAGTACTTTCAGAGATATGCTCCGGAAACGAATTGTTTACTGACGGCCCAACGGCCCAATGCCGTAACATCATCATTTTCTCCTCTGCGACCTTGCGTATTGAATTCAGATTTAAAATATTTCAACCTGTCCATTATCCACCTGGAAGTAACCCACATACCAAAAATTGTTATCCTAGCTTATTTTCTTACAAAGTTATAGGCAAAAGAGGAGGTAAAAACCAGGACGGAGGCGGAATCCATAGCTCTCTCCGTCTCACCTATGGTGAGGGCGGGAGCTAAAAATTAGATCAAAGTTCATAACCCCAAAAGGCACATCTACACCCCCTACAGGATGTGTGTATTCCATATGAAAACAATCCGGCTAATGGTTTCCGAGATATCGTCCGGAAACGAAACACGGACGCATGGCCAGACATGGTGATGACAATATCCCCCCCCTTACTTTGTGGGCAGGGGATAAAAAACTATAATATTTACCTATTGCTTCATCACATTCTTGTGGTTCACTAAACGTGTTTTCATCAGTATCTCCTGCAGCTATAAAAATATCAAATGAAAAAAATTAAAATATAAAATAACTAGACACTTTCTTCAAATTTTACACACAACACCTCTTCTAAGTAGGTCATATTTTTTAAACCTCAAAGGCACATCTACACACCCTGATGGGTGTGTGTGTGCAATAATGAAAGATATCAGGCATAACCAAGTTGATAATGACAGATGGTCTGCCATTTGATTAGATGAACGTTCATAAACCTCAAAAGGCACATCTAGACCCCCTAAGGGATGTGTGTGTGTGCAATATGAAAGAAATATCTCCATGGGTTGCAGAGATCAGCTCCGGAAACAATAAAAATACCCTATTATATTCTGATTTATTTTTAAATGACTGCCTTGACCCTAATTTTTTAATGGATTTTCCCGAAGTCTAATCAGTGAGGACAGTCTTCTATGTATCTCAAAATTGAATTTTAAGGCTATCTGATTAGTGCTTCAGTAAACACACACCCGGAACCAAAAATACACAAGTTCACACCCATTCCGAGAAGTTTAAGACTGATTGTATTGACAAAAAGAGCGAATTTTAAAAACTTACCTTCGTTTTCATCTTTTTGATAGTGTTGATTAGGAAGCACGTCTTCCTTAACTGCAAGTGCACCAGGCAAGCCTTCAACACCTGTAAAGGCACACACACATTTATTTTAGAAAACCTATATAAATCAGTTTTCAATTATGTTTTGCAGAAATTGTGAATTCAAGATGAGTGCCATGTCTTCATTTTTAGGTCAGGGCATATCCCTTCCTGAAACCTCACATTTTGCTTCATAGTAGTGGTCTGACTATCTAGCATGGCTTACCAAATATAAGGCATGTTAAAGTAAATAAGTGCCGAAAGTTGGCCATTTTGAATTTTATCAAGAAATTTTTCAGGGTGCATTCTCCCCTAAAACTTCATATTATGTTTTCTAGTAATGGTCCAGCTATCTATAGCACAGCTTACCAAATACAAGGCATTTTTAAGTACAAATAATAGCTGATAGTCTGCCATTTTAATTGAAAACAAGTTACATTTTTCAAGGTGCATACTCTCTTGAAATCTCACATTTGGCTTTATAGTAATGGTTCAGCCATCTAGCACGGCTTACCAAATATCGGGCATATGGAATTAAATGATGTCAAGATAGGCGGCCATTTTGTATTCAATCAAGTTTAAAATGTTCAGGGTGCATCCTCCCCAGAAACCTCATATTTAGTTTTATAGTAATGGTCTAGCCAGCTAGCATGCTTTACCAAATATCGGCCATTTTGAATTTTAGGATGCATTCCTTATTGAAACCTCAGATTCTGTTTTATAGCAATAGCGTAGCTATTTTGAGCGGTTTTCATGATATTCCCACAAAATAGTTTAATAGGATATATTGATGTTATAAATTAGGACAGAGTTCATGGGCAACAATAAGGTCAAGGTACACAAACCATAACTGGGGACCTTAGAGATCATGTATATGACTGTAATCCACAGTAGTTTTTGAGATCTGATCAGGGAAGAAAGTTTATGTCAAAACATCTAAATAGGTCATAGTACTGAACCAGAAGTCCAATGTGGGTTACAATTCATATACCCCAAAATGCACAACTAGACCCCCAATCTGACAAGAAGATCCTAAGATATTCTATTGAAACTAAATGTTCTCGGACGGCCCAATGCCGTAACATCATTCAATCTCTTCTGTGACCTTGCGTATTGAATTCAGTGATGGCCAGTCGGCCATTTTGGATTTTATCTCTGCGAAATTTGTCATGGGTTATCCTTGTGTGAGTCTTTACATTTTGTTTTATATTCATAGTCCAGCTATTTTGCTTTTGTTTTAGGTTTCAAAAATATCATAAAATGACTAAAATTAACAAGACTACATAAGTCCAGGAGCTCCCGCTCCGAATTAGAATTTGATTTAAGCAATTTTGTATAGGGCTATTAATGTAGTCCTAGTCTAGGTCAAAAATCAAGACGCAAGACAACTAGGTCTAAGAAGCCCAGTCTAAGAGTAAGATAAGAACTAGACAGTCTGTCAGAGATTGCAAACCTCCATTGAAATGAATGATCCTAATCAGTATCCCAGTAATGGTCTACCTATCTGGCACGGTTTACCCGATATCAGGCCAATCGAGTTGACTAATAGCTGATTTACGGTCATTTTGAATTAGATATAAATTAGTTAAAAACTTAGGGTGCATTCTCCCCCTGAAACCTCAAATTTTGTTTTATAGTAATGGACTAACATCTAACACAGTTTGCAAAATATTGGGCATGTGAAAGTAAATAATGGCCGATAGGGGGCCATTTTGAATTTGATCGAGTCAGAATTTTTCAAGATGCATCCTCAGCTGAAATCTCACATTTCATTCTATAGTAATCATCTAGCTATCTAGCACGGTTTAGCAAATATTGGCCATGTGAAAGTGAATAATGGCCTAAAGGGGGCCATTTTGAATTTGATCAAGTCAAAATTTTCCAAGATGCATCCTCAGCTGAAATCTCACATTTCATTCTATAGTAATGGTCTAGCCATCTAGCACGGTTTACCAAATATCGCCCATGTGAAAGTGAATAATGGTCGATAGGAGGCCATTTTGAATTTGTTCAAGTCAAAATTTTTCAAGATGCATCCTCTCCTAAAATCTCACATTTTGTTTTATAGTAATGGTCTAGCCATCTAGTACGATTACCAAAAACCGGCTATGTGAAAGTGAATAATGGCCGATAGGCGGCCATTTTGAATTTGATCGAGTCAATTTTTTTCAAGATGCATCCTCTCTTGTAATCTCACATTTTGTTTTATAGTAATGGTCCAGCTATCTAACATGGTTTACCAAATATTAGCAATGTGAAAGTAAATAGTGGCCGATAGGCGGCCATTTTGAATTCGATTGAGTCAAAAGTTTTTAAAAGGCATCCTCTCTCGAAACGTCACATTTTGTTTCATAGTAATGGTCTAGCTATCTAGCACGGTTTACCTGATATCAGGCCTATCGAGGTAAATAATTGCTGATTGTCGGCCATTTTGAATTCGTAAGTTAAAAATTTTCAGGGTGCATCCTCCCCCGAAAACTCACACTGTGTTTTATAGTAATCAGGTAATGGTCTAGCCATCTAGCACGGTTTACCAAATATCAGTCATGTGAAAATGAATAATGGCCAAAAAGGCGGCCATTTTAAATTTGATCAAGTCAATTTATTTTAAGATGCATCCTCATCTGAAATCTCACATTTTGTTTTACAGTAATGGTCTAGCCATCTAGCACGGTTGACCAAATAACGGCCATGTTAAAGTGAATAATGGCCAATCAACGCTTTGGAACAGTTTGATTGACAGTTATTACGAGAGGGTGGGCTTTGTATCGTATATTCACGAGGCCTTGAGATACGACGAGAATTAATATATTGTTTCCCATACTGTACATTATTCTTGAGGTCACAATAGATATAGGTATAGTATAGTGTCATCGGGTGACTACAGCACAACGCTGTTTCAATGCTGGATCAACATCGTGATTGTCCATTGCTAACCACTGCTCTAGCGCTAAATGGTATACCCTCTCGGAATAAAGTTTATTTTATTTGAGACGTTGGCCCAGCATCGTGCTGTATTCATCTGCCTTGTGTATACAGAGTGAAGAATGGGCTGTAGATGTTGCGTAACGTGCCGTCACAATAGGAGACCTGTTAAGCTCCAGTACTGTTAATGTACAGAGACGGCCAGACAGTTAATGCCAGTGCCAGTGGTGATTAATGAAAAAAAGGTGTACTTATTAAATGTGTTACAAACACGCAACTAATTGGTATTGTCCTCCTTGCAGTGATCTTGCACAAGCATAACATCGCACAGGTGAGTTGTTGGACAGGAACAATCATCAACACTGATCAAAAGATCTACGTGTCATTCCTAAATTAGGCTATTGGCGCTAAATAGTCCCCTTTGTTTAAATGAGCATATACCAGACGATAATTACTATTTCACGATATAGGCGGTATAGGCCTAACAGTATCATCAGAACTCAGAATAATTTATTCACCTCTTTTAAATTTATATCGCGGTAACTGGTTCACCATATACCGCCGTATAGGCCTAACAGTATCATCAGAACACCGAAGCATTTATCATGTTTATTCAACTCTTTTAATTTTATACCGCAGTAACTTGATCACCATATACTGCGTTATAGGCCTAACAGTATCATCAGAGCTCAGAATATTTTATACACCTCTTTAGCTTTATACCGCGGTAACTTACTGGATCACCATATACCGCGGTATAACATATATAGCGCGGTTACATAATTGTTATTTATTATTTCATTTTGAACAGTAGCCGTCAGAAGGTTAATCCGACGCGTTGTCCATGGTCGCACCTGCCCACAGTGTGGCCTCAAGGGGTGGGAAGGGGTGCAATGATTACTGCATACATGCCTGGTCAGCACAGCATCACGTGAACGTGAATGGGCGATGTTTTAACCAGACTGGCGTGATCAAGAATAAAAAATACGCACTATTAGTCAAATTTCACCATGTAAAAAACGGTGTCCACGCGCGGACCGCGTTATAACCGATATTGCAGTGTAACAATTTGCGCTATAACGGGATTCTACTGTACTTAAATATCACAAAATTACTAAAATTCAAAATAGTCGCTAAACGGCCATTTTGAAATTGTTTGCTCCCAAAAGTTAATCAGGTCATTGGCTGACATAGCTGAACATATTTGCCAAATTAAAAGAAGATCAGATGGATATTTTTTCCTGAAATGCGCTAACGAGCATTTCTTCGATAGTGGCCATAGTAATTCAAGGGTTGATGATATGGGGATCAAAATATCACCAAAACAATTCCCCAGTGGTATGTGATGGCTATGTGAAGTATGAGGAAGCAGAGGTTGATAGATTAGTAGCTATCTTGAAAACAAATAAATGCGGCGGCGGCGGACTGGGTGGAATATAGTAATCAGCCCGCCTCGGCGAGGGCTGCTTGCCTCGGCGAGGGCTGCTTAATTATTGGATGAACTAAGCATCTATAGAACTGTTTTATCAAATTGATTGATATTTCTATTGATCTGAAACATGTTTGAAACCGTATATATACGGTTCCAACAGCACAAGGGTCAATAGTAATCTACTGTTAACAGAGCTGATCCAGCCATCTCCGAACCACCCTCATCTGCCTTGGCTAAGCGTCAATTCTAAATCCAGCCAGGCCCAATACCGAAACAATGCTTTAAAACATTGTTTAAAAAAAAAGCATACTGATTAGAAAAATATACCTTGAAAAAAAACCGCTGGAATGTACTGTCATAATAGGCTGTTACTGCCATAATTTGAAGTCCCCCCCCCCTAACTACACCCCTTGAAAAAGTACACTGGTCAAAATCTGATAAAACAGAGGAGTCACCCCCAGTTCTTTGGAGTTGATGTCTGGCGGTCATTTTGAATTTTGGTAGCATCTTTAAAAAATCACTTGCACATCCCCATGTTGCTGTGATGTGATGGTAAAATTTAAAAAAAATTGACCAAACAAATTTTTTGAGTTTTCACGCCCCCCAAAAAATTAAAGTTGATTTGTGGCGGCCATTTTGAATTTCAGTAAAACCTTGAAAAAGTCACCTGCACATCTCCATATCATGGGGAATGTGATAGTAAAATTTGAATAATTTCTGACTTTAAGTTTTAGAGTTTTTGCACCCACAAAAAATTTTAGAGTTGACCTCTGGCGGCCATTTTGAACTCAATGTCTCTCAAAAAAATCACTCGTACATCCCCATGTTGCTAGAAATGTCATGTTAAAATTTCAAAAAGATTTGACTAGTAGTTTTTGAGTTTTTGCGCCCACAAGAAAACGTGATGCCGGACGCCAGACGCCGGACAGAATCCGACTAAAATCCCCCTTCCCCTACGGGCGGGGTATAAAAAACTAATCAATTCGAGGACTAATCAATTAAAAAAAACTACTCAATGCAAGGTTATGTTCAGCCTGAAATGAAACAAGTCAGTCATTCAATTTCGACTTTATCATGGGACAAGTGAATTAGGCAGCCATTTGGTAAAATGGCTGTCAGGTTAGGTGACGTCAAAACATTTTCACCAAAAGAAATCCTCAGGCCTATAAAGTACATCTTGAAATGATTTTTTTTCAAAGCTGCATAGATGCCGAGACTCGGTGGCCAAAACAAAACATGGGGTTGCAGAAGTCCCATGCAAAAACAATAAGCATCCACCCTAAAGGACAACAATAAAGGTGTTGGTTAAACTGTAAAAAAAAGTGCAGCCATTGACGTCTTGGATAGGGGCTATTATCACAACAAAAATAACATTGCGCTTATATAAAAAAAGTCGTGTACTTACTGCTGCACATGTCTCCAAGGGTTATCAACCCCATAGTCATAAGTAATTTCCGTGTTTGGCTTTATATTAACTAAAGCCTTCAGGAATAATCCAGGCATCCTGTCTACCACTAGCTTCACCATTTTGCAGTTTGGACTGATCCATTCATCATTGGAATACCTTCCAAGCCCTGATGTCTCGGGATCTGTTGCATCAACGCTGAAAAAAGACCAGATATGATTTGCCATCCACTACATATTAAAATTATGGAAAAAATCAATGCTACACCAAGCCCATTAAAAAAATTGTGCAAGCACCTGCAAACTCTCCTTCGCCATAAGGTCAGATTAAAATGATCACCAAGAATTATACTATTGGATAAAAGATGAGATAAATTTTACTTTAAATCCGCATGGTACAGTTAGACCATAAAAACATTTGCCTGAGGCTATTCAAACGATCTGTGGTACTAAAATTCAACAAAGAATAACAACAACAATATCACATAAAGTTACTTATGCATCACCTATTCAAAACATTATACAGTATACTGTATAAGATTTTTCTAGTCCTCTATTAAAATATCGTGGTCTTCTTATTATTATTATAATGCTAATATTATGTTATAGGACTTCATATTATCAATTACTATATTATTTTAAATTATAGCACAATGGATTTATCACAGAGCTAAGATTATGAATAAAATATTGAGGTTGTTTGAAGATAGTCTGCTTAACATTGGCTGAATGCATAGGCTTGCAGCAGTCACAACATTTTGCTGGTACATTATGAAGTTTCTATTGAAAAGACAGCTGATTGAACCATAAGCACCAAATTCTAACCCTTTTTTTTCTAAGACTGTTTTCCCCCTTGACGAAAAAATAATCAGTGTTTCCTTATTGAAGAATGAGTTGTTTCAAAGCTTGTAATGTGCCTTCAGATATCATAAGAAGCCTTGTCTAAAAAAAGGCAGGGGGGGGAGCGCACCATTGGACCCACCTACTCTCAAGTGCCTAAAAAATGTACCTGAACGTTTATTTTTTCCAGCGTGGATATCCTTTCGGTATGGGCTTATTACAAATGGTACGTTTATTTATTTTTTCACAGGCCAATTGACCCAAAATGTTATTAGATTTACACAAATAAAATGGTTAGCTGTTTGCTACATTAAACTATTGAATTCTCCTTTGACATGTAATACTGTTAAAGAGTAATAACACCAAATAGTAGTCACAATTTTGAGAAAATATATGTTCTTTTGTCATACAATTTATACTGGTAATTTTACAGTTGTCCGGTAGGTATTTTTATTGAATTTGGAAGATCTTCCCGATAGGTATTTTTATCCCGGTAGGTATGTTTATTCTGCACTTGAGAGTAGAGTTCTGTCTGCCCCTAGGTGTTCGCTTGCGAGAAGCAGCACGCTGGTCTGGAAGTGCTTACTGCTGGTGGCGAGTACAAGCTGACACCGACCCAATGTCTCTTAAATGTTGGGCCAGCGTCGCCAGTGCAGGCCAGTATCCATTCAGCCCTAGTCAGTACTTCATGCTGGTGGGAGTGAGTGCACATAGTATACACCGCCCCAATGCCCGTTACACCGACACATTGCCGGATCAATGGTGGGCTTGCGTAGCATATATATACCGGCACGATGCTTTTCACCAAAGCTGGGTTATTGTCGGCCCGCCCTCTGTGACACTGGCCCACATTCAGCGTGGCACTAAACACGACATGGTAACCCAATACTGGGCTAATGTTGGCTCAGCGTTGTAGACGGTGGGCCAACATTAGCCAAGCATTGTGTCCACTTCTCTTGTGAGCTGGGGGGGGGGGGGTGGGGCTTTGCACAATCACTAACGCAGAGGGACACACTGAGCAGACAAAGGTAAACAAATATGTCCCCTACCTGTTTCTACAGAGGGGGAGACATAATTATAAAATTAGGTCGTTAAAAAGGTATAAGTAACATTACCAATAATATGTCTCATCATGCTGGAAAAAGTAGTTGTAGGTCCCTGGGACCCCAAGGTGCTTCATAGTGCCTCTGTAACACACAACATAGCTCCCAGCTGCCACATCAGCTGTTGTGAAAAGTCCAAGACCTGTGAAAAATTCATAAGCATTCACTTTCAGAGAGAACTACATGTGTACCTGAATATAGTGCTAAGCAGAATGGCTGCCATCTTGGAACTTAAGCAGGATAACCCGTCAGAGGGAGTTCAAAACAAATTCGATGGATGTTGGCGACCGGAGAGCTTTCACGTCGTCAAATTGTTAAAGAATAATAATAAAAATAATGATAATAATAATAACAATGGACAGCACTAAAATAATAGGTCTCCACCACATAGTGGGTTGAGACTTAATTAAAGACAGACATTGGCTACAGATTAAAAAGAAACATTATTTAAATATTATACTAAAGAAGTTTAAGACAAAATCAAGTTGTGCTAGAGATGTAATGACATATGACACTACATAATTACACACATAAACTACGTGGCCCACAGTAAAGTTTGCATTTACAGTTTGATACATAAAATGGATTCGTCCCAAAAGTTAATCAGATCATCAGAAGTACCTAGAGAACAACCCTACTAAATTTGAATGCAATCCAACCAATGGTTCATAGCATATCTTGACCACAAGTTTTTTGGGTGGCCATCTTGGAAAATGGCAGTTTTTGGCACGGTGCCAAAATATATATATGGGAGGAATTGCCCTGTGACATAGGTCATTGACATAAATGTGAAAAATAAACAAAATCTATCAGAACCTTTTTAGTGTGAGCTGAATTGAAGATATGCGGCGGCAGAGACGGCGGCGGAGACGGAAAAATGCTAAACACCATAAGCATCCCGATATTCATTTGGGATGCTTAAAAAATATGCTAACAATATTTAATGTTTTTGCAATGTTTTTACTGACCAAAATGGTCAGATAAAACATTGTGGACATCTTTTCCTTTTATTAGGCCCTATTAATTGTCAAATACTGGAAATTTACTGTAATTTTAGAATTGCAGATGTCAGTGATATTAGAAAACAAAGAGGACTGAAGTCCTATATCATCCCCCGCCATAAATTAGGTCAGAGTTTTTTGCGGTCACAAATATTAAAAAAGTTGACTAGTGGTGGCCATTTTAAATTTCAGTCAAATCACTTGCATATTATTTCTGACTTCATTTTTAGAGTTTTTGCGCCCACAAAAAAATATGAAGCTCATGCATGGCGGCCATTTTGAATTTCGGTGAAACCTTGAAAAAATCACATGCACATCTCCATATAGGGAATGTGATTGTAAAATTTGAATAATTTATGACTTGAGTTTGTGAGTTTTTGCGACCCCAAAAAAATTGAAATTGTTTCGTGGCGGCCATTTTGAATTTCAGCAAAAACCTTAAATAAATCACCTGCACATCTCCATATTGTGGGAAATACGATTATAAAATTTGAATAATTTCTGAAGATAAGTTTTAAAGTTTTTGCGCCCACACAAAAATTTCGGGGTCGACTTCTGGCAGCCATTTTAAATTCTGGTAACATCTTAAAAAAATTACATGCACATCCACATGTTGCTAAGAATGTGATGTTGAAATTTAAAAAAAATTGACTAAACAATTGCGCCAATCAAAAAATTAAAATTGATTTGTGGCGGCCATTTTTAATTTCAGTAAAACCTTGAAAAGTCACCTGCACAACTCTATATCATGGGGAATGTGATAGTAAAATTTGAATAATTTCTGACTTTAAGTTTTTGAGTTTTTGCGCCCACAAAATTTTTAGAGTTGACCTGTGGCGGCCATTTTGTATTTTGGTAGCATCTCTAAAAAATCACATCCTTATGTTGCTAAGAATGTCATGTTAAAATTTCAAAAAAATTGACCAGCAGTTTTTGAGTTTTTGTGACCACAAGAAAAACTGACGCCGGACGCTGGACGCCGGACAGAATCCTGGCGCGACTAAAATCCCCTTTCCCTACGGGCAGGGGATAAAAAGGCTTTGTATTTTTCATGGTGTGCTGCTTCCAAGTACCAAAGATCAAATTGGTGTGGCACAAGTTAAATCCTTAGATAAAAAAATTCTTACCTTTATTTTCTGTCTCCAGGACTACTAATGATTCGGGGTCACCATGAGTCAACTCTCTCAGGATATCATCTTTTCCTCTTCGAGTCCTCGCAGATATACGGGTACCACCTGCAGGATATAGCATTTGTTGATGACAAGATATCGTTGATGACAGGATCTACTGTACTCACTAGGTAGACTGAACTAGACTTAGAAAATTCCACACAATTTCCATTTAGGGTCTGCAATTAGAGTTGTTGCAGAAGCAGAAGGGCTAGAAAATAAAGCTTGCAGAATATTATCAACATCATTTGAGAATTGGGGGACAAATCAGAAAACCATGCACCATGCACCACATATATGTATGAATATTGACTTTTTGTAGGGCTCCACTAGTTTTTTGTAGGGTAGCGCTAGGATATAGCCTAGGGCTACTCCACGACAAGCTATTACCCTAGCTTATGCACCTGTGGTGGATGGCTCAAAGTAAAACCTAGCTATTCACTGATTACTTGAATATAAAATGTTAACCTCCCAATTGACCTAACACTGTGTCATAATACTATATTTCTGGAATATGCCCGGCCGGGTATAAATTTAAACAGTGTCAACCTACACTGCCGGGTGTTACCTTATGTTAACCCACCTAAAAACAACTGATGTAGACTGACTGACGGGTATGGTACAAGGAATGGTTGAAGTTCTAGACTATACACGGCACAGTATTTAGATTGGAATGACTGCATTGGTGCTACCTCACATTTAATTTTCAGCATAAATAAATACAAAAACCTGCAACAAATTCTACTAAATGATACATTGCATGGCAAATGAGAAAATCTTGGATATGCAAATTAGTTGATTTTCGAACTTAACCAGGCCAATTTCGTCAGAGGGTATTCAGAAACTAGAAAGGTGTCGATGACTCCCCCCATGTGCCCCCCCTGTCTGATATTTTTCTAATTGGCCTTAATCACTGATGCTCAATAATTTTTGACAAGTTTCTAGATGATTATTGACATTCAAACACTAAAAAGTAGACTAACAGTCCAACTAACTAGACCTAGACTTGACCTATATCAACATTTCAAAATTGAAAAATCACATGCTGTTGAAACTCAAAAAACCAAATGATCCATATTAAAGAGCATAGAGGCTTTATGTCCTACATTTAATATAGTCTACATTATGTAGAGTGGCCATGGTGAAAAACTGGTGAAAACTCAAGTGAAAAAAAATGAAGGGGAATTCGCCAGGAAACGTGAATTTGCATTCCCTTTCATTTCATTTCCTCTTCCCACCCTACAAGTTTCAATTGCACAGTACTGTATGTACCTAACTTGGACATAGTATATGATTATTAAGATTTTTTCACATGATAATCTGTGAATACATGGCAAACGAGATCCAATCTTCAACACCATAAAGATGGAATGGCTCCTAGAGCTTGTTCGGTCGGACCCAAGTTTGTACAATCAAACAATAAAGATACACAAAGACCAAATCTAGACAAGAAATGTGTGGCAGGGAACTTTTAAAATAATTTGTCAGAAATAAAGGGATGTGCACCCACACTGCCACAGTGCCAGACACTTGCATACATGTGCCCAAGCTCAGGGCTCTTTGACGACCATCACCACCATCACCATCACTGGTATTATCACCATCACCACTACAGCCATCACCACTACCACCATCATAATCATCACCATCGCAAACACCATCATCATCATCATCACCACTACTATCAACACCTTCACCACTACCATCAACACAACTACCACACCATCAACACAACCACCATCACACAAGAACTTAGCCAGAGACCCGTCCAGCTGTCTTTTGGACGGCCTTTTTTCAGCCTGGACGTAGAAAAATAGCACCAGATTCCACCAAATTGCATCGTGGGAGGACCCCACACCCCGTCCTGGCCCAACAATAAGTAAATTTTGACTCCCTTTTATCATTTCCTGGCTAAGTCCTTGCCACTGCAACACGACCAAGACTACTACCTGTGACCATCACCACTAACACAACCACCATCACCACCACACTCACTAACACAACCATCATCACCATCACCACTACCACACCACCAACAATACCACCACCACTATCACCACTACCACACTACCAACACCACCAACATCAGTGGCTGATCCAAGGGGTAGGGGTGTGAGGGTTTAACCCCCTTCCCCCTTAGAAAAATCATCTTACTAAGGTGTTTCCATATGAGTTGCTGAGGTAGAAACAGTGACCAATCAGGGAAAAATTTGTTTGAAAATTATTGATTATCATTTTTCTCATCTACTGTAAGTTGTAACTTGCTAGACATCCTTATCATTGATTGCTAATTGATAAATATTATGCTAATCAATTACAAATTTGATTAGCAAATTGACAGAATTGCGTAGCATTTTGCTATGCGATACTGAACAATTTTTTCCCTGCCAATATGCCTTAGATTGCATGAGAAAGCCTTTGAAAGTCAAAAATTTCCCGGGGGTGGGCCACTCGACCCCCTTACAGTAAGATATGCCTTTGTCAAATTTTAAACCCCCCTCAGTGAAAAGCTAGATCCGTTCCTGAACACAACTAAAACCACCCTCACCACACCACCAACACTACCACCATCATAATCATCACCATCGCAAAATTACCACACCACAACCACCATCACCACCACTGCCACACTAGCCTACTATCGAGGCATATATGAACGATCCCATTAGGAAACAAGCATCATTACTGGCCATCCACTGACCGCCTTCAAATGGTAATCATTTAACTCATTACATACAACCCTACCTCTGTCTTGAACCTGTTTTAAAATACATCCAAGACACGAACAATGAAATAATTAGCAACTAAATGTGCTACGGCATTTTTCAAATCTGATCTGGCCATGGCGCCATGTTGTTTGGACGGTCATCCAGGTCTCTGGTATGTCTAAAACCCGAAAGGCATGGTTTAAAAGGATGTTTGAAAATCGGCACAACAGACGGTTCAACTCAAGTCTCAACACTGGATATCATCGCCGGCAGCCAGTAATAATGTGTGTTTTCTAATGGGATTGTTCATTATAAGCCTCGCAAACAACCAGGCATATTTAATAGGCTAAGTACCGGTACTGCAACACCAACACAACCACCATCATCACCACTACCACACCATCAACAATACCCCATCACCACTACCACACTACCAACACAATCACCACCACCACCATCACCACTATCATCAACACCACCATCACCACTACCACACCACCAACAATACCACTACCACCATCACCACTACCACACCACCACCATTATCATCACCACTACCAATATTATCATTGTGGTGAGGTTACCAAATCTGTGGCGAGATTACCTGTGGCGAGGTTACCTTGAGGTTACAGTCAGGTTACAGGTGACAGTCCAATATTTCGTTGGAATCAACAACATTTCAATTCAATATTGGTTTCAGTAGCTCGTTTTATGCCATACTTCGTTTAAATTTTATTGGTAAGCATATAGGCCTATGTTTTTGATCATGGGATGCCGAACCTTGACTCTGTTCTAACAACGTTGAATAATAATACTGAAACTAATACAGCGATACACAGCTCACAATTTGACAGTGTGGGCCGTAATGGGCATTTATTGGCAGCACTACCATGTCAAAAATAAGAAATACAGGAATTTTGTCTCTATATCTAGCCTAACTAGTAAATGCACAGCAAACAAATTTAAAAAAACTTTTGCAGTTCTATTCTATGGACATGTTTACATCATATGGTCATATTAATAAGCCAAAATAGAATCACTGATTTTTCTATGGTTTTAGCCTGAGCCAGTCCCTTTAATTCAGCAGGTAGGGCCTAGAACTTATCTTGAAAAATCCTATGGCCCATTAACTTGTTGCGTCAAAAACAAAGATAGGCTTATTGCTCAAAGTGTGGCGCAGCGATAGAATGATGTCGGGCCAGTTTTATTTTTTTTGTGGGAATCCTGCAATTAGGCCTACTCTTTATAAGTCAGGCACTGGGTATTCTTTACATCAGGCGCCAGAAACACCAGATAACACGATACATTGGCCCAATGCTGATGTAATGCTGGGCCACTGTCTGCGACGCTTGGACAATATTATTCTAATCAAAACCCTTTATGGTCTAATCACTATATTTAATCATGAACATATATTTTATCTGAAGACTTCTTAATGACGGAAGTAGGCCTACCTAACCTAGGGACCCCAAACTTTATATTGGACATATTCATAAGGACTGGTGTACAAAAATGTCAACCGTTTCTCACACACAGCACCCCTATTTCCCCTTAATAGGACACAAACTCAGGTAAAATAAACTTAATAAATAAAAATGTATATTTCACCATACTTTGTCCCTTTTTCATGTCAGATGGTCGTAATGAAACTTACCACATGATCGGGCATTGCAATAAATTACATTATTCTGTTATATTTCACACCACAAGTGTATAAATTATATCAATGTGCAATGCCTTTTACTGCTGAGTCCAAAAATCTATTTTTATTATTACAAAATTTGCTATTTTTGGAGATAAATATCTTAGCCAAGACCTAATTATTATATTGCGTAACATAACGCAGTTGTGTCAAGTGAGCCAGAGAGGGGTGGGAGAAGGTGGCGAGCCCTCCCGTGACAGACTGCTGGCTTTCATGAACACCCACCCAGCTATCACGAGGCATTGACCCAATATTAACGTTCACCCAATGCTGACTTAATGCTGGCCCATCGTCTACAACCATGGCTCAGCTGTAAAACAGCATTGGCTAAAGGTCTCATTTTTGCAGGGAACACCGGCAACCCGATACCCTGTCACAATGTTGGTTCAATGTTGGAAGAGTGTCATAGATGATGGCACAACATTTAACCGCAGGGTACCGTTCTGGGCCCACTTTTCTTCCTGTGCTATATAAATGACCTTCCCCTGCATGTAGACAGTCATATCCGCTTATTTGTCGACGACTGTCTACTGTACCGAACAATTAGGAACCACGGAGACCACCTTCTGCTCCAGAAGGATCTCGACGCTTTAACACTCTGGACAAAAACATGGGGCATGAGCTTCAACGCAAACAAGTGCTACATATTACCCATCAATAAATCTCCAAATACCCTTCAACCATTTTTCTATCAACTGAATAACACCATTTTGAAATACGTCCAGAGTTACCCATACTTGGGAGTCACCATTCAGCATGACCTCAAGTATGGGGAGCATGTCACTAAAATTGTCAACAAAGCCAGTAAGGTTCTTGGTCTTTGCCAACGAAACCTAAGACACTGTCCTCAGAGACTCAAAGAGTTGGCCTACTCTTCACTGGTTCGCTCCACCCTTGACAATTGTGCCTCCATATGGGACCCTTACCTAGCTGCTGATAAGCAAAAGCTTGAGACCATCCAAAGGAGAGCGGCTAGGTTTGTCACAAGGGACTAGCACAGAACCACCAGTGTGTGGCCGGCCTCTTGTCAAGACTTGAGTGGCGAGCCCTTGAAGAGAGGAGAAGGAGAGCCAGACTAACCCTACTCTTCAAAATAAAAAATAACCTGGTTGGTATTGATGCCAAACAATACCTTACTCCTGCAGACCCAAGGACCCGGGGAGGCAAATCAAACTTTAAACATATCTCGGCCAAATTAGAACAAAGACAAAATTCATTTTTTCCACGAACTATCAGAGACTGGAATTCACTCCCAAGCAACATCAGGGAGGAAACTAAATTAGACTCTTTCAAGAGAAATTTAAATTCCATACCGGATCAGCCAGGCCCTAGGTCTAGGCGTCGCTACTACTACTAGCCTGCACACCTCTCTACCACAGCGTGATACCCGAATGGGGTTTTTGCTGTGTAACATATACAGATACAGATACAGAACCAGTGTTCCCCACAGAAAAAAAAATGTGTTGTTTGCCTGACTGTCTGTGTGCCGTCACCATACTCCAGCATACCCAGCATACGTCAGAGTTATGTAATTTTGATTGAATTTGAGTGGAATGGTCTAAAAGTGTCTGAAGTTGATAATTTGGAAAATAGAAAGTTCCTAGAAGCGTCTCATCTTAATTTGTGAAATTAAGAAAGTTCGCTTACAAAGTTCTGAATTGTCTGTCTGTTATTTTGTCTTGTTGATTTGATGGTTTGTGAAATATGTATTTGAGTGTACGCCTATGCACGTTTTCATGGTGTTTTATGCGTTTTTGTTTGTTGGTGATAGTTATTATTCTCTAATTTATAAGTATTGTTGTCTATGCGTGACAAGGTTTGTGAGTTAATATCACTCACTCACCAACGGTGTGACACTTTGGTGAGTGACAATGAACGTGTCGTGGTGACTGGTAACGCTAGAAGTGTTGGCCCGTCAACGCTGTTATCACATTCTCGAGTACTGCCAACACCGCCAGCGTCGCGCCAATGCCGGCTCAGCGCTGTTAGCGCTGGACTGACATTGGCACAGCGGTGGCCACATTGTGAAAGCACTTTCTACACTTGCTGTCAGCGCTGCTTCTGCCAGGTGTAGGCCTACATCTATGTTATGTAACATACAGCACATTCATGACGGGTGGCCCAGAGGAGGGGGGATTATGGGGGGGGGGGAGTGGTTACACGTATCTTGTGTGTACATTTTTGTGATCACTGTACATCGGCAATAGGCCTATATACCCGCACACCAGTCTTACACGTACTCGCTGATCGCTAAACCAACACAGTATGACACTGGCGACAGGAATATTGGCTAATCTACCAGATGGATAACAGCCGGATGTGACCTATTACATGCTGGTCGGCATAAAATTCATCCGGCCGTTTTGACAGTAAATAACTGTTGAAGTAAAAAAATGAAGTGCTTGGATGCATAGAAGTTAAATGCCTTCGTTTCGTTGACAAATATCGAGTATTTTTTGCGTAATAAGCAGATTGTGAAATGTTGCTTTTGCGTATGGATGGACATGTCATGTGACCCTAATTGCCTAAATTGATCTGGCTTGCCAAGAATGCAATGGGTCACGGATGGGACTAATCAGGGAGCAGATAATGCCTTCTGACATTGCACAGACAGAACAGATAGTAACGGAAGTTACCGACAGACGTTCGTTTGGAAAGTCAACCTAAAACTAAGTTTGTCGACAAACTAAAAATTAAGAGCGGTGGGCGATATTACGTGAAATTCTGAAATATCGGTATAGCCTAGGCTAACAAAGTAAGGATTTTACAAGTTAAATTTTTTTTTCAAACAAAAATTATACCTGGATATCGCCGCACACTGTCGTGAGTTGAATGAAAGTAAAAAATAATGGTTAGACAGTGGACATATCTTCAAAAGCAAGTTTCAGCTCTTTGAAACGTGGTTCGCGATGTTCATTTGGGAGCGCTAGCTCTGAATGAATAAGGATACCTGGGCCTTCCGACATTGTCAATCACTTAATATTAATTTTCCCGTAGGGCAGGCTGTAGACTACACTAACTGCTAGTGCAAACTTGGGAATAAAATAGATGTGAACATTTCACTCTGATATGGGTATTGAGATCGGAAGGATGGACGGCGTTGCTGGCCACAAGAGTGCCCAGGAGGGTGGAGCCCAAGGGCGGTATTATAATGATGAAACCCGAAAGCAAGCCAATTGCCGAAAGCAAGATCCCCGCACCGAAAGCAAGCGTTTATCAAATTTAAACCATTATTTTTTTATTGAGTTATCATGCGCAGATATCGTTATTAAATAATGTACATTAAAATATATATTTAGATGGGTATTTACCGAAAAAAAAGTATAATAACATTAACTAGGCCTATTACCGGCGACGAAAGCAAGATCCCCGCACCGAAAGCAAATCTATCTATAGGCCTACCGGCAGAATTCAGGTGATAATCATAGGCTAATATTTCTTATTTTTGTATTGATTTATTGTGTGTACGTATCGTTAAAAAATAATATAGACTGAAGCATATTCGGACCGGTAATTCGCGAAAAAATATAAAGTATAATAACTATTACCGGCCACGAAAGCAAGATCCCAGTGAGCAAGCGAGTGGCATGTTGCAACACCTGGGGCTGGGTGTGCCACCGGGGATTTTTTTTAATTTTATCAGAGCAAATGGTGGCTTCGGATGACCAGTTGGTGACTTCGTTCTATGATTTTTTGTATGAGAGAATGATTGTCAAATTAATCGTGAGTAAGTTGGAAAAGTCGGGAGGTTTGTGAGAGAACAGTTTGGTCAGAAAATCGGGAGATCTCACGCTTAAATCGAAAAACTTGGCACTACTGAGGCTGATATTGGATAAGCAAACGGTGTTCATTTGAGTGCGATATGGGAAAATCAACACTCGTTTAATACATATTAGGTGTGAGCCTTTAGACGAACAAATTATTCATTTACCATGCATGCATGTGGGCCTACGTGCTGTAAGCCTATTTTCACATTTAGGCCTATCGCACGAAAAATGTGCAACGTTTGTATTTCCCCACACGATCAAGTCACACATGACATATCTACCATACATTGTGTTCAATCTACAGCTAGAGTACAATATGGGCTGATACCGATATAGTTCTCATAGTGAGAACCAGTGCACAGAGTGTGAGAACAACTATCATAGCCCTGACTACAGTCTGTTTCACCAGATCCTGGGAGTAGCCTTTTTCTAATTTGCTCGGTAGCTCTTTAATTTTTTTTAACAAAATGGATCTCGGATCATTTTTTTCATCTTCCCCTAACATCCCTGAAAATTTGGTGCAATTTGTTGTGTATTTCTGAAGTTAGACCATTTGCCATGTATAATACAATTCTTGTTTCATGGTAATGGTGTTAAAGAGCTCTGTAAAATTTATTACATGCCAAATGGTCTAACTTCGCCAATACACAAAAAGGATCCACCAAATTTTCAGGGATGTTAGGAGAAGATGAAAAAATGCTCCGAGAAAAATTTTGGTAAAAATTTTAAAGAGCGACCGAGCAAATTGGAAAAAGGCTACTCCCAGGATCTGGTGAAACAGACTGTAAGTATCCTATAGACAGTACCGTAAGGTTAGACTTACCTTTCAAATCCATCATTCAGTATGCCATTGTCAATATCAGAAGTGTGGAGATGACTATATGTATAGGCTATATATTATGCGGATTTTAATGGCAACTTTGCCCAGCCCAGCACATGAATAGAATAGAAGAGTATCGACTCACTACGAGCTAATCTTGCGTTCCGCAAGCAATCATGCCCAGAGAATGAATGAATGAATCACGCGGTCAACTATAGACAGTAGGCCTGCTGTGGGGAGGTGGACGTAGGTGGACGTAGAGGTGTCAGGGTAGGGGGGTGGCGCTGTCTTAGGCCTACTGGCTGGAGAGGGAGCTGTCCTGAGTGGCTGAGGTCGAGCTTTGACGAGTGAGCCTACCATGGGGGGAGGGGCTATACAGTCATAGGCGTGATTAAAATGCGAGCAATTGTAGCTCTACACCACGAAAAAACAGATTGGGTAAAACTTCGACAAAAAAATGATCAGAAAGTAATAGGCCTACTTAGAGACGCAGTCACATAAGAAGAAATAGTAAACAATATAGCTAACATAATTAAAACATCGTTAGACAAATACTGTGTACGAAAAGTAAATTAAAAGACATGTTTTTTCTATCAGAAGAAACCAGCAAATTATTTGAGCTAAAACGAAAAATAAGACGCATAGCCTTAAAAACAAATAAAACAGAAAAAAAATCAATTAACAATATTATTATCCAAAGCCGTGCAAAACGACAGGGTCACCTGGTGGCAAACAAAATCACAAGAAATTGATTCGGCAAAAGACAATAAAGTTTGTGGCAAAACCAAAAAAACAATCATAAAATTGGTGTAGTTCAATTGTTGTATCGCGTCGGTTTTGACGTTGCAGACGTTTCTAGAAACCCCAATAATCTTTGGGATTATTACTACACATCTTTTCGGGATTTAATTTCAATTTTGTATTATAGTTTCGTTTTTTTCTTTGAATCATGCGTTTGTAGTCGTTGCACAAGTTATGGTAGTCATTGTTGTTGTCTGTGTCTGTTAGATTTGTTCGAATGAGCTCACATATATGATCACTTGATCGGTCGGAGGTGGCATTTAATGTCAAATGATCTTTTATTCTCTTAATGCACTCATCATTTCGTAGAGATAACTTATACTGGTCAATTCGCGATACATTCCAACTATATTTATGATAAGCTTTATACTCAACCACATGATCATAAGCTTTAATAGATTTATTTGTATTGCAAAATGGCTGAGCTTTGAGGCTAAACACGATCGGGCAATGATCAGATTCGACTAATTTATAGATAATTGCAAAGTTTTTTTCTATCATACTAAGACAGTTCGGTTCAAATAGCATGTAATCTATTACACTACTCCCATTTCTATTAAAAAAATGTAGAAGAGCCTCTGTGTTTATCCTGGTAAACTCTACCATTTGCAATAATAAGACCTGTATTTTTACAAAGTTCTAATAACAGTTTACCGTAGGTATTCACCTTGGTATCATGTTATATCGCTGAGCATCAGCTAGGATATCAGAGCATACAAAGTTTGGCTGCCCACCATTACACACAGTATATTCATCTGTTATAAAGTCCGGTAGGTTACTGGTGCGGGCATTGAAGTCCCCACAAAGGAAAATGTCATGATTGTTTACATATTTACTATATTCAAGTTCAATAATGTTAAAAATATCCTGCTTGATGCCAATATAACTGGAATCTATCGGAGGTACATAAACTACACCAACCATTAGTTTTTTGTTAGTATTTATATTAATACAGTCCTTAAATATGATCCACACTAAACACTCATTAACTCTTTTAATTTCGATATGTTTGTTTAGCCAATTAGCAATTAAAATAGCAATACCACCAGAGGAGAGCTTCGCTTTTTAATGTCTCACTGTCCGCGCAAAATTATAAACTGTATAATTTGCGAATTGAATAGACTTCTGTGAATTTAACATACTTTCAACTAAAAAAACAATATCATGCTGACAAATGTACACACATAACTGTCTGTTTTGTAATTTATCTGTTATTCCACGAATGTTCCAAGACAGTATATTCACATGATGACACTGAGACGAATTCTTGGGTACGGGGTTATCTGAAAGAGTCAGATTGTTCATTAACTCCGTTGAGTGTCGTTGGATTTGTGAAAATTTAGCGCCATTTCAATATTTCGTGCCATCAAGTCTCTCCCTTGGTTATTTAAATGTAGTTTGTCCACACTGTAATGGGTTTTGCGGCAATGAGTGAAGATGTTGTTGTTTATATAATTGATTCTATCTGTCTTTTTTGATTTATGTTCAAGATATGCATTAAAATTTAAAATGTTTTCATTTATGTCTGGTTTGTCCCAGCGCAGAGGTAAACCGGCAACATATATCTGGGCTTCACGG
This sequence comes from Flabesymbios commensalis, assembly GCA_964017125.1. Lineage (NCBI taxonomy): Eukaryota > Metazoa > Annelida > Polychaeta > Terebellida > Flabelligeridae > Flabesymbios > Flabesymbios commensalis. The sequence goes on along the minus strand of OZ024905.1, from coordinate 39,571,622 downwards.
TTCAATGATAACGCCTGGTCTAGTAGATTGTCATATGAAATAATAGTCTGCCCAAGTGTACTGTTAGCCAAATCATTAGTTCCGCAAAGAAGAACTATTTCATCACTGTCCTTGTATCCGTCATTATTCCCAGGTCGTTACTAATTCTGTTGATTGTTGCCCCACGTTTGACATAAGAGCAGGTTTCCTTGTCTCGTTTTTAAATCTACGTCCTATGCCTGCTCCGAGAGAGCTGCTGATTAAAGTAGTTTTACCTGGTGTTAAATCACCGTCAATCTTCGTTTCGGTTGATTTTGTATGATCCAACGCGGGCCTAGGAGTTGCTAATTTCCTCAAATTTGTGACTTCAGTTTTGGTGATCACCACGTTATCATCAGTGTGTACAGGACTAGATGCTGTAGTACGCCTAATGGATTGCGGTTTCTTTGTTGATTTCTTTCTGGGTTTCTTGCCTTTCGTTGTGGTGGAATGTTTTTTGTATGACACTGTTGTGAAAGTCGCGGAATTATCAGTATCCCCAGTATTTTCATTTACTGTTGTTTCACTATCAGATTTATTCCGTTGATTTAATTTGTCTGTCAACCAAGATATTTCGTGTCTTAATCTAATTTTTTTCTTCTAAATGACTTTGTTTTTAGTTTCTGTGTAGAATTCTTAATGGCTCCCTTATGATTGTGGATACATGTATATTGGATAAAATAAAAGTTTTATTATATGTAGTAATATTTTTTAGGAATACTTTGTCGATTTGTATATCAAAGTTGAGAACATGCTGGAAGCCTTTAGTTTACCTTTTTACATGTTTCGAGAACTGCCTAAATAAAATAAAACTTGTACAAAGCCGATTAAATATTTTTCTTGCACTAAAATTGGCTCGGTACGAACCAATAATCCAATTGCTATGTGATAGTATCCAATTTCTTTGCTAATGAAAAATGATTTCATTAGCTCCATTCTGCTATTCAAAACCAAAAGGCAGTATCTGCTTACTTGTGAAGTAAGCAAATACTGCCTTTTGGCTTTGCACGGCAGCACTGTGCTCTGTATTTTTTAACATAATTTCCCATTTATGTTCACATGTGATAAATATAACGGACTTAAAAGTAAAAAAAAATATATATATACACAACACATGTGTCTCTAATGTTGTTGTGTGCATGTGCAACACATGCAGACAAAATCACCTTGATTTTAGATTCGAATTTTGCAATTAGAACATGAACTTTGATATGGTATAACTGTTACTCAATAATTATTATAATAAATTATGTGTTACCCCATTGACACGAGATGACACAATTTTAATTGATTGTTAGTTTATTGTAAAGTGATATTAAAACACAACCTCGAAAAAAATGTCACTCTGTGGCTCTAACTGGGTTTTAAAAGCGCCCGAAATCATTGATATGGATAAGTTTACAGTGTGTGTGATAGTGATGGTATAGCTTGATTATTTGGCAACCACAACGTGATATATCCAGTACGTGCTGCGGAACATGTCAAATATGAATACTTTATACTTGATATGCTGATACATGCAGATACATTATTGTAATTTATATTATATTTGATTTTTAGAACATAAGTTTGCATTTTTTAGTGAAGATTCTCAAATTATTACTGCTCACACATCCGTCCTACTGGTCACACACCCGTCTTAATGCTCACACATCCGTCCTACTGGTCACACACCCGTACTACTGGTCACACATCCGTCCTACTGCTCACACACCCGACTTAATACTAACACACCCATCCTACTGGTCACACACCCGTCTACTGTTCACAAACCCGTCCTACTGCTCACAAATCCGTTCTACTGGTCACACACCCATCCTACCGGTCACACACCCGTCCTACTGCTCACACACTCGTCCTACTGCTCACACACCCATCCTACTGCTCACAAACCCGTTCTACTGGTCACACACCCATCCTACTGGTCACACACCCGTCCTACTGCTCACACACTCATCCTACTGCTCACACACCCGTTCTACTGGTCACACACCCATCCTACTTGTCACACACACGTCCTACTGCTCACACACACATCCTACTGCTCACACACCCGTTCTACTGGTAACGCACTCATCCTACTGATCACAAACCCGTTCTGCTGGTCACACACCCATCCTTCTGCTCACACACCCGTTCTACTGGTCACACACCCATCCTACTGGTCACACACCCGTCCTACTGGTCACATACCCGTCCTACTGCTCACACACTCGTCCTACTGCTCACACACCCATCCTACTTGTCGCACACCCGTCTACTGTTCATAAACCCGTTCTGCTGCTCAAACACCCACCCTACTGCTCACACACCCATCCTACTGGTCACACACCCATCCTACTGCTCACACACCCGTTCTACTGGTCACATACCCATCTTACTGGTCACATACCCGTCCTACTGGTCACTCACCTGCCCTACAGCTCACACAACCGTTTACTGGTCACACACCCGTCCTACTGGTCACATACCCGTCCTACTGCTCACACATTCGTCCTACTATTCACATACCCGTCATACTGGTCACATACCCGTCCTACTGGTCACACACCCGTCCTACTGGTCACACACCCGTGCTACTGCTCACACACTCGTCCTACTGGTCACATACCCGTCCTACTGGTCACATACGGGTCCTACTGGTCACACACCCGTCCTACTGGTCACACACCCTCCCTACTGGTCACACACCCTCCCTACTGGTCACACACCCTCCCTACTGGTCACACACCCTCCCTACTGGTCACACACCCTCCCTACTGGTCACACACCCTCCCTACTGGTCACACACCCTCCCTACTGGTCACACACCCTCCCTACTGGTCACACACCCTCCCTACTGGTCACACACCTATCCTACTGCTCTGTTGCTCAAACACCTAACCTACTGGTCACACACCCGTCCTACTGGTCACACACCCGTGCTACTGTTCACAAATCCGTTCTGTTGCTCACACACCCATCCTACTGCTCACACACCCGTCCTACTGGTCACACACCCTCCCTACTGGTCACACACCCTCCCTACTGGTCACACACCCTCCCTACTGGTCACACACCCTCCCTACTGGTCACACACCCTCCCTACTGGTCACACACCTATCCTACTGCTCTGTTGCTCAAACACCTAACCTACTGGTCACACACCCGTCCTACTGGTCACACACCCGTGCTACTGTTCACAAATCCGTTCTGTTGCTCACACACCCATCCTACTGCTCACACACCCGTCCTACTGGTCACACACCCATCCTACTGGTCACACACCCATCCTACTGGTCACACACCCGTCCTACTGGTCACACACCCATCCTACTGGTCACACACCCATCCTACTGGTCACACACCCGTCCTACTGGTCACACACCCGTCCTACTGCTCACACACCCATCCTACTTGTCACACACCCATCCTACTGGTCACAAACCCGTTCTACTGGTCACACACCCATCCTACTAGTCACACACCCATCCTACTGGTCACACACCCGTCTTACTGATCACACACCCGTCTTACTTGTCACAAACCCGTCTACTGTTCACAAACCCGTTCTGTTGTTCAAACACCCAACCTACTGCTCACACACCCATCCTACTGGTCACACACCCATCCTACTGGTCACTCACCCGTCCTACTGGTCACACACCCGTCTCACTGGTCACACACCCATCGTATACTGGTCACACACCCGTCCTACTGGTCACACACCCGTCCTTCTGGTCACACACTCGCCCCACTTGTCACACACCCGTCCTACTTGTCACACACCCGTCCTACTGGTCACACACCCGTCCTTCTGGTGACACACCCGTCCTACTGGTCACACACCCGTCCTACTGGTCACACACCCGTCCTGCTGGTCACACACCCGTCCTACTGGTCACACACCCATCCTACTGGTCACACACCCGTCCTACTGCTCACACACCCATCCTACTTGTCACACACCCATCTTACTGCTCACAAACCCGTCCTACTGGTCACACACCTATCCTACTGCTCACACACCCGCTCTACTGCTCACAAACCCGTTCTACTGGTCACACACCCATCCTACTGGTCACAAACCCGTTCTACTGGTCACACACCCATCCTACTAGTCACACACCCGTCCTACTGGTCACACACCCGTCCTTCTGGTGACACACCCGTCCTACTGATCACACACCCGTCCTACTGGTCACACACCCGTCCTACTGGTCACACACCTGTCCTACTGGTCACACACCCGTTCTACTGGTCACACACCCGTCCTTCTGGTCACACACTCGCCCCACTTGTCACACACCCATCCTACTGGTCACACACCCGTCCTACTGGTCACACACCCGTCCTTCTGGTGACACACCCGTCCTACTGGTCACACACCCGTCCACTGGTCACACACCCGTCCTTCTGGTCACACACCCGTCCTACTGGTCACACACCCATCCTACTGGTCACACACCCGTCCTACTGGTCACACAACCGTCCCACTGGTCACACACCCGTCCTACTTGTCGTACACCCATCCTACTGGTCGCACACCCCTTATACTAGTCGCACACCCATCCTACTGATCAAAAAACCGTTTTATTGCTCACACACCCGCCCTACTGCTAACACACCAGTCCTACTAGTCGCAGACACATCCTACTGATCACAAACCCGTTCTTTGCTCACACACCCATCCTACTGGAATTCTCTACTTTTTAATGTTGATGACAAATACATGAAACAGTTACAGCGAGTGCAAAACTCATTAGCTCGAGTCGTATGTAAGACATCTAAGTTCTGCCATATAACACCTGTTCTCCATTTGTTGCATTGGCTCAAAATCAAGTACATAATTGTCTCTGTATATATCTTATTGGGACCATATATATATATTAATGGGACATATAGATAAATGACGTCTTTGTATATATCTTATTGGGACCATATATATATTATTGGGACACATAGATAAATGACGTCTCTGTATATATCTTATTGGGACCATATATATATTATTGGGACACATAGATAAATGACGTCTCTGTATATATCTTATTGGGACCATATATATATTATTGGGACATATAGATAAATGACGTCTCTGATGATAATACATAATACACGTGACGTTCTAAACCTGATATACACGTGATAGTCCAGCCACCAGCTAAAATATAAGCCATGTGATACTCTAGGCATCCAAAGGTTAACAAAATGCTGGTTTAGTTTGCATAGGGTTAATAATTGAGACATGTGATAGTCTGGACACCAGAGGGCCAATACATGTGTTACTCTAGTTCGCAGAGGATTAATCATTAAATTAAAAGATATGATACTCTAGGCATCAGAAGGTTAGTATAGAAGAAATATGATAGTCTCTAGCCTCCAGATAGGTATTATATGTGATACTCTGGGCACCCAAAAGGGTAACATAAAAGAAACTTGATAGTCCAGTCATAATATACGTGGAGTTCTGGACCACAAAGGCTGACGCAAGAGCAATGTGATACTATAGCCCCCAGAAGTTTAAAATATTATGAGCGATATAACTGTCTAGCCCCACAGTGTTTAGACATGAGTCATGATTGGCTCGCCCCTAGAAACATTTGATACTCTAGTCCGCAGAGGGTTAGTAAATAACACGTGTGGACTATGTACTGTAGGGATCAGAAGGTTAATATAGCATAAATATGATAATCTAGTCCATGTAGCGTTTATTTTCTTATTTGTGTCAGGAATTAGTATTATCATCAAAATAGCATTGTCTCAGTTAAATCCAGTACCAGTATACTCTTCCCTATTTATATTTTTTTAGAACCTTGTATACGTATTTGAAACACATATATTTTTATTCTTTAAGGACTCTTAGTTAATTTTTCTGTCATGATAAAAAAATTTAATTAGTATTATTATGAACATAGCCTTGTGTTTGTGAAATTAAATACTAGTATAGCCCTACTAACCCTTGTATATATCTTATTGGAACCATGTATATATTATTGGGACATATAGATAAATGACTTCTACGATTTCGTTTAATTCTTTTAAGAATCGTTTTTGTTAGATATTAAGAAAAAGTTCGAATTAGAGATACTATAACATTAGAAAGAACCTCACAATAAATAAATCGAGGAATAGTATACTCTAACTTACATATTATATCTTACTGCTCACACACCCGTCTTACTGGTCACACACCCGTCCTACTGGTCACACACCCGTCTTACTGCTCACACCCCCATCCTACTGGACACACATCCGTCTTTCTGCTCATACACCCGTCCTACTTGTCGCACACCCATCCCCTTGGTCGAACACCGGTCCTACTGGTCGCACACCCGTCTTACTGCTCAAACACGATCACCCGCCCTATCTACTTGACCATACGTATTCAAAGTAAATCTAGGTAGGTGATTACCGAGATATATTCTAAATCAGTAAAGATTTACAGTTAATTTTTGTGTCATTATGAAAATATCGATTTAGTATTTGATAGACTTGTGCTTGCAAAATCAAGCACTAGTATACTAACCCTTGTATATATCTTATTGGAACCATATATATATTATTGGGACATATAGATAAATGACGTCTCTGTATATCTTATTGGGACCATATATATATTATTGGGACATATAGATAAATGACGTCTCTGTATATATCTTATTGGGACCATATATATAATATTGGGACATATAGATAAATGACGTCTCTGATGATAATACATAATACACGTGACGTTCTAAACCTGATATACACGTGATAGTCCAGCCACCGGTTAAAATATAAGCCATGTGATACTCTAGGCATCCAAAGGTTAACAAAATGCCGGTCTAGTTCGCATAGGGTTAATAATTGAGACATGTGATAGTCTGGACACCAGAGGGTCAATACTTGTGTTACTCTAGTTCGCAGAGGGTTAATAATTAAATTGAGAGATATGATACTCTAGGCATCAGAAGGTTAGTATAGAAGAAATATGATAGTCTCTAGCCTCCAGATAGGTGATATATGTGATACTCTAGGCACCCAAGGGGTAACATAAAAGAAATTTGATAGTCCAGTCCACAGAGAATTAAATAAATAATATACGTGGAACTCTGGACCACAAAGGCTGACACAAGACATCTAAGTTCTGCCATATAACACCTGTTCTCCATTCGTTGGATTGGCTCAGGAACTAGACAGCTTATTCGACCTCGCTCTCCTGCAACCAAGGCTGGTTCTCGTGCTTTTTCGTGCTGTTGTTGCTCCATACCTCCGGAATTCCCTTCCTGCAGAAGTACGAACAGCTGAGATGTATTCCATCTTCCGCAAAAAATTAAAAACACACTTCTTTGCATCTTGTTTTGCATCCTAATAGTTGCCCTCACTCTGATGACTTTGACTGACCATGGACACGATTCTTGAATATCATTTGGTTTGAAGCGCCTCTGAGCTTGTCATACAGGGGTTTAGGCGCATTAGAAGTTTTATATATCTATCTATCTACTTGACCATACGTATTCAAAGTAAATCTAGGTAGGTGATCACCGAGATATATTCTAAATCAGTAAGGATTTACAGTTAATTTTGTGTCATTTTGAAAATATTGATTTAGTATTTATTAGCCTTGTGTTTTTCAAATCAAGCACTAGTATACTAACCCTTGTATATATCTTATTGGGACAATATATATGTTATTGGGACATATAGATAAATGACGTCTCTGTATATCTTATTGGGACCATATATATATATTATTGGGACATATAGATAAATAACGTTTCTGTATATATCTTATTGGGACCATATATATATTATTGGGACATATAGATAAATGACGTCTCTGTATATATCTTATTGGGACCATATATATATTATTGGGACATATAGATAAATGACGTCTCTGATGACCTCTAATTCTTTGAAGACTCTCGTTTTTTGGCTATGTTGAAATGGTTTGAATTAGAGATACCATAAAAGTAGATAAATCGATGAATAGTAGACTCTACTATATAATTATATAACTTTTTGGGACCATGTACACTTTATTGGGGCACAAGCTAGTTGACTTCTGCGATGGCCTGTATTATTATTGGTTATTTTTGTTGGCATTAAGAAAAGATTTAATTAGGATACTTAAGAAAATAACCTTATGTTAGGCAAAATGAGCAATATTATTCTCTTCTCTAAATATACATTAAATTGTTGAATGAAATGACACTAAATTGTATGGTTTATGACACTTTTTGGTCTCAAGGTTCATTTTATGCCCTAAAGTGTATTTTAAAAAGTCTAAACATGTTCCCAGCAAACACACAACATTTGTATAACATTTGTACAACGTCGGCCCAACGTCTTCGAGGGTGGCCCATCATTGTACAAATGTTAGACTGGCAATACCTGTAATAGTATTAGTAATATACCGATGACCGAGTAATAGTAAAATATAAGCCATGTGATACTCTAAGCATCCAAAGGTTAACAAATATGCTAGTCTAGCTCGCATAGGGTTAATAATTGAGATACGTGATAGTCTGGATCCCAGAAGGTCAATACATGTGTTACCGTACTTTAGTTCGCAGAGGGTTAATAATTTAATCAAGAGATATGATACTCTAGGCATCAGAAGGTTAGTATAGAAGAAATATGATTGTCTCTAGCCTCCAGATTGGTAATATATGTGATACTCTAGGCACCCAAAGGTTAACATGAAAAAACACTTGATAGTTGAGTCCACAGTGGATTAAATAAATAATATACGTGAAACTCTGGACCACAAAGGGTGACACATGAGCATTATGACAGTATTGCCCCCAGAAGTTTAACATATTATGCGCGATATAATTGTCTAGCCCCATAATAAAAATATAGAATTAGTATTATTATGCAAATACCCTTGTGTTAGTAAAATGAAGCACCAATATACAGGCCTAATCACCATTATATATACCTTACTGATTTGAGACTATGTATATATTATTGGGACATACACATAAATGACGTCTGCGATCACCTCTAATTAACTAAATTAGGCATGTGATACTCTAGGCATCGGAATGTTAATATAGCAGAAATAATATGATATTCTGATATCTTGGTGATGTGGGGCTCGCTGCACTGCACACTTTGTAAACCTAATTACTCAGGGTGTCCCAATAACTCTTAAAGAAGTACCAATAATATTTTAATGTTATTGGGACTGTGTGCCAGTAGTTATGTTTTACAATGAAACTGTATACCTTCCGTAAGCATCCGAAAAAATGAAAAAAGTGGCATATATATTGTTAATTTTATATTTAGCTGATTGAACTCAATACATACACAAAATACTGACGTCCTGCCGCCAGTGGTTCTGCTTGGTCCCAATATCAATGTTTAACCTGCAAGTCCCAACAACCTAGTTAGTTTAAGTATATATATATATATATATATATATATATATATATATATATATATATATAAATATATATATAAATATATAGTCAATAAAATTCTGCCTGTAAAATTTCTGTCCATGTAGTTTTTATGATATATGACTTCTGTGAAGAACTCAAACATGACATTATTGGTGAATTGTTAACTACCACATTCGTTGGATGACAAATTGAACAACAACCAAAATAGGCCTGCACTAGAATATAGATACCACAATTTCAAATTATGTAAAAAACAAAACAAAATAATGCCAATTTAAATCTAAAACTATTTAGGGTATGACGTTTAATAATCTCCCTACCGAATTATTATACAGGATACCTCCCAACTTTGGACCGAGCTATGGGGCAGCTCGAGCCATGAATGGAAACAATGAGAGCAATCATTTTTTTCAACCCCCCCCCCCCCTGATGATTTAAAAAGCCAGAACAGATATTGCAATAATTGTAAGTGCATTATTGTTTTTAAAACAAATTACATAGATTAAGTCAATTAATTTATAGTTGATCATGTTATAAAATATCTATTTAGGACAGTGTGAGATTCATTGGGAGACAGTGACATTGTGATCAATGTAGCTCACCATGCCAATTTCTACATTAAACAGAATATACTATCCAGAAATATTTTGTCAATATTTGCGATTCACTTCTTCTCGACTCTTTCCAGTTTGTTTTGGCATTTTCTTTCCGGATCCATCTTCCAAATCCCGTCCTTTGTAGTAGTGTGGCGCTACCTCGAGTAACCATTGATTTTCTATCTCTATTGACTGAGAAATATATTCAACATTATTTAGTCATCGGTAGTGTTTGAATTAATTTATTTTCATTAAGTTCAAATGAGTGAAAAATACTCCTATTTGTTGATTTTTAACGGGAACACCCCTGAATATATTTAGTTTCAAGACCAAATAAAATGACACTAAAATCCATACAATAGCTAGGGATTGATGCTCATTTAATCGAAACATTAAATTTTTAACATATCTATTTTTCATTAATTGTAATATTTTTCGTCATTTGTAGCTGAAATAGCATTAGGAATTTTAGCTTCAAATGAATGAACTATAGTAACAAACAATGCAGCAATGCGCTGAAATATTTTTATATAAAACAAAAGACAAAGGTTCTTTTCCAATTCGTAATCATAATGAATGTCTTAATTAGCTCTTTCTGCTTCCTTTTAATATCTCGTCCCCATTCATATGAAAGGGTTTATCTGCTACTTGGTAAAGTGGCAGATACACCCATTCATATCTGAGTAGACTTTCTATTTTATGGGTCTATGACCACTATAAATATTTTACTCTTTCAGTGCGAGAATCAACAATAATTCATAATCTATCTATAGATGTTTGGATTCTAAAATGCAAAGTCGGTCCCCGCGCTGAAAGGGCTGAATTAACATTAAACATTATGAATTTTTCGATGGTCACATTCTCTACCTGTCTCATGAATTCTTTGGTGGTGAGGACAAGCTCATAATATATAATCCACCTGGGTCTCTCTTCAAATAAACTGCTGTTGGGATGAATCATCACTGGCTGCTGGTGCTTAACAGTCTTGTACTGACCAGACTTACTTAACCTGGCTGTGTGGTAAAAGAAGCCAGCAGTGATTGCCTGCAAAACACACGAACAATTCCCAGAAAACATGTTACGTTGATACATTGTTAGTTAAATACTGGGTCAGCAATCGCAAATGGTGGACCAGCATTAAAACAACAATGGGTCAACGTGTATTGCTTGCTGGGTTGGTACACTCACTCAACTCATAGCAGTCTGGCCGTTTTGACATTGGACGTCTGTGTGGTCTGGCCATTTTTGTGATTTTGAGACATAATCTGATACTCCCAATACAAATTTAGAATAATGACATATGTATTTCCCATACACCACATGAACACACATAGAATATAAAACCAGAATACACTTCATTTAATTGGCCAATGTGATGTTGCCATGGTAACCGACAGCCATTTTGAATATGCTAATTAGGTAGTCAATATTTTTTTGTAAATTTTGTTAAAAAATGGTATTTTTGAGATTCACGGAGATTCAGGAGTACAACATTATAGCAATTCAAATAAAATATATTCAAATACATCACAGATGGTTCGAAAAAGCATTAAATAGGTCTATGCACACAAATTATTAGGGTAAATAAGTTATTACCATGGGATATAGTTATCTTTCTACATTCGCTGAGAAGCATACCAGATTTCATATTTTGAGATGACATTCCCAACTCATCTGGGAATTACCGAAAGCCCCGTATTCATCTGAGCGTGGAGTTTTATTTTTAGTTCAAAAACGGTTGTGGCGCAGATAAATCAACCATTTGTGTTCTAGGCTCCCCATGCTGTGTTCATAGTTGCGCAAGTGATGCCATCTTGGGAATGGCTAAACATTATTGCCAATGTATTGGGAAACATGTATTGGGAAAAATCATTCGCAAAACATTTGCTAATAGAGCAAACCAAAATTGAACTACTAGAATTACAGTATGTCGCTGTGGTCAGAGGGCGCAGCAAGTTCAGCAAATGATTTTCAAGACAATGGACAACATAAATCACAATTTTTTTTGGATCAAGTTATCAGTTTCCTTGCGTGAAAAAAACGCATTTTGAGAAAAGTTCTTCACTTCTTTGTAGGTTTTCAGTTTACAAATCTTTCTAGATCAATTTCAATTGTAAGTTGATTCTTTGGTACCAATTCTTATATATTACTGATAAATACATTTCCACAACAAAATTTCACAACACATTGACATGTGTGGGTAACAATCACATCTTAAATAATTATGCAGGCTTTGTCATTGTTATATATACATGAATGCAAAAATACATAAGGTCTCACCACTCTAAATAAGCCAAAATGTGTCTACTAATGATGGAAACATCACACAAAATATTAATGCGGCTGTTTCAACCTCTCGTATAACAGAATAAAATTCTAATTCTGTGAATTTTTAATGAGCACATGTTATCTTCTTTGTCAAGGATATCAGATATGACTGTTTCACAATACCCTCGCAGGGATACAGTGGGTTAAAATGATAGGGTGAAAAATGGTGAAATTGGCCTGCGGAATTGAGGCAGTTTACATGTGTTTCAAAGTGATTGGCATTTGGGGTGGTGAGACCATCAGTAGACACAAGAGGTTTGGCGTGTTCTTGTCTTTTCGTGGCATATTCCAGCTGCTTGATAAAGATCTACAGCTTCATATCTATATTTATTTGAGTTTTACCATCGCTGTAACAATCTAAGTGTAAAAGTTTTGATTAGAAGGTATATAATTGGTGAATAAATGTGATAACCATTCCTAAAACAGATCCAAAATTATTTATTTTCAAACAAAGTTTTTATTCTTATAGGCCTGACTATTTCACGTGTCTTGACCATTAGAGCGATGGCAAATGATAGCACAGGCCTTGAATGTTAGAACTGATAGTGTGATGGTGCTGATAGTACGCTGTACATACTTTAGAAGCATTACTTTACACATTTCATGCAGCTACATGATAATGTAGTTAGTTCTGTAACTTCAAATATTGGTAATGTGGTAAGCAATGGACTCAAATAGACTTGTTGGCCCATACATAGAATTTACTTGTGAGAGACAGTGCTCGGTGATCAAGTGAAAATTAAACTAATCTCTACCATCACAAAAATGTTATGACATACATGAAACAGAAAGACTTATAATATAAATTATGGGTCCATTTGTTTCAAATAACTTTGTCAAGAAATAAAACATAAAGAGAGTTATATTACTGAAAAACATACCTTTCTCATGGCTATATTATCACCCGGATTACTGGTTATTGCTATTTCCACTCTCTCCATCAGTCCTTCCAGTTGATCACGTATGTCACGAGCTCGTTTCATAGATCTGTGCTGAATATAGTTCTCAAAACACCACTGTGTGGAATAATTTGTCTCTGCCCACTAAAACAAATGAAAATCTACATTTAACCCTCAATGCTGACTGCAATGTCTTTGAATGATTTAAATGATTATTTTTCAGAAAAAATAATAAAAAAATATGACAATGACTGGTGTAGTGGCTACGACAAATAAAGTGCCATGCCGGAAATTGTTGGTTTGTACCCCACTCTGGTATTGAAGTTTTAAAGAAACAAAATGTATTGTCCATGGCTACATGCAAAGATCCAATATTTTCATGATTATGAGGAGCCTCTGTGAGCGAAAGGTGTGCTCAGCTTCAGCCCGCCAAGGCTCGGATTTTGAATCCTGTCTCTGGAGGGCATTGTCATCTGATTCATCTCATCATCCTCAGGAGGTTATCCTGGCCCAGTTTAGCTTGCATGTGCTGAAAGGTCATTTAAAGACAAAGACTCACTTTATTTTCCATTCGTGAAATGTTTGAATAAGAAAAATAAAATTAATCTTATTGAACAAATATAAACATGATAAATAGGTGTAGGACCTACAATATAACTAGCTATCTGACACGGTCTCCCAGATAATACACACATTAAAGTCAATATCTGGGCTTTTTTTAATTTGCTCAAGTTTAAATTTTTCAGAGCATATCTCTCCCTGAAACCGCACCTCCTTTTATAGTTATGGTCTAGCTATCTGGCACTGTTTGCCAGTTAACAGCATTCAACATGTTCAAAGACTTTAAGAGGGTCTTGAAAACAAATAGGGCCTATAACAAATAACTCTACTTTTTAAATTGATGAAGCTTGTCAAGGTCACCCGAAATTACAAGAATTCCGAACGACCTTAAACATAATATTTGTTGGGCTTGTAGGCAATTGAATCTGGGTCCCGCCCTGGGTGATATTAGAAAGAACCAAACACGCAACACATTGAGTATAATATGTACATTATATTAAAACATATATATCAAACAATAAAACAATAACATAATTTCCCTTCCTAGTGTGGCACACCGAAATTTTCACTATTGTTACCTAACGCACATTACAGTCACTGGCCATTTCTCACACTTGTAGTTCAGTAGTCTACTCACTGTGACAGTTCTTGGTGCCGCTGCCCGTTATCAGGCTGATCAGCTGGTGATAACGTATTTATAAGCCGAAACTGACAGGTCAACAGCTGACTGCTGATGAGAGCCATCCCGGCTGTATGAACATGATGAGTATATAAACAGTCCTATACAGTCCCTGGCATCCGGCTAGATCTGCTCTTGACACAACACATGGCCCACGGCAACACTGCCAACAGCATTTACATCTTCGTCAGGACATCATTCATGGACCGTATCATGTGCATGTTTTGTAGTGACATGGTTAAGTTGTTTTATAACTTGTCCCGACTTCACGATTATACACAAGTCAGCTATTGCCGTTGTCCTGTCAAAATCACGCCATGTTTTTTTTTCAGTCCCTCTGGATCAAGTCCTTTGTCTCACTCCCTCCTGGTGAACCTCCCCACTCCCATATCCATGAAAAAGTCCTTTCACCCGGGAACAAAGTCCCTGCTCTGTACAAACGATTAGGTTAGGAAATATACTCAGGAAAAGCCTGAGGTTGCCACAAATATTGAAAACGGTATTTAATAAAACTTTCTGACTAACTGCGAGCTGTCCCGCTTACTTATAAAGTGTGCCACATTTATTATTATAAAATGTTCATCTTAATGCGCAGTGATGCTCCGTCTCTTAATCCACCAGTCACATATTATTTGAGTACATCAATATCAAATAATTAAACATAAAACAATAGTTGTATAATAAAATTGTACTTATAAAAAGAAACAGACAAACAGCCGTTTTCCTGTCTGGCCCTCCAACCAGGCATATGACCATTTCAAAACTTATTCAACTAACTATGCTTATTTAGATACACAATAAATCATCACAAGTAGCTATGCTATCTTGACATGCCCCCCCTTTTTAGAAGAAACTCCCAGTTTTTACTCACTACAAAAAAAATTTGGTTATTCAGTACTGCGACTCAGGTAATCAGCGGTCACGTTGGTCGATCCTTTAATTGCTTCGACCCTAAAGCGGTATCCTTGTAATGCTAGGGCCCATCGCAATATCCTATTGTTGGAGCCTTGGTTGCGGTACAGGTACTGGAGAGGTTCATGGTCCGTCTGGAGTACGAACTCTCTACCATACAAGTACTGTCCAAACTTGGTAATTCCAAAAAAAATTCCAAGTGCCTCCCGCTCTACTGTAGAGTAACGACACTCTCTGGAAACTAGTTTCTTGCTTGCAAAAGCAACTGGGTGTAAGCACCCGTCATGCTCCTGAAGCAATGCTGCCCCCACTCCCACATCTGATGCATCAGTCTGGAGGATAAACGCTTTGTCTAACACAGGCAGCTTCAAAATCGGTGCCTTAGTCAGGATTGACTTCAGCTTATTGAAGGCTGCCTCCTGAGGATTTCCCCAAATAACCCTATCTGGCTGTCCTTTTTGTGTCAATTCTGACAGAGGTGTTGCTACCTCCGCAAAATTTGGCACATACTGACGATAGAAGCCAGCTAGACCCAAAAACGAACGCACCTGTTTCTTGGTATGGGGAGGCTTCGCCTCTTTGATTGCCACAATCTTGGATGGATTTGGACATGTATCACCTGAGCCTACTACATGACCCAAGTAGTCTACATTAGAGTAGCCTATACGTGCCTTCTTAGGTTTCAATGTCAGACCTGCTGCTCGACAGCACAACAGAGTGGCTCTCACATCTCGCACGTGCTCAGCCCACTCAGGATTATGAACAAGGAGGTCATCAACAAAACTGTCCACGTTATCCAGCCCTGTTAGCATCTTCCGCATGCAGCGGTTGAAAGTAGCTGGACTGTTCACTAATCCGAAGGGCATTCTCAAAAACTGAAAATGTCCCTGTGGCACAGTGAACGCCGTCAGGTGTTTTGACTCTGCAGCCATTGGTACCTGCCAGAAACCTTGAGCAGCATCAAATTTGCTCATGTACCGATCACCCGAGAGCTTGCCCATTATCTCCTCAACACAGGGCATAGGTTCTGCATCAAATTGAGTTAAGGCATTCAGCCCTCTGTAATCGACACAAAAGCGTATGGAATCATCTGACTTCCTCACAAGTACGATTGGTGCATTGTATGGGGAGTCTGACCGTTCAATGATGCCCTCGTGCAACATTTTCTGGATTTCCTTATCCACTTTATCACGCATAGCGTAGGGGAGTGGATAGGGACGTTTGTTGACAGGCTTTTGGTCTGTTACAACAATAGTGTGCTCCCCCAAATTCGTAGTGCCAGGGCGAGAGGTGAGCACATCCTCAAATTCAGACAGCAGTGAACGTATCTCCGCTTGCTGCTGACAGGACAGTTGGGGGTTTATTTGAACATCCCTCCACGTCTGTTCCGAATCATCACCTGACACTGTTATGTCAGAGTCACACAAGTTATCTTCCATACTAGGCTCAACCACAGCTATCACAGATGCTTGGCCCTGCCGTTGTACATATAATTTTAGTAAGTTGGCATGAAAGATCTTCTCTTTCTGCCCCATTTGTATTCGATAGTCATTATCGTTAACTACACTGCTGACCCGATATGGACCTTTCCAACGAAGCAGTAGCTTGTTAGTGTCAGTCGGACGCAGCACCAACACCTGCTGGCCTGTCACGAATTTCCGTGGACGAGCTTTCTTGTCAAAGTGGTGTTTATATACCTCTTGGCTTTGACTCAAGCTCTCACGTGCAAGCTTACAAGTATGTTCTAGCCGATTTCGAAGGTCAAGAACATACTGATATGTGGACTCCTCCTCACGCCCTTCTGCTTCCCCTGTCCAGAGTTCTTTTAGGATCTTTAATGGACCCCTAACTGTACGACCATAAAGCAGTTCAAATGGTGAGAAACCAGTACTTGCCTGGGGCACCTCTCGATAAGCAAAAAGTACTGCAGGCAAATATCGATCCCAGTCCTTTGGCTGTTCCTCACACATCTTGCGAAGCATAGCCTTCAACACCCCATTCACCCTTTCACATAATCCATTGCATTGGGGGTGGTATGGTGTTGTCAGCACTTGTTTTAAACTGACAAGTCGGCACACCTCCTTCATTAGATCAGAGGTGAACTGAGAACCTCTGTCACTGAGCACTTCAGCTGGAAATCCGACACGACAAAAGATGCCCAGCAATGCTTCGGCAACAGTCTCTGTATCGATTCGCTTTAGTGGCACCGCCTCAGGGTATCGAGTTGCAAAATCGACCATGGTGAGAATATACATGTGACCTCGCTCGGAGATAGGCTTTAGCGGTCCGATCAAATCAATGGCAACTCGCTTGAACGGAGCTGTCATCAAAGGCATTCTGCCCATCGGCACACGTGTCACCCTCCCCTGCGGTATTGTACGCTGACAGATATCACAAGACTTGCAGTGTCTCTTGATATCGGCTCCTACCCCTGGCCACCAGAAGTTCGCCAAAACCCTATCTGACGTCTTCTTCGCCATCAAGTGGCCACCCACAATTGACTCATGCGCTAATCGCATGATGCCGGCCCTGTACGTCTGAGGTACGACAACCTGACGCACATCTGGATCACTTGACATCGGGCCTGACACAACTCGGTAAAGAAGACCCTCATTTAATAGCATCTGGCGTTGCCAGCCTGAGCGTTTGGATTGCTCCAGCCCAGTACCTACTGATTCCCAACATGATTTTAGTGTAGGGTCTTCTACCTGTGCCTGTTTCAACACATCAGTGGTTACAGCCCCAAATTCAGTACTTGGTTGTACCTTTAAGGGTTTTACAGGCGCAGCTGCACGTTTTGCACCTGCTCGTGTGACAACAGCAGAGGCCTCAGCCTCTGTGGTCTCCGTAGAGACGTCAGTGGTCTCCTCAGGGTTTTCTATTGATTCATCCACCTTGCTTTCGCACAAAGTGTTGCCAGTACTGGCTCTCTCGCTCAAATGTCCAAGAACGGGGTCTTGGGCTCCTTCCAAATTTCCGATGATAATGTCGTAGAGAGGCGCATGCATGCACATGGCCTTTACCTCTCCCGTGAAGTATGGTGATTTCAGTTGAATATGCGCTGTTTCATATTCCTTGGTGGACCCATCCACCAGCGTACACCTTTGTGTCTCGCCAGTGAGCTGTTCGGCTCTCACCAGCGCACGCCTAACCACAGCTGTGGAACATCCTGTGTCACGTAGCACAGTAACTCTCTTAGAGCCTATCATGCCATTGCACACAGGCAATCCACCTGGCTGAAGGATGTTCTCATGCAAAGCACAACTCCCACAAGACACAAGACTCTCCTCATCTACAGGAGGACAGCTTGGCTTCGCAGCCAAAACCGAACAAGCCCCTGCTTTTTCAGTTTTCAGGAAGGCTGCAAATTTATCTTTCGATAAGCAATCACGGGCGTAGTGACCTTTCTTCTGGCAAATCCAGCAGACTATGTCACTCGTGTCTCTAGCGCTTCGGCGATTCTCAAAGCTTGGCTTAGCGCTTGACTTCTGCGTGGTTTTACCGTTCTTAGGGCATTCCCGTGAGTAATGCCCAACCTCCCGGCAGTTATAGCACTTAAGGTCATCGGGCGCACGTGTGGACTTTCCTTTTACGGTATGCTTCTCGCTACCCTTACTGCCTGTTCCCTTGCCATGAGTTTTTGCATTGGCATTGGAACCGCTAGTGATTGAGCAATGATGGGCCATAGTGTAGCGGTCGGCCACCTTACCCAACATCTCGATGGAATCAATGTCAGATAGCCTTTCTCTGAGGTACATTGTCAAATCAGGATGGCATTCCCTTAAAAACTGATCTTGAAGATAAAAATCTTTGAGCTCAGCAAATGTGCCATTGACACCGGCCAACTCCAGCCATCTGTCCATATACAGCTGTTTGCGGGTGAGGTACTGTGGCGCTGTTTCACCGCCTTCAGGACGTGCTTCCCTAAACTTCTTCCGATATCCCTCCTCATTCAGGTCATACCTGCGGAGGAGAGTATCTTTCAGAGTATCATAGTTTGAGGCATCTGCAGCTGACAGGCCTGAGTATGCCTCCAGCCCTTTTCCTGTCAAGACAGTTGCCAGGTGGAGTGACCATACAGCCTTTGGCAGGTGCATACCCTCAACAAATCGCTCAAAGCGTTCTAAGAAGGCATCAATTTGGTCGCGGCCTTCCTCAAACTGGGGAAGTTTCAATGCCGGCGGTTTGTAAAATTGGGCATTGGGACCTCTTTCCCCTTCTGCTTCAGCTGGTCCTCGAGCTTGAGCAATTTCAAGCTGAACCGCAGCTAGCCTCAACGCATGATCAGCTGCTGCTGCTGCTGCCGCAGCCCTACGGTCCGCCTCTACCGTTTGCTGTGCAGCCTGCCGTTCCTCTGCCTCACGCACTCGCTGTGCTTCAGCTGCAGCCGCTTCCCGCTCAAGTATTCGCTCAGCACGCTCAGCATCGGCACGTGTCTTCAACGCAGAACGCTCCTCTGCAACGAATTCGCGAAGTTCAGCGTCTACGAGCCCCAGAGCTTTACCTGCTGCTGTGAGCTCCTCGATTTCACGAGCTGCTGACATTTTGATAACTGTTATTGAATAGAGGTCAAGGTGTCTTTATTTGTTTTACCGTGCACTCGTCACGCGTAAAACATGTAAAACTGTATATATATTGACTCTATATATAACACACTTGATTATCACATAGTAATTCAATGGAATTACGTTCAAATTACTGTTGAGTCTCCTCCTCACACAAATAATTCTAACTTACATTAATTTAATTTCTCAATCTCTAATGTGTTGGAAGGTATTATATATTATATTACAAACAACTTGACAGGAACTTTTAATGGGTTAACCATCCCGCCTCAGATTATTCTCTTCTTCCCACAGTTTAGTTTTGAAAAAACAAAAAAATATATAGTTTTTCCTAATATTCCTGAGTTTTAGGAATACCCTTAGCTTTGACAGCTGACATGACAAGGACATCCGCCATTACCACTAATCTCTAATGTAGCTTTGATAACAAATTTAAAATCCACCCCTGTGAATATTCAATTCAAATCATCATTAACTTAAATTAACCCTTGCTACGCTACATCCCCTTGCAGTGAAATTATAAACATGGCATATAACTGTCAAAATTAAGATTTCAGACCCAGCCACTATATTCCACAAGTAGGCTACAATTAATACATCTATTTGCTAGATCATATTATACAATTATCACAATTAGATTTTGATCTGGTAACACCCTTTGTTACCTGTGACTCCGCGTCACCTAGAGACTATTCAGTAAATTAAATTTTCACTTCCTATAATTTACAATCTCTATTTGTCAAAGTTAGACTTAACTTGTGAACAAGTTGTTATTGAACAATTAATATTCACAGTTGAATGTCGCCAAAAATTGTCAAAAAAAAATATCTTTAAAAAAAAATTGCCCTTGCAAAATTTTTAGCAATAAATTATTTGACCAATTAATGCACACTCCCACTATTTACTGTCTATGGCATTAACACATTAAGCCCTACAGTTGTCCCACGTGACAGCTCCTCGTCGTGAAAACCCCCTTGGTTATCATGGAAGCAAACAGTGCTTTTCTGAATTCAATCTAAAATCACTCAGAACACAACCCAGCTCAAGATCCTACGGCAAACTCGCCACTTATGTCAAGGTCACCCGAAATTACAAGAATTCCGAACGACCTTAAACATAATATTTGTTGGGCTTGTAGGCAATTGAATCTGGGTCCCGCCCTGGGTGATATTAGAAAGAACCAAACACGCAACACATTGAGTATAATATGTACATTATATTAAAACATATATATCAAACAATAAAACAATAACATAATTTCCCTTCCTAGTGTGGCACACCGAAATTTTCACTATTGTTACCTAACGCACATTACAGTCACTGGCCATTTCTCACACTTGTAGTTCAGTAGTCTACTCACTGTGACAGTTCTTGGTGCCGCTGCCCGTTATCAGGCTGATCAGCTGGTGATAACGTATTTATAAGCCGAAACTGACAGGTCAACAGCTGACTGCTGATGAGAGCCATCCCGGCTGTATGAGCATGATGAGTATATAAACAGTCCTATACAGTCCCTGGCATCCGGCTAGATCTGCTCTTGACACAACACATGGCCCACGGCAACACTGCCAACAGCATTTACATCTTCGTCAGGACATCATTCATGGACCGTATCATGTGCATGTTTTGTAGTGACATGGTTAAGTTGTTTTATAACTTGTCCCGACTTCACGATTATACACAAGTCAGCTATTGCCGTTGTCCTGTCAAAATCACGCCATGTTTTTTTTTCAGTCCCTCTGGATCAAGTCCTTTGTCTCACTCCCTCCTGGTGAACCTCCCCACTCCCATATCCATGAAAAAGTCCTTTCACCCGGGAACAAAGTCCCTGCTCTGTACAAACGATTAGGTTAGGAAATATACTCAGGAAAAGCCTGAGGTTGCCACAAATATTGAAAACGGTATTTAATAAAACTTTCTGACTAACTGCGAGCTGTCCCGCTTACTTATAAAGTGTGCCACATTTATTATTATAAAATGTTCATCTTAATGCGCAGTGATGCTCCGTCTCTTAATCCACCAGTCACATATTATTTGAGTACATCAATATCAAATAATTAAACATAAAACAATAGTTGTATAATAAAATTGTACTTATAAAAAGAAACAGACAAACAGCCGTTTTCCTGTCTGGCCCTCCAACCAGGCATATGACCATTTCAAAACTTATTCAACTAACTATGCTTATTTAGATACACAATAAATCATCACAAGTAGCTATGCTATCTTGACAAAGCTAACATGGCATTACATATCTGGTTGAGAAATAAAGTGGTCTGCTATAAAGACAAAATCTTGATAGAGCATCTGGGGTGCTACACTTTTAAAATCTTTGTTTATGAAACGGTTTATCTCCCAAAGATGGTCATATTTATCACTATGTTTTACTGTGTGGCAGATGGATGCTGACGTAAGCTGGCAGATGAGCATCTCCTGCAATATAAATGAACTTCTTTTCACAGGTGTGGAATAAGATACAGCAGACATAACGGGACATGTGAAATATTTAGGTCGACAATAAGGTCTTCATCATAATGACTGTTGTCTGATATTTGGTGGATATCGACTCACTATATTTCACTGTATTCTGCTACAGTGATATTTCCTACAATGGTGTCAGAAGTATAAGGAGCTCACATTTTTGTGCTTTTCTGACTTCCATATTATTTTGGAAAGGTATGTACGCACTATTGTATTATTAGCCTGATGTATTGAGTGGTGATGCAGAATGCTGACACCGCTAATCCTACATTCAGGACGAGTTATATAATCGCGTTCACTCTATGCTGATTGTATTTTAGTGTGTTTTCAATTATTTCATTATGTGTAATTGTGTGTGTAATTGTGGACATCGTGCTCCCGCCATTATGTCTGTGGGAATTGTATTTGGTGTGCTACCATGTCGCTGTGGATGCGATATACTTGATTTATTATTGTACATATAGTGTGCTGCTTCCCAGCCATTCAGTGGTTGGATAATTGATATTTGCTGTGTATTTTATTTATATATGTGTCATACATTCTTGGACGAAACTCCGGTTTCATTTACTCTATTATCCGTGATTGTATCGTGTGTATATGAACAGTATAGTCATAAACATTAATTGTGACAATCAGTGGGTGAGTTTTGCTGAGTGACCTGGGTGAGAGCGCTCTTTGACAGTGAGCAGTTCACGCTGACTTTCTTGTACGTTCTTATTGGCTTGATCCAACACCCAGTGCCACATGCACATCAGCCACACTTTGGTCTGCGATGTATTGATTGCATTTGTTTGCTGAATATATGTACTGTGATATGTGTATTGTACACAGAAAAAATAGTGTAAATATAAAATTATACATTGTTTATATTCTTTGCAGTCGGTTCACCAGGGACTGTGGATTTGACTTATCGAATCAATTGACATATTGTGTATGGAAGAATGCTAGTTTTGAAATATTTATTCTAATATCAATAAATTATTGATTTGAATGATATTTTCCATGCTGTCACTGTACTGTTGTGTTTATATATGTTGCTCTGTTCAACTGTGGCGTCTTTGACTTCACAACTGAACGCGGTAAATTATATCTGATTATTGAATGGACTATTGTCAAGATTGCATTTCTGTTCACCCCCGGGGACACGCGCGGTAGTCATCCAGATCCGGCGCGTGCCGTTGCTGTTGATTATTTGCACATTTTGTGGACCACCGCGTGTTCAAATGCAACATAATTATATTATATTGAGTTAATTTCAGTAATCCTTTTGATGCACTGTGCTGCAACATTCTTATTAGTGAAAGACGAATGTGTGATTGTAAATGGTAGTCCGTTGAATGTTTGAACGTTTATTCTGATATTGTGATTGTGTTTGAATGAAATCTAAGCCACAATACATTGACAAGTTTTTTTATGATTTGTCCGTGTTTTGACATTAATTGCCTCTGACATGTTTATGTCACTACAGTACGGTAGCCTATAACGTTGGTATCGTAGGCCCATACACAATCAAGTTTACTGAGATTTATATTAATTGCGTATTTGCTACTTGTTCAAGTACTGTGTAATTTGTACATTTCACAAATAAGTTATTTTATATTCTTTGAATTGAGTATGTGTCTTTGTTTTTTATTGCGTGATTGTCTGTCGCTTTGAATGTATATAGCTGCCATGAACTGTCAGAAAGTCATAACTTCATGACCTTTTGACTTTCACAGGTACTATTGTTGTGTGTGTTGTCTCACCCTGCGACGCGTGCAGCGGTGTGCAGTCATCCGATGCCTGTCCGCTCACCACTGCTCACCTGTAATACCGTGCGTTGCACTCGTGAACATATTGGAACATATTTTCAGTGTGAGTTATATAAGCTAACATGTCAGGTGGTCAATTTGTCGCTCGCGCTGGAGATCAGATTCAACGTCTCGGAAAAGATTATACAAATCGCCTGGTTACAGCTGATCAGGCGATATATAGCTTAGTTGAAAGCCTGATGTCACTTGCACGTGACAAACTTGCTGACGTTAATACAGATTTACTCTCAAAATTAGCCCTGAAGACAAAGGAGTTCGAAAATAAAAATGCAGAAATAAATCGTTTGTCAGCAGCCAGAGAAGAAGAATTGCAGTCAACAATCGATCGCAATTCACGTGTTTTTAAATTGACAGAAGAGCTTTCAGCCTTCAAAAAGGAAACGATCAAACGTGAGAGTAGTATTGCAGATGCGGAACGTAATAAAAAATCCGAATTGGTTGAATATGCAAATCAAATCACCATGCTGAAAAGTAGTATTGCAGATGCGGAACGTTGTCACAAATCCGAATTGGTTGAATCTTCAAATCAAATCGCCACGCTAAAAACCGAATTAGACAATCAAAAACAAAATGTCGCGGAGCTTGAAAATACTTTGGCGAATTCTGTTAATTTGGAAAAAGAAAATAAATCATTAAAAATCAAAGTGCGATGGCTTGAGGTTTTTTTGCAAATCTTAAGCTAAAATACAGCGAAAGCTGTGAATCGTTAAGTGGTCGTGATTCAACTATTGGCATTTTACGACGATCACTTGGCATGCTGCATCAGACTTGCACTGCGATGGTGGTTGAATCAAATTATAGAGAATGCAAGCTTCAACAAAACTACGCAAAAATATCACAGTTGACAACTGATATGGCATTTGTCCGATCTCAAAATGACGTTGCCCAGAGCTGTATTAGCCGTGGTGATGTCTTACTGACCACATATCAGAATGCAATACAAGAGCTGATTACGGCAAGGGAGTCATTATTTCACACTTTCCAATGCACAAGTTCTATAGAAATTGACATCCTACGTCACCAAATTTCTCAATAACATAAGAAATGAATAAGTTGAGCTCGCCAGCTATGATCAGTAAATTCCTTGCAGCCAGGTTATCTCCAGATTATACTATGTGGTGATGATATGTTGAAATGGTTGATCCCGTGGAGATGCTAAAGCACATTTGGCAGATATCGCGGAGTCGTCTGTATTGATATATCATCTTAAACTACATAGTAGTAGTTTGGTATTTATACTGGAACTATCGTAATCGTTAGCATATGCAATAGCATGGACACTGACGCTTATACATGTTAACAACGCTGTCCCACGGCCCCCAACCCTAATATATATCTTGCGTTTGCTTATGATCATGATTATAGCGTTGTGGAGCTTTATTTGTGTTAGTCCTATTTGTACACACCTAAAACAAAGTTGAAGGGTAGAAAAAACCGCACACCTCGTACAATGTACAGATACAAAGGCAACACTTAGTCGATTGCAAATCACACCCCTTCCTCACACTCCTTGCTCATTCAAGGAGTGTGATTTTCCACACACCACTATTTTGCAAACCATCAGCACTAGTAGTTGAATCTCGATTATAGACATCAGCATGTAGGCTACATAGGCCCAGTGAAGATTGTGTGGCGCTATCAAATCATAAACGAGGAGCAGCAAAATCTGGTAAAACATTGACTACTGAACACTGCTGAAGAATCAGACTTTAATGGTTACTCCAAGAGAAACGGTAAACTGCATAAGGTGTTCACTATATAGGCCTATATACCATTCCACATCGCATTGTGCAAATAAAGTGATAATTTCTACTGCAACATAAAAATACATATACCATACTGTACATTTTTGGTTTAAATTTATATTTTCAAATTGTGACTTACCTGATTATAAACATTTAACAACATAACATGGTCACCACCAGGAACAAAGAAATTCTGACGAGCAGTATCTGCATGAACAATTTTATCTTTTGGCCGATAAAACACAGAGCTATTGACTGATAACATTGCAGTGATTGACAATATTTCTTCTGAACATTTGTATCTGTAACATAAAATATTTTTCAATGATGATGATTGTTATGCACACATATCAATAGATGTGCAGAAGTAGTGAAGATAACTACCGATAATAATTTAATGAAGCTTCAGGGTATTATTACCCAGGAATCCTTGGTTTGGTTCCCATCATTGTGTCTACAGAAAACACATACACAAAACAGTGCACTTAAATATTTAAATAAATAAATGTAATAAAAAATACACTGCATTTAAAACTTTTGTCATAAAAGATCAAGTTATCTAACTCATAATGTAAATGTTTAAAAAAAATTAACTTGATATTTTTTTAATGATTTCTTACTTCAATATCCACTTACTTCTCTGAAGCCAAAATCATTTTGGAAAGCATAGGATCCACTGGAAACTCAGCCATCCTACGCCCCATCTTTGTGAGTTCACCCAAGTGATTTAAAGCCCCAAGTGCATACAGTTGTTCCAAGGCTAAGATCAGTGTCTCGTGTGGCGGTGGATCCATGAAATCAAAGCTTATTAGATCATTGATCCCTAAACTTTTAAGCAGAAGTACAACATTTCCTAAATTAGTCCTTTGTATCTCAGGAACTGTATTATCTTCTAGTTCATTTTTATAAGCCCACGCTGTATACAGTCTGAAACATTTGCCAGGAGCCACTCTGCCTGCACGACCAGCTCTCTGATTGGCAGAAGCCTTAGATATAGGAGTGACTACAAGTGATTCCATACTAGTTCTTGCATTATAACTATTTTGTTTGCAAAATCCAGGATCGATGACATAGATAATACCATCAATAGTAAGAGAAGTCTCAGCTATATTTGTGGCTAAGACTACTTTTCGACCGCCTGGGGGTGTAGGATCAAATATTTTTGCCTGTAAATCAGTGGGAAGATTAGCATAAATAGGAAGAATAACCAGTTCTTTGATTTTTGAGCCAAGTTTCCTTGTCTTTTCCTGCAACATAGATAGAAACTGTCAGACATACTTCAACACAAATATAGGCAGAATGTTTGGTGTTATATATATCTGGTCCAAGATCAAGATCATGAAACATGGAAACTACATTCATACAATCAAAATCACATATGAGGTTACTGGAAAACTGTCTAGAAAATGCAACTAGTAGGCCTAAAGCATACATGTATGCAGTATTGATTCAGGTACTTTTAACACACACAAATATTTTGATTACAGGCAGATATCATTTAATTAACTGTATACTCATTTAAGGATTATTGTAGAATACAGATAAAACAAACTAAAGAAGTCTAAATAGGTTAGCTATCATTTGCAATGTCCAGTAATTATCCTAGCAAACATGTCACATAAACCCAGTGTTGGTTTAACCTCTTGAGTGCCACTATGACGACTTAAGTCGTCATACTTTTGTCGCTCCCCTGTGCCGCAATGACGACTAAGGTCGTGATTTGTCAAGTATTTAGCCCCCTAATTCATTTGTGTCTGCCTCAGGGTAGAGGGTGGTGAATTCCCGGGGATCCCGTGTCTAGCGTCACATGAGCACTGCATTGATCACATGATCACACAGCGATCACGTGACACACTTTTTCTCCTTGATATGTTTATTTGCATAAATTCAAAATGGCTTCCGTTTGCCATCTTGGATTTTTAACTTTTGACAGAATATCCATAGAATCGTATGCAATACCTCATTTTTGACTAATTTAAATACACTGATTCCATTGGTATGGTTATTTTTTTACGATTCAAGGTCATCTAGAGGTCAAAACCATGATGGTTGCCGTCGCGGCCATTTTTAATTTTTGACATAATAGTCCTAGAATATTTTGTAATACCTCATTTTCAACTAATTTGAATACACTGAATTCATTGGAACGGTTATTTTTACATTTGAATGTCATCTGAAGGTCAAAAACAATATGGCCACCAATAACCAGAAAATACATGGACACTGAAAAGTGTTTTTACTCAATATTTTAGCTGGTTTGACCTTGAAATAACCTTTAGGTTACCTTGTCCTGACCCTGGAGTAGAACCCCAGTAAAGGGTAACCCCAACCCATGTCACCTTTAGTACTCAGGTGTGAGTGCCTCAGGTGTTTTGTGACTTTAAGCCCATGTTATACAAGACTCCAATTGACCTTATTTTGCACTTATGTTAGCGCTGGTAGAGGGTGTGATATAAGAGGGGACGGGAGATATAAGAGTGGGGTATTACCCCTCCAAGCCACATATACCCGGTAGCCACTGTACCCACCCCCCCTAAAATGCGTGTTGGAAGGCTTCCCAGCCAAAATATGTCAACTGCAGCCTTGTGGAACACTCCTTTGCAACCAAAAACATATGGAAACTGTAAAAAAATGTTTTTATTCAATATTTTATCTGGGTTGATCTTGGAATGACCTTGACATGACCTTTACATGACCCTGGAGTAGAACCCCAGCAAAGGTCAACCCCAACCCATGTCACCTTTAGTACCCAGTTGTGGGTGCCTCAGGTGCTTTGTGACTTCTAGCCCATGTTACACAAGACTCCAATTGACCATATTTTGCACTGATTTTAGTGTTGTTAGAGGGTGTGATATAAGAGGGTACGGGTGATATAAGAGTGGGGTATTACCCCTCCAAGCCACATGTAGTTACTGTGCCCCCTAGGATGCGTGTTGGAACGCTTCCCAGCCAAAATATGTCAACTGCAGCCATGTGTAACACTCATTTGCAACAAAACACTGTAAAAAATGTTTTTTTATTCAATATTTTAGCTGGTTTGACCTTCAAATGACCTTGACATGACATTGACCTGACCTTGGGGTACTACCCCTGTAAAGTCTAACCCCAACCCAAGTCAGTTTGTAGCCAGGTGTGGGCCCATCACCTGTGGGCAAAGATAATTCACATGGAAGATTGTTGCCTTAAAACTCCCTGTGTTTGCCCTATGTGGCGTGGCACAGGGGAGCACAATAGGCCTGGCACTCAAGAGGTTAATGTTGGTCCACAGTCTATGATGTTGTCCCAACCTTAAACCAACACTGAGTCAACATGTTGTGTTTGCCGAGCATAGCTATTTTTTGTAACCTGTAGCATTTCCTGAGCCGTTTCAATTTCTTCCTGGCCTGTGAGGAACACTAGTATATCACCAGCAGGCTGTGTCACGTGAATCTGTAAGATGGAGACCACAGCAGCATCCAAATAATCAGCCTCAGGTGCCTTTGTGTAGTAAATATCCACAGGATACCTTCGGCCGGGTATACGAAAAATAGGTGCATCATCAAAGAACTGAAAATTACCATCGACTATGAAACCATAATGCAGCATATATTTCGATTGTAAAATGAAAGAGTTACTACCATAAATATTTTATATTACTTGCCATAAACTATGATCAAGAAAAATATGAGATTCATAAAAGAAACAACCAGCACACATGGTTCATCTACTTAGCAACTGCCATACAAGTTTATAAATACCTCAGAAAACTTCTGAGCATCCAGTGTTGCACTAGAGATAAGCAACTTGAGATCAGGTCGAAAGCGACTGATATCCTTGACCAAGCCAAACAGGATGTCAGTGTGAAGTGTACGTTCATGAGCTTCGTCAATTATCATGACGCTGTAACTTCCCAGATCTGGCTCGCCCAGGAACTCTCTCAGCAGCATACCATCTGTCATGTACTTAAGATTCGTCCTCTCCGATGTACAATCCTCAAAGCGAATACTATAGCCAACCTACAAATCGTCCTCTTGGATATTGAAGGGTGTATCTGCCACTTCACAAAGTGTCAGATACACCCCTTCATCTCCCACGATATGAAGCAGTGAATAAAAATCATAGACCTTTAACAATGGATGGCTATCTCGTACTGGTCCACAGTGATATGTGTATACCGATCTTCCGTCCAACCAGACGACGCCGCTCTGGTGAGTAGCTACTTCCGGTTTGATTGTTGACATCTAGAATAGTTATAAATGCTACTTCGTTTTTCGTCCGAAATACATCATCCTAATGTCTTAAAGGTATGTATGTTAAAGGTATAATATTACTAATGTACCAATAAATCATCTATTTAATGTAATTTTAATGACTTATGCTTCTTATGTCACTCAGCCGGTCCGGAGCGGCTGTTCAGTTGACGTGCCACTCTCACTCAGACTTGACAGTCACAGTCACACTGACTGACAGACAGCACGCACTGAAGCTGTCAATGAAAGGGCCGCCACGATTACTGTGGTCAGTGACATGACTGATGGCCCAGCACCCTCCCGCATCACATTACAATATACCTCATAAATTATTTATAATCAACATAGCCTAATAATAAATAGGAAAAGTCTGCTCAACCGGAGTGGAGTACCATTCAGTGTGGGAGATAAAACGTGAATACGGAACTCCGGTCGTATTGTTAAAAATATTTCATAGAATATTCATGTCCCACATTTTATAATTGATTTTATTATAGGCCTAGATCTACATAAAAGCTGTTTTGGCTAATGTATAAATGGTATATATATTCATATACTTTTTAAATTTTTTTGATAAATATTCTTAGGTATTATACTTTTTATTTTTATCACACTGACATTTTGTATCATCATGATCATATTGAGTCTCTTTGTCAATGAACATAATAAAAGTTTTATTATTATATTGATTTTGTTTTGTGTATTATATTTTTATGATAATTATGATTGAAAATGTGCATAATTTACCTGTATTTCTATCACTTGTCTTGGTACTCACATTTTGTTTTTCAAATTTAGGACATATATGTGGTCGGAAAAAATATAGTTTCGATAAAGCGTGAAACATTTCAACGCAAGCACGTAAATTATGAAAAACACTATTTTATCATTTCAAAAACACACAAACGTGAAGGCGTATTTTCTCCTTCGATTTGGTTTACTTTGGCAGTGAGAAATATATACCGGTAGGCTGTTTGATCTTTTTCTGGATCACTTTCACACCGATGTTGTTGTTTTTATATATTTTATAATGTAATAAGCTTGTATATAACCAAAGTGGTCCACTGCCAATTTTTACCACTGCACTGATGAATTGTGTGCATTTCATTTTCACTTTATAGGCCTAAAATATCAGTAGTCTGAATTAAATTGTTTATTTAAATTTCAAATGAGTGAGATTGTGCCCCATGTTATGATAGGCCTACAGTGCTGACTACTGAAAAAGCCTGAAAATTGTGTAAAATTATGTGGAATCAGTTTAGTTGACATGTATTAATCGTTATAGGCCTAGTAAATTGACATTATGACACACCTTTATAAATCCATTAAATTAACTCAATATATTTACAACACAAAATGTCAAATAGGCTTAGGCTTAGCTACTGAAATATTCCATACAATAAATAATTATTTTTTCTTCGCTTGGCATCATCAAAGGGAATAGCCCACCACCTAGTTTTAGTCATGATTGTCAAACAATCTGAGCTTGCCCTGTTAATGATAGTCTATAAATAAATTTAAAGTGAAAACAATAAAAGTTAAAATTGAATGAACCTGATAAGGTTTGCATTTCAGGAAGACTAGACTATGACCATGATGACCGTAACCCAACATTGATCCAGCATTGGTCTGCTGACATTGCAGTGGTAGGCCCCCCACATGGTCATGGATCTCTCAGCTTTTCAATGACATTTAGAGCTAGACCTTAGCAGTGCTTAGGGGCCTTGCAAACTTAAAAAAAATCCAGACATCCCAAAATTTAGTTTGAGCTCACCCTACCCCCCATCCAATGTTTTTTTTTCAAACCAATAATCATCAAAGATTTTAATTTTTTTTTTCCAATTTTCTATCTAAAATGGACCTGAACCCACCAACCCACTTTCAATTTTTTTTTTGATGTTTGGATTTTTTTCAACTTTGCAACATCCCTTAAATAGTATTCATAGTAATTAGGGCTATAAGGCTTGTACAACTTCTCGGAACCGTCTACTTAAGACGTCTGTAGAAGAAGATTGAAAGACTGACTGACCGAGAGACACTGACAAGTCACAATCATTGACATTGTGACATGCTCAGAATGCTGGCGTATAAAGTGTGGGCGCCTACAGTGTGGCTGACAGTGACAGTGGCCTGAGTAGGGCCTACATGCAGTGACTGTCAGAGACAGTGAGAGAAGTGAGCGAGTGAGAGGCGGCACGCCAACAGGCTCAAGCATGGCTATGCAGATTTCATGGCACACGCCGTCGCTTGGTGCTTGGTGCTAAACCTCGGTCGACAGCATGTTAATTCTGTTAACCAATTACCAGGTTTGTGATCGGCCAATGGACTTAAGTTCACTTGTGCGATAGCAATGTTAGCATTCCACTGTTCTAATTCTGTGATAAAAATATAGACAACTATACAAATGATATGCACACATTTAGCTTAATAACATGACTTTACAAAAATACAAAAAACTATAACATGAAACCAGGCATGGCCCAAGTAAAAAGAAAGAACCAAAGCTCAAACACAGACATGTGAAAATCTATGAATGGATGATCAGAAATAAATTTTAAATGAACTAGAAAAGGAGTTCCCTAACTCCTAGGCCCGGCTTTAGTCTGCTTGAATGCTATAGAGAAAAATCAGTGTATTGGTCTTCCTCATGGGCCAGAATACTAAATGTCTTCCACGTGTATCACTTACACCAACATCGCCGGTGCTGGCCAACATTCATTCAATACTTGTCTACGATCTACCTGATACAGAGGATGTAGGCCTACCCACCAAATTCCGGTTCAATGTCAGGCCAGCCTTGCAGCCCATTGCTGGTTCAATGCCGGTCAATCGTCTACGACACTGATACAGCAATAATCTATAATCGGGTCTGTTGTATACTTTGTGCAAACACGTCATTCAACCAATACTGTTTCAATGTTGACCTGTTTAACGTTTTCCCCAAAGTAATATTTTTTTGGAGTCTTACCAAACATGTCCCGCCATTTTCCGAAAATACTCGATCAGTCGGTTAACATGCAGCGATCGGGTTTCGTATAAACTCAAATTGTCCTAGCATTCTGAATGAAAGTTTGGAAAATGACGCTAGCAGAAACACCAGTGGTCGCTTTTTTGGTGTTTTCGACCAATACCAATGGAAGATCAGACTACATTACCTAGCTATGGGAACGGGACAAATTTTGTCCCACCGGCGAGCGAAAAAAAAAAACCCCTCCCACCGGCGAGCAAAAAAAAAACGCTCCCTCATGACTTTTTTACCCACTGCGAAATCAGAAACAATTCTGTTTTCAAGGTCTGGCAAAAAAAAAAAACCTGCCTCCCGCATGACTTTTTTAGCTGCTGTGAAATCTGAAACAAGGATATTTTTAAGGCTTGCCTGATCAAGTGAATGGTGCCTATACGAACAAGACTACATAAGTCCAGGAGCTCCCGCTCCGAATTAGAATTTGATTTAAGCAATTTTGTATAGGGTTATTAATGTAGTCCTAGTCTAGGTCAAAAATCAAGATGCAAGACAACTAGGTCTAAGAAGCCCAGTCTAAGAGTAAGATAAGAACTAGACCTCCATTGAAATTAATGATCCTAATCAGTATCCCAGTGATGGTCTACCTATCTGGCATGGTTTACCTGATTTCAGGCCAATCGAGTTAACTAATAGCTGATTTACGGTCATTTTGAATTCGATATAAATTAGTTAAAAACTTAGGGTGCATCCTCCCCCGAAACCTCAAATTTTGTTTTATAGTAATGGACTAACATCTAACACAGTTTGCAAAATATTGGGCATGTGAAAGTAAATAATGGCCGATAGGGGGCCATTTTGAATTTGAACGAGTCAGAATTTTTCAAGATGCATCCTCAGCTGAAATCTCACATTTCATTCTATAGTAATGGTCTAGCCATCTAGCACGGTTTACCAAATATCGCCCATGTGAAAGTGAATAATGGCCGATAGGAGGCCATTTTGAATTTGATCAAGTCAAATTTTTTCAAGATGCATCCTCTCCTGAAATCTCACATTTTGTTTTATAGTAATGGTCTAGCCATCTAGTACTATGTGAAAGTGAATAATGGCCGATAGGCGGCCATTTTGAATTTGATCGAGTCAATTTTTTTCAAGATGCATCCTCTCTTGTAATCTCACATTTTGTTTTATAGTAATGGTCCAGCTATCTAACACGGTTTACCAAATATCAGCAATGTGCAAGTAAATAGTGGCCGATAGGCGGCCATTTTGAATTCGATTGAGTCGAAAGTTTTTAAAAGGCATCCTCTCTCGAAACGTCACATTTTGTTTTATAGTAATGGTCTAGCTATCTAGCACGGTTTACCTGATATCAGGCCTATCGAGGTAAATAATGCTGATTGTCGGCCATTTTGAATTCGTGAGTTAAAAATTTTCAGGGTGCATCCTCCCCCGAAAACTCACACTTTGTTTTATAGTAATCAGGTAATGGTCTAGCCATCTAGCACGGTTTACCAAATATCAGCCATGTGAAAATGAATAATGGCCGAAAAGGCGGCCATTTTAAATTTGATCAAGTTAATTTTTTTCAAGATGCATCCTCATCTGAAATCTCACATTTCGTTTTACAGTAATGGTCTAGCCATCTAGCACGGTTGACCAAATAACGGCCATGTGAAAGTGAATAATGGCCGATAAGCGGCCATTTTGAATTTTATCGAGTCAAATTTTTCCAAGATGCATCCTCTCCTGAAATCACACATTTTGTTTTATAGTAATGGTCTAGCCATCTAGCACGGTTTACCAAATGACGGCCATGTGAAAGTGAATAATGGCTGATTGGCGGCCATTTTGAACTTTGACAAAATGATTTTTTTCAAAATACATCCTCTCCTGAAGCCTTACAATTTGTTTTATAGTAATGGTGTAGATATCTTGAGCGGTTTTCATGATATTCCACAATATCAGGCCTGTTGAGGTGAATAATGGCTGATAGGCGGCCATTTTGAATTTTATCAACTTCGATTTTTTCAGGATGCATCCTCTCCTGAAACCTTACAATTTATTTGATATTAATGGTGTAGCTATCTTGAGCGGTTTTCATGATATTCCGCAATATCAGGCCTGTCGAGGTGAATAATGGCCGATAGGCGGCCATTTTTAATTATATTGACTTAAAATTTTTCAAGATGCATCCTCTCCTGAAACCTCACAATTTGTTTTATAGTAATGGTGTAGCTATCTTGAGCAGTTTTCATGATATTCCGCAAAATCTTTCAGTCGGATTTACCGATGTTATAAATTAGGTCAAAGTGCTGGGTCAACTTCAAGGTCAAGGTCCAAAAACCTGAAAAGGCACAACTAGGGACCTTAGAGAACATGTATGTGCAATATGACTGTCATCGGCCCAGTACTTTTCGAGATCTGCTCCGGAAACGAAGTGCGCGTCAAAACGTCTAAATAGGTCATAGTTCTGAACCAGAAGTAGGTCAAAGTTTAAATACCCCAAAAGGCACAACTAGACCCCCTAGGGGTGTTGTGTGTAAAATTTGAAGACAATCGGACAAGTACTTTCAGAGATATGCTCCGGAAACGAATTGTTTACGGACGGCCCAACGCCGTCACATCATCATTTTCTCCTCTGCAACCTTGCGTATTGAATTCAGATTAAAAATATTTCAACCCGTCCATTAGCCACCTGGAAGTAACCCACATACCAAAAATTGTTATCCCAGCTTATTTTTTCACAAAGTTATAGGCAAAAGAAGAGGCCAAAAAAAAACGGAGGTAGAATCCATAGCTCCCTTCGCTCACCTACGGTGACGGCGGGAGCTAATAAATATTATCCGAAATGTGTTGAGAAGTATGAGGTGCTATGAAATATCCTGCTGGCATAGTGGCTTAATATTTTTCTTAAAAAATCTGCTTTCTCTAATTCACGTGATTTTTATCTTCATCAAGTGAAATAAAAATAAAAATGAAACAATTGAATATAAAACATCAACTATACTAACATTAACTTGAAAAATTCTCATTCATAAATTTAAGCCAAAGACGACAAAATATTATTACACATATGGATCACATTTAGCAGCTTAAAATATTACCTCATTTCCAAGTTTGACACACATCTCCTCAGCTACTCTTGCAGCTACAGACATAGCAGCAACTCTCCGTGGTTGTGTGCAACCTATCTTCATGTCATTTTTTGTGTAGCCCTGTAACATAAAATTAATTTAGTAAAGACATTTGGTCTATAATATTAATACTGTATTACTATACACAAACTTATTTGCGACTGACTAATAGTACGGTAATTCAAAGAATAACATGAGCGCACTTGACAATAGCCCACCGCCGTTATTGAAATTGTGCGAGAACTGGTTATTTGCAACACACAGTACAAATTTGAGCAGGAAACATGGAACACTTTTAAAGTTATCACGCCCATAAGGTCAAATTATTGACATAAAAGGTGAAAAATTGTATTTAATCGGCTATTATAATTTTTTTTCAGCCATTATTGAACTTGTCTGAGAACGGGTCATTAGTAGCATGTGTAACAACTTAGAGCAGGATACATGCAAAACTTTTGCAGTCATCAAGCCCACAATGTCAAATTATTGGTGTAAAATGTGATAAATCCCAATAAATCGACCATTTTAAATTTTCTTCTGGCCATTTTTGAACTTGTCCGAGAAATGGTCATTGGTAACATGCATAACAAATTTGATCAGGATACATGAAAAACTATTCAAGTTATCGTGCCCACAAGCAAATGTTAACGCCGACGACGCCGAACTTCAATTGTAATAGCCCACCTATTTTAATTATTAAGCGTGCTAAAAAATGATTGAAAAGAGCTACATAATTTTGATACATCATAAAAACAATGATGATAACACAGTTATTTTATAAGCATGTTCTTGATTACTCTACAAATATTTAAAAGATTGTGTGTTTACTCATCAAAACAAAAACATCTGAGATATATAATTATTTTTATATCTTATAAGGCTCGAGGCACAAGATTTCAAGGGGTTATAATATTCTTCATGAACATTACTGCCTTAACCCTTACAGCGCTTGGAACGACTTTAGTTGTCAGAATCTGACGTCAGTAGACGTCAGATTCTGACGACTAAAGTCGATCCCTGCACTGTAAGAATCAATTATTTCTAATGGCCGAAACCCATAACATATGTATTCAAATGAATTAGAAAGAGCTAACTAAGACATTTATGATGATTCCAAATTGAAAAAACCCCTTTGGTTGCGATTTATTTTTACAAATTAATTCAGCGCTTTAAGGGTTAAGGGTTGAAGTTGATTAAGTAGCTCTGTATTTCACTTACAGCTTCACACAAATACTGTGGAATCTGTGTTGTTTTCCCTGATCCTGTTTCACCTTCAATAATAAGTACTTGATGCTCCTCAATAGCTGCCAGTAAATCTTCACGAAAGGGGAAGATCGGTAACAGTTTTCTAGTCTCTTCAATGCTTTCTTTCTTCTTCTGTGACTCACTCTTGTGATCATCAAAACCTTTCTAAAAAAAGTAACTCTTGCTAAAATAATAAGAGACAATTATTGATGTTGAGAGATCTGAAACTACCCTGATGACATCGGAAGGCTCTGACACAGTGACCTCCATTTTTAAATGTAATAATTCTAGTACGATCAAAAGTTTAAGCCTGCTGACAATGGCCTAGTTTCAATAGGCACTTGAAATATTTGTCTCAATTTCATGGGGTCCGAGTTTTTTGGTAGGCAGCGCATATGTCGTTTTTACACAGCTGGCTGTGGAAACAGAATGGCGGTCAGTGTGACTGGGTCTATGGCAAACTAAATGAGTTAGGCGGCCCAGTCATACTGGGTAATCCAAAATTAATAAATGAAGAAATTTGTCATGGCAAAGATAACTGTAAGATGAGGCCAAAAGGCACAATAATCACCCGCCCTGCCTCGACTTCGTGATAGAAAATGTTCAGGGTGCATCCTTCCCTGAAGCTATCTAGCACGGTTTGCCAAAAATCAGGCATATTACAGTGAATGATGGCCAAATTTAGGCCATTTTTATATTGACAAAGAATTTTTGGCTTTAAATTTTTTTCAAGGCATATCCGTCCCTGAAACCGCATACCTAATATCCAGGGCATTAATTTGATTACAGGGGGTGGGCAAAATATATTCCTGAAAAAAAAATGTGGGAGGACGGGCAGACGTCCGAGGTGTCGCCTTAACTCCTTCCCTCAACTTCGATGAGCAGTGGATAAAAAATTGAAAATATTTGTACACTGCTCAATAAAATAAAACATACTTTAAATCATCATTAAATCATTATTTACAAGATCATATATACTGTAGATCTGGTTTAGAATTCGTGAATT
The DNA here is from genome assembly GCA_964017125.1 of Flabesymbios commensalis. NCBI lineage: Eukaryota > Metazoa > Annelida > Polychaeta > Terebellida > Flabelligeridae > Flabesymbios > Flabesymbios commensalis. The sequence continues at coordinate 39,533,068 of OZ024905.1, read as the reverse complement.
TTCATTTTTCTTTAGCAGCGCTACTATAATAATAATTTTTGCAAGATTCTTGAATTCACGCCTCCACGCAAAATTTGCGAAAACTAAAACCCCACGAATATTATCAGATTTACAGTATACATGTATGTATAATTATATTTTGTGATGAATACAATATAATTCTCACGTCACTGTCTTCCCTTGAACCTGGCATTTGTAGGGTCTGAACAAACTCAATTTCTTCATCCATAATGTAGTCATATTGTTTTTCCTGAAATAAGAAAAATAATGAGAACTAGATATGACAGTTTTTGGATCAAAAACAATTAAAATCATCCTTGCTAGATATTGAGAATGGAAAGGCTATTTACTTCAACCATTTCTGATAAAAAAAACAAATCAAACCAATGTTTCAGAATATATCGCATTGCAAATTCTTTGGTCACCCATCTCAGAAAATGCTCTGTAATGGATCATTCAAAAAAATATATGGGAAGAATTTCCAAAGCACATAGGCCATACATATGACGCCATAGGCCATACATATGACGCCACTGGAAGAGAGTTGGAACACGTCTTCAAATAGAATGTAGCCTACAAGATGTCCATTTCAAATCATATTCACCTAAAATGTCTTATTCAGCTCATGTATAAATTGTAATGATTTTACTCAGTTCATGTGATGTTCTTTGACTTACCGTAGTGATTCTTAACCCTTTGTCTGCTAATCACAACAATAGTGATTATAATCAGTTTTATCAGCCGATTAAACAACTGTTATCATTAATTAAATGACTGTTTAAATATCAAAATTTGAAATGTTCGGTTTCAAATTATGACAATATGAGTAATTTCCAGCCACTCTAGGTTGTGGATCACGGCAGTGGGACACGACATTAAGTGGGTGAAAATTTAAATAAATTACCTTAGCGGGATAAGGGTTAATTAGTTCATGTAATGTTCTTAAAAAGGTATTGTAATGCTCTTATTATGCTCTTACATACAAAAATATTAATATGAAAGGATAGTTTATATTGAAAATACTTCTAAAACAAAAGTAATTATCAATATCTATTCTGTGGAAATTTAACAGTTGCTAATGATGAATAGTTTCTTTCTTTTTTATTCATTTGAAACTGGAATTGCCGAAGCAATTTCCAGCTGAAATGACTAAAAATATTCTTATTTATGAAAAACAAACTGTCAACTTGAAGTAGTTTGATTAACTCAGCAGCTGCCACAATTTATTTTATTACATTCAGTGGCATTTTATCTGATTTGAAAATTGCTTGTAATTTTCAAAAATAGCAAACAGTTCATCCCTTAACCCTTTAAGACTTCACGATGCATTAAAGCATCGTTTTACATACACTGAAAACAGACTTAATTTTCCTACAACTAAGGGTTTCAGAAGGTAAACTTCCGTAAAACTGATTTACCAATAAATGGCAATTTTCTATAATTTATACACCACATCAAATCATCTTCATTCACTACAAGTCGAGAATTGCGACAGCAATTCGCGGCTTGTAGTGGATGAAGATGGCAACAGTAAACTCAGGCTTGAAGGGGTTAAAGCGCTAAATTAAATAATTAAAATTTTCACCCACTTGAAGTTGTGTCTCGCTAATGTGACCCACAACTTCAAGTGGGTGAAATTACTTTAGCTTCATTTGTTTAACTTGATAATTGCAAAACTTTGCTGTATAAACTCATTTGATACCCACTAACAGTGATTTGATCGGCTACTAAAATGGATTACAAATGATTATTTGCATGTATGTGAACTACAATCCAAAAGTCATGCTCACCTTTTTTTTGTGCTTGGCATCCTTCGCACCAAATTTGAGGAGGGCTGCATCCAGATGCTCTTGTTCCCATCTCTGTTGTTCAAAGTTACCACCTTTTTCTTTAGGATCTTCTACATATTTTTCATCTTGCTTCTGATTGACACAAATATTTACAAAAATAATGGTACATTCTCACCTATTTTGTAAAATGAACACAACAATGAACACAACATAAATGTTAGACTACCTCACAGAAGTTGTAAGTTTGTAATGCACATAAGAATATATCAAGCATCGGGGATTTATCCAACATAAGGATAAGGGAAAGAGGTTGCTTAATTATAGCGATAAGGTAGATTGTCTCATCATAACGGTCTTTCTATGTTATTTTATTAGGTTTGAAATTGGCCTCGCATCACAAAGGCTTTTAGGGGTATTGCCATCATAAAAACAAGGCTGTAAACTCAGGATCTTGCGCATTTCAGCTCGGGGGGTAATTTCATCAAAGAGAATGGGTAAAGGCCTCTCTATTTCTTCCACAAAACTCTGAATATTTCTCTTTACAATGTTTAAAGTATATATATCGAGAAAGCATTTCAACATCATGTCGAGCCTACCACCTTTTTAACAACACTTCCTTTTCAAATACAGTGTGCTAATAAAAATAATAACTAAATGCAAACCATGTACAAATGTATAGCTAAGTATGCATTGAAATTTTTTATCTTTTTTTTATTAATACTTATAGCAAAAAAAATATTAAGGTGAGATGTGTTGAACTGACATAATCAGTCACAACACAAAACGATAAATGCTATTTGAATAAGAACCATTTCATTACCTTATTCTGTTGAGTTGCTAATTACTGTTTTGCATACATGCACATTAAATTGCAACACTATAATATATACAGTTTCGCTTGAAATGATGAAAATTATAATATTGAAAAATACACATATCCCAAAGTAAATAATCATTGATATTTCTCATGGCTAGGAAAAATCTATATATACTAGCAGCACAAGGGTTGATGAGAAAGAGAGAAGATGCAGTGATTCAAACACTGAATAACTACTTACCACATCATCTGCAGGTATGTAATACCTATCAGCATGCTGTCTGGCTCCAGCTGCTTTATGATCTTTAGCCAGCTTCAAGATGTCACGTTTATATTTCAAATCCTTCTTCTCTCGTTCTGTGAGCCTGTTTATAAATATGTATGACAATTATTTTGGAAAAAAATGGTAACAAGAACCCTACAGCTAAGTTCAGTGCATTGAAGCAATTTTGAATACAAAAATCCAAATTTCATACTGTATGTTAAATTGCGTAAATACTCAATTGCCATAAACATTTAAAATAAAGAATGTTGGCAACATTGAACATGTTTAAATATAGGCCTACTGATAGAAGTTCATCTAAGCTTGCTTAGACCCACATATTTTGAGGATAATGATCATGATAAACTGTGAAAGTATGAAATAAAGCAGTTCTCTGGTTTTTGACAAGATGTTGATGGACATCTTGAGAGACTACTCTCTTCCTATACATTATTACGTTAGTGCCCCAGCACTAAATTAAAATTTCATACATGGTATAGGAACATCAAAAATATTAATATTTCTTCCAGCATGTGTTAACTTTGAGAACCATAAAAACAAAACAAAAAAAATCATCAAGATCTAGGTAATCATAACTACAACCCATCACATTTGTTCTCAAACAGATGTTGATTCACAAGAATTGTTGATTGAAAGTCACGAAATATTAACCCTTAACCCTTTAAGCCCTCACGATGCATCAAAGCATCATTTTAAATCCCTGAAAACATACTTAATTTCCCTACATTTTAGGGGTTTTAGAAGGAAATGAAACTGTTTTACCAACACATGGCAATTTTCTTCGATTTTTCACCAAGTTCAAGTCATCTTCATCCACTGCAAGTCGAGAATTGCGACAGCAATTCGCGGCTTGTAGTGGATGAAGATGACAATGGTAAATTCAGGCTTGGAAGGGTTAAACAACATTTCATTCTCAATAACCTTCTAATAAAAAAGATTCGAAACAACTATAGTACTGCTTAGCGAAATAGGGTTAATAACACAGACAGATGGCTAGAATGTTCATGTGAAATTTGATTTTTGAAATGTAATGGAAACCAGACAAATTTTCTTACTTTTGACCTTCAAAATAATATTCTTCCTCGTGTATCTCTTGTTCAAGATCATCTAGTTTATCCTGACCTCGCTTTTTTAGGTAGCTTCTTCTAGATTGTTTTCTTATATCAGGTACTATTTTCTTACGATCCTCAGCTTCAAGCTGTAGCCTTTTTTTAGCTTCATCAAATGCCTTAAAGGGGTTCAGATACATTTTGATAGTAAGACAGAATTATGAAAAAAGAATTGAATAACATTTAATTTTCATAATCTCATAGAATTGTTTGACTTTTCTTTTTTATCTTATTAAAATTAAATGTGCAATGCTCAATCTCAACCATCATTAAATGACAATCTACCAAAGCATATTTTTAGGGCTCTTTAATCAGAATCAATTGAATCCTTTTAGTGAAATCCAAACACTGGTGAAATTCAACCAGCTACACTCTCATGCAAAGCAAAAAAGCAGCAACTAGTTAGAAAGTACTTAAAAAAATAGCAACTACTTTTGTTTAGCCTCAATACATGGTACCTAGTATATTCTCATAAAAACACTGTCGTATTTTAAAATATGACATAATTATTTATAAATAATGATTTATTTTCTTTAGCTATGTTTTCAAGAGCCAAACATTATATTTCGAATCTCAGAAAGAAAAACATTTTTTGCTGGTACTGATAGAATAGCTAATATAAATACTAATATAATTGCTCCCACAGAAAAAAGTACATTTAGATACAGTAAAATAATCTAGAAATATAATGAAAAAAATTACACATTTGGTAAACAATGCATCAATATTCACAGCGTAGGAAACATAATACACTATTATGACTATTTAATACCTTTTTGTCTGATTTTGACATGACATTTCTCGTCTTTTCTTTATCTTTTTCCACCATTCTCTTGGCAAAAGCATCTCTCTCATTCAAATCAGACCTCCTCTCTCTATCCTCTTTCTCTAGTTCATCTTCTGATTCTGATGACAGAACTCTGTCTTGATTTGTATCAAGTTCACTTTCACTACTGCTCACTGACTTAGCTTTTTTTCTCAAATTTCTCCTGTGTTCTTTTTTGCTCTTCACTGTTTTTGCTCTCTGTTAAGCATATGAAATTATGTTTTAACCCTTTAAGCCCCCTGATGCATTAAAGCATCATTTTACATGTATGAAAACATACTAAATTTTCCTACAACTAAGGGTATTAGAACGAAAATTTCCATGAAACTGGTTTACCAATACGTGGTAATTTTCTTTAAGTTTAAAACCACATCAAGTCATCTTCATCCACTACAAGTCGAGAATTGCGGCAGCAATTCGCGGCTTGTAGTGGATGAGGATAACAATGGACAATTCAGGCTTGAAAGGGTTAAAGCTAAGGGGATTTGGAAAGTATAAGATTTAGATATTTTAACCCTCAAAATGCTAATCTCATCTAAGGCCGTTTTCGAACTTCTTCAAACGAGAAATTTAGCAAAATCGGCATATGTTTCAGCTCAAATTTCACATATATGCAAGTAATTTTCATCCACTTGAAGAGTGGAACTAGCGAGACGCAGCATCAAGTGGGTGAACATTAAAATTTTATAATTCAGCTCTAACAACTGGAGCTCTGAACTATTTAAATTTTCAGTCACTTGAAGGTGTGTCCCACTACTGTGATCCACACCGAAAATCAGCTGCCTTTGTAAAACATGAGTGACAATCTATCTCATAGTCACAGATTTAGTCCATGTACTGCTGAACTGCTTCCTTCTATTTATCATTCGTTCGAAGCTTAAATGGCTAACGCAATTTCCCGCTTCTAACGACGAAAAATATATCTTCCTATGAAAAAGAGACATATCCTAAATTAAATTATTTGATTAACTGAACATCTATTACAAACAATTTTATCATTTTCACTGAAAATTTTAGTAGGTGTAGAACTAGCCTCAACATGTGCATGTACAGTCACAGCAGGAGAAGGTTAAAAGAAGATATCACTAAAAATCACTAAAAATGTTCAGTTAATAAAATAACTAAATATGTAAGAAGTTTGTTTTTTCTAAATAAAAACATTTTCTTTATTTTGTGCTGGAAATTGCGTTAGCAATTCCAGCTCAAAATGAACGAAAAATAGAAGCAAACAATTCAGCAGGTCAAGGATTATTTCAGTTTTTCATATTTATTTTAAATTTTAGTTGTTATCTTATTGAAATTAATGACTTGATTTTAAATTCTTCTAGTAATTAAAGATAAAATGTTTATAGTGAGCAACATAAATAGCCCTTTCAATTTATTAGTATACCACTACAGTGAAACCTGAGTTCAACGACTCCTGAGAGGAATGACTTTTGTCACCAACGACTTTAGTTTTTGGCACGGGTCAGTTTTACTTTGTTAACAACCTGCGACCAACGTCTGACAAGACTTACAACCTTTACAATTTGGCGGGGGGGGGGGGGGGGTGGGCATGCTTTCATCCGTGTTAAATGACTTGGAAATGTTTATGACTTTTATTTTTTTGGATTATGACTCCTGTCATCAAAAGGTGGCTATGATTTTCAACAAAATTGCTTGCCGTGTTAATGTCGTTAATGCCGCCAGTGTGTGATGAAACAGCGTTGGGTCGGCATAGTCTGTTGCCGCCACTTGGCATAGTGTCTGCCATACCGAGACAGGAGTGACAGGTTGGCTCAGCGCTGGGCTAATGTGACCCACATTTGATCGCCGGTGAACCACCGTACATTTTTTTTTGTTATTGCATGAGAGCAGTAACTTGAGAGTACAATCAAACTGTCTGGACCAAGATGCTGGCGCCGGCGGTCAATACACTTCATACGCTAGTTGTGTAGCACCGTCACAATGTCAGTCATCTGCACAGATTAAACCAGTGGCTCTTCTTAACCTCCTTGGTTATTCGTATAATTTGACCCGCCCACATTACACCTAAACGTTTTATGATTGGTAGATGGAGGTGGTGATTGATGTGTGACAGTGTGGTTGAGTATATATCTAAAGCCAGCCGTGCTGCAAAAACACACAACATAAAACGAGAGACGTTGAATTTATAGTACAACAAAACTGACTATGATTAATTAAACAATACATTCCTTTTACTTTCATATCGGCTTTGTATCCAGTGCAGATATTGTATTTCTTTATATATTATTGAATAATCGTTTGCTTATTAGTACATGCATTGTAAATGTACTTTTCTATAATCACACGCCGTGGGCTCAAATATATTCAATGCGTGCCTGGGAACAACGAAGCACCTACCCAGCAAACACAACATATTCCCCCAACGCTGTGTCAATGTTGGGCCGGCTACAGAAACGGCAAGCCAACATTAACCCAGCAATGGGTCAATGTATCTTGTTTGCTACCCTTTCGAGCCACACGCAACAGTTTACTTTCCAAGTAAGCCGTTATTGCTGTTTACATTTGCACATCTGCAGCGTAATATGGCCTCTCAGTCCCAGCTCAGAGACAAGAAGTTGAGCCTCTGCTGTTTTGATGTTGGCACACTATCTATGCCGCTGGCCAAACCTTAAACCGACATTGAGTTAACGTTGTGTTTGCTGGTGTGATGATGGCCATCAACTTTCTAAAAACTTTTTTCATGATCAATTTAAAAATTGATCTATTATGGAAAATGTGGGTGTTTATAATAATTATTTTTTTAATTGTAGGAAATAATTCATTTTGTGAATCTGATTAAAAAAGTATTATGTGGTTTATAACTTTATTATTGTATTTGTTAATAAAATATAAATTGTGATATAAATTGAAGAATGAAATTCCACATAGCCCTGGATTACAGTGAAAAAATATCTCAAACTACACAAACATTTATCATGTTTATTTCACCATAATTTTATGTTGAAATTTCAATCAGTGGAACTTTCAGTGATTACAGGTCCCAGGGTTAACGCTTAAAATGGCCTATTTTAAACTGAAATAACTGCAAAATATATTTTTATTTTCTCTGCCGACAAGGGTGCTGAGTGTGAGGGGGTCCAGACCACTGTGGACCCCCTCTCCCCTGGCTGACCTAATACTGTAAGCCGGCAAATATTGGCAGACTTAAACTTTAGAATTTGGAGGACTAAAACAATTGGCAGATTTACTGTGGTACATCTACACTATACTCAAAGGAAAACTCTTTTTTGTGGAGAGAAACATGGGCGTTTATTATCCAACTGCCAATTAAAAAACGCAGGGCTCAAAATTGGACTTAATTTCCAACTGGCAATAAAATTGACTAGTCCTTCCCAAAAATATCACTTGACCTTCCTAATAATTGTGGAGCAGAGTCAGGGTCAGTGAAGTCAAACTTGTCCTTTCCAGATTGTTGGTTGTCTCGGACAATCCGACGGAGCCAATTTGGAGCCCTGAAATTCTAGCTTGAAACATTAGGGATAACTTGATAGAATGACACATACCTTTTTAGGAGCTTCATAATTTTCTTCTTCACTCTCAGACAGGAGCTGGTAGCTTCTGTTCTTCTCCTGTAAAGCAAGTGCCTCCCGCTCTGCAACTCTGGCTGGTTTCTCTTTCAAATTTTTCTGTGGAATCTTCAAAAGATTTCATGGAATGAATTATGTTATCTGAAGATACATGCATTTTGTCTTCTAATCACATTTCAGCAATATGCAAAAAATCATGTGAAATATTGCAACACTAGTAGAGAAGTGGAATTTGGAAGTATATAAAGAAGAGGACTGTAAGATTTAGGAAAGATTGGGTTGTTGTGTATAGAATCATACATCAGACACTGTCTCACACTCGGTTCATTACACCATGGCTGAGCAGCCATATTTAACCCTTATATATATATGGCTTAGCCCTTACAACGCTGATATAATTTGTAAAAAAAACATCACAACCAAATGATTTTTTTTTCAATTTGAAATCATCAAAAATGTCTTCGTTAGCTTTTTCTGATTCATTTGAATACTTATGTTATGGGTGTACAACCATTAGAAATATTTTTACTCTTACAGTGCGGGGATCGACTTTAGCGGTCAGAATCTGACGTCTACAGACGTCAGATTATGACGACTAAAGTCAACCCCCGCACTGTAAGAGTTAAAGAATGTTTAAAACCAAACAAAATGTCATTGAAAATTAGGGCAAGTTAATTACGAATTAAAATTTCTGAAATCCGTGAGGCAGTTCTATGCACATGCACGAGCTCTTTCGAATAAACTAAACAAAATTGAAATTGGATAAGAATTGAGGAAGGAGACACATTTATTGTGAATTGTGGACAGAGTGCCCTGATTAGGTATTAATTAGGTCATAAGCTAAATAATAATTACAATTTCTGCAATCCACGAGGAAATTTATTGCACAGGCACAAGCTCTTTCTAAGTTTACATATAGTTAACAGCAACATTTAAAAGTCTGCAGCTATTATACCATTCTAGTCTAAGTTTAAACCTTATTTTTCTCAATATTTCTTACCCTGAAAATTCAATGTTCTAAAGAGAGGAAACAGCTGATCATTACTGAGTGATTTTAGTTGTAAAATTCATTTTTCTTGATAATTATGACTTAGGTAAAGATCGATATGTAAAAGAAGCATTAAAATGTATAGTTATATTTTTCTTAATGTTATGTAAGTTATCAACATATCACAAAACATTATAGATCAAAACCAACTAACCTTATTCCAAAGCTCTGCAGAAAATTGTGTCATTCTGTCATCCATTTCCACTGCCCCAGTCTCCTCAAGCTTTTCAGTATAGTCATGAAGACTATTGGATTTGCCAGCCAAACTTATGAGAAATTGAGCAATAACTTTGTCTGAGATTCCCAAAATGTCATGCAGCCGATCACCAACCCACTGTTCAAGAGTAGCCATTTTCCTTTACTGTGAAAAGATACATATTATGAAATATAAAAGAATCATAAAAAAAATATTTATTTATAATCTACAATGTCTCCAGGGTATCAGGTTGGATTTTGGTTTTAGTGTGTGTCACCAAATTTCCAGGCTGTGTGTAATAAAAGTCATACATGTATAACCAATCCATGACAAGTTTCATTGTTATTTTCAAATTGCAATGCTTTATACAAAAACTAAGTAGCTGTCACCTGGGATGACAGTGTCCCCCGTCTGCAGTTTTTTCAGTAAGAAGCAATTGGACACAAATGAATTAGGATGGCTATCATACCATTAACAACTAGACACCTGTCACAGGTTAACATTTTTGTAAGTAAAAACTGAAGACATCCCCCCCCCCCCCTCCCCAGTGCAGTAAGAAATAATATCTATCATAACTTTGTATGTCTTTCGCTTTGTGATGATTTAACATATTTTCTGGTGTATTGCCCGCTCCGCAGTATAGCCCGCAGAGGGTTATTTTAACCAACAACTGCTGCTCTGACAATTGATAGATACCCCCCACCGTTGTATACCCCTGGTGTTCCCCACCGCTCACGTCACCGATCTGCGATACACTACAGTTGTGACCAAGCTACTGCGTCCTGGCTAGCTAGCTAAATAAAGCAGGGCGTGATGCTTTTAACAATGCCTTGATGCTTCTGTACAACATTGGCATCGTGTTGCGATGTCCAGCGATACAGATTAGATCTTACAGCATTACATAGGCCTACTGTATTGCCGCAGCATGCCGCATGGCAGTGCGTGGCTCGTCTGTGCGCATGGTCATATGATGTCACGTGGTCAGGCACTGTTGGCAGGTCTATCAGCGTGCAGCTGCCCAGCAAATACGATACAGTATAGTACGTGTAGTATGTTGACGTAATGTTGACTTAATGTTGGTCCATCGTCTGCAACGCTGTATCAACATCAAAGTGCGTTGTTCCACCTGCCGTGTTTGCTGCGATAACAGAGCAGACGCCTTGTGTGTCACAATCCTCTACCGTGTCTACACGAACCCAACGTCAACACAGCGTTGGTTAGGCAATGAAGCGTAATATTCTCCGATTTTCTCCGAAAGCAGAACAAGTGACCGACCTTGTTTGTGTTCATTAAAGGCTGGGCCGATGTCACCAGATGCTTGTATTTAATCCAACTTATTTTCTGATATTAGCAAGTTCTGATGATAATCCAACAGCGTGGCCTAATGAATCTCAACCACATAAAACAGCATGCTATTGAACAGATCTAGTATTGATCAATTTCTGAATCATTACGTTATGCCTAGTGTCTAATGGTCTAAAGATTTTTTAGAATTCAATTTCGTGAATAAAAGGTGTAGGCTAGTCTATTGTTTTTAATTATTCACAATGCGATTTAATCCAAAAGTCTTGTCACAAGACCAATCTCAGGAGCATAATGGACCACTACACAAAATAGACAATACATATTTCATTCGTCACTGAATAGGCCCCTAGTCCTATTTAAAAAAAAAATTGCTCTGTATATATGGGAAAATTGGTGGTCTATACCACAAGGGTTTTAAATGCCAAACTGGCATTTGGTTTTTATATATCAGTCTATATGCAGAATCATGCACCGCGAATTGTGCACCGGGCGCAAATTGTGCTTGTGAGCCGCGCTGAAACCGAACCGCCAAGTACCATGATGCTTTCTCATTTTTCTGGGGGAAACCCTCTATGATAACGATTTGTCTCCCGAACTGTTGACCCTAGGCAGGACCAAAGCGAAAACACTATTTCTGGTGTTATAGGAGTGTCGTTCCTGGACCATGCCCTCCCTTAAGTACAGAGGAGCATTTTCATGGATCAGTCTATGCATGTTAGTTGAAACAATTTGTTGTACTCTGAATCTAACCGGGAGCCAATTTACCCGATTAAATTCAGAGTACCCTATATGGCTACGTGGGGTAAGATCTAGAACAAATCTAATGGTTTTATTCTGAAGTAATTTGTGCCTTAGGTTCTTTTGTAAAACATGGTAACATGAAGAGCATGCATAGTACATGTGACATTGAATTAATGCTGATGAAAGTAGTCTTTTTGATGCTAAATTTAGACATTTGGCTTGTCTTCAAAAGGGAATTTAATTTTTTCAAAATATTTTCTGAAATCAATTTACCGCTTAATGTTTGTTCTAGATCTACCCCCAGGTAACGGACAGACTTTTTTGAAGAAATTTTTGTATCCCCACATTTAACATGTTTATTATCTAAAGATGGTGAGTTGCAGATTTCCTTGCATGATCCAAATAAAATAGATTCTATTTGCCCAGATGTAAAGAAAGTTTAATATCAACCAACCAACCACTCAAAGCACAGAGCTCCTTTCCAAGCGTTTCCTGAATGACCTTGACCTCTTTAACGGAAACTAATAAAGCACAGTCATCCGCATATAAAATGAGTTTACATTTTACTGCGGATTTCATGTCATTAACATATATTAGGGAAAGCAATGGACCCAGGAAAAGGTTTGAAAAAGGTACCATTTATATCGACTTTCTGGGTTTGATTCCTTAAATACGAGTCGAACCAGGAAACTGAAACATTATTAAGCCCTAAAGCTTGAAGTTTATCTGATAATAAAGAATGGTTCACAGTGTCAAAGGCCTTCTGTAGATCTATCATGACCATGCCGGTGGAAAAGCCATTATCCATGCCATGCCGAGTATAGTCTGTTAAATAAGTCAAACCTCTATCGGTTGAAAAAGAAGTACGGAAACCTGATTGAAATTTATAAAATAAGTCATTTTCCTTCAAATAAATTTTAAGTTGAATATGAACAGCTCTTTCTAAAATTTTAGGTAGAGTGCTTAGAATGGATACTGGTCTATAGTTACACGGTTCAAATTTAGAATTCTTTTTGTACAAAGGAATGACTCCGGCAGTTTTTATTTCATCTGGAACAACACCAGTTTTTAATGATAGATTATTAATGTATGAAATAGGGTAGGCAATACCTTCGGCACCGTCACAAATAAATCTTGCAGGTAGGTCATTAAGACCAGTAGTCAGCAAGAGACCGACTTCCAGGATGAAAGTCAGCACAAAAGATGCCTGTAAACTTTAGATCGGCGTTTTTTCATAAATTACATTCCACTGATTGATACCTCAGTGATTTATCTAGTGTCACGTCGCAGTTTACACTCTCTGGTCCAATATTATATTAATACCAGAAATAATACTTTAATTATTATATATCAAAATTGAAGCAAATATAAACTTGGATTGATAAAATGTCTTGTCGCAAGTTCTTGTTTACATTTTTGTATCTGTGAGCCCTCGTTCTCAAGCCGCGTATATGGGTTGGTTGCAATTTTAGATGAACTGGATTGAGAATGAGTTGACCAATGCTTGCCATATCACGTCTTGCCCTAGCGGTGCTGTGGCGAGATGTAATAGCATTAAAAGTGATTAGATGTACATATTTTCGGTGGTATGCAGTAACTAGATGGGTCATATTCTCACCTTTGACCTGTATTGGTGAAAAACCTTGACCAGTTGTTAACAGTTCTAACGATAAGTTAGGCATATTGTAAACAGTTTCGGATTACTTTGAGGGGTAGTCAGAATTAAAAGCATCTACTACATTTCAATGGACTGCATACGGTACACTAAATAGGTGTATGTGGACATGGTGGAGGTAAGATATTTCTGTAATGTATGGTGTGTTTGAATCGGATTTATTTTGAGCGGATTGTCTGCTATTGATGCCAGCCTAAATGGCCTGCATTGTCCAAAAAAGATGAACGCCATTCGTGCTCACTCTCAGCAGTGACTGAGAGTGCTGCTCACTATAAGACCAGTAGCCTTTCTAGGTGATAAACCTTCAGTTCAAGCATTTTACACACTTCGGTTTCACTGAGCAAAGAGAAAGAGAAAGCATTTTGAACAACTCCTTTCTGTTTATAATATTGATGAATAAATTTGCTGTTGAAAATGTTGACTGCCCTCTGCAGTTTAGACACCAGTTTATTAGCCACTGTTGTAAAAAACCCATTAAAAGTATCAACTACCCTTAATTTGTCAAAAGTTGTTGAGCCATCAACATCTAACATGTCTAAGCCAATAGAGGTTGAACCAGATTTCAGTCTGGATGAAGCTCCAAGTGATTTCAGTGTTTTCCAAAGGTCTGATGAGGAATTTTTATGATCATTAATTTTGTTATCATAAAAATTTCTTTTAGCTTTTCGAATAGAGTATTGCATTTCATTTCACTATTTGGAGAAATGTTTGAAATCATCAGCAATTTTACTTTTTCAAAAATTATTAAAGCTTGATCTCACTGATTGAGTCCAAAATATGCCCGTCCATCCAAGGTTCTAATCTCTGTTTCAACCGTACCTGCTTGATACTAAGGGGCCACTCTGTTGGGAACCCTAATCCTTAAAGGGACTGGCCCAGGCTAAAATCATCAAAGAATCGGTGATTTTATTTTGGCTTCCTTATATGACCATATGATGTAAACATGTCCATAGACTAGAACTGCAAATGTTTTTAAATTTTTGTGCTGCGCATTCACCAGTTAGGCTAGATATAGAGACGAAATTCCTGATTTCTAATTATTGACAACCATGTCAAAAATTAGAAATACGGGAATTTTGTCTCTATATCTAGCCTAGCTGGTAAATGCGCAGCACAAAGATAAAACAACTTTTGTAGTTCTAGTCTATGAACATGTTTACATCATATGGTCATATTAAGAAGCCAGAATAAAATCACCGATTCTTTTGATGATTTTAGCCTGGGGCAGTCCCTTTAATCTGTTAATAAAAAGATCATGAAATCAGGCTCAAGCTTTATTAACATCTTCAATGTCAGTAACTTAGAACTTAGAATGAATACTCCAGCAGCCCTCCATTGTGGAGTATCAGGCTGGAGGGGGAAAAAGAGGCTGACAGATCTAGTCGACCAGCTGACTCTTGAATGCTGCCACAGTTTTTTTATTCTATGGCAGCTGCCGGAAGAGAATTCCAATCAGGGATAGCTCGATGCCAAAAAAGAATTTTGTCCCAGTGTGGTGTTAGCTCTGTTGTGTTTATAGGCCTGATTGTGCCCACCACGTGTTCTTCTATCTGCTGGGATTAAACAGTCATTGATAGGAATTTCGACTAACTCATTTAAAATTTTGAACATACATAAAAGTCTAGAATTTTTTCGTCTTGTTTTCAAGTCAGTCCAGCCCAGGTTCTGAATGAGAGATGTCACACTGGCTGTTTTTCTATAATTTTGGGTGACAAATCTTGCTGCTGCTCTTTGAATTTTTTCTAATTTATCAATGTCTTTTTGTCTAAAGGGGTCCCAAATTGCTGAAAAATATTCTAAGGATGATCTGACCAGGGAGAAATAGGCAGTCTCCCTTAATTTAGGGGGACATGCCTTCAGGTTCCTCCGAAGGAAGCCCAGGGTGGAATTAGCTTTACTAGTAATTTTGGTAATGTGGGCCTCCCATTCCAGAGTCTCGCTAAGGCAAACACCAAGATAGGGTGTTGATGAAACATTTTCTAATGTTTCACCTTTCAGGGTGTACTGGAATTCCAGGTTTTTTGCTTTTGGTCTGGACACCCTCAGGACCGAGCATTTCGAGGGGTTGAAGCACATCCCCCATCGATCTGCCCAGTCCTGTAACGCAGATAGGTCTCTCTGCAGTTTCTCCTGATCTGCCCGACAATTTATCGGGCGATACAGGAGACAGTCATCTGCAAAGAGACGAACCTGTGACGAGACAGTGGGAGGGAGGTCATTAATGTAGGTCAGAAAAAGTAGGAGTCCGAGAACAGTACCCTGGGGCACACCGGACTTTACACGGGCTGATTCTGAAGAGCTGCCATCAACTAAGTACTTTTTGGGTTCTATTGGTCAGGAAATTTTGTATCCAATTAAGAGTTGTTCCCCGAATTCCGTAGTGGTCGAGTTTGTGTAAGAGGCGTTGGTGGGGGACAACGTCAAAGGCCTTACTAAAATCTAAAACAACAACATCTGTTTGTGTCTTGCCTTCAAAATTTTGAATAAATTCATCAGTTGTAATCAAAAGCTGGCTTTCTCATGAGTGCTCAGATCGAAAGCCATGTTGTACATGTTGTACAGGTGTTAAAATTTTGTTTTTCGAAAAATGAGACATAATTTGTTTACAAATGATGTGTTCGAGTAATTTGGCACAAACACATGTGAGGGATATCGGCCTGTAGTTTGCCGGAGAGTGCCGATCCCCTTTTTTGAAGACTGGGGCAACATTAGCCTCTACCCAGTCATCTGGTAATTTGCCCGTCTGTAGAGATTAGTCAAAAATAATTCTAAGAAAGGGAGATATTTCGTTGGCAGCATTCTTCAGAATCAGATTCGGGAGCTCGTCTGGTCCGGGTACCTTCCCGCCGTTTAAACCCTCGAGTAATTTAGTTACACCTTGAACAGTAATTTCAAATTTAGGCATTTCAGTATTCGGTGGTCAGGGTAGTTTAATAGGTATATTTGAGGTGTCTTCCGAGGTAAAAACTGAGCAAAATTGGTTGTTTAATATTTCGGCCTTACGTCTGCTATCTGAATGCAGCTGGCCGTTTTCCTTCAAAGGAGAGACACCATTTCCATCCTGACATTTTGATTTGATATAACGCCAGAGTGGTTTTGAATTTTTTTGTTCTAAAGATTCAGAAAGTTTTTTTTTAAAAAAGACCACCTGGCAGACCTGATGGCACGCTGGGTCTGCCGTTTACATAATTTGTACTTTGCCCAAAGGTCAGCTTTATTCGTACGCTTGGCTTTACTATATAGAGATGTTTTTTTCCAAATAGATGCGAGAAGTGATTTGGATAGCCAAGGTAGATTTTCCTGAGGGGAAGTCATTTTGGTTGGTATAAATTTGTCCAGGCATTGATTTAGGATGGATTTTAGTTTCAACCAATTTTCATTAACAGAACGGCTGGGATTATTTTTTAAAAAGGAGGTCCAGCAGCTCCTAATTTGTTGCCTGATAGCTTCCAATAAGCATTTTTTAACTGACGCACTGGGCGGGGTTTTGTACGGCGGTAGGGCGGGTCAATATCCAGTTTGGTCACCACAGCACAGTGATCCGAGATTCCAGGTACACTATGAGGAGATTTAATTGAACCAGGTTTATTTGTGATCAGGAGGTCCAAAATATTTTCTTCTCTAGTAGGTTCTTTATGAATTTGGGCCAAGGCATGTGTATCTAGGCTTGACAAAAGCAGCTCGCATTGGGATTTGTTTGCCGCTTTAGGATTTACTACCCCATTGTCCCAGTCAATTCCAGGTAGGTTGAAATCACCTCCCAGGACAATGGTCTGATTTGAATTTTTTGGCATCAGGTCTAAAGATTTCACAAGTTCTACTGAAGTACTAATTTTGGAGTCAGGAGGTCTATAAAAACAACCGAGGGTTAATGATTTTGATGCCGATATCTGAACTTTAGCCCATAAAATTTCGCAGTTAGTTTGTAAATCAGGGAGGAGGGTCATGTCATAATGTTTTTTGACAGCAATAAAGACTCCTCCTCCACGGGCTTTTAAATTTCGATCTCTACGTACTTGGTATTCAGGAGGGAAAATTTCGCTGGTAGTAGTATCCTTGTCAAGCCAAGAATCAGTGCCGAGGATGCAATCAGGTTGGTAATAATTTAGAGATGCTAAAAAATTTGCTACTTTCCCCTTTAGGTTTCTACAATTTATCAATAAAGTACGCCAGTTTCTTTGACGAGTTTTAGGCCTAAAGGGGGGAATCGGACTACTGTGCTATGTGGGAGCAAAATCTGAATTTGGTGAATTGACTACGTTCTCAGAGCCACTAGAATTTAGATGGTCAAAAATATTTGTGGTTTCGATTTCAAACAAATGGAATAAATTTCTGTCAAAATTTGAATGATTGCATCGACAGCATATCCACGAGACGTTAGCTGTGGAATACCCTAGGAAGGTGAAAGATCCCATGTCGACGCAATCTTTGAGAAACCACATATCACAACTATCACAGCAAACTCCACGCTGCTCCCATGTGACCGGGTCTTCGCAATAGCCACATGGGAAGATTGATGACAAATTTAGGCTTCCAGACATGGGGGGACCTGGATTTAGTTCAACCTGGCCAGAAAATAAAATTAAAAATAAGGCTGAACCAAAATCTAAATTAGGTGGGCAAGGCTGACTTGACACGAGACTAGGACATAGCCTGAAAATCGGTTTTACCCCAAGAAAAAGTCGAGAATTTAGAAAAACATGAACATGTATTGCCGCCGGGCCTAAATAAAATGCCGGTGAGGTAAAAAGTATATCATGTTCCCTGTACAGAGTGTAATCATGAAAGGGGATTTTGTGAGGGTAATTCACACCTCTAACGTCCTCTGACTCAATTCGAGTGAGGACTAAACTGGCTGCTAAAACAACCAGAAAGTGCTTGATGACAGCGAAGCATCGCAGATTGTTTTGAAAGTGAGCTGCCAATAAAGACCAAAAATTTACAACATCAGGATCGAAAGAATAACTTAATTTGTTAATTTATAGTTTCAACACAAGTTTAATAATTTAGATAAAACAAGGGAGCAACAGTCGTGTGGTTCTAAATGGTGAAAAAAGGATAAATTTCCTGAATCAGCTGGGAAGCGTCTGACGATGTGGAGCCTCGATCTAGTCCTGAAACCAGTTTATTTTATTCAACTCCATGAGAAATTTTTCAGACGAATAGTTTTTCATGGAGCGAATTTCTAGTAGGGCCAATGATTTTCCGCGATCGCGGAAAACGGACGGAATTCGCGGAATATACCCTGTGAAACAGAATTGAATATTTCAAAGTTCCAACGGAAACGTCATTTTATGAGTCCAAATCCACTTATTTCACTCTGTTTTTCATTGAGTTTAACCATGTTAACCCTTATCCTGTTGATCGCAGCATTTGCCGTGACTTTGACAGTGCTGATTGCGGCATATGCTGTAACTACATGTGACCGCGGCATTTTTCCGCTTCGGAAATCCATTGCAATGACGTCATTCAGCTTGACTAATTTTAGACATTTTAATTTTAGACAATTATTCCCGCTAGTACGGGATCGGTTCCGGTACACGACGCATGCGCGAACATTATGTAAATGAGCCGGAGCTTGCCGAAATCAGCCGAGGACTCCCGGATCACAGCATGCGTGGTATGACTTCATGTTGGGCCAACGTTGGCTACGGTGACTGGGAAATGAGAGTACAATCAATACAGTCATGACCGACAGCGTTGATGAGGGGCTGGATGGGTCAGCACTTTTTCCATCGCGATTATTATACTAGTCATTTTTTTTATTATTGCTTGATGTTTCGTTCTGTTGACGATTTTGGCAATCAACAATATTGTGTTGTTATTCAATTACAGATCTGAGTTACTTGTAGCACACTCAGTCACTGTATTTCAATCTGTGAAAATCGCGCTGAAACGGAATGAAACGGAATTCACCAAAACGTGAAACGGAAAATCAATTTTTTTGAAACGGAAAATCATTGGCCCTATTCTAGGGAATTATGAGTGTTAAAAGAGCCTTGAACCTTTCTTAGAACCTTTCTTTTGTCCTTATGGGAAACAAAAATTAAGTCTAGACAAGATTCACTTGTGGGGGAAATTCTGGTAGGAGTGTTTAATAGCCCCCGGCCCTGGGCGCGAAGCGCCCAGGGGCCGTGGGCCTTATGGCAACATGGGCACGGGTCAAAGGTCAATTTTCCCACACAGTGTTCCGTGAGAAAAAAGTGTGTCAGAATTTAGTTCCTGTCACTTTTATACCCACTGCCCATGCGCAACAGTCCCTCGTTGCTAAGGTTTCCAAGTCAAGCGACAGGAGTATTCACCAGGGGGCAAACATTCAAGTTCTCAGGCACACATTATTTGTCTTGTCTCACATAAACTGAGAAAGGCAAAGTTAAAACAAGTAGACTAGCCTCAGTACAGTTGCAGTAGGCCTACTTTAGACTACATGGACTATCCTAGAGTGACTTTCTGTAGGCCTTTGGTTAGCCTATGTCTATGATAGTCTACTGATACTCATACTGTTAAAGGCTGAACTTCAATTTAAAATTAATGCAGTGAAATGATTATATTTATAGGCCTACCTTTAGGCTTTGTCACTGAACTGTGTGAAGTCAGTGAAGACATTTTCAGTGAATGGTCACTGACATAGACTCACAGTCAGTGACACTGTGTGTGTGAGTGTCAGTTCATTTCAGGCATAGCAAAGTTGCAGTTCATAATCAGCAATGCAAACAGCACGATGCTTCAAAGAGCAAGTCTAGGCCTAGATAGACCATGTAGACTAGCAAGTCTCAAATCCCTGCTGACCCACTGTCTAGGCCTACTGAGTATAATGTAGTCTAGGACTATGATAGCCTATCGCTGAGGTGTAGGCCTAAAAGTATAAGCCTAGCCTATAGCAGTGTTCAGCACAGACAAGAAATAGGTGTGGACATTTGTCTCACTACCCTGGAAAAAAGGATACTTTTAACCTATTAATTGCGTAATTGATGTCCAGTGTTTAGCACAGACAAGAAATAAGTGGGGACATTTGTCTCGCTAACCCGAAAAAAAGGAGACATTTGACCTCTAAGTGCGCAATTGACGCGATATCGCGGCCTGTGCTGAACACTGCTATAGTAGCCTCTAATAAGCCTAGCCTACGTTAGGCTACTAGGCCTACATGTATCATAGTCTGTTCCACTGACTTACTAACTTAGAACTATTTATGAATATAGGCAGCCCTAGGCTAAATTTCAGAATAGTAGGGGAGAGTGAGGGTAGCTGGGCCGCAAGGCAAGTTTGAAGGCCAGCCCTTCTATAGTATAGTCTAGACCTAGGGCTAAGTATTGCCAGCGTAAGGTTTAGTGCCACATACACTATTAAAAAAATATATAACTTATCGACACTCTATAATTTATTCATCTTATTCACAAAGATCCAAAATGAACCAAAGATGTTTTTACTCTTGTTTTGTACGTAGGCCTAAATCTTTTTTTTTTGTGTAGCCTAGCCTACTTGAATACATAAATTAACTTCAGACCAATTTTGACACATCTATACAGGACTGGTAGGCCCTAGTATATCATATCTGTAGCTTCAACTAGGTAGTCTATAGTGAAGTCTTACGTTTTGACTAATGCCTACCTGGTACCAAGTCTGTTCAACGATGGAGTCTTGTCCAAAATGAAAGTAAGCTTTTCGGGTATTGCTCAGTCAATTCTCAAGCGATTTTTAAGGAATTTTGCAACCATTCTTATCTAAACATTTGGCAACATCCATGAAAATATTTTTTACGAAATTTTCAGGATAGATGCCAAATGACTACAAAATAGGGTTCACAACATGTCATGAAAATCGCTTGAGAATTGATTGAGTGGATACCGAAAAGCTAACAGAAACTACAGCGCCCATGAAAAGTGTTTTACAGCCGAAAACATGTTACTCTGCTGCCTAGTAATTGAATGATGCCCTATTACCCCTAATTGATTTGGCCGTAGGTTCTCTGAACATTGTCCTTTTCAAAATAAAAATACAAGTGCAAAATGCCTATGAATTAATGAGTAATCTCTGCTCTTCTAAAGTTGACAGGAAAAGATTAAATTCACGATCCAGCAAACTGAAGTCCGATTCCGTGATGGTTAGAGTGAGCGATAATAGCAGTTATCAAGATATGATACATCATTTGGAGCGTTTGTGTGCAGAATAAAATCATTTCACTGTTTCATTTTGCAATCTACCTTAAAAAAATTTCACACAATGCCAAAAATCACCAATTTTGCTGCATTAATGAAGCTTACTTCGTAAGAAAAATCATAAATATTTGCACAATTTGTCAACAAACATCTAAAGGACGTCGAGCGTGTGAAACGTCATACATATATGTGTAGGCAATCTCGCACAATGTAACTTCGCCACAAAGTAAACTCGCCGCAGTTTGTCAACCCTTTAATAGCCAGAACAATGATACTGCAAAGTATCCTTGTTTAAAGCACTGATGATTAATGTGGATTGCAGTAACTTTAGATTCACAGCACTTGTTAACCCTGTAACCGCCAAATTATTCTATCCGAATTCTCACCCACTTGAAGCTGTGTCTCGCTGACGCGATCCACAACTTAAAGTGAGTGAAAATTATTCAGATTTGGCAAAATGGAGGTCAACTGTTTTCAAATAATGCTGATTTATGTCACATTTTATCTTTACCATGTTTAAAAGGTGGTATTTAACTCATAACTGTCTAAGTCCGAGCCCAGCTCGGACCTGTAATTTATGACGCTGCAGTCTAAGTCCGAGCCCAGCTCGGACCTAGCAATAATGCTTAGCCGTTCACTAGATGACATCACTTGCGCAAATATAAACACAGCATGGGGAACCTAGAACTTAGAACTTGATTTATCTGCCTCACAACCGTTTCTGAACTAAAAATAAAACTCCAGGCTCAGCTGAATACGAGGCTTCCGGTATTTTACAGATGAGATGGGAATGTCATCTCAAAATATGATATGCCCCTCAGGGAATTCAGAAAGATTACTATATCCCATGGTAATAGCTTATTTACCCTATTAGTTTGTGTGCATAGACCTATTGAATGCATCTTCGAACCGTCTGTGAAGTATTTTAATATATTTTATGTGAATTGATATAAGGTTGTACTCCTGAATCTCCGTGGATCTCACAAATACCTTTTTTTAACAAAATTTCCGAAAATTTAAGTACCTAATTAGCATATTCAAAATGGCGGTCGGTTACCATGGCAACATTACAAAGGCCAATTAAATGAAGGGTATTCTGGTTATATATTGTATGTCTGTTCCCGTGGTGTATGGGAAAGGTTCCGGGTCAACTCGGACCCTAACCAACTCGGACCCTGCTACAAACAGTGTCCGAGTTGGTTCACGGCAGTGTCCGACTTGGTAATGGTAGAATAGTGTCCGAGCTGGCATAGGGTCCGACACGTCTAAAACCAGCTCGGACCCTACAAAGAATAAATATAAATGTATTTTAATTGCATTTTCAATTAAAATGATTTTTAAAGCACGGAAAGTTGAAAATGTCTGTCGCGTCAATCCAAACAAGCAACCATGCACTGCCTAGTATTAACACAAAAAATATCTTTTAGCCAAAAGAGCCTACGATTGAAATTAATGTGATATATTTTTTCAGCAAGATTAGTTATTTAACAAAAATATCTTTTAACAATACGGCCCATATTCAACAACAAATATTAAAATATATCCAGGGGTCTAACTGTGAACTCACAGCTAAAGCCGCTCGTGAAATGCCAACAGCTTTGATGAGTTGCGAGTCTTTGGTGAACTTACCCGCTCCACCCCTTGCACCTCAGGTGTTGTGATGAGGATTCATGTGAGTTGATCGCTAATTCAGACCTGTCAGCGAGAGCCGCTCGTGAAATGTCAACGGCTTTGATGAGTTGCGAATCTTTGATTAACTTGCTCCACTAATGCTCGCGAAATGTCAATGAAAAGGAATGTGTGTGGTGTTTTAATGTAATATTTGATGTTATTAATACATTTCCGCACAGTCATTAAAAAGTTATGAGCGTTTTTTCGGACCTTAGGGTTGAGATTGCTCTTAGTCACCTCTATGTTGTTTAATTTTTTCTGGTTTTGATAATTAATAAAAAATATTGTCACTGGTCATGCTGCTTGTATTGTCTTGTTCTTTTCTATTTTGATAAATAGTATTTTATATTACCTTGTCCCAGGAGCAGACGTATGCTTAATAACAGGACTCATGATTTCCGATGTTAGGAAAACATGTATATTACATACTACATACGAACGTATCACAGATAAAAGTTATCACAGTATATACATTAAAAATATTAGCTAAAATATGCGTGGTAGAGCTTCTATTTAAAAAGTCATCTTTATTAACCCTTTACCGCCAAATTATTAAAAGGCGGCAATGAATGTGATAGATAATAATTAAGTGAAAAACCGAATAAAATCAGCAACGACGGTTAAAGGGTTAAACACGGTATAAAATGCAATTAACTATAACAGTTGATAAAACGCCATATGAAATGCAATTAGCTTCAACAGTAGATAAAACACCATGTAAAACGCAATTAGCATCAACAGTAGATAAAACACCATGTAAAACGTAATTAGCTTCAACAGTAGATAAAACACCATGTAAAACGCAATTAGCATCAACAGTAGATAAAACACCATGTAAAACGCAGTTAGCTTCAACAGTGGATATAACACCACCTAAACGCGATTAACATCAATAGCAGAGTAACAACTCAACAGAGTGATGACATGTCCTGTCCACTAGTGAGGTGTGATATACTAGAAAGCACAATAAACCCTCCCCATGCTAAAGACGAGATTTATATCCTTATTTAATAACTAGTATGTTTACATTTGTTGTTATATATTATCTTCTAATAAATAACAATGACAACCACAAAACAAAAAATATATCACATTTTTTTCTCTGAACCAGCATTGGGTTAATGCATCATGTTCACAAGCAGGTTTGTAAGTACATTAAGCGCATATTTAACTAAGTTTGTAGCTGGTTATATAATGATAGGGTCCGAGTTGGTATAGGGTCCGAGTTGGTCTGGCGTAGTGTCCGAGTTGGTAGTGTCCGAGTTGGTCTAGTGTCCGAGTTGGTATAGGGTCCGAGTTGGTATAGGGTCCGAGTCGTCCGGTTACCATGGGAAATACATAGATGCCATCATTCTAAATTTCTATTTGGGGTATCAGAATATGTCTCAAAATCACAAAAATGGCCGGACCACACAGACGTCCAATGTCATAACGGCCAGACTGCTATGAGTTAATGTGCTAATAAAAAATGAAAACCCGAACATATGCGGCACCGGCGTTTAAAGGGTTAAATCAGTTTTAAAAAGTAAAATATACCTGGAATCTCGGATCACTGTGCTGTTGTGACCGAGCTGAATAGGCCTATATTGAACCACCCTATAGACCTACCCTCATACAAAATCTCGCCCAGTTCGTCAGTTCAAAAATGCAAATTGGGAAGCTAAGCCAAGCGTACGAATTAAGCAGCAGAAGAATCTGGGGGTCTGGATGTCTGGATGTCTCAGCAGCAGAAGAATTAATGGGACTGGGGTTCTCAGAAGCACCAGAATCTGGGGAGAATCAAAGGGGTCACAGCAGCATGCAGGGCTTTGAAACTTGCTCACACAATTATCTATATAGTATCGCAGGAGATGGTCCACAAGCATAAGGTGGATTAACTTTTGTAAAGCCCATAAATGGTGTCTGGAAAACACATTTTGATGTTAATATTAACAGCTCAACATTTAGCCCAATGGGTGTTTGGCCGCTAATATGGGGGTACCCCAAAATCTGTCTTAAATTAGGGGGTAGGGTTACGCAAACGTCTGTCGTTGTTGTTCCGAGTAACCAATCTGGACTTGTGTTATACCACAATAACAGATATAAATAGAATTCCCGTCCTAATGATATATATCACATATTGCAGTACAATAAGTAGGCGTCTCTCCACATTCGCTCAAGCATGATATATTATTATAAAATAACAAAAATAAACAACAGAACAAACAATTTAATATGGTGAAATAAAACGACTTCCCAGCAAACATAAACATTTGTATAACATTTATACAACGTTGGACCAACGTCGAAGACGTTGGGCCGGCGTTGTAGAAATGTTATAGAAATGTTTTGTGTCTGCTGGGTTAATAATAAAAAGTAATTTTAGACATATATCCATATCTGGCCTATATTTTCTGAACCCAGATGTGTGCATACTTAAAAATGTATGGCGTACAATTGATGTCAAAATTCTAAAATTGCAAATGGGACTTAGTTTTCATATTGTTATATGACATTGTGCTATATGGTATTGCAAAATGCTACGTAATTGTGGCAGTGTCATTATATGCTTGTTTTATCTCATTGTAGGCCTACCACGTGTCTTAATCTATAAGTTACAGTATCAAATGACAACTTGCTTATAGCATTCTGAATCTCGCCTGGTGCAGAATGTTAAAAGCTAAATTACAAATTACGTTGTGTGTTATGACAGCGGTCACCACGGAGGGTACACAAAGCACTGTGCAGCCTGTTTCAACCAGACACAGACGGCACGCATGTATCAAAATGCGGACAGCTCTCCCAGCAAACACGAAGACTTGTTCCAATATTGGCCCACCGCCAACGGCGCTGGACCAACATTGAAACAACATTGGGTCAAATCCTAGCGTTTGCTGGGCTCCACACAGGTGTATGTCTACACCCGCCCCTCCCCCACAATAATATTCTCGCCAGCCGATCAGGGTACTTTTAGCAAGACAGCCGGCCAATCACAAGCTTACTACAATACTTGAAATTGAGAGCGGGGGACATATGACGTCAACCATCTGCACATTTTAACATGCGAAGTAGCAGTGTCTACGGTGAGCAGTGTACACGGAGGGTTTCGTTGCATTTTTTACACACATCATATTATACAAAAGACAAATCTCACTCTATTTGTCAGGGATGTGAATATACATACGGCGATTGGAAACATGACTCAGTGTGACAGTAACGGTGTACCATACCATATTTGCTCAAATTAGACCTAGTTAAAACCGTTTGATCATCGGTAACACATTTTACAGGATCATCTTACAATCTATATTGATCGCAAAAGATCACACACTGACCTTAGTCCGGTACGTAGGACCTACCCAGCAGGCATAAAACAAGTATGCTTTATACAATGTTGAACCAACGTCGAAAACGTTGGGCCGACGTTGCATAAATTTCTACAAATATGTATGTATCCCCTCTATAGGGGGGAAATATATTGCTTTACTTCGCACTGCTCATTTGCTCGTCACATCAGTTTTGTGTCTGTGCGTTCTCTCTGTCTATCATGCAGGCGGTCAAACACAAGACGTTGACCCAATGTCGGGCTATTGTTGGCCCACTGTCTACGACGCTGATAAAACATTAGTCCAGTATTGGGGTACTGTGTCGTGTTTGACGGAACGCTGAATGTGGGCCAGCGTCACAGACGGCGGGCCAACATTAACCCAGCTTTGGCTTCAAGTAGTAGTTAGTGTACGGCCCAAGCATGAGCCCGGCCCATTTCAATAGGCATAAAATTCTGAAGAACAAACAAAAGACGGCAACCAGACATACTGGCAAATTGGGTGCAGGTACCCAACAAGCTTTAGTGCTGACTAACGTTGGTCCATTGTCAACCACGTTGGCTCAGAATTAGCCCAATATTGTTTCAACGTCTAGTGTTTGCTGGGTATATTGAAGGCAAATGTCATAACATGATTATACTTCATGCGGGGCCACTGGGGACGACGTTGGTCCAACATTAAAACAACATAAGGTCAATATTTGTTCAATCAGCCACCCTCCAGAAATCACAATAGTATAAAAAGAATTAAAATGCCGAGAGTCATGTAGTTTCGCAATTGAGGATAAGTAGGCAGTCCTACAACCAAAGATCTAACCTATTTTATGCGGAAAAAATCTGTTCATTTGAAAAAATAGTCTCTTACTTGTAGTTTCTTGGATTTGCAAAACATTCCAAAACACTCCACAAAGGACAATAATATTTTGTGTTTACTCGGTTGAACGCAGCCCAGCAAACACGAGGCGTTGAACCAGTGCTGGTTTAATGTTGGGCCAGCTTCGGACCAGCATTAGGTCAACGTCGTGTTTGCTGGCAGTGTTGACAAGTGTTTCGCACCAAAATTAAAACGGAATAATAAATTCCGCCTAATACATAGTCTCTACCAAGAACTTTATATAAAGTTCTTGTCTCTACTGTCCACAGGAGCCAATTGATAACATTAATTACAATTAAGGCCATTGACACTACATCGATTATAGCTATCAACCTGTAGGGTTATGCTGCTGAAGGAGAGATATCTCTAGTTTTTTGTTCACAAAAAACTAGACCTTCCAGTTTGTGTTTACTGTGTAGACATAAGAACAGCCGTTGACATTAACGATATTGTGTTAATGTTGCGCAAGCGTCGCAGACGGTGCACCAGCATTCAAACAACATTGGACCAGCGTCTCTTTTATGTGGGAAACAGGTAACTTACATCATGTGCAATAATAATTATGTCATGATCACATATAAAAAGTATTGCTGACATATATTTTTTATAATTAATAGGACAATAATTTATTAAAGAATAATTGCAAATAACCACTATAACATGACATTTAAAACATTTTTAAATGCTTAGGCATATTATGTTCACTCGGTTCTATTTAAATGACATGTTTGTGTTGATTTCACTATTATATAGGGCCTACTCTCATGGCACCTTATACCGCAATATTGTTTGGATTCAAATATTTGCTTCAATTCAATCAATCAATTTGGTAACTTCTATAGCACCTAAATCCTTGGAGATACGAGCTCAGAGGTGCTTCCACTTCATCACCACGTTTCTCGCCATTTAAAAAATATTTACTGGCTAAAAAAAATGTTTTTACATTTATCATGCTTATTCAACTCAGTAAAATGTACGGCGATCTCCAGGTATAATTTTCATTTGAAAATTATTTAACTTGCTAAATCCTTTCTTTGCTATGTATACCGATATTCCCGAATTTCACCAAATATCGCCCGCCGATCTAATGATGAATGACCTGCACCTGTCAACATACATAACAAAGAAAGCATCAGGCGATGTAAAGTATTTTTTTTTTAAGTGTCAGGAATAGTCGCCGTATAACTTGCCAAGTTGAATGTAGTTCGCGATATTGGGCGTATATGACCTATAGGCCTACTACAGTCTGTCCGACTGTGAAGAATGGTCCAAAATAAAAGTTAGCATTTCGGTATCCAGTCAGTCAATTCTCAAGCGATTGTCACGAAAATTTGTAGCCAATATTATCTAATCATTTGACAGCAACCCTGAAATTCCATTAGGTATTTCAAAAGTTAGACAATTTGACATGTAACGCAATTCGATCTGAGAATAAACCGGAATGAAGTTAATGGATTTATAAATGTTATAGAGGAGCGTCATAACTAGACATTTACTACAAGTCAAATGGTCTAGCTAGTGAACTATACAATATTTTTTACAAAATTTTCAGGCCCAATGCCAAATGACTTGAAAATAGGGTTTGCGAAATTTCATGAAAATCGCTTAAGAATTGACTGACTGGATACCGAAAAACTAACTTTCATTTTGGACCATCCTCCACCGTTGGACAGACTATAATCTATAGGCCTACTTTGAAATTGCTATCAGATCATGTATTCCTATATATATCTTAAAAAAAATAACCTTAAAAATTGGCCAGCTTGACTGATAACAGCTATATGTAGCCTACTATATATGGGGAACAACCACTGACACTAATATAAGTGAACTACAGTAAATTCAAAACCGTGGCATGCGTATATTGATCATATCTTGCAATGTCATCCCAGGACACATATCGCGGACATGCTTACGAACCTAGAATGGAGTATTAAACAAAGAATTTTGTTTTTGACAGCTGTCGTAGTATTCAAAATTATGCATTCCAAAACTCCAAATTACATGTCTCACTGGTTGGTCCCTGTTTCACATCAGTAGGTGTGTGGTTCATGTTTTTGGCGTGACAAGGGTGTGTTTACTCAGGCGTAACGGTGAGACAATCAACTGCAACACTTCCAACTAGATATATGGTAACTGTTACGAGCTGGTAGGTTTATAATCGATTATGGTACGAGCTGGTAGAAAAAATGGTAGGTTTGGAATTTTGAATGGTACGAGTTAGTCGGTTACGAGTTGTACATGGTACGAAGTGTCTAGAAATCGTACAGAAGTACGGTAGAAGGGAATCCACCTCACTCGACTCTGGAATCAGTTACCAACATCCATTCGAACACTCTCAAATCTCAAGACATCCAAAAAAGCCACAGCTTTCTTCATTAGGCCTGCGCATAATTTGAACATCTACTAATCAACACTATATATAGGCTACCACATAAATACACAAACATATACACAAACAAATCCGCATGGTTATACATATATATCATCTCACCACCTGAGTTAATTTAATGATGACAGATCAATTCCCATGCCAGTAGGCCTACAGAGACATTTCCTCAACGCCAAGCCTGTCGAATTGTTTTTATATTATAGACTACTTGCCGCAAATTAAAATTGATCAAAATAGATAAAAATTGATCAACGAGGATCGCATGATTTTCGGCGATTTCTCCGTCAATTTTGAACCGATTTCCCTGAAAATTTGCAAAGGTCATGTTCTATTAAAATCCTGAAAACGGCAAATAATTCGCAAAATTATATTTACCATTTTAAAAGTTAAACCATTCGGCATGAAATTTTTTTTTTAATTAGTTTAATGGGGATATAGAGCAGTGTTTCTGATCTGTCGTCAGAATTGACGACAAGCTTCCCCCCCTGACGAAAAAACATTCCATTCTGACGACAATGATATATACTGTATCAAGAAAAAAATAATGACAAATGAGTTGTTTCAAAGCTTGAAATGTACCTTTTGATATCACTAGAAGACACATAAAGCTCTGCCTAAAGCCTTCTCTTAAAATAAAAATTTCCGGGGGGGGGGGCATGCCCCCAAACCCCCCCCCCCCCCCTAGAACTGCGATCGCCTTCGGCGAAGCCGCGCCCGCGTGCTGACTCCAAGACCAGCTTTGGAGTCAGAATCTTCATATTGTCAGACCCCAACTTTTTTCAGAGCCAGAAACACTGTAGAGTGACGTCGTAATTTCAATTTACTACATAGGCCTATGTCAAATGGTCTAACTTTTGAAATACGCTAGGGATCTATAATACGAAATGTACAGGTCTGTTAGGATTCGAGTAGAAAATAGCCTAGGGTAACAATCAGTTAAAATTTGGTCTGCAGCTGACGTACTATTATTGAATCTGGAGGTGCACCGGAACAGGGAACTGAAAAGTAGATTCGCACAATCAGTAAACGTAAAATTGGAAGGACCGTATAGCTTGATTCCAGGGCTAGCTCTTACAAATAAACAGCACTGCACAGTAATTGATGACGTACAACACAGGCGACGTGAAAACAAACGGTTGTCGTGTTTGTGAATCCATCTAACGTTCAGGACGTTAGGATTTAGCTTGAAATTTGTGGTTATTTATATTTAAGATGTCTGGACAAGGTGCTGCTTTACAACAGTACAATAATGAGCTTGTGAAATGTAAGATTAAATTTTGTTGCACTTAATTTTGTTGCAATTAATATACGGACTTGCTCGCCGCCGTCGTATCGTTCGTAACCAGGTCAAGCCTCAGCTCAAGGTCTCACCACCCCAAATGCCAGTCCCATTGAAACACATGTAAACTTCCCCAATTCCGCAGTCCGATTTCACCACTTTTAAACCTATTAGATATTTAGTGTGACATATCAGATTAAATCTTGAGATGTCCTTGTTCGAAAACAGGCCCGCTATGCCTATGGCCCGGAGTATGGGTATGCTTACCAGACAGATTTTGAGCTACACCCCCTAGCGTGTAAAAAGATCACTACTATTCAAATTCGGCTAATATCTGTACTCCCTTTTACAGAACAGACCCACATCATTCTAACCCACTGTATCCCTGCGAGATTATCATCAAACAGTTATATCTGATATCCTTGACAAAGACGATAACGTGTGCTTATTAAATACTCACAAAATTATGACTTCTTTATATTTTATTTTGTTTCACTAGAGGTTGAAACAGCCGCATTAAAACTATTTTGTGTGATGATTCCATCATTAGTAGACACCTCCCTGGATTTCGGCCTATTTAGGGTGGTGAGACCTCAAGCCCAGTCAAGGCGGAGGGTCTGCCAGACCATCTGGCATTATTATACCGAAAAGACGGGATAAACGATGTAGGAACTTAATATTTCTTATTGTATCGTGTTTAGTACATCCCACACAGTGTACATAGGTCTACCAAATTTTATAAAAAAATATTAATTATATCTTGGCTTATTCTAGGCACTACCACATGACGTCATAAATAGCTTATTTTTTTCTGCCTTTTTTTATCATTGCGTTTTGCGACCCAAATCTCTTTAACGGCATGCATGATATTTCGGCTTGGTGTGGGAGGAGATATTCGCGGTGGTAGAATATTTTTATTTGTTTGTGTTCAGAAGATCAGTGGGAAGTCGCGCTATAATTTCGGCGGGTTTCGGTCAATTTTTGAGGATTTGGTGGGTCTGGAAAGAGACCTTTTGTATTAAAAAGTGAAAATTTCAATATTCTGTTATGATATTGTAGAGAATTGTACATATAGCCATGTAAAGTAATGATAAATGTATGTGATTTGTATAATGTGTAATGTATACTGATTAGTAGCATATTGTTGAAAAATATAGATTTAGGTTTCTATGGCTTTACACAGTACATGTCCTGTACTTACTCCGATAATATATAATGAAAGCAAATTTGGTGTACATCCATCATATCTCAGGTTTGTGGACGGAAAGGGTGCCATAGTCGTTAACATATTCACTATTTGTTCCTTTTCGATACAGCGAGGGATGATGCTCTGCCGAGCATTATATAATAATGTAAGAAATGCATTCCTGATGTCATAGAAGTCACCCGAGTGTAGTTTTTTACTATGTGTAATCTCATTAACGGGTGTACATGGTATACATGGTATAGGCGTAATTTCTGAACATTTTTTATTTGCTAAAAAACATTCTTGTCAACACCAGCCTGGAGAGCAGAAGGTGTGAAGTTGTGCTCAGCTTAACATGTTAAGCTGCTCCACACGTGAGGTGGATACTAGATACTAGAACACTGTGTTCTAGTATCCTTGTGGTGACCAACAGCTTAAACAAACTAGGTGAGAGGTTGTCATTTCCAGAAATAGTTAGAAGTGACAGATACGTGTTATCACATGTGATTTTTTTATTCATGCTGGAAACATTAAGTATTGTGCAGATAATTCAAGTTCATAAACAGTCTAATTACGACTTATGTAACAATTAACAACAAACAATTATATTCTTCAAGTCGTACTCGTATATTTATTTCAGGATCAATATCACAGTCAGTATTAAAAGCTACAAGCATACTGAAGTACATCTATATATTTGAAATCATTAATTATTGGACTATTCATAAATATCCATCCATCATTGAAATAGGTTACTTAATTATTGACCCAGATCCGGGAAACCAGAAGATGTGACGCTGTGCTTCGCGTAAATAAATCGTCATGGTTTCTGCATTTTCCTCATCTTTTTTTATGTGGTTGGAGCATCGACATTACTGTGATATACTCTCAATTATGATTCCTTAGTAGGCCCTAACAATGACAATTGATTATTTTTCTTGCACACTCTTCCGGTCATTTCAGCGGCAATGCCCATTGGTAAATACATATTACATTATTATATAAGCACACTTCGTATCTTTACTAACTTTTATTTAATAGCAG
Source organism: Flabesymbios commensalis (assembly GCA_964017125.1). Taxonomy (NCBI): domain Eukaryota; kingdom Metazoa; phylum Annelida; class Polychaeta; order Terebellida; family Flabelligeridae; genus Flabesymbios; species Flabesymbios commensalis. Next base: position 39,499,818 of record OZ024905.1, on the reverse strand, counting down.
TTTGTTGTAGATGTATTGAATAATTACCAGTAAAATATAAATCGTTTCTAGTGAGCCTCCAGACTGGAAATCAGAAGGTGTGACGCTTAGCGTAAACTGCTCCGCGCGTGAAGCGTTTGTGTTGACTAACAGCTGAAGCATAGTGTGGGTGATAATATAATTCACATATTCACGTATTCGGCTACTTATCATTTATATTTTTATTTTAAATTTGTTTTGTGTTGACTAACAGCTGAGGCATAGTGTGGGTGATAATATAATTCACATATTCACCTATTCAGCTATTTATCATTAATATTTTTATTTTAAATTTCGTATATACTGTGATGATCATGCATTAAATACCCAACATCAAGAAATAATGCGATCCCGTAGAATCCTGCCGTCTTTAGGTATCTTTTCGGTGAGGCTGAACTTGTATTGACAATACATTACAATGCATAGCGCTCATTGACGCACTTTAAATTGCCGAATTCAGCTACTTATCTTTAATATTTTAATTTTATATTTCGTATAGTCCTATGATCAAGTACTAAACATGCTATAATAAGAAATAATGCGATTCCGTAGAATCCTGTCGTCTTTAGGTGTCTTTTCGGTAAGTCTGAACTTGTATTGATATTCATAATCATAATACATTGCAATGTATAGCGCTCATTTACGGATTCTTAGTTGCCGTATTCGGCTACTGATCATTATTTTTTTTTAATTTTAGTTTTGGCGAATCATGACGCAACTCTATAAACCCATTGAACGCTATCAGCTTCAATCACGAAATTCCACTACATGTCAAATGGTCTAACTTTTGAAATACTCATTCAAATTTTACGAAATTTTCAGGGTAGGCGCCGGAATACTTGCAAAGAGTGCTTGCAAAATTTCATGGAAAATAATTTAGAATTGACTGAGAAATCAGTGAAAAACACCCAACGCTGGTGGGAGTTGACTGCAACTATAAACCTAAAGTAGGTACGTCAGAAGAAGTCATTTTGGTGTTTTTTTTGGTGTTTTTTCAGGAATTATGTGAATTTGTGATACACTGCAATAAAAGATATTTTTTTCTTTGTTTGTTTGTTCTTTTTGCTCATTATTACTGGTAGAAATGAAGCCATCACTGTAGAATTAAAAGAGTTATTTGTTTTGAATGGCACCTCATCACCTGTTCTGGGGGTTCCCATCATTAGATTTCTCGCAATTACAAAAAATTATGCCAGCTCTCACCTTTAATTTCATGATAGCTGCAACAAATGCTTGAATAGGTAAGTGGAACAGGCATGTTGTGGCCCCTTCTGATAATTTTTTTACGCAGGGGGCATTTTTTAATTTTTTGTAAAAAAATGCAAAAAATGAAAATAGACTATGTCCACTGCCCTTTGAGGACGTTCTGGAGGACATCATTAAGACCGTTTAGACATAACAATGTGGGAATCTTAAAAAAATGAGATACCTGGGGAGGGTTGCACTAGTTCACCAAGGGTAAAACCTGGGTTAAGTTTTGTTAAGTTTTGCCTACCCTGCACTTCCTCATGGGGCGCACCGAGGGTAAAAATGGAACTTTCATCTATAGCTATAAGGATGAGAATCCATTAAAAGTTATGCTCTTCCTTGACCCCCTCGTGGCCGGAGGCTATACCCAAATTTCTGATTGTTATGTGATTATGTGGTATATTTGCTACTGAACATTATTGTATTGCGGGGCACTCATTGGGTGCCCTGATGTATCGAAAACGAAAACTCTCAACAGCGGCAACACCTCAGTAGTTTTCTTCAGCTGCTTCAAAAAGTTCATGTGTCCGGGCGATGTTTTGGATTCTGTCACCCCCATAACCGTTTGCCACATTGAGGTGCCATCTTTTAGACATTTTTATAATTTAGCTCAGATTTTGATCTAGCACAGCATTTTTCTTGCTCAGTGAAAACTATGCGATGTGGTCAAATATTTCTTTTAGCATGTCGGCAGCTACGAAAAAAGGCTCAGCATAATTTTATTGGACAATTTTTAAATTTATTAACTCCACGTACCTAAAGCCTGTAGCTGGCTAATGCTATATGCTGCAGTGCCTGCAAAAAGTGGGGGCACCTTGAGACACTTTTGGAGCACCTTGAGACAGACTTGGGGCACCTTGAGACAGTTTTGGGGCACATTGAGACAGCGTCTCAAGGTGACTGACCTCACATCTGATACCATAATTTGTGTGTGGGGTGTATTTGAATCAAACCATTATACATAAGTCATAAAGTGATAGCACAGGTGTAAGATACACGTACCACCAAAATCATAGGGAAATAAAGTATTAGGTGATATATGGAACCAAATATTGATCATCCCAAAAAAGTACTTTTCATGTAAAAAATGGACCTAATCTCACATACATGCCAAGGATGTCCAACAGCAATTTGCATTATGATGGAAAATGGAAATTGGTTAGTTTTGGTAAAATTGACCAGATGGCGCACAAATCGCAAAATAATTTCTTGTGTCAAACAGGCCTGTCTCAAAGTGCCCCAGTCTCCCCTACCCTCATTTGGGTACTACTACGATTGACATACGTCTTTCAATCGTAGTACCTTGGTACGTCAATGCAAGTACTTCCACTGATATTAAAATAGCTCACAGTACAATTGTAATAAGTTTCCCATTGGTTAAACTTAAACTCATCCAATCATAGGTGCTGTTCTCCAGAAGGTGGGTGATGTCATTTGTATTCCCCAGAACAACTCAACACGTGGTAGTGCCTTATTTTGTCAATATAGCAGCAGCGGCTAAATGATCTGGCTTACAGATGATGGTACTTACATTGACGTACTGAGGTACTACGATTAAAGGACGTACATCGATCAAAGTACCCACTGGAGGGTACTACAATCGACGGTCCGCCTGGACCTGGTAACGTTGGACGTCACTGTCGTCAGATTCTGTCGTCTAAAGTCTATCCCCGCGCTGTCGTTACGAGCTTACGCCAGTTACGGTACACAGTCCAGACTTTAAATTTTCGCCCCATAGACAATTCGCACCATCATTTAGTGTTTTGTCCTCACTGCATACTAAAGGAAAGGGCCACAGACTTTTCGCCCCATAGACTAGTGATGATGGTCAGTTCGCACTATTATTTAGTGGGACGTTTCGCCCCCATCTCATCTTGAGCAGTTAACGTTACACTCTCTCAGGTAGGTACGTTCGAAGAAGTCATTTTGGTTGTTTTTTCGTGTTTTTTTCAGGATTTATGTGAATTTGTGACACACTGCGATAAAAAATATATTTTTCTTTTGTGACTTTGTTTGTTCTTTTTGCTCACTATTACTGGTAGTTCTAAATGAAGCCATCATTGTAGAATTAAAAGTGCTATAGTCATATTCACATTAACAGTGGTGAAAGATTTTCGCTGATTTCTCAGTCAATTCTCAACCAATTTTCATGAAATTTTACACACACTATTTTCCATTCATGTCGTGACTACCAGTAGGGCCTATCCTGAAAGTTTAGCGAAGTTTTGATAAATATTTCATAGGAAGGTTTCCCACAATGTTAGAATGGATTACAAAACAAGTTATTGTTATCTCTAAATTATTTAAATATGATAAATGTTTAAGAAAGACGTTTCGCCTTCTTAAGCAAAATATTTGTCAAGATTGTATTCCCATTTCATAATTTGGGGGGACGTACCGCCCCCTACGCTAAACTCAGCATAATATTCATGGAGAAGTTACAAGTGCTGCAAAGCATAGGCCCACTTATTTAGGACTTGGTATGCAGTCTTTCCCAATAAGCTCCAAATTTCACTGGACAGTAGTTTCTGTTAACTAGAAACTTTTACCAGACAGATTATTACCTTGTGAGACCAAAAAAAACAACCAAAAAACAAAACTGACTAGGATTAGACAAGTGCACGTCTTTTTTTCCAAATTCTGCATGACTGCCCGTGCATTTCCGATTTTATAGTGTAATTTGGACAATTTTTGTCCGACATTTTGACTTTATCCAAAAGACGGGTGCACGGGTCGTTGGCTAACACAGTGTCCCACAGTGTCACTTTAACTGAATGACAGTCAACTCTGGTTCAGTAGCCAATTCCGTAACATAAATATGTCATCAAAATGTCCTTCAGGTTTTTAAAATTCAATGCAAAAATTTAACAAGATACTGTAAGTGTAAATTCAAAAATTTCATCAAACTTGCTTGGGAATCGCATCAAACCACAGCTAAATCTGTTTTATTTTATACAATAAGGCAGATTTAGCAGAAATTTTTTTATTCATTGCAGACAACTGAACATTTGTATGGACACCCTGAATCTGTCAGGGTTCAAAAAAATGATTTTGAACAGTTAGTCCTGCTCAAAACCTGCAGTTTTTGAGCTGGACTAATTGTTCAAAATCATTTTTTTGAACCTTGCTTCCGAAATATCCATTCAACAGTTCAAGTTATGATATTGTTTTGTTTAGAAAAAAATTATACATACCAGTATTTTTTTATTTTATTGGAATGCTAATTACATCTCACACGGGAAAAAATGGCTTTAGAAGGGATAATCATGATAATAGAGGCATTTATTTATCCCTAGATGTAATCCTTTGCTCTTATGTAACAGGTATAGAAGACCTATGCACTAAGCGTGATGAGCTCCATAAACAAATTATTGATGAAGAAGAGGAGAAAAAGAAAATTCAAAATGATATCAGGATTTTGACAGAAAGGCTTGCTAAAGTGAATGAAAGCTTGAGCAAGAAGATGGCTTCTAGAAACGAGTTTGACAAAACCATTGCAGAAACTGAAGCAGCGTACATGAAGGTTTGTGAAACTCTTATTACTTGTGAAAAGCCATGTGACAAGGCAAAATTTTAGTTCACTCTGGATTTATTAGTCTTGTTCTTCCTCACTCTCACATAACAATGTCACACAGAGCTACATTTTTTTTTGATTTGGTGATACATGTAAGCATCCCCATTCTTTGGGTTGCACTATCTGTTCAATAAGATAGCTTTGTGACCGCAATAATGGCCATTCTCTCTCATTCAACTAAGAGCACAATTGGGAATGGATGTTCATCAGATTTCACCAAATTGTTTGCACTCTTAGCTTACTGAAATGTGCTGATGTTTTGTTACTCCTGATTTCTCCTAGAGTATATTGACCTGATTCAGATTGGTTTTCCTTGTGAACATAATCTCAAGAATGACTAGCCTTATAACTAACGCTCATGATTTTATATGCAACGCTTATCTGCCTTGCTGTGAAATTAAAAGGTTTTGATCACAGTTCAGTGGTTTTCCATTTTAAATAGTCAGAGGATAAGGTAACATAACAGCCCCTGGGAGTGATGATAATTTTTTTCAATTCTTAGACGCATTCAAGCCGCACAAGGCCCCCACATTGCCCATGGCAGTCTGGGATCCGTCTCTTTCTCTGAGAATAAATTTTCGGTATTTGCAAGGATAATCAGTTCTTTGAATAGTTTGATAATTTCTGCACATATAAAATCTAATATGGAAGACTGACCAGCTGTAATTAATATTTGTTAAGTCTAACAATCAGAGGTTTTAAAACAAGGCATCATCCGTCACTAATGGTCTAACCATATCTATTCATTAACATGTGCATACTCTCACCAAACTGGGTCTGATTTTTTCAAATTTCTTTAACAACCCCTACTTATTCACCTCCACCTCTTGCTTTTGTCCATTTCAAGACCCCTCTAGCAATGTCTCACTGACAATGTCTATTTATTGTTGAACTTTATCTATTTGTTAATCATGTAAATATTTATTAAATTTTTTTGACAGATCCTGGAAAGCTCACAAACATTACTGACAGTCCTGAAGAAAGAATCACAAAGTTTAGGGAGAGCTGCGCCTATGACACAACCGTCTGTATCCAATCTCAGTAAAACTGCTGCACCGTTATCTTGATTTGTGCGGAAACTTATACTAATGCCAAATCTACTTTTAACAACAGAGATGGTGCATATTTTTTTATGTGTGTGAAGTATGAATGTGATATTTATTCTGCATATAGACAGATGATTTACTATATTGTATTACATATCTGTTTTATATAACATGTTCTTAATGTGTAAAGAGACATTGTTAGGCTAGATGCATAGCCTACTGGCTTCACCAAGCTATATTGGTGAAGAAGTGAAATACACCTGCATCAATAAAACATCATCTCTTTTCAAGAGCTTTCTGGTGATCTATTGCTTAAAGTTGTATGGTGAACCAATTTAAGTGACTACCTTATTTTTCTTCCCACCTTGTTTAATTAGAGGAATAATTGACGACAGGCTATATACTCTTACCTTTGACATACATATATAGATGTGATGTTCACCTTAAAGAATAGCTATTGGACACACTGTTTAATAAATACTTACATTCTGTACCATTTTACAGAATAGGGATTTAACTGCCTAATAAAAGTAATTTATAATTACCAATACCAGGTTAATTACTATTTTGAAATTCTCAACAATTTGAAAGTGTTTTTTATTCTTTATATCTGCATGCAGGGGTATTTCTTTGTATTTCTGAAATTCGAGATTTGCCTCAACTTTGTTTAAAATGTTCAATATGTTTGTTTTAATTAATATCATTATTTCATGAAAATGGTCACATCAGATACTTTCTGATGCATTTAACGTAATACAGAGCAAGGATGCCAACACATGTAAAGGATAAGAACAATTTCATTGATGTGTTGATATAATAGCAAGATTCTTTAAAATTAGCACCATTCTATTAAAACATTTCGTTTTTGTTTGTGAGTATTTGCATGATTTTTTCATCAATTTTACTCAAATTGAGTAGAGCATAATGGAATATATTTTTATTTAATGCAATTTATGATGGTGACCTTGGAAAATATTATTTTATTGGGAGTGTATGACTCATTCTTGTGAAATATAAACATTAAAATATATAGCTGCAGTGAATACAACTAGTATTTGACATAAATTAGATTATAAACCCATTATTATTCAGCTTATCCGAAGCAGTATTGTAATTGAATATCATAGCAGGTATTTATATTCTTACATTTTTTTCTCGTGTTTAACTTGATCCTTTCTGGTATTCAACAAATATTTTGTAATGTATATGTCAAGTTGAAAAAACAACTGGATCGTATATTTTTCAGTTATTGGGGAAGACTTTTTCCTGATATGTTTTTCTCTAGATCTTGACATTAAAACCAGAAATGTGTATCATTATTACTATGTCATTTATGTAATATATAATATACTTGAAGATTTTATTAAACACATTTTTTATAACTTGAAGCAAGTTTGTTTCATGACTTATTTGAACAAATCTGATCCAGTGTGCTGGGAGTTGATATATTCACAATAATTTCTGGTAAGCAGCCGATTCTTTCTTGTACAACATAAATAATTTATCTATGTTATATTTCACCGCTTTTTATTAAATGTTTAATTTATACATAGGCCAACGTAATTTGTAATTTCCACCGCTGTCTTCCACTTTGCAAGTAAATATATTTAATTTTAGATAGGGCCTACGATATATCATGTATATTCATTTCACCCAACTAAGCAACACGTGTGTCGCGGACCGTCCGCCGTATGGGACCCCGCGCCGTCACTGGTACACCAATTCGTTTCACAGATACTAATTTCAGCCAAGTCTTTTTTCCCTTTCGAAATCAGTAAGGTATCACTGACTAATTATATTTATTCACTGACAAATAATGAAACAATAATCGAAAGTCCCGTCCAGCTTGCTTGTAGGGCTACTTATCCCAAACAGACAAACAAACAAGCGCGTTTTTCGGCAGACTAATCAGTTAATTGTCAGCCGATTTTCACGAAATTTGACAGCATGTTTTTCTGTTCCTCTGCCATCAAGACCTACACTGCAAATTTCGCAAAACTATATACTAGGTCTAAACAGAAAATATTTTTTTACTTAAAAAAAAACGTGCATCAAAATCTATGTAGACATAATTATTGTATTTTATTGATAGATATAGCCTATATCTCATACATCGATTAGATACATAATTTATATTAATTTGAAATAGGTGTAAATTGCATGAGACAATACGATTGAAGCGACAAGGGGGTTGAAAAAGTTGAAAATAAAATATATTTTCATGTCAAAAACAGCAAAACCGGTAGTAATCAGATTTAGCTTGATTGAGAAAAAATGGCTGAAAGGGCAAGCTGATAATAATTTATTCCGCTCATTAGAAAATGGTTTTACTTAAAAAAAAACAATTATATTTTTTTGATTTTATTTAAAGGGGTACATCAAACACTTCTCATGTAAAAATCAATAAAATATCCAATTATTATGGGTATAGGGCCTACATTTCATGTCGAAATATACGGCTGAAGGTGCAAGGAATTTAAAAATTGTCGATATCAGTTATGTTACAACGCGGCAAAAACATAATTAATTAAACAGACTAGTATTATATGAAATTACTTAAAAGAGAGAAAAATAAAAAACTACCCGAAGAACGGAGCAAATGAGATATAAACGGCTGATGAAGGGACAAGTTAGTTATAATGCGTCGCTAAGAGGTGCTTCTACTTTAAAAAAGAAATAGGTAAAATTGCATCATAAAATACGGCTGAGGAGGTAAGGGAATTACATATCGTCAACAAAAATTATTTCTTGTCAAAACAGCAAAAACCGAGGTAATTAGATATAGCTTCAAAGATTCATATTTCATGTAATTTTTTGTAAAATAGAAATTAAAAAAAAAAAATACCAGAGGAATGAATGAACGGGGTTTTAGGCCACCTTTGTGCGCATATAGGCTGGGACAGTAAAATCTTCTAATGATACCCAGATGAATGAGGTGACACTGCTCTCCAGACAAATAATTCGGAAATTGATCCTTGGCGGTCCGAGGCCGAGCACGTTACTCCTCGGTCACAAGGGCAGCCCACAATGTTAAATCTTTACGAGTGAGCAGGAATGGAACGTTTGTTCCTTAAAGCCTGAATGCCAGAGCGGGGAACGAACTTTCCAGACAGGCAGTTTTAGCCACTGCACCAGAGCACTGCTCAATGCCATAGACACGATCGAATGATAAAAAAGGGCTGAAGGGGCAAGCTAAATATTAAGATCATTGGAAAATAGTTCGATAGTCTTACTAAAAACAAAACACGCAGCAAAACGCATGTAATAATTACATTTATTTTGTGACATAGAGGAAACTTTTCTCATGTGGAAAAACAAAAAAAATATGGAATTTCCAATTATTATGAAATACTTACATACATACATACATTGCATGATGAAATGTACGGCTGAAGGGGCAAGTAATTTCAAACTTGTCTATGTAAGTTATTTGTGCATTAAGAAGTGGCAAAAGAAAAGTAATTAAGCAAATTACATGTGAAATTTTGTAAAAAAAAAAGAAAGAAAAAATGACATGAGGAACCGAGCGAATGCGATATAAACGGCTGAAGGGGCATGTTAATTATTAAAGGGACTGGCCCAGGCTAAAATCATTAAAATATCGGTGATTTTTATTTCGGCTTCTTAATATGACCATATGATGTAAACATGTCCATAGACTAGAACTGCAAAAGTTTTTAATTTTCGTGCTGCGCATTCACCAGTTAGGCTAGATATAGAGACTAAATTCCTGAGTTCTAATTATTGACAACCATGTCAAAAATTAGAAATACGGGAATTTCGTCTCTATATCTAGCCTAACTGGTGAATGCGCAGCACAAAAATTAAAAACTTTTGCAGTTCTAGTCTATGGACATGTTTACATCATATGGTCATATTAAGAAGCTGAAATAAAATCACCGATTTTTTGATGATTTTAGCCTGGGCCAGTCCCTTTAAGAGTCGTTAATAGATAATTCTACTTAGAAAAACTAAATGAGTATAGATTGCATGCGAAAATACGCCTGATGGGGTAAGGGAATTAAATATCGTCAACAAAAGCTCCTTCCATGTCAATAACACAAAAACCGAAGTAATCAGATATAATAATAGCTTGAGAGCCTCGCATAATTTATGTAAAAATAGGAATAAGAAATGCCAGGAGAAATAATCGAATAAGAAAAAACGGCTAAAGGTGGAAGCTAATAAAAAGCTATTGAGCTCATTAGAAAATAGTTTTACATTACCAAAACACACAGCAAAACGTAAATAATTATTGCATTTCATTTAAAAAATTTCAGGTAAAAAATCAATCAATCAAGCAATCAATCAATCAATCAAACTTCTATAGCGCCTATATCCTCAGCGGACCAAGCTCAAAGGTGCACAAATCCTTAGCGTGATCATGTGTAAATTGAGGCCAATTAAAGCAGGTTCGGCAACAGGGAGCCGGGCTACTGAGGAGCTAGGGTGGGAAAGCCAGATCAAATAGGTAAGATTTGAGTAATTTTCCGAATGTTAACATTGTTTCGGCATTACGTATGGGTACAGGTGGGGCGTTCCATAAGGCTGGGCCAGACATAGAGAAAGCTCTTGACCTAGTCTTGTTTTTTTATACGGGGAACAACAAACTATTTGAAATTGTGGAGCGTAGATATTTTGAGCATTTCGACCGAACAAGTAAGTCAGCCAGATATGCAGGTTGGTTGTCTTTTAGAATTCGGAAGGTTATTGTGAATATTTAAAAAAATAATGCGAAATTTGACAGGAAGCCAAAGTAATTGTTTTAGAATAGGAACGGAACGACTAAACCGTGGGGCCAGTTGGTTACCACTCTTGCAGGGCAGTTTTGAATGCATTGCAATCTAGCGATGTCCTTTTCTGGCATATTGTGAAACAGAGAGTTACAATTATCTAACTCGCTAATGACCAGTGCCACTGCAAATTGCTTGGCAAGATCTAGAGACAGACTTTTTCTAATTCGACGCAGGGCACAGATAATTATGATAGAAGCATGCCCTACATGTTTGGGATATGTGTTTTCGAAAAATTAAGGCTATACAATATAAAAACTCCAATTATTATGAAATGGGTATACATTGCATGACGAGATATACAGCTGAAGGGGGAATTAATGTAAAATTGACAGTAAAAGTTAAATTTATGTTAAGAAGCGGCAAAAACAAGTAGGGGAAGCTTCTGGGGTACACTGAATCGGTTCTCGGGGCACAGTGAATCGGCTCAAAGGAGGAATCGACGAAGCAATGTGTTGCCTAAAATTGTCCAGCACGAACACCACCACCCATCACAACCACTACCCTCAACCACATACCACCACCCACAATCACCACCACCATGCACCAACAACCACAGACATCAGCACTCATAATCACCACAACCATGTACCACCAACCACAGTCACCACTCACAATCACGACCAATATGCACCACCAACCACAATCACCTCCCACAATCACCACCACCATGCACCACCAACCACATTCCCCACATCACCTCCCACAATCACCACCACTAGGCCCTATGCACCACCAACCACATTCACCACATAACCTTTCACAACCACCACCACTGTGCACTTCCAACCACAATCACCTCACACAATCACCACCACTATGCATCACCGACCACATTCACCACATTACCTCCCACAATCACCACCACTATGCATCACCAACCACACTCACCATATTACCTCCCACAATCACCAACACTATGCACCACCAACCACATTTACCTCCCACAATCACCACCATTATGCACCACTAACCACATTTACCACATTACCTCCAACAATCACCACCACTATGCACCACCTACCACATTCACCTCCCACAATCACCACCACTGTGCACCACCAACCACAAACACCGCCACTGTGCACCACCAACCACATTCACCACATCACCTCCCACAATCACTATCACTATGCCCCACCAACCACATTCACCACATCACCTCCCACAATCACCACCACAATCACCTCCCACAATCACTACCACTATGCACCACTAGCCACATTGCCTCTCACAATCACCACCACTATGAACCATCAACCACATTCACCACATTACCTCCCACAATCACCACCACCATGCACCATCAACCACATTCACCGCATTACCTCCCACAATCACCACCATTATGCACCACCAACCACATTCATCACATTACCTTCCACAATCACCACCACCAAGCACCACCAACCACATTCACCACATTACCTCCCACAATCACCACCACTATGCACCACCAATTACAATCACCTCTCACAATCACCACCACAAAGCAACACCAACCACATTCACCATATCACTTATCACAATCACTACCACCATGCACCCCCAACCACATCCACCACAACACCTCCCACAATCACCACCACTATGCAGCACCTCCCACAATCACCTCCCACAATCACCACCACTATGCTCCACTGACCACATCACCTCCCACAATCACCACCACCAAGCACCATCAACCACATTCACCACATTACCTCCCACAATCACCATCACAATGCGCGACCAATTACAATCACCTCCCACAATCATCACCACAAAGCACCACCAACCACATTCACCCCATCACCTCCCACAATCACCACCACCAAGCACCACCAACCACATTCACCATATTACCTCCCAAAATCACCACCATTATGCACCACCAACCACATTCACCTCCCATAATCACCACGACTATGCACCACCAATCACATTCACCACATTACCTCCCACAATTACCACCAACCACATTCACCACATTACCTCCCACAATCACCACTACTATGCACCACCAACCACATTCACCTTTCACAATCACCACCACTATGCACCACCAACCACAATCACCTCCCACAATCACCACCACTGTGCACCACCAACCACATTTACCACATCACCTCCCACAATCACCACTACTATGCACCACCAACCACAATCACCTCCCACAATCACCACCACTATGCACCACCAACCACAATCACCATATCAGAACCTACAATCACTACAACCATTCACAACACAATGTCCACACCACCAGACGTCACATCACCCCACACAAATATTAACGGCATATCAGTCCCCTCGTATGGAGATGCCATCAGTAACATATACCTAATTCACTTAAATTGCTTGATCATGTTCAAAACACCGTTTTTACCGAGAGGTTTGATTTTCTAACAAATAAAACACTTAACAAGAAACACCTATACCTGTTATTGTATTTTGAAGAACATAATTTACAAAACTAATATCTCTCTGGGGTACAGTGAATCACATTGGTTGGGGCACAGTGAATCGCGGGGCACAGTGAATCATGATTCACTGTGACCCGATTCACTGTGCCCCATTGTATTAAATAACCTATTAGTGGCTCCCCTGGTCACATGCAGCTTCAATGTCAAAAACACACTTGTTCAGTATTGTGACAAATAAACACTCTAAACATTGCAATACTAATCAATTAATACCTCTCAACGATCTACATTACATGACACACAAATCCAAGTCACAGAAATTTACTTTTGGTGGATAAAACACACTTTACCTCGCTATATTGCAGGTGGATATCTTGATCATCCTTTAATATTTCAAGAATGGGTAATCCCCAAATACAAAAAGTAATGACGTCACGTCGTATTCCCTCTGTCAATATTCTATAAATAGCCTTTGATTCACTGTACCCCGTGATTCACTGTGCCCCGTCTTCCCCTAATTAAACATATTAAATGTAAAATTACCTAAAAATAGAAAAAAAGCTATCCGCAAAACCGAGCGAAAGAGATATAAACGCTGAAGGGGTCAAGTTAATATTATGTGTCGTCAAGAGAAAAGTTTACTCAAAACCTATGTAATTAATGAATTTGCATCAAAAATATATGTCTCAGTTAAAAAAATGCAATACAGAATTGCAATTATTGTTAAATGGTATAGATTGCATGAGAAAATACGGCTGAAGGGGCAAGGGAATTAAATATCGTCAATAAAAGGTATTTTCTGTCACAGCAAAAATTAATCAGATATAGCTTAAAAGATTTATATTTCATGTAAAAAATTGTGAAATACGAATAAAAAAATATTGGAGTAGCTGATCACATGAGAAAAAAAGGTTTAAGGAAGAAGCTGTAATTAGTGTATTTAATTTGCATACAGAAAATACAACTATTATGAAATAGGTATACATTGTATTACGAAATATACGGCTGATATACGGCAATTAAAACATTTTCAATAAAAGTTGTTTTATGTTAAGATGCGGCAAAAAACATGTGAAATTATGCAGAAAAAAATACCCGAGGAGCTGAGGGAATGATAATTAAATAAAAGGCTGAAGAGGCGAGTTAAGTATTATGTTTCATTAAAAGATAATTCCATTTAAAAACTTGCATCAAAACGTATGAAATTATAATATTTAATTTAGAGAGGTGAGTCTCAGGTAAATTTGTTCAAAAAAATACTGAATTTCAATTGTTATGAAATGGGTATAGATTTCATGAGAAAATACGGCTGAAGGGGCAAGATAATATAAATATTTTATAAATATATTTATATATTTATTTATTTATCAATATTTTCTTGTCAAAAACAGCAAAAATAGAGTCATCAGATATAGCTTTAAAAAACTGTCAAAGTATGTAAAGTTTAAAAACAATACCCGATGAACTGATCAGATGAGTTAACACTGTTGAAGAGGCCAACTAAAAATAAATATTGGGCTCATTGGAAAATAATTTTATTTAAAAAACACACAGCGTGTCATTATTGCATTTCATGTAAAAAGGTATATTAAACTTTTCCCATGTAAAACAAGAGGACTGAAGTCCTATATCATCCCCCGCCATAAATTAGGTTAGACTTTTTGCGGTCACAAATATTTAAAAAGTTGATTTGTGGTGGCCATTTTCAATTTCAGTAAAATCACATGCACATTACTCATTTATCTCGCCAAATTACAAGTATATGAACGTCTTGTGTCAAGGTTTAAAGGTTTTCTAGCTGTATTTTGGTATTTTTAAGTGTTTTTATCGCATATAGTACCAGTTACTTATTCAGACGCGAATGAGGAATAAGTAACAGTTACTTATTCCTTATTCAAAACCGAATAAGTAACAGGACTTGTACTACTCTTCATGCGATCCGATTGGTGTTTTACTCTTTTTCATAAAATTACAAGCATATGAATGTATTTTGTCGAATTTTAGGGTATTTTAGATGTGTTTTCGTATTTTAAAGTGGTTTTCATCGTATTAGTACCAGTTACTTATTCAAACGCGAATAAGGAATAAGGAGTAAGTAACCTGTTACTTATTCCTTATTCAAAACCGAATAAGTAACAAGACTTGTACAACTTTTTGAGCGATCAGATTGGTGTTTTACTCATTTATCTCGCCAAATTACAAGTATATGAACGTCTTTTGTCGTGTTTGAATGTTTTCTAGCTGTATTTTGGTATTTGTAAGTGTTTTTCACCGCATATAGTACTCGTTACTTATTTAGACGCGAATAAGGAATAAGTAACAGTTACTTATTCCTTATTCGAAACCGAATAAGTAATAAAACTTGTACTACTCTTTCTGCGATCCGATTGGAGTTTTACTCTTTTTTTCTCATAACATTACAAATATATGAACGTATTTTGTCGAATTTTAGGGTACTCTAGATGTGTTTTCGTATTTTAAAGTGGTTTTCACCGTATTAGTACTAGTTACTTATTCAAACGCGAATAAGGATAAGTAACCAGTTACTTATTCCTTATTCAAAACCGAATAAGTAACAAGACTTGTACAACTTTTTGAGCGATCAGATTGGTGTTTTACTCATTTATCTCGCCAAATTACAAGTATATGAACGTTTTTTGTCGTGTTTGAATGTTTTCTAGCTGTATTTTGGTATTTTCAAGTGTTTTTACCGCATATAGTACCAGTTACTTATTCAGACGCGAATAAGGAATAAGTAACAGTTACTTATTCCTTATTCAAAACCGAATAAGTAACAAAACTTGTACTACTCTTTCTGCGATCCGATTGGTGTTTTACTCTTTTTTTTCTCATAACATTACAAGTATATGAACGTATTTTGCCGACTTTTAGGGTATTATAGATGTGTTTTCGTATTTTAAAGTTGTTTTCGCCGAATAAGTACCAGTTACTTATTCAAACGCGAATAGGGAATAAGTAATCAGTTACTTATTCCTTATTCATAGCCGAATAAGTAACAAGACTTGTACAACATTTTGTGCGATCAGATTGGTGTTTTACTCATTTATCTCGCCAAATTACAAGTATATGAGCGTCTTTTGTCGAGTTTTAATGTTTTCTAGCTGTATTTTGGTATTTTTAAGTGTTTTTACCGCATATAGTACCAGTTACTTATTCAGACGCGAATAAGGAATAAGTAACAGTTACTTATTCCTTATTCAAACCCGAATAAGTAACAAGACTTGTACTACTCTTTATGCGATCCGATTGGTGTTTTACTCTTTTATCTCATAAAATTACAAGTATATGAATGTATTTTGTCGAATTTGAGGGTATTCTAGATGTGTTTTCGTATTTTAAAGTGGTTTTCACCGTATTAGTACCAGTTACTTATTCAAACGCGAATAAGGAATAAGTAGCCAGTTACTTAATCCTTATTCAAGTCTGAACACGTGAATATACCTTTAAAGCTCGTTGTGCATGTCAATATTGCCAGGTTATTGATTTAACTCTTTTTTACACAGAGAACTAGTAGTATATCAGCATATTATGTGGAGCGTGAGCATACATTTGCTTCTTTTATTTTTGTTTTGTTTTAGTGTTACTTATCCAAATTCGAATAAGCAATACGTTACCAGTTAGTTATTCCTTATTCTTTCCAATAAAGAATACGTTTATGATACTTATTCCTTATTCGGTCCAATAAGGAATAAGTAGCTGTTACTTATTCCTTATTCGTTCGAATAAGGAATAAGTAACGGTTACTTATTCCTTATTCGTTCGAATAAGGAATAAGTAGCTGTTACTTATTCCTTATTGAATAAGGAATAAGGAATAAGGAATAAGTAACTAACTTTATTGTGAAAAATAAAATATTCCTGGTCGCCCAGCAAACATGAGATATAGGCCCAGCGTTGATATAATGTTGGCCCATCGTCTACGACGTTGGCCCAACAATAAACCACTGTTGGGCCAGCGTCACATGGTTGCTGGGGAGGGACCGAGGTCATGCCTTTGTATGACACAAACTCTATAATTGTTAATGATAAGCCATTTTGGCTCATCCAAAATGGAATGTGGTGATCACCTCAGATCAAAAGCCCTTCATTAATGGTCCATAAGTTTGCTATCCCATAAGCATGCATCCTCAGATAATCCATATATCTAAATAAATACGCATTTATAATAAGGTATTATCGATCTCCTGGTGGCCATCTTGACAATAATTAGATGAGGGATCATTATATAGTTTACATTTTATATACATTTGTATTTTAGAGCTCAGTGTATACACTATACATTATTGTTTCTTGCAATTTCCAATTTCAACCTTCAAGGGTGAGAAAGCCAGGTGTGATTTAAGTGATTTCCGCAATGTTAGAATTGTTTCGGCATTACGTATGGGCATATGCAGGGCGTTCCATACACAGATTTGTATTATAATCTATACGGGGAACAACAAATTTATTTTAATTTGTGGAGCATAGATATTTTGAGCATTTCGGACAAATAAGTAAGTCAGCCAAATATGTAGATTGGTTGTCTTTTGTGATTTGGAAAGTTATCGTGCATATTTTAAAATGAATGCGAAACTCGATAGGAAGCCAATGTAATTGTTTAGAATAGGAACGGAACGACTAAAACGTGGGGCCTTGGTTGCCACTCTTGCAAGGCAGTTTTGAACGCGTTGTAGTCTAGCGACATCTTTTTTCTGGCATGCTGTGGAAGAGCGAGTTGTTGTGCAATCCATACCCACTTCATAATCATTAAAATTCTGCATTTTATTGATTTTTACACGATATAGGTCTATATCTCTTTAAATTCAATATAATAATTAGATATATTTTTGTGTGTTTTGTTATAGTAGAACTATATTTTAATGACGTCTGAATTTGCCCCTTCAACCGTTTATTGCTCTGGTAATTTTAATTTTTTTATTTCATACAATTTTTACATAAACTAAGGGCATTCGCAATATTATTTGATTATTTATGTTTTTGCTGTTTTAGTATGACAAAAACACATTTATTTAGAATTTCAAATTTTCCTGGCCCCTTGGCCGTATTTTTTTCGGGCGATCTATACTTATTTCTGTGCCTCTGTAATTTTACTTACAGTTTGACGTAATTTTATATGAACTAAAGGCCTTTGCAATTATATCTAATTACTTATGTTTTTGTTGTTTTAGTCGGAAAATAGCTGTTATTTGGGGATTTAAATTACATTGCTCCTTTTCTCGAGCAACTTGAACCCATTTCAGTGATTCTTTGAATTTAATTTCCCCTGCCCCTTCAGCCGTTTTATCATGCAATTTATACCCATATCAGTGCCTTAATTTTTAAATCTTACTTCCAATTTGATGTAATTTAACATGAACTAAGGGCCTTTTAAATTATATCTTATTACTTCCCTTTTACATAATTTCTTTAAAATAAGGGCTTTTGCAGTTTCAGCTAATGGCGTTTTATCCCATCCGATGGCTTCTAATAACCCCTGATTATTAACTTCAGCCTTCTAGCCTCCTTCCAGTTATACTAAGTTACTTTCGTTTTTACTGTTTTTATTATGCAAATCACCTTTAATGATAATTTGCCATTTCCTTGCCCCTTCAGCCGTATTTTCTCATATAATCTCCACCCATTGCAGTGCTTGCGATTTTTAAATTCGTTTTCACAATTGACTTAAGTTTATATGATCTAAGTGTCTTTGCAGCTACATGTATATCTTATTACTTCGGTTTTTGTTGTTTTAGTCTGAAAATAGATTTCTTGAGGATTTAAATTTCATCGCCCCTTCAGCCGTACTTTCTTATGCAATTGAAAACAATTTCAGTGCCTCTTTAACTAGAAATTCTTATTTCCTATTCGACGTATTTTTACACGGACTAGGGGCCTATCTAATTACCACCAATTTTGCTGCTTTTAGCATGCAAATCTCTTCTCTTGACGCGCTTATATTTCCTTGTCCCTCCAGCCGTATTTTTTTCGTGCAATTTATACCAATTAGGTGCCTCTGCAATTTGTTTATTATATTTCCTATTCTGCATAATTACATAAGGGCATTATTCTATTTTTAACATGACAACAGCTGTTATTGACAATTTTAATTTCCCTCGCCCCGTCAGCCGTATTTTGTCATGTAATATTCTCTCTCCATGATAATTTAATGTCGGTATTTTAATGATACCTTATATGAGATATATCTCCTAAATTAAATGTAATAACTACACATGTTCTCATTTTTTTAAGTCACACTATATTTTATTGATTCCTGATAACTATCTTTCTTGCCCATTCAGCTGTTTCTTTCTCATTCGTTCAGGTCCTCGTGTAATTACTTTCTGTTTTTAGTCCAAAAATAGCTTCTATTGAATTACCTTTCCCTATCAGCCATATTTTCCCATACAATCTATACCCGTTTCAGTTTTGATGTATTTTTTAAACTTTATTTCGTATAATGTAATTCTACGTGAACTAATGGGCTTTGCAATTGTATCTAATTGGGGGCTATTAACTATTTCCTTGCCCCTTCATCTGTATCGTCTGATGCAATCTATGCCAATATTTAAAAATATATATGTTGTTGATTTGTTTACATAAGGTTAAAATTAAATCGGACAATTTCAAAAGTTAAGTTGTCCGTTTCTTTTAATAAAAGCGTTTTGATGAGCGTAATACTTAACTTGCCCCTTTAGCCGTTTATTTCTGATTTCATCAGTTACTGTGGTAATTTTTATTTTGTTAACAATATTACATGAACAATATTAGACCCTTTTCAAATATATATCATTATTTTGGGTTTTTCGTTTTTTAGCATAAACATAGCTCCATTGTAATTACTTACTGGCAATTTTAATTTACCTTGCCCCTTCAGCCGTATTTTACAATGCAATCATTTCCGATTCAATTCCACTGTAATTTTATTTCAGTTACTATTTGACATATTTTTACATGAAATTGCTATTATATATAATTACTATACACATTTCACAATAATTAAAAATTATATTGATTTATTTACATCAGATTAAAATTAAATGGGATAATTACATAAGTTTCCCTGTCTGATTTTTTTTTGTTTAAATGACGCCTGATAAAAAACTTGCCCCTTCAGCCGCTTCTTTCTCATTTGATCAGCTCCTCCGGTAATTGTTATTATATTTACTTTTTTCATATGTTTACATCAACCAAGGGTCTCTGATTATTTTGTTTCCTGCTTTTAGGAATTATAGACAATTTGAAATTCACTTACCCCTTCAGCCTTATTTTGTCATGCAATCTATACCCATTTCATTATAGTTTTTCCTATTTTACACAAATTAACATGGAAAATATTATATCTAATTATTTGTTTATTAGAATGAAAATCTTTTTATTAACAATTTTAATTTGTGTTGCCCTTCAACTTTATTTTCTAGCGTAATCCCCATTTTCTAATAATTGAAAACTCATATTTTTATTACATGGGATATATATCCTAATATTAAATGTAATAATACGTTTTGTTGTTTTTTAAGTAAAGCTATGTTTTAGTGACTTAAAAAAATAACTGGCACCTTATGCGTTCGGTCTGTTCCTTTGGTAATTAATTGCCTTGATATATTACATGAAAGAAGATTCTTTCAAATTATATGTAATTAATTCGTATTTAGGGGTCACAAAGCTAAAAATGACGTCGACGTTGAAGATATAAATATACACCGAAAACACACCTTTGAAATGCACTTTTGTGCAAAGAATACCCACAAAATATACAGCACTTGACTAAAAGTACTCCAAAAAATAAGATGCGTATGCGTGGATGATCAAATCTTTACCCTTGAATAAAAAAAATTGACCGAAAATACACCCTTAAAGAATACATAGTTTTGACAGGAAAAATTATAATTAAATATAGTTTTTGGCAAATTACGAATCGCTTTTCTTTTTTTGCCAAATTCTTTTAAAAGTTCCTTAATTTTGCCAAAATATGCCCAAAAAACTTGGGGCAGGCCCACGAAGCCCCGGTGCACCCCCTTCCTTCAGATTGTGAATCCGCCCATGGCTGATGCACATTACTCTGGGCCAGAGTGTCGTAGAAAGTGGGCCAGCACTGGGCCAGGTCGGTCCCGTGTTTCATATTTGATGCAGTCTATCTAGCTAAATTGATATTGCACCACCGCTGGACCAGTGCTTGTACACACTTGTTATTATTTTATAAGTATTGGCTAATAATTATGTTCAAGATAAGTCGATTGGGGTTAGCTCAAATTTTCACGTGCTTTCACTTTTTGCACTCGACCTCGTAATGTGTGCAGTGTGTTCATATATAACACACACTGTAAAGAACAGTTTATTAATCTTGTATTATCATCTATTATGTTGTGTCTCATGCCTGCGACTCCGAAATGCGATAGGTTTTGTGATTCCACGTGGTCGGGTGATATCGCGCTCTATATGTTTTAATTCTAAACTCTAAACTATAAACATGACTGTTGATATTGAAACATATAGAGCGCGTATTGGTACATATCGGGGTCGTGGTAAGCCTGGTATAATTCTCAATGGTTACCTTATCATCAGTTTTCTGTGTAGGGTGGGAATTTTGTATTGGTTATTTACACTATTGTTACTCAGCGGAGATATAGAGCGTAATCCAGGCCCATCTAATTATATAAATGCGTTTCTACTTAATACTAGAAGTTTAAAGTCGGTTTCAAAAAATCATAATAAATTAAAGGATTTTCAATCACTCGTCGAATTAAAACAAGCAAAAATTATTTCAGTAACCGAGTCGTGGTTAACAGAAGATATTAAAAACTGTGAAATATTACCTGAAGCTGATTTTAATATTTATAGAAAGAATCGCGGAGGGTACGGTGGCGTTTTAACAGCTATCCACACGAGTATTTATTCAAAACAGAGACCTGATCTAATGGTACAGAATGATCGACATAATGAGATCATTATTGTTGAAATCATTATTCCTAAACTCCCGAGGATAGCTCTTCTGACTTATTACCGACCACCGTCTGATAACTCTGTGGAATGTCCGCAAAATTTAGAAACCTGTCCCCGTCGTATACGAGAAGAAGGTTTCTCCAACATTCTTGTTATGGGTGATTTTAATTTACCAGACTTTGACTTGAACTTGAATGTTCCGCTTACGGATAATAATAACTACTGGTACTATTATGATATATTCCAAGAATTCTGTTTAAAACATATAGTTATGTGCTCAACCCATCAAAATGGTAACAGATTAGATTTAATATTATCTACATCACCCCATTTAATTACGGATATAGATGTTGAACAGGACCTATTTCCATCGGATCATTACCTTATAAATTTTTCTATCAAGGCTAGTAGCCTTAAAAATAATAAACTGACTAGATCAGTTTTTGACTATAGGAATGTGGATTGGACTAAGGTGAAGGTATATTTAACTAACGCTGATCTCATCGACATAGTTAGTGACTCAGTGGGTATACCCGACATTAATCGTATTTGTGATAATTGGGTCTCTAAATTGGAAGAAACATTAAATACATTTGTACCCCGTCGCATTATTCGTGACATTAATTCTCCCCCTTGGATTGACAGTGAGGTAATAAATCTGAGCAAAAAGAAAGAGACTGCCAGCAAACGGGCTAGGAGGATTAACACCCAGAGTGCTTGGGCTAAATACCGTCGACTCAGAAACAGTCTCCGGAACATGATAGATCAAAAATACAATAAATATACTAAGGATTCGCTCGATGATATTAGGACTAATCCCAAAAGGTTTTGGAGCTTCTTAAGATCAAAGACAAAAAGTAAACATATCCCTTCTGAAATGAAATTTCAGGGTAATACTTCAGACGAACCTGAAGTTGTAGCGAATTATTTTAACAATTTCTTTTATTCAAACTTTACTCACGTCCATAATACGGATAACCTTCCTCCCATCAATAGTTTTATTAATCCTAATCTATCAATTGTACAGTTATCAGTTGCTGAAGTCCGCATTATATTACAGAATATAGACACCAGCAAAGCGACAGGGCCGGATGGCATTCCAGGTGTATTTCTAAAGAATTGTGCTAAGGAACTGGCACCTTCTTTTACCAAACTGTTAAACATATCTTTGCAAGCTGGCATATTTCCTAACTCCTGGAAAATGGCTAATATATGTCCCATTTTTAAGAAAGGTGATAGAACTAATTGCGAAAATTATAGGCCTATATCTTTACTTAGTATTTTAAGCAAAATTTTTGAACGTGCTATCTGCAACATAATTTATCCAGAAATCAAAGATTTAATTTCTAACAACCAGTATGGTTTTGTCCAACGACGCTCAACAGAATCTCAATTATATGTCTTTTACGACAAAATCTCAAAAATTTTAGACTCTGGTGGCCAAACTGACGTTATATATCTTGATTTTACAAAAGCCTTTGATTCAGTTCCGCATCATCTCTTAATACATAAACTTCAGACTTTCGGTTTTAATGGGACGCTGCTTAACTGGTTCCATAGTTATCTAAATAATCGATACCAGCGAGTATTAATTCACGGTAGCAAGTCTACTAAACTACCTGTTAGATCTGGGGTACCCCAAGGGTCAATACTTGGCCCATTAATGTTTATATTATATGTGAATGACATTGCGGACAATATTTCAAATCTATCTTTTAAAACTCTATATGCTGATGATGCAAAAATTGGAAGAGAAATTAAATCAATGCAGGATTGTGTAGACCTTCAAAGCGATTTGAATATTTTTACACGTTGGAGTGATATTTGGAAGCTTTTCTTCAATGGTACCAAGTGCAAAGTCCTCACAATAGCCAGATCTTTTAAACATAATTTTCAATACCATTTAAATAACATTCATCTAGAATCTGTTAAAGAGTTTAATGATCTAGGACTACTAATCAATTCTTCCTTAACCTGGAGAAGTCATATTGCCACTAAAATTAGCAAGGCGAACAGAATGCTTGGCCTGATAAAGCGTACAGTCGGATTCAATGCTCCATATAGAGTCAAACTACACCTATATACAACTTTGGTTAAACCGTTATTTTCCTACGCATCAATTGTTTATTCCTGTAGCAAGGCAGATCTCAACCAGATTGAACGTATACAACGTAAAGCCACGAAATATATTCTTAATGATTATGTGTCGGATTACCCAACCAGACTACATAACACCAAATTACTTCCTTTGTCTTTTATAAAAGATATCAACGACTTGTGTTTTTTATATAAATGTATACATAATTTCATAGATATAGACATTAGACATATTCTTTCTTTTTATAACGCTGACACCTCTAGAACTAGGCTAGGTCAACAGGTCTTGCCTTTAAGATCTGTACGCTTTAATTCTGAATTGGCTGGGCTATTTTTCTCTAATCGGGTAGTAAAAATGTGGAATATCCTGCCGAACACAATAAAACAAATTAATTGCCGCAATAGATTTGTCAAACGTTTTAAGAAACTATTATATAATTTTTACATTGTAAAGTTGACTACGACCTATGATATTGACAACTCTTGCACGTGGGTTACCGTTTGTCGCTGTCCGCGATGTCGCCAGGCATGAAACACTTTTCTCTCTTTTTCTTTTTGACACATCCCAGCAGGCACGGGAAGTTCACCTGGTGTTGAGTCGGTGTTGGGCCAGCGTCGTAGATGGTGGGCCAGCATTGATTCGGTGTTTGATGGGCGTCTCGTGTTTTGCTGGAATGCGTTTTTCATAATTGCTGCACGCATACTTTAATAACATTGTTATCTGATTATGGGACAGGCCTAGCATAGATATTACATATCTGATGCCATGTCCCAGCCAACAGTATTATTATGACTATGTTTTATTATCACTGAACAAAGTGATGTATACTGTGTATTTGGCGAATCTTAATAAATAAATAAAATAAATAAAATCATAGGCACCCCCTTTCCGCACCCACCTCTCCCTCTCTACACTATAGTGCAAATTGGATATGTATCCATATATTTACAATAATTTCTTGCTAACCATAACTGAGCCCTTTTAGAATTTCAGTATGTATATAATATGTATGTAAAATTATTAAAATATGTATGTTACTATTATATACATATAATGAATTATATCCGTTTTCAAATATATCTTTTAAACTGGAACAGGAGTTCCCGAACTCCGAGGCCCGGTTTCAGGCTCTTTGAGTGCTGTAGACAAATATTCGGCTTAATATTTTGTAAACATAACTGCATGTATTAGTCTTCCTCATGGGCCAGAATCCTAAATGTCCAGGAAAGAACCAAGAAGACAAGTTAAAATTTATCTTCAACGTTCATTCCTTCCCCACCATCGCCGGTCGTACACACGATGTACGTAGGCCTATACCCACCCAATTCCGGTTCAAAGTTGGGCCAGCGTCGCAGCCCATTGCTGGCGAGGTCGCCGATCACAACACGAAGTGTCACACAGGCATCCTGTCCACACAGCCCATTGCTGTTTCAATGCCGACAAATAGTCTATGACGTTGGTCCAACACTACTTCAAAACTGTGGTTCTGCTGTATACTTATCCCCAGCACCCCAGCAGAAACGTGCTATTCACCCAATTTTTAAACGTATCAGAGTTAAACACATAATATTGAAATGTCGCACGCGCCAAAACCAGAGATAAAAAACTACATATTATTATGAATAGTATATAGGTAAAATACACTCTGGAAAGCGTAGCAACTTACAAAATAACTACAAATAGAACATTTTTACATATAGCTATTATAGAATTTACATCCTTAGTTAAAAATGCATGGGCCAGCGTCAGCGTTCCTCCGACTACCAACACTTTCAGTATCGACGAAAACATAGGAACCACCTGGCAACCTCGCTGTTGAGTTTTTGGAAGCATAGCAAAGAGCTTCCCCCGTCAACTCAAACAATAGAGGCCGCTGTAATATTCTTAGTATGGTACATGTACTTGCAGATGGTACGTCTTGCACGTTTCCAGATGGTGGGTAATGTGACTTCTAAATGTCAATTATTTCTGCCTGCGCCCACAAGAAGTTGACCCGTGGCGGCCATTTTTAATTTTAGTAAAACCTTGAAAAAAATCACCTGCACATCCCCATATCGTAGGGAATGTGATAGTAAAATTTGAATAATTTCGGACTGAGTTTTTGCGCAAACAAAAAAATTTGGAGTTGGCCCTACAGCCATTTTGAATTTTGGTAGCATCTTTAAAAATCACTTGCAGATCCCCATGTTGCTGGGAATGTGATGTTAAAATTACAAAAACAAATGACCATACTAATTTTTTGAGTTTTTGCGCCCACAAAAAAAAATTTAGTTGATCCGTGGCGGTCATTTGTAATTTCAGTATAAACCCTGAAAAAATTACCTGCACATCTCCATATCGTGGGGAATGTGATAGTCACTTTAATTTTTAGAGTTTTTGTGCTGTTAAAAAAAATTGGAGTCGACCTATGGCGGCCATTTTGAATTTTGGTAGCATCTTTAAAAAATTATTTACACATCCCCATGCTGCTAGGAATGTGATGTTGAAATTTCAAAAGGAATTGACGAGTAGTTTTTGAGTTTTATCCCACAAGAAAACGTGACAACGCAACTAAATTCCCCCTTCCCCTACGGATGGGGGGTAAAAAGTCGATTATTATTGCTCTTTACATAAATCTCTTTATTAGTAACTGAATTTTATTATTTTTGTGCAATGAGCCTGTAAAATGATCGATTCTCGTTGTAGCGACTGACTTAGATATCACCTAGTGACTGCTAGATGTATAGGGCCGGCCCTTAACATGTTAAGAGCCGATACGGCGGAAGGTCCGCGACACATGTGTATGACAAATGACTAACGCTAGTCAGTAATGATTTTATTAATGCCAATAAAACATCTGTCTGTCTGCATGAGGTATCTAAAAGGCTAGAAAAGACGATACGTTGACCCAATGTTGGTTTAACATTGCCCAACGTCTGCGGGGCTTTAAGACAACATTAAAGGTGTAGTCAACTGTCAAAATACGCGGGACAATGTGGTCCCCAGAATTCAACAGTGGCCCCTGGACATTCCACAAGACATATCACCCCACATCCACAGTTATTAGCCAAGATAATAATACTAAATGCGTTTTATACCCATCGCCGCATTAAGAGCAAGTTCCCAAGTCATATAAACTCTATATACTTGAGCGACATCTATGAGGAAATAATTCACCATTTCTCTTATGTGGGCTTTGTGTTGTGACACAAAAGGCTGTGCTACCGTGGGGCTCTGGAAACAGTCGACCTCCAGCTTATTGACAGTAAGTGCTTTACCAGCCAACACGGCACACTCACCAAATGTTGGTTTAATGTCGGTCAACGTCGCAGACGTTGGTCTAGCATTAACCCGTTTGTGACGAGCCCCGGAGATCTCCGATTTATGGGGACCATTCAGATACGAGCCCCGGAGATCTCCGGGTCTGATTGCATGAGATAACTATGACGTCATAAAATAATCTCGTTTCGGAAACAGCGCAGTAGCATAATAATCTCGTGTTCAACGGGTTAAAACAGCATTGGACTAATTTCTCGTTGGAGTAGTATCTTGTAATCAGTTCAGTCGCTGATATTAATGCTGTCAAAGTGTACTCTATAGGCTAATTTAGGCCTACACTTGACCGTCCCACACATGCGCGTTTCAAAGCTGTATGAGTTAAGACGACCCTTCGTGTTTGTAGAGACCATTGTTTGTGTGTACATGTGATCTCTGTAGGTGAGGCGGGCCATGTACATGTATACTGTAAAGCGTGAAATATTGAAGCACATTTTATTTGCCAAAAAAACGCCAATGTTTCTCTCCGCCAAAAAGAGTATGATATTGACGTACAACAGTAAATCCACCATTATTAATCTCGCCAATTATTTTTAATGACCAAGACGCCAAAGCTTAAATTTGCCAATAATATCTCCCATTTCACAGTAATGAGGGGTCTGTTGGGCCATGTCGTGAATGTTGTTGTTTCGGTGATGCGACTGCCCCAGATATTGTGTATGTTATTGGTCGAGAAGACCATCTTGACTAATGATTTGCCTAAGATCTAGGTCAGCTGCCTCAAGTATCGCCTGTACCACACAATGAGCTACGGTGTCAGATGCTTCGAAGATCGACGGTAAGATTTTCAATGGCAATATATATTATTGCAAAATATTGTATCGATATCATAATAGATTTGCTTTTGAAAGTGAAACATCCACTAGCTTCCAACTCTCATTCTGCTCAATTCTTTAAAATATATTGGCATGGTTTGTTCACAAGGTAGACATTGATCACAGTGAGAACTGTTGAAAAAACGGGCTATCCACAGGGATAAACCCAGTGTTCCATCTAGCCATCTCTAACATAGAGCTGCGCAATGCTGTTCTTCATGAGCGCCATGTTGCCCTTCAGGAGCGCTATGTTGCCTTCTTGATATTCAGAAAACATCATGCCCCTTCGATCTATTGTGACATCTCATTTAACACCGCCTAGTCGATTGCAACTGATTAAACCTGTGCAAAACACCTTAATTAACCTCGTACCCCAATGCTGTGCATTCACACGTATTACAAATGCGCTAATGACGGCGTGTACACAGTGGTCATCACTGAAGAGGCGTCCGGGTTATCTTATAAACAATATCTTTGTGTGCTGCCGTTTTTGACAAGATGTCAGTAAAAGCCATAAATTGGGACGTACACTAGCAGAGCCTAGAAACCCGTTTTGTGAACATGTTAATATATTTTTAGAATGAGTACCAATGATTTAAAAATAAGATTGTATCATAGACATAAACTCAACTTGTAGACCTTACTGGGATATTGCATCAACAGTTCGATATACACCACTTCTCTTGGCATTTGCGTAACAAATAAGGTGCACATTATTTGCTAATGTACACTGAAACGCCCTACATATTTCATTTACCCCATTTATGAAAGGGTGTATACCTTGAGCGTATATCTGGACAGCCTAAACTATTAGGACTAGATACCAAATGTTGACACTCCAATATACATAAACCGATAAGGGTTCCATATCCATTGGTGATGACGAAAATGGCTCTAAAATATTTTCATAAAATCAATTCACCTGCAGTTCGAAATGCGAAGTGGCGTAATATTGAATTGGCCCAGGATTTTCCGTAAGCTTGGCCCCAAATATCCAACGAAATGTTCTACAGTAGAAACTGATAAGCCCAGAAGATTTCAAACCTGGTAAAAAGATACACAAAAAAGTCATAGTAGTGTGTCATATGGGAAATATACGACGTTGAGTAAATACCCACACAAAATGGAAGGTTAGTTTAACCACACCCAGTAGCTCGACCATGTATCTTTGGAGGCAAAGGACGCGCCACCCCATTTCAATATTTCAATTTTTTAAAGTAAAAAGGTAAAAAAACAGCTTTCCCATAAGATAATGATATTTGATTTGAGCTCATGTTTTAGTACTAAATCCAATTCAAATATGTACAAATACTATTACCTGATTATATCATGTCCTATCCGAAATATCTTATCCGAACGTTGGGCAAAAGAAGCCGCACCAAATTGGGTTAGCCTACTTTAAGTCATGTTTGGATCAAAGAAACCACGAACAATGTGGGTAATTTGGACCAGCGTAAAATAAAATAATGTTTTGCTATGGGATAATGATTTTTATCGCCTGATCATATTTTAGATCCATGAAATACCTCCTTTGAACTAGTATTTGACTGCACCGATGATCCAAAAAATACTTTAACAGTGTTCTTACCAAATTCAGGAAAGTTAATTCGAGGAATTTTCAAGGACTAAATGCCTGTCTTCCAGGACTTAAATGTCACGATTTTCAGTAAAATATATTCTGTCTGGTAAGGTAAACATATATGTACTGCATGGGCTGGTGATTTTTTCGACCTGTGCAAAATTTTACACCCGTGATTCAAGCCAATACAAGGACTAGTAGCCCGACCATAATGTAGCTCTGGAGGCAAGGGACGCCACCACCACCATCAGAATCTCAGTTTTGTAATGACCTAGTACGAAACATAAAGAATAATAGCAATCTGGAAGATTGCCACAACAAGAGAGGGAGTGGGAAGAAAACCAAATTCCATGGACCAAAGGAATCCCAGGACTTTTTAATCAGTAAAGAATATGTTATTTAGGGTTCTAAGATTAATATAGAAAATGATTAAATTTTACTCACTTTGGAACTAAAGGTGAAACGATTATGACGTTTCGATCTGCCTGCAGCAGATCTTGATCACGCAATGATCAGGGTGGGAGATCAGGGTGACACTCGAGCCCAATTATATGTCCCCACTGCTGAAGACCGCAAAGCCGAACTATCACGTGTACGTAATGCCCTGCGAGCCAACAACTATAAGGAGTGGGCCCTAGACGTTCCACCTGCCAGAAGTAAGAAACAGGTCACTACCACAGACAAGACGACGACTAAATCCACTCGTCCGATGTTAGGATTCCCGTATATATACGGGGCTTATCTGAGCAGCTGTCACGGACCTACCAGTCTCACGGAGTATACCTATTTCATAAGCCCAGCAACACCATCCGCTCAATGCTCGTACACCCTAAGGACAAAACCCCCAAGGAGAAATTGTGCGGCACCATCTACCACATCACGTGTGACGACGACACCCACCACACCTTGGGGAGACGAAGAGACCCCTCAAGGTTCGGTTCAGAGATCATTCTAAACTGGATATACCGACTGGGGTAGGAGCTAGACCACTGTAACGCCACCGGTCACAGTGGCTCCGTGGATAATTTTAGAGTCCTAGACAGAGAACAGGACTGGATGAAACGCAAGGTGAAGGAGGCCATCCACATCCCTTCCACATGTTCCACGAACAGAAACCAGGGCTACCAGCTGCCACACATCTATGGTCAGATCATTCCGCGACCACCACCATCTGAGCTGAATCACCCAACCTGATCATTGCGTGATCAAGATCTACTGAAGACAAAAGTGAGTAAAATTTAACCACTTTTTATTTTAATCGGTGTTTCAGGAGTATCAGAAAAATTGCATTTTTCCAAGACAGCCATAATTTTCCAGGACGTGTGGGAACACTGTATTAAAAAACTGTTTGTTGGGCTAAAGTAAACTGTCTACGGTAGGCCCTATTTAAAATTAATACAAAAAAATAATAACAGTAGGTCTTTTTTTTTTGTAGCCTACTATAGGCATACGATTACCTAATACACGAGGATTGTATGTGTTCCCATGAACAGGATTGTGCAACAGGGCTGGCCAAGCTGTCGCACCTTGCATTTTTTGCGAATTTAAAAGCAAATTTTGCGAATTTAATATTTATAATGGTGAACCTCAAAAATTGCGCATTTTTTGCGGTTCAAATATTTTGCTACTGTCGACTTCACTTTTGCTACGTCAAATTTTGGGACATTGGGAGATTGATATATTATACCTATTAATCTCAGGCCTATATCATTTAAAGAAAGTTATGCCTAAATAACTGAATGTAGGCCTTCACCTTGTTTGAAAATGCTAATTTCATGTGGGTCTATGACTTATAAGACTGATCAGTGAAAAAAATATGATTTTTCGTATGAAGAGCTCTTCAAATTATTGTAGGGGGCCTACTGGGTAATATCTAGCTCTTAAGTAGCAGGGCAGTAGCAAATGTGTAAAAACAGACGTCACGAGAAAAAGCCGGTGGCCGAGCGAAATTTCAGATAAGCCAGAAATTCTGAGAAATTTTAATTTTTAACAAATAAATAGGCTAAAAGACAGATTGGCTCGTCTGTCTCAGGCTGACTACGGGACCTGAGTGGCAAGATAATATATATAACGTACCTTGGTATAATTATGACCCATCTGCACGAAATGAGTCGCATGTCGGCTTTGTTCAAGTTGAGAAAATGGACAATATGCATGATATGTGCTAATAATAGCGAATTTTGTTTTTTGTCAAATTTGGATGCTTCAAAGCCTAGAATTATTATTTCAAGGACAGGAATGGGTCCAACGCCCCAATATTAGGCAGAAATAACCTATCACATGATTGTGATTATTATATATTTTGTTCATTTATTTTCAAAATGGCCGCTGGCGGCCATCTTGGAATTTACCCATTTTTTTAAAACGCTTGAAGTTAATCAAAATCCAACCGGCAGATTCGGAAAGTAGACATCATGGGCTATAAAAATTAATCGTTAAAAACAATATATACAAAATTTCCAGGTTTGGCCGAAAAATCCTGTTTGGCCATAAGGAACTATTTTTTATACTATAAAGAACTAACAATCAAATTTTTGTCATGACTTTAAAACCAATTTTCTCCATTTTTATTTTTTGAAATAGTGACCTATTCGCCTCACAAAAATGAGCATAACCTACTAAGCTCCGGATGTAATTTCATGTTCTTGGTGTCATAAGAAAGCCCCGGCTCTGTGCTGTGGTACCGTAAACTCCATATTTTATTTTTCCGACATGAGACTCGTTATGTACAGATGGGTCACAATTATTATTCAGCCTAGTTATTTTTTTCATTTCGCTTGTGGAGCTTTTAATGAGTTATCAGTCGGCTTGGCTGTCTCTCCCTGATGTATACGGCACAAACATTATTGTTTTAGCTGCACATCGCTCTGCACAGACATAGCTAGATATAAAACTGTGATTCCATTAATCACTATCAGATCGTCTAAAGATAACAATAGCCCACGTCAAATAGATTATGGATACTGTACATGTATCTCTTTACCTTTAACCATTTAACCGAACATTTTTGTTTCTTTGAACCCTACTTTTCCACTGCACCAGGGCCCTGCCTTATAATAACAGGCTTACTGTATTTTGCGCAACGCAACGCAACGCAACGCAACATAATTTTCAGGGGTCGTCTAAAATAAACAGGATAATTAAAATCTCTCGCAGGATACTTAAAAATAATTTCTATGTAATTGAAAATCTGCTAAATTGTAATAATGACGATAAATACACACTCAACACATCCTAATTTTTTTCCAGACATTTAAAACAATGTGTGTTGCGTCGCGTTGCGCTATTTACAGTTACCCCCTGGGTAACTGTATTTTGCGCAACGCAACAAATCCTAAATCTTTATTGTACATCCAAAAAACACACACAGCATTGCTAAGCTATTATAATGATACATCTAAACACATCCAGACAGAAATGAAGATTTCCCACATCAGGCTTTCTGATCAAGCAGAATCTCTCCAATTAGCGCTGGGGATCACATGGTGCTTGATGGAGGTGACCGGGGATGTCACCAAACTAAGTAATACATCTAATCCCTTCCAGAATACTTGAAAATATTTTTTAGTCAATTAAAGAAAAATCAAGCTTGTTGCGTTGCGCAAAATACAGTTACCCAGGGGGGTAATCTTTATTTCACATGCAAAAACAACAGCATTTCTAAGCTATTATAATGATGCATCCTAAACACCTCCAGACAGAAATGAAGATTTCCTACATCAGGCTTCTGGTTAAGCGGGGATCTCCCAAATAAACGATAGGGATCACAGGGTGCTTGATGGAGGTGGGTGGGGATGTCACCAAGCTAAATAATATTTCTAATCCCTTCCAGAATATTTCATAATGTTTTTTAGAATTTTTTTTAAAAAAATCAAGTTTGTTGCGTTGCGCAATTTACAGAAAATGTAGCATAGACGATTTTTTTGAGATGGCCCTTCAAAAATCTGTTGCGTTGCGTTACGTTGCGCAAAATACTGTAAGCCATAATAACACTAGAAACTATTTCAACAACAATGAAAATGCATGGTCTAAGGAAATAAAATATGACATCGTAAAATGGTATGCATAGGCCCAAACATTAGAGAAAACAAGTATTGCCAATTATAGCCAAGTATTAAACAACAGATTTTGTATTCATAAAAAATATGGTATGAAAATATACACAATATTATACACAAGAGACCAGTTATCATATAGTGATATGCGTCAGTTGCCATAGATTACCTATCTGTTCCGACGCTACATGTGTAATATTATATGAGAAATACATTGCATGAAGCGTCCGCTTGCCACATACATTCTTCACGCCCGCCCAGGAGTTCCGTACTGAGAATTCATTTTTAGGGCCACCAGCTACGCTAGCGGACTGATAGTGGATCTAATGACATAGTATTTTCTCATAACCTTTATAAAGCACATTTTAGACAGATTGAAGGTATTTGAAGATCAAGGTATAATTGATTTACTGGCATGCATCCTTCTAGATGATGGCTTAGGTAATGTATCTTCGCTCTGTAACATCTGGTCTCGTGGATCTGCACCTGGCAAATAAACACAATTCAGTAAACTGTTATCATTTTGTACTATGATTTAGATAGATATTTGATATTATATCGCATATGTGTTATCAAACATATCAGGCTGTATGGATGTTTCAGATCCACCTATTGTCAGTTTGCCGCCCTTGGCTATTTGCCAACTTTCTTGAGTGATCTTGGACATTACATGTGAAGCCTCTGAGGTGAAATGAAATAACCCATATAGGCCCCGCCTATAAGGATAATACCGTCTTAGTGTTGTTCTTCAGTTTGCCGCCCTTGGCTATTTGCCAACTTTCTGTGGTGGTCTTAGTCATATGTGAAGCCTTCTAATTTGTTTGTTATGTAAGGTACCGGTAATTTTAATTACCATAATCATGATAATAGCAAAATACACTCGTACCCTCTATCTGTTCAGGAACCAAATTGATCTGCTCATTCCAGGACAGCCTTTCAAAGTGTATTATAGTTGAAAATCTTTCAGATCTGTTTTGTGTTCTTCTAAAGACCATATACCTTTTAACATTTTTTTACGTGCACTGGAAAATGTGTAAACTTGTAAGTTTCTATGCTTTCCACGAAGAAAGATTTACATACAGTAGCTATTTTATCTCTGGTTTTGGTGTGGGCAACATATATGCCTCCATGTACATACATCATGATACTGTTGTTTGCCGTTTACCTTTATTTAATTAATTATTATGCATATCTTAAATACCATGTGCTTGTTCAAATAAATAAATGGTAAGCCTGATTTTAAGTGTACATATCATGTCGATTTACATGTAATTTCACAGAACCAACCCTGTTGTAGTCTACATGTTGTATATATATATATTTTCAATTGTGTCAATAAAACAGATACTGTCTATCTGTTAACCGATATTGCTTGATAAACAGATTATATGATATCAGCTGTTGACAAGCTATCTATATTTTTAAAGGGACTGCATATGTTAACATGTCATTTTTGGAAAATAAATTTATGTGAAGTTATATAGCCTACTGATCTTAACTACGGATCTTTACTACTGATCTTAACATATTTAAAAAACATCAACAAATTCAAAAGCACTGAAAAATACTAAATTGGTTTATATCCAAGTCGTACTGTCATAATCTCACCATCCTCAGGATGTTCTCCTGGCCCAGTTTAGCCTATATGTGCACAAAGGTGGCCTAAAGCCCGATTCATTTCATTTCATTTATACAAATATTTTGTTTGTGTTATCACTGGCTTCTTAGAAATTTTGTAAAAATTGAATTCATGATCTGTGGGATAGGCTACAAATGCTTCATCCTGCTCATAGGAAACAAAATACCAAAATTGATGTCATCCCACAGAGCCCGTTTGAGTGACTTATCATATTATAAATATCAGAATATAAATATATATGCAAGCTTAACACATACTATAGTTGTTACCGTTTTGTTGGTCGACTTTGATTTCTTCCCAGCCCTTTTCTAGCGCAATATTTAGTGGGCGTAGAACAGTTGTGATTTGCGTCTTTTCCTTTCTGAGCGATTCGCATAGAGCATCAAAGCTACGTGGTCCATTCCTCATCAATATGTCTATGAGTTTATTAACTTTTTGACTTCTTGTTTTTTCACTTTCCACAAGCTCCTTGTCATTCACACTCAGAACACGTTCTTGTTGCAAATATGGGTAGTGGAAAGATGGTTCTAGCCTCTCACACAAGAGGGGCCTGTGATCGTTCAGTATCTGTGACACAAAATAAGCGATCAGTTATTCAGGATTAGGCGAGTAGTTTATTTTTTGCAAAAAAATGCATACATTGAACCATAACAGCGCATTATCCATAATATGAGCGCACACAAACGTTTTTGCTTCAGTTATCATTAAAGCAGCTCCATCATGTCTATAGGCTGACATGTCTATTAAAAAAAAAATATGAAGTTGTGTAGCCTACGTACTGATCATAATCACAAATGTAAAAAAGTAAAGTTCAAAAGCACTGAATAAGACAAAATTCCCGATTTGTATATATGTATATTGCCATGTCTGTCCAACACAACGGCATCAAAATGTGCATGGCCAATACTAAGATCCAGCTATCCTTTAAGTGTAAAAATAGATGTGTGGGTTTTCTCTGGATTCTTAGAATTAAAAATGGAAAATTTTGAAATCATGACCTGCGTTATACATTACTTCATACAGAAATTAATTTAACAATGGACATGTCATCCCATGGTGCTGTTTCATCAAATATAGGTATATGCAATATTCATTTATTTATCATGTTTATGGAGAACATATATTTATATTTTTAAACATTCATAATGATATCTATAGGCTATGTTAAGTGGTTATATAATATTACATTTAAAAGGAAAGTAGCATGTGAACATTTACATATTTAGCTCTAAGTTAAATATATTTAATAGCCATTCTCACTTGTGTTTTTAATTCTTCTATTTTCGCCATAGCTTGAAGATGTGTTATCATTGTTAACCTTAAAAATACAAATTATACATGGATACTAATAAAAAATTTAAGCATATTTTCGAGATAGATATATCATGTATATGTAGAATAGGCCTTTAAAAACAATACAGGCAAAATATAAGGCCACATATTAAGAATATTCACACAGAAAGAAAACCTGTAATTTGAACGAATGTAAACTCTACTAATTGTGGTAATCTGAAACCAATACACAAGCCATATATTGGTGATACAAGCTCAGAGGCACCAGAAACATAATCATGATAATCGTAATCCGACCGAGGATCTAAGTCGGAAAAGCCTGACAAAAAAAAGTGTTTTTAATTTCTTCCGGAGACTAATTTGTGTTTTCTTAAAGGAAGTACATTCCAAAGTTTGGGTGCTGCAACAGAAAAAGCCCTGCATGGTGCCTACCGATGTTCTGATATCATGCCAAACTAAACCCATCACTTAAAGCTGCATAACTGTTTTGTTTATTTTATTCAAAAGATTAATCCATGGAGAATGGTGTTTTATTTTTTTATTTTACTGCTCCGGTAACTGAACTATTAAGGATAATGCATATAATGTCATGTTTAATTTCGGTACCGGTATGGAGAATGTTACTCACTTGAAAAATAGGACTCCAGTTTAGTATGGTGATTTTAAGTGTGGGCCAGCATCTGAGCATTTGGCACGCCATTAAGACGCTCTCCCCAAACCGTGTGAGTTGAAGGCCAACTTGTACCAAATTCAGTGATGTAAATCATCTTTTTCGCTTTTTTGATTTTCGTGATTTTCTTGAAGAACATTTGCAGTTTTTTATTTGATACCTCACGGGCATTTCAAAATATAGTGACAATGCTATTCGAAAATATCAGACTATTTTATTTCATCGTTAGTCATCACATGCAGTGATATAAATTGCGAAATGCGGTATAGTAAAATAATTGTAAAAAAGCAGCCTTTACGGTACCGGTAGCCATGGTAGCTGAGTTCCCAGCAAGCAAGAGACATTCACCCATTGATGGATCAATGTTGTACCAGCGTCGTAGAAGCTGAACCAGCATTGAACCATCAATGGGTCAGTGACTAGTGCTTATATGACTCGATCGTTATTATAGGGGCTGGCCTAAGTTTTAGGACACCAACCGGAGTTACCTTCATAACCCCGTCGAACCCTCACCCACAACCCTCGACCTCCGACCCACAAGCCTCTCGACCCGAAACCTCTAGACCCTCGACCCACAACAACAACAAAATATTTTTTATCCCATCAGATGGTAATCAAATAGCGGTCACAGTCCGAAAAAAGAAACGAAATGTCAGCCAGGCATCCCTTCTAATAACCAAATATTTCTACTTCAAGTTGGCCTAATACATATATCGGGACGCTTCAAGTTCCCGAAGCTTCCACGTTCAAAATTAGTTCCCACGTTCCGGGAACTTAAAGCCATCATGCATATGGGACCCACTGTAGGTTGTTAAATCAACTATATAATTATTATATATAATTAGGCCTATTCTGTGAAACACGGGAATTTCTTTAATGGTCACTCGGTGAAAACAGTGCTACATAGACACCCCTCTCCCATACTTCATTGTATCAGCTAGCTCGGTGAGCGTGTGTTATTTATATATTATGACCCCAGTTTCGGGAACATGGGCACTGTAGCGGGCATCAGAGCCAACACACGCGCTGACAAGGGAAATTCACCCAATGTTGTCTCAATACTAGACCAGCATCTCCACAGCTGGCACAACATTGTCTGCACAGGGACTCTATGACTTGTAAACACCGCACGCATATGGGAATAGCATATAGGTCTACCGACACAGAATCTATTATGCCTAATAAGGGCCTAATAAAAAACACAAATTGGGCCTACGATATAAAAAAAGGGCCCATCAATAGGCCTTACACGATTTGACATATAAACTAAATAACCCATTTTCAACTTCGGTGGAGGGGGTCGAGGGGGTTGTGGGTCGTGGGTACAAGGGGGTTATGAAGGTAACCACCAACCGGTGGTTCGTGTGGGCTTGGCATCCAGGCAACACGAGGCATTGATCTGATGTCGGACTAATTCGGGCCCATCGTCTACGGCTCCGGCACAACGTTAGTCCAATGCTGCTCAACGTCTCGTGTTTGTTAATAAGGGGTTTGATGCTGGTCTAACGTAACATTATATTGGCCCATAATCAACTACTATTACGTAGGCCTACGTGTATACATTGTAGGCCTACACAGACGGACCGATTTACCACACCACCTAACTGGATGGTGTATCGCATCGTGATCTAATCCAACTACATTTACATCAATTTTGTGCATTTATAAAGCCTTTAAAAATATATGAATGATTCTATTGAACATCTTAGGTTATTTCTGTTCAAATAAACAAAACAGTTATGCAGCTTCAAATTACACATCTGACAGAAAAATGGGCATTGCGAGCAATGTCGCCGACTAATTTCTCTGTATGCTTGTCCATCTCTGTCCTACCAGGTACTTATTTACACATGAGTCAAGTGAAGCATGTGAGGGTAAAATGCCTTTCACAAGGACAATTAATGTCCCAACTTTTAGACCTGATAATATTTTTATGTGTATCAGAGGAGGGCGTCACACACCCCATGAAAGTGTGTATAGCTAATAGGTTACATACACATTATGATGGCTTTGTATTTCGTAACTCCGACATTGGCACCCTCTTCCTTGGCCAACTCCTGCAGGCCAGACAATCTGACCTGAGTGTGTCCTCCACACTACAGTCACTAAACCGGTGACGTCATAATGAATATTCATGTTGCTCGCACCCCCTCCTTTTCGTACAGGCTTCACACACACCTGTTGTCAAGGTCAGACTGGTAGTCTGACGGTCTGACCTGATGGGGCAGGATGGGTATTAGCTAGTCGGACGAACGTTGAATATATGGAGATCAAAATGTTATTAATATTATTCAGAAAACTAATAAGCCTGGGACACAGCGGATGGAGCAACTTGGTCACAATTTTGTCAACTTCTCTAGAAATGGAGACTGCAACCTAAAACGTCCTGACACCCATCTTGGAACTCTGGGAACTAATGCTTTTTATGGAAAGCTGCAGGTTTCTAGTCATCATGGTCATAGGATCATCAGATTTGGAAATGAGCGACGTATATTTGGGTGACTATATAGAGCTACATAGGCTATCATACGATGACATAATTATGTTTCGCTTACAAACCACACTACTCGGGGGGTTCTCCTGACTCAGAAGGTTCTCCTGATCCAATTTAGCCTACATATGTGCACAGAGGTGGCCTAAAAACCCCATCATTTACTCAGGCGATAGAACACATAAATTGGACTTAAAAGG
Source organism: Flabesymbios commensalis (assembly GCA_964017125.1). Lineage (NCBI taxonomy): Eukaryota > Metazoa > Annelida > Polychaeta > Terebellida > Flabelligeridae > Flabesymbios > Flabesymbios commensalis. Next base: position 39,459,640 of record OZ024905.1, on the reverse strand, counting down.
TTATCTAATCCGATCGAAAATTTGAACCTGTGTGATAGCCTACGGTCGTTATGGTGTGGGACTGTCCACGGCCAACAGCCTGGAAGATGTGAGCCGCCAAATAATGTAACAGATGCTTAATCATGTTGATAGAGAATTGTGACTGAAAGTGAAGGTTTCAGCCACAGATTGTGTCCATACAAAAACGCGTAAAACTTTGCCCAAATCCCAGCAAACATGGGACGTTGGTTTACTGTTTGGCTAACGTGGTAGACGGTGGACCAACAATAAACCCTCGCTGGGCCAACGTCTCAGGTTTGCTGGGATATATCTAAGACTTGGCCTGGCCTGCTCCGATGGCGCATTCGTTCCGGTTATGGCATGAAACTCACAATGTAGGCCTACTGGGTTCCAATCCCGGTCGAATCGGATGTTTGTTATCGACGTTGTCATATGCAGTGATCCAAACTGTTCAAAGTGTGCAGTGCCGTTTATGAAGTCATTCGATCCTCGACTTCGGGTTTCCTTCCCTTACGTCGCGATATTGCCATGATTGTGCAGAAAAGCGACGTGAAGTAATAGTCACATGTATACCTACTGTAAGACTTGGCCGAGATTAAGACATTATCAGATTGATAGGTGTCTAATATGTTGATTAGAATCAGCAGGCAGCGTTTCACCTACAATTAGCCTACCCATCCCCAGCTCGTATTCGAGATATATATTATAATTATTCAAAACTTCAGTTGGGGTGGAAATAATTGATTTTTTCGATGAACCCGACATTTCGGGTGTGGGACTGTCCACGACCAACGGCCTGAAAGATATGAGCCGCGAAAGAATAAAGCAAAGATACTCAATTCTGTGAAACTCAATGACCTTGACCTGCTTTGTTTTCACCGAGCTGGCTAATACAATGAAGTATGGGGGAGGGGATCCTATATAACCTTGTTTTCACCGAGTGACGTCACGTACTGCGTTTCACAGAATGAAGTATGGGGGAGGGGGTGTTATATAACTTTCTTATCACCGAGTGACGCCACTGCGTTTCACAGAATATCAAGTTAGATATTTTCTCAATATACGATGATCAATATATGTGATAAGTAGTCTTTGACTGAGGTAGATCGAAATCATAGATCTATGCTTGCTTCACGGCGCGTAAATATGTACAAGTCTAAAGCAATTGACCAGACAATATCAACATGTTCCGACTTTGCCAATAATAATGCTTGATTACGGTGCTGAGACATTACTCTGGTTCCCAGAGCCACACTACGCGACGTGGCCGAGCTTCATGTAGGCTTTGGTAGGCCCCATTGGCGAATGATTGTTGCTATTTTTAGATGAAAATAGGGTAGGTCTAATCACCGAATTCAGACATTTTTAAAAGGTCACTTTTACGGATGTAGAGGTGATCACAGTATTGTATTTCCCCTCTGACGCATTTCCTATGACTTGACCCAGAAAATTATTCGCCCGTGTAGCAGTTTCAGCGTACCCCCCTTTCAGCATACCGGGGGGTACGTTGAAACTAGTTTCAGTTTACCGGGGGGGGGGAGGGGGTAGTTTCAAAGTACCCCCCCCCCTGATATTTTGAAACTGAAAAAATCACTTTAAATCCCCCCAAATTTAGGCCTATTTGGCCTATACACCAAATATGATTTTTTCTGACCTTTTAAGTAGGCTACCGTTACACATAGATTTTAAAGAAGAATTGAATTGAATTGAATTGAATAGGTCGCCACGATTTGCGGACTACATCTACGCATTGAAAACACATGCGCATGGCCAGCGTCCAAACAAAGGTCAGGGCTTAATCCTCTAACCGCCAAATAATTTCATTAGGATTTTCTTTAAACTTTAAGTGGAGCAAAATTATTCAGTTTTGACAAATGGAGGTCAACAATTTTGTGAAATCTTGATGTCTAATGTCACGTTTCATCTGTAACCAGGTAACACGGGCAAAAGCTGGTATTTTTGTTTGTAGCGCCAAAGAGCAACTTGAGGTTGGATATGGCGCCATATAAGTGTATATTATCATTATTATTATTTATTTAATGAAAATGAAGAAACACATATAATCGACACCGGCGGTTAAAGGGTTAACCTTACAGTTTGTTTTACATGTGCTATTTATTTTGTATGCGCCGGCAATTAGTTTTGATGTCATCATAGATGACTGCATCGTGCATGTTGTAGGCCTATGTATGCTGTAAGCATATATGCTTCAAACATGCGAGTAAGGTCCATATGCGTGTTATTTGATTACTGAAAATAGTTATATATAGGCCTACGAAAATAGACAATTATTTTATTGGCACTATAGTCTGCAAAACATGACCAACCTTAGTTGCCTCAACCAAGCCATAAAAGAAATTGGCCAGGCTTGCCAGGAAAATGAGACATTAAAGCTCTCATTGTTGATTGAATACTAGGCCTATCTACTAGCCTTCTCTTTTGTCTATGTACATGTTCTGCATGACAGTTCACAAATAGGCCTAAATGTCATATTGATCAGTCCTCAGCAATCATTTCGCCAATACATTTATCGATTATCTTCATAATTTAGCCCTATCATGATAGCAAAAACTACGCAATATGCCTACTTAAAGGGACTTGCCCAGGTCTAAAATCATCAAAAAATCGGTGATTTTATTTTGGCTACTTAATATGACCATATTATGTAAACACGGGGGACATTTTTACCTGAGTCAAGTGAAACATTTGAGGGTTAAGTGCCTTTCCTAAGGACACAACATTGAAACAATGTCCCAATATTGAGAGGGGAGAAACATAATATTTCTCTGAAAATCCTGCACCTTGCGGGATTCGAAACCGCACGGCAGGCAGCGATATTGACAAAGCCTCGCGCTCTATATATCCATTGCGACATAGGCCCATGTCCCTCTCTAGGTGCTTCAATGTCTGCTGTATAAGAATGTTTATAAATGGTAGCCTACGATTAATTAAGAAATGCTATTGTTTGTCAGAAGACTCATATATGTTTATTTGACAATTTGCATTTTCGTCAATAAAACTATATATGGTAACTCTGGTGTGCCATACCTGTGGATCCTTTCTGGCCACAAACTAGGCCTATATTTAGTTATTTTTATTTGTCTTTACTTCCTCGCTCAGTGACAATTGACATGATACAATAAACAAAACTGTGTGATTTTTTGTAAAGATATATCCACGATAATTCCAAATGTAGATACGTTTGAAACACGTTTACTTTGAAAGAATTGTAAAGGTAGTCTACTTACAGTTACTTCCTGATTGTGTGGTCTGCCTTGAACTATTGCTATGGGGATTCCCCTGGCCTAGGGGGGATTCCCTCATACAGGTCTTAAAGTTAAACCCTTCATGTACCAGTGCCCTTACCACTGGTCATTGAATCTGGAAACTTAAGTCGTGGCCCGATAGGTCTACACCTAGATGAAAACATTCATGCGTATCTTAAAATTTAGAACATATACATATCTACAAATAGATGTGTAAAAAACAGCCTAGGTTAACTCTTTCCAAAAGTGATGATGTGTAACAAGTGAGCGATATTCAGTATCATAAGTGCTACTAACCTGCTGACAGGCATTGATACTCGGTGGGTGAATAATCGTCCGACAAAATCTGGACCAATAGTCAAATGGACATTTTGTCATAATATCATACCAGAGATATAATACTGTCATAACATATATTTGTTTGTTTACTTTTGAGTTTCTTTCTTCACGACCACAAATTTGAAATACAAGTTTGTGGTGAGCCTTCCAAAGCTTTGGCGAACCTTACAATTTCGTGGCGAACCTTCCTGTGGCGAACATTCCCTGTGGCGAACCTTCCTGTATTTGTTAAAACTATCTAAAAAGTCTGATTTATCCTGACCTCTGCTGGAAAACCTATTTACACGTATTATCGCTCACAATTTACAAATTGATTTCGAATCACAAATATGGTAACAAAATAACGTTTTTAGAACGTTGGTAGGCCTCGAACGTTAAACAAACGTTATAAAAACATTCCATGAGAACGTTCATGGAACGTTAAAAAGTTGAGTTTTTGGGAGGTTAGCAGAACGTTGTCTTTTACATTGGAACAGAACATTATTCGAACGTTCTTAGAACCTTATTCGCTAACATTAGGCCCATTCCAGTGGCTGTTTTCGTCATCAAAGTTTTTTCGTTTTGTTATTATCCTGCTCGAATGACTGTTAGATTTTTGTCCGTCGTCGACGTAACGGGATGGAAAAATTTGTGTTGAATGACCTTTGGGGCCGTTGAACAATTATGTAACGCCAAGAGGGGGAGGTTGGGTTAAACGATGCGTTACGGATCGTAGTCAACACAATGTTGAAAAGCGTTATGAAGGGGGGAGAGGGGGTTAAAAATCTCTCAAAAAAGCGTTACATAATTGTTGAACAGCCCCTTTTACCTCACATCAAATTTTGACGAAATAACGTCGTTGACGAAAACAGCCACTCGAATGGACCTAGTGTAAGCTAACAAAACAACGTTTTAAGAACGTTAGGAGAACGTTAAAAAGTTATGAAAACATTTCCTGAGAATTTTCATGGAATGTTAAAAATGAGTTTTTGGCAGCTTGGCAAAACGTACCCCTTTAACATTAATTAGAACAGAACTTTCTCGGAACGTTCTTAGAACCTCATTTGCTAACATTGTAACAAAACGTTCCTAGTACATTATTTTGGTGTTTTTTATGCCCCAAAACAAATCAACAAGCGTCCTCAGCGGCAAATTAGATGATCAAGACAAAACACAGATTCCAGGTACAATTTTCTGCCCACTAATGCCAAACAGAGGATAAATAAACAACATAAAATAACAGAAAAATTAGGCTAAACCAAACAGTTAGGCCTATCTACTGGGATCTGGGAGTAAGGTTTCTTGAAGTTGATCAACTTGATTATGCTCCATTTATTACCCCTCGACTACCTGCCTGGTGGAGACTGCTAAATCTGGAATATCCAAGTGGACTGTGGGAAGAAAAAAAAGAGAGGGTACGTAACACAGTTCAAAATAAAAGGGTTTGTCTCAATCATGTTGTATAACAGTGATAAAGTTATGGTGCAAGGTCCGAAGTTTAAAGAGTGGGCCAAGGGAGAATTTCCACGATTGAAGGAAATGCTTGATGGAGGTCTCTGAGAACCAGGAACTTGACATGCTTTCTCAAGCCCGAGTTCTCACACCCGCTGCCTCAGATGATAGTGACACACCTGTCAGTTCTGATCATGCTGAGTCGCCGACAAGAAGAGTTTCACACATGTCAACCCTGAGGCTTCTTGCTAGCAGTTTCCCTCGGCTTTTTCACAACAAGCAAGCTGATGATGATACTGATAGGAGCTCTAGTGCCCCAGGATGTATAAGTGTGGAAATATCAACATGCCGTACAGATAATAGGCTATATCAAGTATCCCGCTCCAAATGTCAGACCTACTTCTCGACACAAGCGATGACAAGTTTTTTGTGCCAGAAACGCAGAAAGTGTCAGGACATTTAGTGAATGGTGAAAGTGCTGATACTCATGATAACTGATAGCACAGGGACAGTGTGTCTGAGACACAGCCAGCAGCCGAGACTTCAAGTATAATTCAATTGTTAGACAATAAATCCCTCAATCAAAATATCCCTGTTACTGATCTCCTGTAAGAATTAGGAAATTGCAAAGAGGCGCTGAAGAAGCAAGGGGAAACAATGTTTCATCTAGCTCTTTCTAACATGGCGCAGCACCATGTTGCATTTTGCGAGGTTATATTGCTCTTCATGGGCACTATGTTGCCCTTCGTGAGTGCCATGTTGACCTTCATGGCGCCATGTTGCCCTTCTAATAGTCAGACTGTGAAATGCCTCTTCAAACTGTTGTTACATCATATTCAACCCATTGTGACAGTGAAAAATACCCCAGTCATTGATGTCGCGCGTTCACACCTATGACGGCTAATGACGAATTACCTGATAACAGCCTGTGTACATAGTGGTAATAACTGGCGATCTTTACATACTTAACTGATTCTGTTTATACCCTAATTAAGAAGGGTGGGTGTTGGAAACGCCTAACTAGGTGCCCGGCGTGCATGATAAGGTACCCCTAATGATAGTTGGCGCCATGCCCCTTTTGAATCCTAAATGAAACACTGGAAAATAATTCAAAAGTTTAAAGAGGACATTAAAGTCCTTAAGACACAGATCAATAATCATAAGAAAGATATCAGGGCACTGATTAAGCAACGTGGTGATAAGTTTCTAAACGAGAACTGCTTTCTGATGAAAATAAACAATTCATAGTAGAGAATAGTGTAGAGATAGTGAAGAATGCACAACATTAACTGCCAGAGTGAATACCCTTTTAATGCAGCATGACATGTGGAAACCAATCCCAGCGCAAAGAAAGAAGTATGTGGCAACATCTCCCCAAACACATTGTAAGCTGAAACAGAAGACCCACTGTCAAAGTCCATGAAATTGAATCTCACAGTGGTAGGAGATCTAACATGTGAGAATGCCACAAGCTTTTTAAACAATGAGGAGCTTACCAGTGTTGTGTGGTGAAGTGGAGGGGCAGAATTTGAGCCCATGGCAGAGAAAATCAAAAACATGACATCCAGCAGTACTGATGCTGTACTGTTACACCTTGGCACAAACTATGTAGTGAATGCACCCATGGATGGGCAAGCCCTATTACGCGTCAGCAAGGCCTTGGATTTTGTTGAAAAGAGAGTGAATCTCCCAGTTTTTTGTGAAAGACATTGAAAGACAGGAAGCTAAACAAAGGGAGAGCCATGGTAAATGATTTTTTTCACTATCATTGTGAGAAGAGCAGTAAAATGTGTTTTGTTAATCTTTCAAACACCTTCAAACATCTATCTGAAGATGGTATTCACCTCACATCTGCTGCAAAACAGTTATTATGTGACACTGCGACAGCAGCTGCTGTAAATTTTTATGTAAATGGCTTAAAGCACAAAAAGTAAATTCACATGAACAATATAAAATACCGTAAATTCTAGAATTTCAAAACTAAAGAAAAACCAGTCAAGAAAGTACAACAAAGTATTTAATATGTGCTATTAGAAGTGTGGCCTGGGATATAGGTTGACTGTGGGACAAACTAGAAGCTTTAGATTTACAACAGTATTTGATAAATTTTGATGTCATAATACTTTCAGAGACATGGTTAACAGAAAAAGATCTAATATTAAATGATATATATTTTGGTAGTTACAATGTAATTAATGTAACAAGAAATGTTTTTCGTGTTAATGCAACAAGAGGCTCAGGAGGACAGTTGATATTGTTCAACACAAATGTTAATGTTACAAAGATAAAATCAATATGTGAGCATTTTCTTGTACTAAAAGTCTCTGGAGAGGAGACTCACTCAGAGTCAGCAACTCTTATTTCTTCTTACATACCCCCAAAAGAAACAACATTTGTTTGTAATTCCTGTTCAAATGACTACTATGATCAGCTATTGGTTCTGACAGCCAAATACAGAAACCAAAACCTGCTCATTGTAGGAAATCTGAATTCACGCACTGGTGCCCTATCTGATCTTTACGTTAAATGCGAAGGTACAGATTGTGAAATTGAATTACTTATTCCAAAAGATGAATGTGATGATGTTTTGTTACAACAGAGAGTTTATTCAGATAAGAAAGTAAATGAATATGGTAAATACCTGATTGACTTATGTTCTTGAATGTCAATTGTAAAGTGTTGATGACAATAATGGAATGCTTACCAGAGTGTATACCAGAGTGCAATTAGCAACTACTACCTCTCCACTTGTGATAATCAATTTCGTTTAAGTGAGAAACAAGTTTGATATATAAAGGGACATAATCTTCAAATAAAATCATTATGTATTGTGCTGTGTATCAGTAGCATACGACTCACTATCTCCGCAAAGAATAAGTACTACTTACAAGAATGGCATCTACTTTGTCCTTGGGAGACGAATTTGAAACATTCTCTGACCTTGAAATACGTATCAGAGAATATGAGAACGTGACATACACAACGTTTTGGCGTCGTGACAGCCGCACTGTGGCTGCACTTCAGAGACGTCGTGCAAGACAACTGGAGAAAGACCGAACACATTATCTTTCAGACAGAAATGTCCTGCTCGATTCAGAGTGAAAGCATCTCAAGATGGACAGCGTCTCACCATCTTTGACATCAACTTGGAACATGACCACGAGATCCTGAGATCACTCTACATGAGATCACTCCATGTGAATGCTAACAAGAAATAAATCCAGCACAGGGAAAGTGTGTTGCTGAAAGACATCCACAACATCAAAACAGGAAGGAATCATAAAAAGACTACACCAGATAAAGAACTTGGAAAAATAAAGAACTGGCTATCTGCATTCATAGTTACCAACGAGGAAGAACAGACGATATGCTCTATGATCCAGACCTTCAAAGAAAACAATCCAGCCTGGGAACAAGTCAAGGTCGCACTAACAGACAAGGACATAGTAGAAAGTAAGACATTGAAAACTGAAATGCCTGCAAATAGCCTTTTAATCTGCTTCTTCCACGTGTTGACAACCTTCAAGAGGTAGATCACCACCGAAAAAATGGACATCACCGCCGCAGAGAGAACAGAAGTGCTGGGAATTCTACAGAAGTTGGCCTACAGCTCAAGTGAATCGACGACAACTCTTGGATCTGGACATCGATAAAGTGACCACCTACTACAACAAGAACTGGCACCCCATACGACATGAATGGGTAGAAGGTCTCAAGCAACATAACTTTTCGCTTGGTGAACGGACAACAAACAGAGTGGAGTCAACATTTCAGAAGATCAAGTCAGTGACAACCAACAGTACCCTATGCCAGTTCATGAATTCCTACCTGTACTGTGGAAGATGTTGACAACGCTCATAACAGAAAGAAGACACAGCTAGCCCTCACATCACCATTGAAGATCTACAGAAGCCATACATTTCTAGAAGAGCCTGAGGCAAGCTACGCCAGTCTACTGACGCTGCATTTTTCTAGACAATGGCTGAAAATGTCAAGGCAGCCCCAGCAGTTCAACTGGTGAACAACGAAGATGGGATCACATGCAACAGCACCCAAGGAATCCTCCAAGTCTACACTACAGACTGCACATGTATAGGATGTAAGTCAATGCGGATGTCATGCAAGCACATGCTGTCAGCCAGAAAACAGAGTGACCTCTCCTTGTTTCCACCAGAACTCGTCAATGAACGGTGGACGAAAACCTACTTCAGAAGGGTGTTGACCATCAGTGCAGAAAGGATACGTCCACATCAATAGCAAGCCAGAACACCTGTCAGAACACTAGGCAGACGTATCGGAACACCGAAAAGAGTACTGAAGAATGCAAATCAGAAATATCGTGCAGCAGTGCTTTTGTCAACTCGACTAGCCACTCTTATATCTGAATGTTGTGAAGAACAATGCAGTGACAGAATGGACAACCTAAAATCACACGTGGATCTGTGGGAAGCAGGAAAGAAAACAACAATCGTTGAAGTTGTACAAGAACGAAGGCACAACCAAGGGGCAGCAACCATTTTAGCAGAAGAGACAACAATGCCTGCCACAGAAATAGTTGAAGACGCATCAAACACGCACACTGGAGCCACCGAAGACGTACAACAGCCAGATGAAATAGTTGGAGAAGCAGTAAGCACGCACACTGGAACCACCAAAGACGTACACCAGCAAGATGAAGATCTCCAGCTCCTTTTCGAAGAATCAACTCAAGAACTACAAGTCCCACCAACAACAACCAGAACAGATGAAAACATGAAGCTACCACCAAAGATACCAAAGAGGGGAAGACCAAAGGGGAATCAGCAAACTGTCAAAGGATTGAAGAGACGAAGATTGGCCACAAGATCCACCCCTTTCACCAATCTGAATACCATCGCCAGAAACAAGAAAATACTGATGTGTTTCGTCACAGCTATAACAGAAACTCTTCTGACAGAAATATCAGTAGTATAGTATATTGAATGATAACATGTACCTATAAAATTATGTACCTGCAGAATAATAAAAATACATTTTTATATTGAAGGATGAACAGTATGTATAACATTATGTATAAACCAAGCTGAATGATGAGCAATATGTCTCTGCAGAATAATAAACAGACATGAACTTGCGTTGTTTTTTATTCTACAAATCACAGGCGCCGGCTGGATAAGTCACGGCGTGCCGGCCAGGGAGTTTCATTCACATAGGGCAAACTTGACGGCCGGCGCCACTTCAAATAAAATAAATAAGATAAAGCAATGAAAAGGCTAACTAGTCTAACTGACACAAACTTTCTACAGTCTGTTTTACCAGAACCTGGAAGTAGCCTTTTTCCAATTTGCTCAGTCGCTCTTTAATTTTTTTTAAGAAAATTTTTCTCAGATTATTTTTTCATCTTCCCCAATTAACATACCTGAAAATTTGGTAGATTTTTTTGTGTTTTAGCGAAGTTAGATATTTGACATGTAATAATTTTTTTAAATTACAGTTCCCTTCAACACCATTGCAGTGAAACAAGAATCCTATTACATGGCAAATGGTCTAGCTTCTAAAATACACAACAAATTGCACCAAATTTTCAGGGATGTTAGGGGAACATGAAAAAATGATCCGAGAAAAATTTTGCTAACAAATTTACAGAACGACCGAGCAAATTAGAAAAAGGCTACTCTTAGGTTCTGGTGAAACAGACTGTAACTAGAACAACTGTGACAAGTAACAGTAATAAAGTTTGGACGTCATTTGTAAACTTTTTTAAAGATATTTGTGACAATTGCGACAATTTGTCATTTGTGACATTGGAACATTTGGACCATATGGATTATTTTGAACATATGGAACATTTTGAACATGGAACATCAGGTAAATTTGGAACATATGGAACATTTGTATGGAGCATTTGGAACATAAAGAACATATGGAACATTTGGAACATGTGGAACATATGGTACATTTCGAACATTTGGAACATTTAGAACATCAGGAACATTGAGAAAATCGGGAAAATTTGACCATATGGACCATTTAAAACAATTGGCAAATTTGGCACATTTAGCACATTTAGCACATTTGACACTTTCAGCACATTTGGCACATTGGCATATTTGGCACATTTGGCAAATTTGGCACATATGGCACTTTTGGCACATATGGCACATATGTCTTATATGTCACATTTGGCACATATAGCACATTTGGCACATATGGCCCATTCGGCACATTTGGCACATTTGGCACATATGGCACATTTGGCACATTTGGCACAATTGGCACATTTGGCACATTTAGCCCAATTGGCACATTTGGCACAATTGGCACATTGGCAGAATTGGTACATTTGGAACAATTGGCACATTTGGCACATTTGGAAAATTTGACATATTTGGCACATATGGCATATTTGGCATATTTGGCACATTTGTGAGTTTGTACTTCAAACGAACTTTCCTCTCTTTCTCCTTTCTCTTCTCCACTGTCATGTCATTCATCTCACCATCATCAGGACAACTAGAACACTAGAACAACTGTGACAACTAACAGTAATAAAGTTTGGATGTCATTTGTAAACTTTTTTAAAGACATTTGCGACAATTGCGACAATTCGTCATTTGTGACATTGGAACATTTGGAACATATGGAACATTTTGAACATGGAACATTAGGTAAATTTGGAACATATGGAACATTTGTTTGGAGCATTTGGAACATTAGGAACATTTGGAACATTTAGAACATCAGGAACATTGAGAAGATTGGGAAAATTTGTCCATATGGAACATTTGAAACATTTGGCAAATTTGGCACATTTGGCACTTTCAGCACATTCGCACTTTTGGCACATTTGGCACATTTGGCAAATTTGGCACATATGGCACATATGGCACATATATCACATTTGGCACATATGGCACATTTGGCACAATTGGCACATTCGACTCATTTGACACATATGGCACATTTGGCACATTTGCGAATTTGGCACATTTATCACAGTTGGCACATTTGGCACAATTTGCATATTTGGTACATTTGGCACATTTGGCACATTTGGCACAGTTGGCACATTTGACACATTTGGTACATTTGGCACTTATGGCACATTTGGTACATTTGGCACATTTGGCAAATGTGGCACATTTGGCACTACTGGCACAATTGGCACATTTGGCACAATTGCACATGTGGCACATTTGGTACATTTGGTACATTTGACACATTTGGCACATTTGTCAAATTTGACACATTTGGCAAATTTGGCACATTTGGCACATTTGGCAAATTTGGCACATTTGGCACATTTGGCAAATTCGTCACATTTAGCACAGTTGGCACATATGGCACTTTTGGCACAATTGGCGCATTTGGCAAATTCGGAACATTTAGCACAATTGGCACATTTGGCACATTTAGCACAACTGGCACATTTCGCACAATTGGCACATTTGGCAGAATTGGCACATTTGGAACAATTGGCACATTTGGCACAATTGGCACATTTGGCACATTTGGCACAATTGGCACATTTGGCACATATGGCACATATGGCACATTTGTGAGTTTGTACGAACTCTTTCTCCTCTCTCTTCTGCACTGTCATATCATTCATCTCATCAATAGGCTCCCAACCGACATGTAAATCCCTCCATCAAAATTAGTACACATAGTGGATTTACAAAATCCAGAATAATTCTGGATCCACTGGCAGGATCACTAAAAAAAGATATAGCCTGGCACCTAAATACCTAAGGATCATTGTGCCAAAGTTTGACGTCGATTACTCACTTTAAACTTGATTAAACTGAGTGAGAAATAGCGCTTCAAAAATCGTCGATGGTAATCCATATAGTGGATGCATGAAATCTGGATCAGATCCAGATCCACAGTCTAGCCTGGAACATGTATACCTAAGGACCATTGTGCGGAGGTTTGAAGTTGATTACTTGAAAACTTTGTCTGTAATCACGGACTGAGAAAGCTAATAATAAGATTAAGAAGAAGAAAAAAAGAAAGTCTTTGGCACATTTAGCACATTTAGCACATTTGACACTTTCAGCACATTTGGCACATTGGCATATTTGGCAAATTTGGCACATATGGCACTTTTGGCACATATGGCACATATGTCTTATATGTCACATTTGGCACATATAGCACATTTGGCACATATGGCCCATTCGGCACATTTGGCGCATATGGCACATTTGGCACATTTGGCACAATTGGCACATTTGGCACATTTAGCCCAATTGGCACAATTGGCACATTGGCAGAATTGGTACATTTGGAACAATTGGCACATTTGGCACATTTGGAAAATTTGACATATTTGGCACATATAGCATATTTGGCATATTTGGCACATTTGTGAGTTTGTACTTCAAACGAACTTTCCTCTCTTTCTCCTCTCTCTTCTCCACTGTCATATCATTCATCTCACCATCATCAGGACAACTAGAACACTAGAACAACTGTGACAACTAACAGTAATAAAGTTTGGACGTCATTTGTAAACTTTTTTAAAGACATTTGCGACAATTGCGACAATTCGTCATTTGTGACATTGGAACATTTGGAACATATGGATTATTTTGAACATATGGAACATTTTGAACATGGAACATTAGGTAAATTTGGAACATATGGAACATTTGTATGGAGCATTTGGAACATAAGGAACATTTGGAACATATAGAGCATTTGGAATATGTGGAACATTTGCAACATATGGTACATTTCGAACATTTGAAACATTTAGAACATCAGGAACATTGAGAAGATTGGGAAAATTTGTCCATATGGAACATTTGAAACATTTGGCAAATTTGGCACATTTGGCACTTTCAGCACATTCGCACTTTTGCCACATTTGGCACATTTGGCAAATTTGGCACATATGGCACATATGGCACATATATCACATTTGGCACATATGGCACATTTGGCACAATTGGCACATTCGACTCATTTGACACATATGGCACATTTGGCACATATGGCACGTTTTGCACTTATGGCACATTTGCGAATTTGGCACATTTATCACAGTTGGCACATTTGGCACATTTGGCACAATTTGCATATTTGGTACATTTGGCACATTTGGCACAGTTGGCACATTTGACACATTTTGGTACATTTGGCACTTATGGCACATTTGGTACATTTGGCACATTTGGCAAATGTGGCACATTTGGCACATTTGGCACTACTGGCACAATTGGCACATTTGGCACAATTGCACATGTGGCACATTTGGTACATTTGGTACATTTGACACATTTGGCACATTTGTCAAATTTGACACATTTGGCAAATTTGGCACATTTGGCACATTTGGCACATTTGGCACATTTGGCACATTTGGCAAATTCGTCACATTTAGCACAATTGGCACATATGGCACTTTTGGCACAATTGGCGCATTTGGCAAATTCGGAACATTTAGCACAATTGGCACATTTGGCACATTTAGCACAACTGGCACATTTCGCACAATTGGCACATTTGGCAGAATTGGCACATTTGGAACAATTGGCACATTTGGCACATTTGGCAAAATTCACATATTTGGCACATATGGCATATTTGGCACATTTGTGAGTTTGTACTTCAGACGAACTTTTCTCTCTTTCTCCTCTCTCTTCTGCACTGTCATATCATTCATCTCATCAATAGGCTCCCAACCGACATGTAAATCCCTCCATCAAAATTAGTACACATAGTGGATTTACAAAATCCAGAATAATTCTGGATCCACTGGCAGGATCACTGAAAAAAGATATAGCCTGGTACCTGAATACCTAAGGATCATTGTGCCAAAGTTTGACGTCGACTACTCACTTTAAACTTGATTAAACTGAGTGAGAAATAGCGCTTCAAAAATCGTCGATGGTAATCCATATAGTGGATGCATGAAATCTGGATCAGATCCAGATCCACAGTCTAGCCTGGAACATGTATACCTAAGGACCATTGTGCGGAGGTTTGAAGTCGATTACTTGAAAACTTTGTCTGTAATCACGGACTGAGAAAGCTAATAACAAGATTAAGAAGAAGAAAAAAAGAAAGTCTTTTTGCGATTTCAATAAGCTTGGACGACGACGTCCAAACTTAATCAGGTAGGCCCTATGTAGCCTAGCCTATGAGTGTCAACAGGGACGTGCTCGGGGTCAGGGAGAGGGTACTCAGATTTAAAAAAAATCTGGAGGTCAAGCCCCCAGACAAGCCTTATTTCCAAATACTTCACCCTGCGAAAACTGTAGGCTTACATGCCCTGATCGATAAAGATCAGTAGCCTAGTCTATGACGCTCCATACTTAGTTGTTGGATAAATCGGACGCTTAGATTCCCTGTTAGCTGGGGAATCCCTAAATTTGGGGATTCCATTTCCACCCTATGACAACATTCTGGAAAGATGACGTTTGAGAAGTGCATGTGTCAAAAAGTTTCTTTTTAGTCGTTTATATTTCATAAATGTTTGATTTTAGGTTGCAACATGGATGCAACTGTTGTAGTGTTGATCATTTGTCTTTCTTCGTCAACGTACCTTTGTAATCATGCAAATGGAGAAGAAATATTCGAGGGCATCAAAACTGGAGAACACCAACCAGCGCCACAACTGGCCCAAGATCAGAAACCAACCGTCATGATCGCCGTACTTGTCCGCAATAAGGCGCATACGTTGCCATTTTTCCTCCATTATTTAGAAAAGTTGCATTATCCAAAACATCGGATAGGATTATGGTAATTTTTTATGTGTAACGTTACAGTCTGTCCGACGGTGGAGGATGGTCCAAAATGAAAGTTAGCTTTTCGGTATCCAGTCAGTCAATTCTCAAGCGATTTTCATGAAATTTTGTTAACCCTATTTTCTAGTAATTTGGCATCGATCCTGAAAATTTCGTAAAAAAATATCGTATAGTTCAAAAGTTAGACTATTTGACATGTAGTAAATGTCTATTTATGACGCTCCTCTATAACATGTATGAACCCATTAACTTCCATTCTGGTTTATTCTCAGAATTGCGTTACATGGTCTAACTTTTGAAATACTGAATGGAATTTCGCGAAATTTTCAGAGTTGTTGCCAAATGACTAGATAATAACTGTTACAAAATTTTGTGACAATCCCTTGAGAATTGATTGACTGGCTACCAAAAAGCTAACTTTTATTTTGGACCATCCTCCACCGTCGGACAGACTATAGTCTATACCCGTCGTCAGATAACCTTGTATCGCATGTTTTTCGCCGATTTCTCAGTCAATTCTCAACCGATTTTCATGAAATTTTGTATGGACTATTTGCGAGTCACTCGGAAAATATAGTATAGCTAAAAAGTTAGACCATCTGGCATGTAATGCAATTCGGCCATCAGGGCTAAAAACAAACTTTAATTTAACCAGTTTAATGGGTTTATAGAGGGACGTCGTAATTTCAAATTTACTACATGTCAAATGGTCTAACTTTTGAACTCCTTTTTTTTTTTATGAAAATTTCACGGTAGTCGCCGCCGGATTATACCCGCCGTCAGATTAACTTGTATAGCACGTTTTTAGCCAATTTCTCAGTCAATTCTCAATCGATTTTCATGAGATTTTGTATGGACTATTTGCGAGTCACTCGGCGATTACCGTGAAATTTTCATCGGAAAATATTGTATAGCTAAAAAGTTAGACCATCTGGCATGTAATGCAATTCAGGGCTAAAAACGAACTTTAATTTAACCAGTTTAATGGGTTTATAGAGGGACGTCGTAATTTCAAATTTACTACATGTCAAATGGTCTAACTTTTGAACTACATAATATTTTTTGATGAAAATTTCATGGTATTCGCCGCGTAACTCGAAAATAGTCCTTGCAAAATTTCATCAAAATCGGTTGAGAATTGACTGAGAAATCGGCGAAAAACATGCGATACAAGTTAGTCTGACGGCGGGTATAGAAAATACTACTTGCAAAATTTCATCAAAAAAATGTATTTGTATTTTTTAAATATAGAAATCAATGTCAGCAGGCAATAAAATAAAGAATATTTGGCCTGATCATCTGGGTAATTTTTTTTCAATACAAAGAAATTAAACAACAGTACCACTGTAATTAACACTGTGATTAATGACTTTTTAAAGCGACTGAATCAGGCTAAAATCGTCAAAAAATTGATGATTTTATTTTGGCTTCTTAATATGACAATATAATGATATGATGTAAACATGTCCATATCTAGAATAGAACATCAAATGATTTTTGTGCTGCGCATTTACCAGGTAGGCCTTAGCAAGATATAGAGATGAAATTCCCGTATTTCTTATTTTGGACATGCATGTCCGAAATAAGAAATCAGAAATTTCGTCTGTATATCTAACCTAACAGGTAAATGGGCAGCACAAAAATAAAAAAAATTAACACTTCTAGTCTATGGACATGTTTACATCATATGGTCAGATTAAGAAGCCAAAATAAAGTCACAATTTTTTTTATGATTTTAGCCTGATTGAGTCGCTTTAAGGCTTACACTATAGTAATAATATCTGACTACATAAAAAAATGATGCAAGGGGTTTGACGGCGTGCCCCCAGATTTTTTGTATATTTAGTGGCCTTTTCAAAAAATTTGGTGAAAAATCTGAACCCCACTCCCCGGCTCCACCCCTGTGATACTGCTATACATGTAGCCTATATCACATTGTCCACTGTGTTATCATTGGACAATCAGCTACAAAATACTGTCCAGTTCCAGTTATATTTGGTATGATTTCCATAAAATGTGGACTACTGCCTCATTGAGAGCCAGGGAAAAGCTGGGTGCTTATCAGACACAAATTAAAGCTCACAAGTGCTGTTTCCATGATAAGTTATGTCAGTAGATTAGGACATACATTATTAATTTTTGGTTTTGTAGTAATTCACTTCATATAATTGTAATATCCAGACAGGAGGGATCAAGCAAACACGACAAAAAATACAGATAAAAAAACTGCATCATCTTAAGCTACATCACTTCATTTAAAACATTTTCATCCACTTGAAGTTGTGTCTCACTACTGCGACACACAACTTCAAGTAGGTGAAAATTACTTATAGTTGTACAATTTGATTGAAAATATATATGCCAATTTTGCTAGTTCAACATGTTTAATGCAATTTTTTCTTACAAAATTACATTTATTTGAAAAAAAGACTGAATTCTAAAAGGCTAAAAGACAAAAGGTGGACAAGAAACAAATCAATGCATGTGTAGGTCATAAAATATAAAAGCAAAGACCTTGTAAATACCGGGTACATTTAGAAATGGACATAAGATGGACAAGAAACAAATTAATGCATGTGTAGGTCATAACAGATATAATGTTGTCACATTCCAGGGAAAAAATTGTTCAGGATCGCATAGCAAAATGCTATGCAATTCTGCCCATTTGCTAATCAAATTTGTAATTAAGTTGATGAGCAAAATATTTTTACATCTATCATGTCTATGATAAGGATGTCTAGCAAATTACAGCTTGGAAGAGAAAATTGCTAATCCATAATTTTCAAACAGTTTTTCCCCTGACAAGCAAAATAAAAGAGTTAGAGAGCTTATACATGTAATATGATCATAGTTCCCAATGTAACACATCTACTGAGTTATATGACTTTCAACTGTGATTGTTATGATTATAAATGTTTTGTTGTTTAGGTTTAGAAGTGATCATAACAGTGATGGTTCCACTTTTATTGTGGATGAATGGCTGAACCAAATACGTGATGAATATCATTGGGTTGATTTTGTGGCTAATGACACAGAAACAGGTGAGAATTTCAACAAAATTAATTTGTATTTAAAATATTTAATGTATATTAAAATATATTCTATGGTACCTCCCTTAAGTATACACATTATGTTGTACGATTCTCATGAATGTACTTTTAATTTGATGCTGAAAATTTTGTTGATGATTCCAGTGTTAACATGTTTAACCTTCAGTATGATAATATATTTTGATTCAATCCTGGAAGAACACAATTTCTGAATATTGGTTATTCTCTTTAAAAAGGTTTTAGATACCTTCCATCAATTTAGGTATTGTCATCACAAATAATTGTACCCATTTTTTATAGAATTTTGACAAGCTTATTTGTTGTTTGTTTTGATTTGTTTTGATGGCCAGCACTGTCAGCAGTCAAGTGCTTGTTTACTGTTGGATCAATTTCTGCAGCACTGGCCCAACAGTAAACATGGTAAACCAATATTGGTTAAGTATTCTGTGTTGCCAGATATTGTCTTGGCAACAGAAAGAAATAATTCTTATGATATAATTTGTTGCAGATTACCCTGGACAGAAAACCACGTGTCACTGGACCGAAGACAGATTTAGAAGGATAATAATGCTGAGACAGGAAGCTCTTAATACCGCCAGAAAGAGATGGGTGGATTTTCTTTTCGTACGTCAATGTTTCTGATTTCCATTGAGTCAAATAGTTTATAACATAACAATTTTAAGCTCTATTTGTTGAATTTTATTTTATAGAAGATCTGGATTTCTTTACAATATTAACTCTTCCTTTACCGACTTCCCCCTGATAAAACTACCCCCAGAAACCGACTTTTTTTAAGGAGGACCCCTGAGGCAACCCCTGGGCACAATACAGGTTATAGCTATGCGCATGCGCACATCATACAAATTAAAATTGCAAGAGAATATTGCGTCTATGTCACTGACCATTCTGGTTGGTGATTTACAAACACGCAATGTGAAATATCTCCATTGCAATTAATACATGTACCCATGTGGAATTCGCATAAATGCGAAATTGGTAAAGGAAGGTAGTTTTCGCATAAATGCGGGAATTCCTAAAGGAAGAGTTAAGATGAAAACAATAATATTAAGAATATGAATGGTTTAAAATGTTGATCTCACTCACCATGCTCACCCTAAATTTTGATGTTGATATACTGATTTCATAGCAACTTTAACAGAGATTTTTAAACACAATTGAATTTTATTTTTTTGCTCACCCACCCACTTCTTAAAGAAGGGATTAAATTCAATAAAGATGGATAATTTTGAATCATAAACAATTTTATGTATTATATTGACTGAATCATTTAAATATATCACATGTATGGTCTAAATACATTAACATGATTCAATTGACTCTTGAAAAAATTATATACTCAGTCTTTCTGGGTGTCCTCTTCTATTGACAGATGCTAGATGCTGACTGTCTCCTGGAAAATGAAATGGTCCTGTCTGATTTGATCAGGCAGGAAAAGTGAGTAGCTCTATAATACTTTACCTTTCCTAAGGAGTTGCTGATAACTGGAAAATTTCTAATTTAGAACCACTATTAGAAGCTGCAAGATGAGTTTGAAATTTTATCTGAGATCAAAATATTTTCTTCATCAGATAAAGATTTATCTGGCAATGTATATTACATATAGAAATATATTACCGGTTTTATGTTTTATATTTTTCAGAACTATAGTAGCACCTTTATTAAATACTACAGCTTCCAAGTTCTATGCTAATTTCTGGGCTGGAATGAGAGACTCGGTGAGTAGCGATAGAGGGTGTTTTTTTAAGCTGTTATGACATAATTTATTATTTTAATTATATTAACTGATTAAGTATTATCACCAACTAAGCTAGTCAACTTAGCCTTCTGCATCATTTGCATCACAATTTATTAAAGGGAGTTTTATTCCTGGCTTGATAAATTCTACATGATTTATTTTGATTTCTAAATAACTATCAGAGGAGTGAAGAGTTGTAATTATGAAAGTGTTTAGTCTATAAAGTTTTAGGTATCTGGTGTCCTCTTATAGTATGTCAATTTGTTAGGAAAATAAATGTCTACTTTGCTTAAATTATCTTTTTTCAAGATTCAGTGTAGCCGCAATCAGTATCACCTTCAGTTGCAACTACCCTTTATATACACATTTCAATTATTAAGTATTTTGCTTGATAATATTGTATAACAAGGTTGGTATAAAATTGAACCACAAGCTACAATGCTGGCCCAACATTATGCCAACCTTGATGCCAAGTTAGTATTATTGATCATTATAATTTTTAAAGCTATTTGAAGCTGGAAATTGTGCAATTCAGCTGTTCAACATGTTAACCTCTGAAACACTGATGTTGAATACAGTAGACATTCTGTGTTTTTTTATCACCTGTATACCGTAGTCCCTGTCAATAACCAGTTGTTAAAAGTAAAATATGCCTTCAATCTTGAAACACTGATATATTTTGGGACTTCAATTTCACAAATCACATTTTCGGTCACTTGAAGTTGTGTGTTAGAGAGAGAGGCACAAATTCTAGTCACTGAAAATTCAAATTGAATACCTCAGTGCTCTAGGGGCAGTTGAAGAGGTTGTGATATTGAGATATTTAGTAACTGGACCATGTTTTGTACTTTATCCCAAACAAAACTTGCCACAGAATGACAATGTGCTCTGGACTGTGTGATGCCTTTATTGTATATGTGTCAAATCAACAATTGCTGGTTCTTCTTATTTTAAATCATTGGCTGCTCAAGTCCAGATATTTTATAAGGTTCTAATCAGAAAGAATTTTGGTAAAATTGCATAATTTAAACATGGAAAATCTCACTATTGTTTGTGATATAATTGTGTTACCCTTCATGGCAATGAGTCATACAGTGTAGTCTCCATGTAGGGAAATTCTGTTCCATTACTACATCAAAGTCTGATTATTTTAGCATATAATTTGCGCTGTTATTTTTAGTGCCAAAGTATAGAATTTAAATTTATATCCACCTGATGTTTTGCCTCGCTACCTGTTGGACGGACTAGTAAAAGGCTGTAGGCATGTTCATCATTTTAACCCTTTCACCACTGAAGCCCGTTTTTATGTGATGAATGCTATGGCATTCAGCACATAAAAATGGGCTTCAGTGGTGAAAGGGTTAATTAAGGGTTAATCTGGTTGCTTAAAATGCGAATTGTATTATTTTTAATCATTTTTGTAACGTATGTTTTTTAACATTCTTTTCCCAGGGATATTATGCCAGAACAGAACGTTACATTCCAATTTTACACCGTAAGGATACCGGCTGTCATGTTGTGGCCATGGTTCATTCAGCTGTACTCATTAATTTGAGACATCGTCATTCTCTGCTGCTCGCCTATCACCCTGCACCGTTAGGATATAGAGGACCTGATGATGACATCATACAGTTTGCCTCGTCTGCCAGACAAGGTGGTATTCCCATGTACGTTCTCAATGAGTATGTGTATGGTGTAATGATGATGCCTATGGAAGAACACAACTCACTAGAGCAAGAACAAGAACAGTTCATTCATGTCAAGCTGGAAAGAATAGGTATTTTTGTTATATTTTAATAAAGTACTTTACTTTCACGTTGTATTGTATTAATTCTTAACCCTTGTCCTGCTGCACCCGTATTATATACGGTTTCAAGCATGTTTTAGATCAATAGAAATGTAACTAAATTTGATATAATTTTTGGTAGATGCCTATTTAATCCAATAATTCAATATTGTAGATGTCTATTTTTTCATAAATTTATATAAATATATTTCGTCACGTGAAGCTGGAAATCGCGTTAACAATTCCAGCTCCACGTGAATGAAAAATACAAGCCAACAATTCAACAGGTCAGGGGTTAAGATGGACCATAACCTAAAGAATGTCAGTGAAATGTTGAATAAACAGACAATTTGCATGATTCGCAACCGATTCGCAACCTGTATTTGATGATAATGTAGATTGATACATGTTTACTTGCCGTTGCACCTCTCATTTTAAAATTGTATTTCAAGAACTAAAAATCTGAAGAATGTAGGAAATTCTATAACCTATCAAGCAGCTATAAATATTTCCTATTTACAGAAGATAAATTAATAATGGTTAAAGAAGATTATACTGATTTGACAAATTATTGTATCTGCATATATTTGTATTTTCAGTGAAAGATAGACCACTGACAAAGCTTCCATACATACATTTGACACCGCCCATGCCAAATAAACTTGGATTTGATCAGGTACACATTATGTATACATGTATATTGATTACTAAGCAAACTTTTTTTAAGTAAATATTTTCATGACAAAAATGTGTGCTTATGAGAAATGTGACCCATCTGTACAACGAGTCACATGTCGGAAAAATAAAATATAGAGTTTATGGTACTATTGGATAGCACATAGCTGAAGCTTTAATATGACACCAAGAACATGAAATTATGTTGATCCGGAGCTGAGTTTATGATCATTTCAGTGACGCGAATAGGTCAATATTTAAAAAAAATTAAATGGAGAAAATTGGCTTTAAGGTCATGGTAAAAAATTGATCGTAAGCTATTTATAGCATAAACAAATAGTTCCTTATGGCCAAACATAATTTTTTGTCCAAACCTTGAAATTTTGTAAATATAGTTTTTAACGATTGATTTTTATAGCCCAGGATGTCTACTTTCAGAATCTGCTGAGTGGACTTTGGTTAACTTCAATCGTTTTTTGAAAATGGGTAAAATCCAAGATGGCCGCCAGCGGCCATTTTGAAAATAAATTAACAAAAAATCTGATAATCACAAGCATGTGATAGGTCATTTCTGACTAATATTGGAACGTATAATCCATTTCTGGCCTTAAAATGATAATTCTAGGCTTTGAAGAAAATTTGCTATTATTAGCCCATATCATGCATATTTCCCATTTTCTCAACTTGTATGGAGCCGACATGCGACTTATTTCGTGCAGATGGGTCACAAATAACAGAAGCTTCTGAAATATGTACAGATCTATATACATTTACATGTATTCCTAAATGCATGATCAGGATTTTGACATGCTCTCATCTTGTCTCAGATAATGCTCTGAATATGATTTCGAAAGATTTTGTTTTTACCAAATTAGGCCTATACAATAACTATAATCTGATGGGATACACATTATAAAATCTGATAAGGCCCCACAAATTTATTTAGTTGTTTTACTGATTCACAACCGGAAATGGCAGAAAAATAATTGAAATTTCTATAATTCTATTTTTAGCTCATCAGGCCTTTAGGCCTAAGATGAGCTTATGCCATCGTGCTGCGACTGTTGTCTGACATTGTCTGTCGTCTGTCCACAATTCACAAGAAATGCTTCTCCTCCCTCAGTTCTTATCCAATTTCAATTTTGTTTGGTTTGTTTGAAAGAGCTTGGGCATGTGCATTGAATTTCCTCACACATTTCGGAAACTTTTATTAATAATTAACTAATGACCTAATTAAGATCAATTAGGGCACTCTGTCCACAATTCACAAGAAATGCTTCTCCTCCCTCAATTCTTATCCGATTTCAATTTTGTTTGGTTTGTTTGATAGAGCTTGTGCCTGTGCATTAAATTTCCTCACGGTTTTTAGAAATTTTAATTAGTATTTAACCTCTGACATAATTAGGACCTAATTAGGGTACTCTGTCCACAATTCACAAGAAATGTTTTTCCTCCCTCAATTCTTATCCGATTCTAATTTTGTATGGTTTGTTTGAAAGAGCTCGTGCCTGTGCATTAAATTTCCTCACGGATTTCAGAAATTTTAATTATTAATCATGTTAATTAACTTATGACCTAATTAAGATCTAATTAGGGCACCCTGTCCACAATTCACGATAAATGCTTCTCCCTCAATTCTTATCCGATTTGAATTCTGTTTGGTTTGTTTGAAAGAGCTTGTGCCTGTGCATAAAAAACTACTTCAAGGATTTCAGAAATTTCAATTATTGTTTAACTTATGACCTAATTAGGACCTAATTAGGGTACTCTGTCCACAATTCACAAGAAATGCTTTCCTCCCTCGATTCTTATCTGATTTTAATTTTGTTTGCTTTGTTTGAAAGAGCTCATGCCTGTGCATTAAATTTCCTCACGGATTTCAGAAATTTTAATTATTAATTAACTTATGACCTAATTAAGACTTAATTAGGGCACCCTGTCCACAATTCACAATAAATGCTTCTCCCCCCTTAATTCTTATCCTATTTCAATTTTGTTTCGTTTGTTTGAAAGAGCTTGTTCCTGTGCATTAAACATTTTCACGGATTTCAGAAATTTTAATTATTATTTAACTTATGACCTAATTAAGACCTAATTAGGGCACCCTGTCCACAATTCACAAGAAATGCTTCTCCTCCCTTAATTCTTATCCGATTTCAATTTTTTAAAGTTCGTTTGAAAGAACATACAACTGCCTCACGGATTTCACAAATTTTAAATAGTAATCAACTTGCCCTACTTAAGGATGAGCTTCTGTGTCATTGACACTCTAGTCATTTTTCCTGCCTTCGCGGATTTACTCCTTTCAATTTAAAAAAAACTCAAAACTGTTTTTTTTATGTTCAGACTTACTTCCGCAAAGCACACATTTGTGTTGACAGGGTCCTTGAGAGACATCTTCAAGCCGTTGGTTAAACCATTTTATTTTTCTAAAAGAACCAAATGTGGCAGATGCACTGCTGACCACCTACATGTATGTCAGCGTTCATGATTAGCCCACACCCGGGAAACTCTTTGCTTCCTGTATTGTCTACCGATCGGATTAGTTGTTCTAAGGAAGGCTGTTGTACAACTAAAACAGCATGGCATGTTTGAAAATATCTACGGACCCAACAAAACATCCCTTTTGATAAAAACAAATCTGATTATTGATTTCTCCCACTTGACCAAAAAAACAGTGGAACAACTAAATAAATTTGTGTGGCTTAATATATATATATTGTAATATGTGATATATCACAAACAACTTTTTGTCTGGGGAACAAACCTGATACATTTATTCTGTGTTATTTCAACTCTATTTTGTATATCAGATCTACATGATCAATCTGGAGAGAAGACCAGACAGGCACCAAAAGATGATGGACAGCTTTGTGGAGCTTGGCATTGATGCCAAAGTGGTCAATGCAGTGGATGGGAGGTTGGTTAACTCTTAACCCTTTAGCCCTTTCAAGCCTGAATTTACCATTCTTTAAGTGGATGGTAAATGGAAAAAAATTATCATTATTATTTGAAAAGTTCCACGAAATTTTCGTTCTAAACCCCGTAGGTTTTAGGAAATTAAGTCATTCTTCAGAGATAGAAAATGATGCTTTAATGCATCGTGAGGGTTGAAAGGGTTAAGCCCTCACGATGCATTAAAGCATCATTTTACATCCTGTAAACAGACTTAATTTTCCTACAACCAAGGATTTTAGAACGGAAATTTACATGAAACTGGTTTACCAATACATGGCAATTTTTTCACCCACTTTAAATTACCTTCATCCATCATTGCGACAGCAATTCGCGGCTTGTAGTGAATGAAGATGACAATTGTAAATTCAGGCTTGAAAGGGTTAAGACAATGAAATATCTGTGTATAAATATTGAGACCAAAGGCTTTTTTTATTTAATCATCATAAATGTCAAATATTTCTGTTTTATTTAAATACCTACCGGGTATGTTATATGTGTACGACCTGACCTATTTAATTTTTTAATTCTTTCAGTGCGGGTTCGACTTCAGATGTCAGAACTTGATTTCTTAAACGTCAGATTCTGATGTCTTAAGTTACAGCCATGGCTACTTGAAGTGGATGTAAATTAATGAAATAATTTCTCATAAACAATGCTATGGCAAACATGTAATGGATTTTCTTTAACAATATTATGTCACCCCTTATTTTCAACTGGATGTTTTTTCTTTGTACATGTATGTGAATGTGGAATTTGCTGCAGGAATGTCAGTTTTAAAAAAATAATGAAGTGTTTAGTATTTTAATGTTTTTCCCATTAAAAGCTATTTAAATTTGTCATTGCAACTTCAAATAAATATAAGAGCTGCAGAACAATGTAATACTTGAAGGGTGAATTGCATTATTTTTTGTTTTTATTTTTAGACAATTAACAGAGGACTATCTGGATGAGCTTGGTGTACAGATGCTGGATGGATACGCTGATCCCTACCATAAACGGTCAGTTGACATACACAGTGTGATCATCATTTATTCTCTGCCCTGAATGTGGAACAATTGGTGTGCGGCCGAATGTTGGTTAAGTGCTGAGCAAAGCATCGCCAATCGTGGTCCAATGTAATCAACATTGGTTTTTCGCCCGTTTTCTCTTCCATGAATATGGAACAATTGGCGAGTTGGCTGAATGTTGGTTAAATGTTGGGCCATCTTCGCCAATGTTGGTCCAATGTAATCAACATTGGTTTTTTGTCCGCGTTTGCTGAGTAACTGATAATTAACCTTTGTTATGTAAAATTGTCAACTAGTAGTCTTTATATATTTCAACCTGAAATTGATAACGCAATCTCCAGCTTCTAGCGATACAAAATATTTCTGAAGAATAGAATATAATTTCAGTGGCAGTTTATTTGTTCTAAAGCTTGTTTGAAAACATATATAATCATACAAGTCTGAAAATGCATCTCAATCAATATGTTTATGACTCGTAACCAAATCCGTGTTTCAGAACACAGTTCCTGATCAAACATTTTTTCGGATTATTTGAACTTTTCACGTTTTATGATAAGAATTACCCATTAGTCACTTGATGTACATTCAGATTTTGTAGAATGTGAAATGACAATTTCCAATAGCTTGCATCACTGTTGTGGACCCGGTCTTGCCATCATTGAAGACCAAATTTATGTCTGGTCGGCGATGTGGTGAGACATCCTTATTCCTTGCACTGCAAAAAAATATTCTCATCTAATCAGATAATTTCAAATCTTTTTATTTTCAAGTACAGTGTTCCCCTGCTGTATTGCCCCCTGTTATAATGCCAACCCCGCTTTCTGCCAATTAAAGTGTTTGAACGGATTTCCTCCAATGTTAAATCCCGCGGCATAATGCCAACCCCGCTATTTGCCATCCGCCAATGGTTTTGAAGTCCCAATGTCATTTTTGTCAAAAGTTTTCCCCCGATCGTATCGCCAACAGGCCTAATTAGTCCAGTTGTCAAATGGCATATTTTTACTCAAGCGTGTTTCGCGGTATGGACGATGTTTTATGATTGATTCTGGTTCTAAGGGATGTCCTGAGCAGGAATCAGCCGGGTGCCACTTTGGCACCCTTGGGCGGAATTTTTTAAGGGCAAAAACAAAATGGCCGCCAAATGTTTCAAAGTCAAATATGATTTTTTAACAAATGAAGCCAGGAACAAGTGTAATACCTCATTTTCATGTGATTTTAACTGGGCAATCCATTTCTTGTATTATTTTGATGACTCAAGGTCATCTTCAAGGTCAAAAAGACAATTTCAAGGTCGAAGAACCAAAAATACCATTTTTAACAAATAAAGATAGGAACATGTGTAATACCTCTTTTACATGGGATTTTATCTGAAATTAATGTATGGTATTATTTTGTTGATCCAAGGTTAGCTTCTAGGTCGAAAGTCCTTTCCAAGGTCAAAAACAAAATGGTTGCCAGGTATTTCAAGGTCAAATATTATTTTTCAACAAATGTAGCTTGGAACAAATGTAATACCTCATTTTCATGTGATTTCGACCGGGCAATTCATTTCTTGTATTATTTGCATGATTCAAAGTCATCTTCAAGGTCAAAAGGTCAAATATCAAGGTCAATTAAGCGAAATTACCGTTTTTAACAAATAAAGCTAGAAACATGTGTAATACCTCATACAATTTTGACTGGGCATTCTATATCTGATATTATTACGATTATTCAAGTTCATCTTCAAGGTCAAAGGGGTCAATTTCAAGGTGAAGTAAGAGAAAATATCATTTTTAACAAATAAAGCTAGGAATGTGTGTAATACCTCTTTTTTTTATTATTTTTTTTTATGGGGTACTGGGATGATTGCTAGTAGTAGTACTTTTCGCCCCCATCCGGGGAGGGTCATTAGGGATCTGTTTCGTCTGTTGGATGCTGTTATGGCATTGTACGGAAGCACTAGTCTACAGCAATCATCCAAGGGCAGCTGCAGCCTCCTCGTATCTGGCTATAATCTTCGGGCGGATTGCCAGTGGCGTACCCTGGTTCCTCGTGGCGTGTTTGACATTAGGTCTCTCACGTGGGAAGAATGGAGTTACCCAGAGGGAGTGATCCTTCCTATTGCTACTCTTGGGACTATCCGACCCGAGGATAGCGGAGCTGCGCAAAATGCCACAGAGTTTCATCATTAAATTGTACAGCGAAACTCAAGTCTACGGCCGTCTGGGCATGTCTGGGGGTAAATCCCCTAGACATGCCCAGAACCCCTTATCGGGCGAGCGAAGGAAAACGCTCTCAATAACCCACCATGCCCTATCACCCCCACCCTCACATCATCATCTGTACATCATTCATCTTATCAATTGACTACAACGTTTTTATCGTATTATAATGTCACTTAAAAGACCTTTTGTGCCAAAAAGTGACGTAAAGCAATGATTTACTACTACAACTACCTCTTTTTATGGGATTTTGACTGACAAATCCAATTATGGTATTATTTGAGTGATTAAAGGTTATCTTCAAGGTCAATTTCAATTCAAGGTCATCAAAATTCAATTAACAAACATAAATAGCAAAAAGTGTTCTACGTCTTTTAAGTGTAATTTTGACAAATAATCCATTTCTGCTACTATTTTTATGTTATGAAGGGCCAGAATTGGCCATGCCTATTTCACAAACGGCTATTTATTGAGAGGAGAATTGCGACCTATGTGCTGCAATACTCGTCTCACTGTAAGACATGTCCTTCTCAGTTGTGCGAAATATGCGCACATCAGAAGGAAGTATTTTGCATTTAATTCCTTATTTGAGCTATTCAGGGACACCCCTGCTGGTTTTATTATTCAGTTCCTTCGGGAATGTAACCTATATTCTATGTTTTAATTATTAGACTTAGACTTGTAGTTTTTACACAATCACTCCAATTTCATGGAGATATAATGACTTGATAAGTCGTTCATTTTATAATAACTTCATATTTTACATTATTTATACTGATATTTTTATACTCATTAAACTGTGTTGTAGTGCAGGCGCTACAACACGTCATCAGACTCGTTACATATAGGTGCCAGGAGCATCGTCATCTTATCATATCAAACACTTTAAACTGAATATTTTAGTACGATCATGCTTTTATTGGCTTTGTCTTTCCTTTACTACTTTAACTATACAATATGGGATATTGTAATACCTGGAATTTTCACTTAAATGGCCATACTGGCCGAAAAGTGAAGTAAAGCATTTTACTTACTTACTATTTTTATGATTAAAGGTCATTTTCAAGGTCAGTGTGTCAATTTCAAGGTCAGGTAAGCGAAAATATGATTTTCAACAAATAAAGCTAGGACAAGATCTTTCTGGTATGATTTTGGTTATTTGAGGTGCTCCTCTAGGTCAAATGTAAATATCAAGGTCAAATATTATTTTTACGTATTATTCTACATATCGGAGCACACATAATAAATTGTCTTGGTGTATCTTTAACTGGATAATCTAATTCTAGTAGGGTTTTAATAAATAAACATCATCAGAGTGAAATGATCAGACAACTAGAAGGCATCAAAGGGTCACAGAGAGGCGTCAAATAGCGACAAAAAAGCATAAAAGATCAATGGAGAGGTGGTAAAAGGTGACAGAGAGGCGGTAAAAGACAATGGTGAGGCATTTAAGGATGTCGACGACTTGCTAAAAGGCGCCCTAGAGGCGCTAAAGAGCGAGTAAGAAGGGTTAAAAGAAAATGAGTAGTCATTAAAGGGAAATGAGGAGGCATTGAAGGGCAATGAGGAGGCGCTGAATGGCAACGAGAAGGCGTTAAGTTGCAAAAATGGGGCGTTAAAGAGCGACAAGATGCATTAAAAGGTGGCGGGATGGCATGAAAAGGCTATGAAACGGTGACAAGGAAGTACGTTAACGGGTGATGGGGCGGTGCTAATGGTTGATGGATAGGTGTCTAAGTGCAATGAGAAGGCATTAAAAAAGACAGAGAATCCTTATTAAAGGGCAATGGAGAAGCGTTAAATGGTGATGGAGAGACGTCAAAGAGCGATGGAGAGGCGTTAAAGGGCGAAAAAGTGTTAAAAGTGATGTGGATGCATTAAAGTTTGATGGAGAGGCGCTAATAGGCGATGCAGATGCATTAAATGGCGATGCGAAGATGACGGGGAATCGCTAAAGGGCAACTGAGAAAAAAAAAATATGACTGAGAGACGTCGAAGAGTGACGGAAAGGCGTTAAAGGGCCAAGAAAAAGTGTTAAAGGTTGATGGAGATGCACTAAAAGGTTGATGGAGAGGCGTTAAAAAGGTGCTGCAGATGTGTTAAATGGTGATGCTAAAGGGTTAAAGGGCGATGAAGAGGCGGTAAATGGTGATGGAAAGGCATTAAATGACGATGGGAAGCCAGTAAAGGGCAATGAGGAGGCGTTAAATTTCACCAAAGAAGCGTTAAAGGGTGACGGAAAGACGTTAAAAAACGAAAAAAAAAATATAAAGGTGGACCCAAAAGCATTGAAGGGCAATGAGAGACGATAAATGGCGATGGGGAGGCGTCGAAGGACCATGGGGAGGCGTTTTTCTCTTTAATATGCCTCCTCATTGCCCTTTAATTCCTTTTTCATTGTCCTTTATCGCCTTCTCATTGCCCTTTAATACCTCCTCATCGACCGTTAGAACTTTTCCATCACTCTTTAACACATCTCTGTTAATTGCCATTCAATGCCTTCGAGCCGATGTCTTCACCTTGAGCATGTTTGATCATTTAAACCCAACAGAATTAGATTATCCAGTCAAAATAAAACCCAACACAAGGTAGTATACGTGCTCCAATTTCTAGCTTATACGCTAAAACATATATTTGACCTTGAGGATGACTTTAAATCACCATTTTGATACATTTTGACCTTGGAAATGACCTTTAGACCTTGGATATGACCTTGGATCAACAAAATAATACCATAAATGTTTTTTTTCAGACAAAATCACACGAAAAAGAGGTATTACACATGTTCCTAGCTTGATTTGTTAAAAATGATAATTTTGCTTATTTGACCTTGAAATTGACTTTTTGACCTTGAAAATGACAAGAAAATAAAATGAAAATAATACAAGAAAAAGATTGCCCGGTCAAAATCACACGAAAATGAGGTATCACACTTGTTCCTGGCTTCATTTGTTGAATAATCATAGTTGACCTAAGATATCTGGCGGCCATTTTGTTTTTAAACTTGGTAATGCCCTTTCGGCCTTGAAGATGACCTTGGATCACCAGAATAATACCATAAATGGATTTTTCAGACAAAACTTAACGAAAAAGAGGTATTACACATGTTCCTAGCTTTATTTGTTAAAAAGGGTATTTTTGCTTATTGGACCTTGAAATTGACGTTTTGACCTTGAAGATGACCTTATATCATAAAAATAATACAAGACATGGATTGCCCAGTCAAAATCACATGGAAAAGAGGTATTACACTTGTTCCTGGCTTCATTTGTTGGAAAAAACATATTCGACTTCGAAATATCTGGCGGCCATTTTGTTTTTGCCCTTTAAAAATTCCGCCCAAGGGTGCCAAAGTGGCACCCGGCTGATTTCTGCTCGGGACACCCCATAGTATCAAAATCAATCATAAAACATCGTCCATACCGCGAAACACGCTTTAGTCAAAATCCACTGGACTAAATTTATCAGACATCGGGACTGTTAAATAAACACTCTTGCATGGTTGATCAACAATCGCCACTTGTACTATGGTTCAATGCACACACACGGCAGTGGGCACAGGCATTCAGGCGTTCGGGAAAGCATGACTGAGATAAAACACTGGGTGGGGGGGGGGGGGGACCTACTAAGTGAGGTATGTAACAGAACATAAAATTAAGCCCACACCTGTAAGTGTCATGTCAAAACCAGCAAACAATAGCAGTAAGCCCAACGTTTATTTAATTTTGGGCATTCACTTTCATCAACCACTGAACCAATGTCTGATTGTTGTAGCAGACACGTATGTTGACTAAAATTTTTACAATTTTAATTGTTTCTCATTGTGGCAGTCCAGGCAATGAAGTGATCGTGGACCATTGGAAATGGACAAAAATGTTAACAAAGGTATTTCAACGGAATTTGACTCCGTGGGGTTATGTAAAACCTGTAAAACCCCACCCGAATCCACCTTGGGGAAAACCTCGTTTTCGTGTAAAATCCAAAATGGCCGCCATTAAACCAGTAATTTATGTAAATATTTAAAAAATCGCTCTCATTTGGGAACTAAACATCGTAGAGCCACATATAATATGTTTTTTTCGCACAACTTTTTCAAGGGATTCCATTTGTTTACATTTTATAATTTTAAGAGGTCAATTGACGTCACAAAGAAGGTCAAGGTCAAATAATTAGACCTAAAAATGTGAATAATTTGCATTTTTAAGTGAAAAATGCACAAATATTTAATGGAAATAAACGTGATTAAATGTTTTTCAACATTATTTGACTCGGTGGGGCTATATAAAAACACACATAAAACCCCACCCGAATCCACCTTGCGGAAAGCCTCGTTTTTGGGTAAAATCAAAATGGCCGCCATTAAACCAGTAATCAGGTAATTGATGTATTTTTTTTAATAAATCGATATTATTTGAGAACTAAACATCGTAGAGCCACATATAATATATCTTTTCGCACCCTTTTTTCAAGGGCTTCTATTTGTTCACAATTAAAATTCAGAGGTGAAAGTAAGGTCATTTTCAAGGTCAAGGTCAAATTAGACCTTAAAATGTGAATATTTTGCTTTTTTAAGTGCACAATGCCAAAGTATTTATTTGACAAAAAAGGTTAAAAAATGCTTTTCAACATAATTTGACTATTTAAAACAACACTTAAAACCCCACCCGAATCCTCCTTGGGGAAAGCCTCTTTTTCGGGTAAAATCCAAAATGGCCGCCAATAAAATTTATCTATATATATTTATATATATCGCTATCATTTTAGAACTAAGCATCGTAGAGCACATATAATATGTCTTTTCGCACTATTTTTTTCGGGCATTTAATTTTTTCACATCACAAATTCGTCAGAGGTCAAACTGAGTTTATTTTCAAGGTCAAATTAAACCTAAAATATAAATAATTCACATTTTTTAGGCTCTCAAATCCCGAAATATCCAAAATGGCCGCTATTAAAGCAGTAATGTATGTATTTAAAAAAATTCACTATCATTTAAGAATTTAAACAGTCACATATAATGTCTTTTCACACTATTTTTTAGGAAATCTATTTGTTTACCTTTTCAAATTCGGAAAAGGTCAAACTGAGGTAATTTCCCAGGTCAAATTAAGCCTAAAAATATGAATAATTTTCATTTCTGAAGTGGACGAATGCTGAAATATTTAATAGACAAAAATGTTAACTTCAACATAATCAGCCTCGGTGTGGCTATGTAAAAACACACATTAAACTCCACCTGAATCCTCATTGAGGTAAGCCTTGTTCTCGGGTAAAATCCAAAATGGCCCCCAGTTCGACCAGTAATTTATCAAAATTCATATAATTTTAAACTAATCAACATAGTATTACATATATGCTATGGCTTTTCGCACAAAAATCTGGGATTTTATTTTTTCACATTTCAATTCCTATGAGGTCAAGCTGATGTCATTTTCAAGATTAAGGTCAAATTAGACCTAGAAATTGATTAAATCTGTTGCACAAATGCCAAAAATCACAACCTGAGATAGTTAATTTTTATTTCATGGTATAAGTTGATAAATAATACTTTTCGACATGATTTAATGTTTTTAAATCTGAAGTTGACTGTTTTGTGGGTTACTTGATCTCGAAGGAAACTACATATAACCCACTTACACTGGTGAGAATATTAATTTTATGGTTTTAAAGTTTTACTTTGAGAAAGGTGGTTACTTCGATCATTATACAGTTCCCAATGCAGCTCTAAGCCAGAACTATATTGGTGCCGACGACATAGATATTATAGTCCAGGAACGTTAGCCTAATATCTGGAACAAACTCGTAGCAAGCTGAAAATTTCAGGAAAGATTGTTAGAAGTAAGACAAGCAACATATCAAAAGTCCTAAGGTGTGCAGGGGGTGGGAATGTCTTAAATTTAGTTCAAAAGGACGCACAAAGGTCAAACTAAAAATCACATAATAGCTGGTTCCAAAACCATGATTCTGTGACCAACCTTTGGCAAGTAAGATATTTGTCAAAAAATAACCTTCTACGGCTCTTTAGAAAAGGTGGGCGGAATTTCGTAGAGCGCAAAATTTAAAATGGCCACCATCGATTACAAGTGAAAAGCAAGTAGTCACTTATTTCATCCAGTGGTCTCCCAGTGGACCAGAATTTTTAATGCATTTTGGTGGGAAAATGATTTATGGAGGTCACCAGTTTTTATTTCAAAAGATGCATTTCGCGTTTGGCCGAAAAGCACAAAAATCCAAGATGGTCGCCAGCGGCCTTTTGAACAAAATAGATTTTTACTTAAAAATCTCATAATCAACTGTAATATGTCATTTCTGACTAATTTTAGGACGTAGAGCCCATTTGTGTTCATCAAATTACAATCATAAGCCTCTGTGACCTTCAAGCATCACACGAAGGTCACAAATAATCAGTATAACAATTATATAATGATTTTTGTTTACTTTTTACTAGTGGTCCGATAGTTACATGTGATACTGTAATATACTTTAATTTTGCGGAAATGAATTTTCGCGCAAACCCGATTTTTTGACCACATTTCACTCAAAAATTTTTTTTGAAGTTTATTTCTTTGGCTTGGAGACATGTAATTGTTATCTCGCCTAAACGACTCTCATCACCCTTCCCGACTAGTAATCACTATAATGCAACGTCGTAAGTAAACATAATGCTATGGTCATCAATTAACTGGAGGGGGGGAGGGGGTTACCGACTATTTAGGCTAATGCACTGGACACGCGCTGCTCATTAACCCTATTAACCCTATCCAACAGATTATCAATTTAATTAATTATTATCCCTATTATTATTATTATTACTATATATTTCGCTTTAATTTAAT
Organism: Flabesymbios commensalis; assembly: GCA_964017125.1. Classification (NCBI taxonomy): domain Eukaryota; kingdom Metazoa; phylum Annelida; class Polychaeta; order Terebellida; family Flabelligeridae; genus Flabesymbios; species Flabesymbios commensalis. The sequence goes on along the minus strand of OZ024905.1, from coordinate 39,423,599 downwards.
ATTTTAAATGCTCATCGTATCTGTTTGATTGTGGGAATTTAAAAATAGCTATATATGTGCACATATATGTGTAATGTTTGCATAGATCTGAGGGCAACTAGTGTCACTTAGCTCAAATCCTTAGAAAAACACATGCCAAGAAACGAATCCACAGCTCTCCTAGCAACATTGAGTCTGTCCCTAGTGAACACAAGGTGTTTATCCAGTGTTGGGGGAATGCTGGCCCACTATATTTGACGCTGGACCTGTATCACACCAGCACTGGAGCAACGTCCCGTGTTTGCTGCGTCACCACCCCTCAACTTGACATAGGAACATCAAGACGTCTATCATTAAACCCCTTCATGCCCGCTGGTTAATAGCAGTCATCGAATAAATCACACATAAAGCGTACTGTATTATCAAGGACTTTGTACAAGCAGGTTAAGAATAAAATGGGAATAAAAAAAAAATATTGGTATCAATTTATGTTTTTTTATTGTCACAATAAAAATATGTTTCATATGTTGTCATTCAGTCGTTGCCATTCAGTCATTTAAATATAAATCCTAGGACTTAAACTTCACAGGTTAACGTGACAATAACACAAATAGATTACATAACCACAGTCGACTGCACAGCGGCAGTCACACCCTTTAAAACCCTGTCCCAAAGTTCACGAAACAATATGTGGTGAACAGTATTTCGCTGGGAATATGATTTCACGCTCAGGGTCTTTGTGTGAAAGGTGCGAAAATTAATTCCACGCGAAGTAAAAGTATATTGCAATATGTCCCTTTTGGCTTATCGTGAGGCACATCATCTATTTCTGATATCATTATTTCTTTCTAGGCATCAGTGACCTTACAAATCTTATTCTATGTCATTTTAGATGATGACATATAGCGAATTTAAACTTGTCGAGTAAATAGAATGAAAACACTAATACAATAGTTTTTTAATTTTTTTTTACTCGTTTCAAATCTTGGAAATATAAAGCCAAAAGTATTTTGTACAATAAATCTAGACAACCTGATGCCGCCAATGTGTTTGCTCCTTCGTTTCCCGTATCATGTTTGCTGTTGAGTTGCGACGCAGGGACAGCAATAAACCAACCACCAACGAGCGCTTGTGTAGTATGATTAGGGGCGGACCAGGGGGTCACGTGCCCCCACCCCCTCGATTTAGTCCAGTCTCCTTATTGTGTCATTTTCTAGCCTAGGTACCTCTTGTGCCCTTTTTTCAGTCCAGTTCACTTTTTGTGCCATTTTAAATATTTTCGCGACCGTATGATAATAGACGAGAAGTAGTCAATGTGGAGGCAACATATATGCAAGTGAGAACAAGTCGAGCATAAGCAAATCTACACTCCACACATTGCTTGGTTTTAAAAAAGTAAAAACACATACAGATCATCCGGTTAGGTTAGATGTGCATATCCATTAAGATTTTGTAAAACATCGACAAATGATAGGAATATGTTTTGATCCAGAACAAGCCTATGACACCACCTAGAAGTATAAAACACGTTTATGTCTTAGGGGTACTATTTTAAGTCAGATGAGATAACACTTACACTTCACATAAGTTGTAGGAGAAAGGTGTTCCACAAGGTAGAATTTTGTCGCCAACTCTATTGACAATACAAATTAACAGCGTAGTCAAGGCCATGCCAGTGTTTTCCTTTCAGGTTGAGTTCAGGTTGAGCAGTATGTATGGTTGTTGAATACATTCATCATCAGACTAGTTTTTAATTTCTTAAATACATATTGCAGGCTCAGCTTCAACCGGCGATAGGCAATGTCTGAAACGACCCTGAGCATGATAGCCAAACTTGACTGAAAAATATCTGTATAGTCTCCGATAACACCTGCTTGTGCTGACCTGCAGGCCACGGTACATATCTTATAATCTGAATCACCTTCTGCATGCTGGACGGTAATGTCTACATTGGCCATGTATTCACCAAGAAGGTTTATTAAAGCCTGTTCAGTGGACGCCAGAAATGCTTTATACTCATGATCAGGCTCAATTCTGCAGATACTGAGACTGAATCACCAACATAATTTCCCATTCTGCGATTATGTGCTTCGTCTTTAGTACCAAAGCAGTGTAATGCAATCCAACGCAATCCAATACTGTATCATTGACTGACTGACCAAATTATATAGATTTTGCTCGATGACTTGTTGAAATGGGGGCATTTTGGATTCAGCTAGGTGAAGTTTTAAGTGTGTTTTTACATAGCCACACTGAGTCAAATTATGGTGAAAAGCATTTGTTAACATTTCGTCCATTAAATATTTCTGCATTTGATGACCTAAAAATGTGAATTGTTTATATTTTAGGTATAATTTGACCTTGACCTTGAAAATGACCTTAGTTTGATTTCATATGAATTTGAGAAGTAGAATTCCAGAAAAAAATTGTGCGAAAATACATAGTATATGTGGCTCTACTATGTTTAGTTCTCAAAAGATTAAAAAAATGCATAAACTACTGGTATAATGACGGCCATTTTAGATTTTACCCAAAAACGTAGTTTTCCCCGAGGTTGATTCGGGTAGGGTTTTTACGTGTTGTTTCACATATCATGCAATGATTAAAATTATGTTGAAAAACATGTTTACATTTTTGTAAATTAAATATTTTGGCATTTGTGCACTTAAAAATGCTAATTGTGCACATTTTTAAGACTAATTTGACCTTGACCTTGAAAATGGCCTCAGTTTGACATCTTAGAAATTTGAAATGTAAACAAATAGAATCCCTAAAAAATAGTGTGAAAAAAAACATATTATATGTGGTTCTACGATGCTTAGTTCTGAAATGATAGTGATTTAAAAAAAGTATATATAAATTACTGGTTTATGCATGGCGGTCATTTAGGATTTTACTCGAAAACAAGGCTTTCCCCAATTCGGATGGGGTTTAATGTGTTGTTTTGAATACTTCAACCGAGTCAAATTATGTTGAGAAGCATTTGTTAACATTTATGTCAATTAAATCTTTTTTAGACCTTGACCTTGAAAATGACCTCAGTTTGACCTCTGAGAAATTGAAAATGCAAACACATAGAATCCTTTGAAAAAATATTGCAAAAAAAACATATCATATGTGGCTCTACGATGTTTAGTTCTGAAACGATAGCGAATTATTAAAAAGATATATATAAACTATTCACATTTTTAGGCTTTATTTGAACTTGACCTTGAAAATGATCTCAGTTTGACCTTTCATGAATTTTAAATGTAAACAAATATAGTGTAAAAAAAAACATATTATATGTGGTTCTTCGATGCTTAGTTCTGAAGTGATTTGAAATAAATATATATAAATTACTGGTTTAATAATGGCGGTCATTTTGGATTTACTCGAAAACGAGGCTTTTTCCAAGGAGGATTTGGATGGAGTTTTATGTGTTGTTTTAAATACTTCAACCGAGTCAAATTATGTTGAGAAACATTTGTTAACATTTTTGTCAATTAATATTTTGGCATTTGTGCACCTAAAAAATGCAAATTTTACACATTTATAAAACCTTGACCTTGAAAATGACCTCAGTTTGACCTCTTACAAATTCGAAATGTAATCAAATAGAAGCCATTGAAAAAAATATTGCGAAAAAACATATTGTATGTGGCTCTACGATGTTTAGTTCTGAAACGATAGCGATTTAATAAAATATAAATATAAATTATTCACATTAGTAAGCTTAATTTGACCTTGACCTTGAAAATGATCTCAGTTTGACCTTTTAGGAATTTTAAATGTAAACAAATAAAATCCTTTAAAAAAATTAGTGCGATAAGACATAATATATGTGGCTGTCCGTTGTTTAGTTCTCAAATTATAGCGATTTATTTAAAAAAATACACAAATTACTGGTTTAATGGCGGCCATTTTGGATTTTACACGAAAACGAGGCTTTCCCCAAGGAGGATTTGGGTGGGGTTTTATGAGTGTTTTTACATGGCCCCACCGAGTCAAATTCCGTTGAAAAACCATCGTTAACATTTTTGTCCATTAAAAAATATTTATTGCCTGGACTATATATAAATGTACAAATGAGTGATGAAGCGATAATTACAATGAAATAAAAGCTCATCAGGTATGAGATCCATTGCTGGTACAAAGCTAGGCCAGCGTTGCAAACACATTTACCAGACATGATTGAAGAAGCGATAATTACAATGAAATAATAACTCTTCAGGTACTAGATCCTTTGCTGGTACAGTGTTAGGCCAGCGTTGCAAACACTAGCTGGACAGCAATATTATTTTACCCAGAGATTTAGGCCCAGTGCAGACGCTTGAAGAAAACTAGCCTACAACTCTTTTGACTTGAACTCAAGTTCGACTCATAAGCTGGAAGTCAAAACATAACTTGAAGGAGAGAAGGTTAATAATATCATCGGGTTGCATGAGTGTGATGCACACTCGCATCACCAGATCACCTATAACACTTTATTGTCCCACATATAACATTTTTAACATATTGTTCACATATAACACTTTATTGTCCCACACGTGGTGTGAACGGAATGTCACACCTATTGTTTTAAAACACAGTGGCGCCTCTGATATATTTCTCTGATCGCGGGAATTGGCAAAGGGCCTAGCTATAAATTTAATTAACCCCAATTCAAATGCCAATCATTATTTAGTGTTTTTTTCTTGTGCATTAACAAATATAATTTACTTGTATAGTGCTCTAAATAAAACAATATTATATAGGGCCTACTGTACTTTTTTGTATTACTATAAACAGAATGCGCGAGAACACTCAATATGTATCAGAATTAATGCTAATCAGCTCTCATATATTTAAAGGCCTAAATCACCTCCCTCACCATAATGCCACCCCGCCATAGTTCCAATGTTGGCGTTATATGGAGGTAGTACTGTATGTCATATTTAAAATGCTGCTTTGTGTTTTTAAAGGGACATGCCCGAGTCTAAAATCTTCAAAAAATCAGTGATTTTATTTTAGCTTTAGAGAAAAATTCCCGTGTTTCTTATTTTTGACATGGTTGTCAATAATTAGAAATCAAGAATTTCGTCTCTATATCTAGCCTAACTCAGTGACTAGTGAATGCGCAGCACAAAAATTAAAAAACTTTTGCAGTTCTAGTCTATGGACATGTTTACATCATATGGTCATATTATTAGGCTAAAATAAAATCACCGAATTTTTAATGATTTTAGACCTCAGGGCATGTCCCTTAAATCTTGTAACATGTTTAGAGCGAAACAATCAGGCTGAAATCTTTAAAAAGTTGGTAATTTGACTAGGTCATATTAAAAAACCAAAATAAAATTACCAATTTTTTTATGATTTTAGCCTGATTGTGTCATTTAAATAGTGCATTTAGATATGTTTGTTGTTTACAGGGCTTTAACAATGGGAGAAATTGGATGTTTTCTTAGTCACTATTTTATTTGGCAAGATGTAAGTAATTGCTACATCTCTACTGCAAGTGAAATAACACTAAAATAATACTTTATAGTTTGTATTAAACGTTTGTTGTACAAATTATTATGCTTTGCAGTAAATGAATTTACTGTCACAAATCCTATTTAACCGTCCTTTATATATTAATTTGCTCTTATTATGAGGAGGAACTACTTAATCTGGATCTGAGATTAAATACATTCAAGTACTTTTTGTATCCACATGGGTATAATGGTTTGAAAGGGTTGTTCATTTGCCTATTATGGCAGCTGTTACTGCTTGATCTGGCTGATTTGTAATTCTTTTGAAGTGTTTTTCGGTGTGAACAATTCATTGTTAACCCTTTCAAGCCTGAATGTACCATTGTCATCTTCATTCACTACAAGCCGCGAATTGCTGTCGCAATTCTCGACTTGTAGTGGATGAGGATGACTGGAAGTGGGTGATAAATTAAAGAAAATTACCATGTATTCGTGAACAGTTTCATCGAACTTTACCTTCTAAATCCCTTAGTTGTGAGAAAATCAAGTATATTTTCAATGATGTAGAATGATGCTTTAATGCATATATAATATTTAATTGAATGATCAGTTATCAGACTTCTGTGATGTAGAGCCCATTAACCCTCAAACCGCTGGTACCGAGTATATTCAAGTTTTTTACATTTTCAATTAGCATATTGCATATCAGCTTTTAAACATATTGATGATAAAACCTGACATCAATCAGCAAGAATTTAAAAATAGCTGACCTCCATTTTGTCAAATCCGGATGATTTTCAATCAATTGAAGTTATGGATAGTGTCAGCGAGACACAACTTCAAGTGGGTACAAATTCCAATTAAATAATCTGGCAGTTAAAGGGTTGACACTCAATCACCATTTTTATGGATAATCCCTATACATCATACAATAAAGAGTGCCTAACAGTGTAAATCTGGTAACTAAGTGTAAATATTTTAACATTTTTATAGGAGTAAATTCCTTTTCACTGTAAGTACCTATATAGTGATCTTTTGTTTTTATCACAGATTGTGCTGAATGATTTTGATCAGGTGATTGTATTTGAGGATGATATCCGTTTTCAAGTTTACTTCAAGTCCAAGTTAAGGCTAGTGATGCAGGATGTCAATAGGCGTCAACCCGACTGGGATTTAATGTAAGTTATTAACTCTTTGCCTGCTAATCACGACAATGGTCATTTTTAATTTGTTTGATCAGCCAATTAAATCACTGTTATTGGGAATGAAAAGAGTGTATAAACATTAAGATTTGTAAATGTTCGGTCTCAAATAAACAAATAGGAGTAATTTTCAACCACTTGAGGTTGTGGATCGCGGTAGCGAGACACAACACCAACTGGTTGAAAATATAAATAAATTAACTTTTAACATGATAAAGGTTAAACATAATGCAAAACTTTTTTCTGGAATTATTTTTGCACTTTAACAAATATTTGTGAAGGACAATGTCCATTTTGTGTGAACTTCCAATATTGCAATATAGTCAACATTTGAAGACAGGGGAACATTTTAACCCTTGTGCTAGTTTTGCACTATTTTTTCGTGCATATAGAAGGTTGGAATTGCTTAGAACACAATTTCTAGCTTCAATTGTGAGAAATACAAACTCCCGAATTGAATTTAATACTTAATTAGCTTAGAAACTATCAAACTAGATTTCTATCAATAGTGATTTAATAAAGTTTTGTTATTGTTATTTCCAGTTACATAGGCAGAAAAAAGCTGAATCACGAGAAGGAGACTTGGCTTGGAGACAGTAAGCTTCTGGTTTGGCCTGACTACTCTTATTGGACCCTGGGTTATCTGCTCAGTAAACGAGGAGCTCAGAAACTGCTTGCTCAGAAGCCACTCAGCAAAATGATACCTGTTGATGAATATCTGCCTGTTATGTTTGACAGACATTCAGAGTAAGTCAATCTCTCCACTACGTAACTACACTATGCAACGTGGAGAACATCGTAGACCACACTTTTTTTGATAATTTGGTATTCAGATGGAGCTTGTTATTTTATCAAATATAAAAGGAAAATAATAATAGGTTATCACAGATCCGCTTAACAGATTTGTGAGATGTTTGATGCAAAGAAAGCTTTTACTATTTCCAAAATTTGATTAGATTTTATTGCAAATCCATAAAGCAAAAGGCTTAAGTCAGGGATTGCGCGGGTCAAAACTAACGCTCGCCCGTGGCGAGTGGAAATGTGTAAGTGCCGGTAAGTATCAGAGGTCCACCAGCCCTGCTAGCAAGTGCCGATTCTAAGCCTATGAAAGCCTATTGTTGGGGCTTCCCATAATTTCATTGCCTTTTTACCCCTCAGCCATTCCCTAGCCATTAAGGCTGTGGGGTATAGTGATCACCAAAGGCGGTCGGGCGGGCGGTTAGAAATTCAGCTCTTATAATAAAGTTAACTGATGAATTTGGTTTATTTTTTACAGACATCACCTATGTGCCTGGGCAATTCATCCCATATATTTTTTTTTGCCACAAAGCCATAAGCGTCCATTTTCCATGATGGCCACCTTAAAAGCTTGTGGGCACGATAACTTATGAACCGTTGGTTGGATTGCATTCAAATTTGGTATGGTTGTTCTCTAGGTATTTCTGATGATCTGATTAACTTTTGGATTGAATCCATTAAAAATAAAATGGCTGCCGCAGCCATTTAAAACAAGATGGCCGCCTAAAAAGCTTGTGGGTACGATGACTTATAAAGCGTTGGTTGGATTGCATTCAAATTTAGTATGGTTGTTCTCTAGGTATTTCTGATGATCTCCTTAACTTTTGGGATGAATCCATTTAAAACAAAATGGCTGCCACAGCCATTTAAAAAAAGATGGCCGCCTAAATAGCTTGTGGGCACGATAACTTATGTACCGTTGGTTGGATTGCATGCAAATTTGGTTTGGTTGTTCTCTAGGTATTTCTGATGATCTGAATAACTTTTGGGATGAATCCATTAAAAACAAAATGGCTGCCGCAGCCATTTGAAAAAAAAATTGACATGGTTGTAATGGGGGTCATTTTCTTCTCATTATTAGTAGAGCTTCAGCTCTACTCTTCTGATGATGTGAGTCTGAGTGGTTTTCTGTATGCAGTCCTCCACATATGGAAATAAGAGGAGAGCTAAAAAATACTCTCCTGAATGCACTTTAACATGCCTTCGCTAGCACAGCAATACCAACCTGACAGTACTGTATACGACACGTGACCTACTATGATCCAATGGTGTTTAAATGTTGGCTCGCCGTCTCCGACGTCGGCCTGACATTAAAACAACATTGCGTCAACGTCTCGTGTTTGCTGGGAACAGCACCTGGCATTAATAGTGGGCCTAATACGGCAACGCTGACCAAATGTTGGGCCAGCGTCGTAGATGGTGTGCCAGCATTGAAACAACACTGGCTCCATGTGATTGTCCAGCGGTGTGCGTGTTTGCCAGGTCAGTCTGTCCCAGAGGCATATGCAACAACACCATACTGACACAAGGGGACGTTGAATCAATGTTGGTTCAACGTTTGTCCACTATCTACGAAGTTGGACCAACGTTAAGCCAACTTTGCTTCAACGTCTTGTCTCTGCTGGCCTGCCAATACACATTTATAGGACCTATATAATATGCCTATTGGCCAAACAAACATTCACCTGATGTAACTAGCATTAATGTTGGGTGAGCTTCATAGACGATACTCTAACATTAAACCAGCAACAAAAAACAATTCATTTGTAGTAAAAACTTAGGCCTACTATTGCCTACAGTCTGAATATGTTCCGAAAACTTTAAAAACACCCCTCAGGCAATGCATAGCCTAATCCTGCTATGCCTAATAAATCTTATAGCCATATGCGAAGCCCCAGAAGTGATATTTAAATTAGGCTATTATTGATTTAAACTCAATATCAAGTTATTAACTCACTAATTATATCGATAACTTTGCAATCTCAATATATCTAGGCTTATCGAGTTGTGAGTTCTATAGTGAGTTGTGATTTGTGATAGGCCTATTGAGTTAAAAAAAATAAAATTGCAAATGTTTCCTTCACACATGAAACATGATTAAAACGGAGTAGTAAATTAAAAATAGTCATTGACATGAATAAATTAAGGCCCAACGTTACACATAAATCACGATGGAAACTGATTGTCAAGGGCATATGCCTGATAGAATATGCCTATTGAAATCCTTGTTGAACTGAGATGGTCGGGCTAACGGTCTAATTTTCGGGAAGAAGACAACTAAAGTAGGTTTACACAACACGTGGTGCCAAGGTGCAGAAAACAAGAGAGATCCCCCCAGGTCTATTTAATGTTGTCCTGCAGTCTCACACTGTTATTACGCTGGCCTGGTCATTAAATCAACATTGGCTCAACAACTGTGGCAGTGGAAGTAGTTAATCTGTCTCCTGACTCGGTTATGTCAATTCTGAACACTCCACACTGCCATCACATCTAAGCAAATAGCAGTAGGCCTACTAGCATGCAATGTGCCTAGGCTACTAGTACCTTCCCCTGCCTGTCATTGACTGGGGTATGCCTAGTAACATATATGCCTATACCACTCAAACTGTCAGGTTAATATAAACAGTTTCTGTTAAATAGATTGGCTTTGAATAATGAACTGCACCACAGTCCCAGCCCAGGGTCACACAGGGAGTAGCCTGAGCGGCCTATTTCCATTAGGGTAGGCCTACCCGATTATTCCTAATAAACCGGTTATACTAATAAACACAGTTGGGGCGTATTTATCAGGAGTTTTATTATGTGCACTGAAATCAGTGTGCAGTCTGTCAATACAGTTGTCGACTTGATGTGTAAAAAATAGATGTGACAGATCAGGGCTGACCCTGTACACGCTATGGCTCGTTTCGCCGGGAATTCACAACATTACACGTGCAACTCATGACCACCAGCCACCCACCCTCCCTCCCCGACTAAACATTGAAAACAACATTGAGCTGACGACAGTCAGACACGAGATACAGCATAGCTACTGTCGGATTCAACACCTCATTTAGACCAATATATTTGTTGCTTAATTGTGAAACAGCTGCATCTTAGCTTTCCTTAAAACAATGACCCTGAAGCCCGGCACAAGCTCTACTTCAGTGCCGTCAGGCTCTAGTTTCTTGATATTGATGGACAGAGCCTACGGCTGAGGGGTCCTGCCATCGATTGATGGCTATTTTTTTAATTATAATATATTTGTTATCGGTCTTTTCAGCTAGGCATATCACGTGTTTGTGATATAGATAAAATATAGATAGAGGCCTAGGTAGTTAACTTTGATCTATTTAACTTTATCAAGCGCGAGCGATGACTCTGTTTTACACAAAATAAAATGTAAAATGTAAAATAAAATGAATTTCCTACCTACCCAGTCGTTAAAATGACAACAGATCGGAAAAAAACATACAATTTTTTTTTGCCTAAGCTCTGAGCGGCATGATTGCTACCGGTCTGATAATGAATGAATAGGTAAAAACATAGAGCAAAAATAAGGGCTGGTGAAAAGTTGTAAAGGCTGGTAACTTTTTCAGGTTACCAGACCTGCGGGCTGGTGCTAAATCTTGGTTAGTTTGTACCCCAGGATTGTAAGATTCAGGGGTGCAGAATGGACTTTAATCAATTAGCCCTTTCAGCGCGGGGACCGTCTTCACGTGTCAGATTCTGATACCTATAGACGTCAGATTCCGACCTCTAAAGATGATCCCCGCTCTGAAAAAATAAAATATTTATAATGGCAGTAGGCCCATAATATAGCAGAAAGAGCCAACTAAGACATTTAGGATTCTTTTAAATTAAAAAAAACCTTTGGACTCTATCATTTATAATACAGTTTACTGATTTACTCTTTAGGTAAGTCTACTTATTAGGGCTCCCCTTCTTATAGCGGTTTTCTTCAAACTTTTTTCGTCAAATTAGTTACCTTGAAGCTGCTAGCAGCTTATCCGATATATTCAAGCAGTAAATAGTTTTGTATAGACCTCTGTCCAATAGTATTACTTGATAATGTACATGTATAAATTGATTATCTGCTAGCACTACAATTAATTGACAACTTTTATTTGAAATGTTTGATGGGAGCATTCTTAGGTGTGTACTACATGTAAACACTTATTTGTAGAATCTTTTGTTTTCTCTGTTAATGTTGTTTTCATGAATAAGTGTTCATTTTACATCATAATAGTTTATGCAGCAAAGACCATCTGTCTGCATGCTATATATTATTATAAAACATATTACGTGTACAAAACAATCTTCAATGCAAGTGAGGGAGAGCTGTTTAAATAATGTAATCATTTGAACTAGGTACTCGCAAAGAATCCCCGGTATTAGTTTTTTTGTCTATGTAGGATAGATAAATAATACATACTTTTGTTTACTGACATTTACTTCTCTATAATTATCATATGATATTAACCCTTTCAGCACAGGGATCGTCTTCAGACATCAAAATCTGACGTCTCTTTTGATGTCTAAAGTCGATCCCCACACTGAAATAGTAAAATATTCATAAAGGCCGTAGATCCATAAATAGGTATTAAAAATGAAGCGGAAACAGCCAACTAACCCTTTATGATGATTTCAAATTAAAAACAAATCCTCCATGGTTTATATAAAAAATATTTTAGCGCTGTAAGGGTTAATTATGAAATATGTTTTATTGCAGAGAAAAGTGGAAAAATGCATTTAGTCCGCGAGATCTTGTGGCGTTATCTGCGGAGCCTTTGTTGATTGAACCAACACATTACACAGGTGAGCCTGGCTACATCACGGACACTGAGGTATCAGACGTCATTACTGTAGAAAAAGACACAGAAAACAGCGTGGAGAAAAACAGCCCAAACACAGACAGTGGTACGGTGGATGCTGCTGGTATTGACAGTGTGGGTCATAAACGTGAATTGTAGTGTTTTTACATGTAGCTTACTGCTCAATACTTAAGTATAACTTACATAATGATAGTAGAAGCAAACTATGTCTTTCAAGAAATCTGCCTTTGTGCCACATAAAATACATGTGCTTTATACATAAAAAACATACATATCTTGTGGCATAGCTTTTTTGTTTATTTGCACCTAATAATATCATTTTTTAATGTTTTTAATCCTAGTGATAGCTTAGTTTATTTTTTATAGAAACATGATACTCGTTATGCTCATTACATTTTACTGAATATCTTTATTGAGTATATGTATAGATAAAGTAGTGGGTTTGTATTAATCATTGAGCTACTTAATAGGAAATGAGATGAAATGACTTCTTGTGGCATCATTTCACAATCTTGTATTTTATGACTGAGCACTTACTATGGTGCACTGTTTTATTCCGTAGCTGTGTCAAGTAGACAAGATTTGAAAATTGTTAATGTTTGTCTTAATGTTCTAAAAATATGAACAGGCCAAACTGTTCAAAATGACATATCCATTCATGGATCATGAAGACATGCATGACATCTGATCATTGAATTAGGGGAAATTGTCTTAAAATTGTTTTCCATAAATTGCACTATAATATCTAAATGAATTAGTTAAATATATTTTAACACTTAAACATGTTAAAGCGCTAGATTATCAAATTTAAATTTGTAGCGTACCAACTTGAAGTTGTCACGACCACGACCCACAACAAGCGAGTAAAAATCACTTACTACAGTATGTATAATTTGAATTGAAAGGCATGTATATATGCCAATCCAGTAAAATCTTGCTATTTAAACACTCATTTCATTCCCAATAACAGAGATTTGATCAACTAATAAAATGGATTAAAAAGGACTATAATCGTGCTTAGCAGGTAAAGGGTTAATCTTCATTACACTTTTTAGTGTGGGGACTGTCTTTCTGTAGACGTGAGATTATGATGTCTAAAGTCGATCCCCGTACTGAAGAAATTGATAATGGACGTAGACCCATAACATGCAAATAAAGCGGGAAAGAGCTAACTAATCCATTTATGAGGATTTAAAATTGAAAAAAAACTCCGGTCTCCATTGTTTATACAAAATATTTCAACTTTTTAACAGTTATTCTGCATAAATATAGAGGAGATACACCCTTTCAATTCCAAAGAATAACGTACTCAACTCTCCCTTGCTGTATTTATTTACTTGTCATTTGAATCTCAAATAGTATTGATACTCATATAGATGTAGCAGAGGTCAATCAATCGATTGATGTAAAGTAAGATTTACACAAAGTAAGGCCTTGATTGCCCTGCATGTGTGCTATGACCCTTTCATTAAAACAATTCCCAACTTCACAAATATTTTGACTTATTTAGATGGTGCTATTGAATAGAGTCATTCATGTACTGTCAGTACACTGTGTGTATCGCCGGCCTTGTATTAGCTTGATTATATGGGAAATTATGGGCATTAACCTCTCCTATATAACTTATATTTTCAGGTAAATTTCCAGCACAAAAAAATACAACTGAAATTAATAATAAAAAAATTGGTAGATATTCAGGTCACTGCATATATGTATTTTGACTTGTTCTGTGTTTTACTAAGCAGACATCTGCCTAATGGATAATCATCATATTCATCGTGTACATTATCTATGCAATTTACTATTTTCCCACTTTGGCTTGTTAAAGGTCGAAAACACATTTTTGAGATTCTAACGTATTGCTTTGTCTTGAATTAATATGCTGAAAACACAATTTTACAGCCATGATTTAAATTGATGTGCTAGTTTCCATGTGTACATTATCTTAGTATTGTACTTTTAATATATGTACTGTATACATTATACAAGTAAATGTACACACAGTATCTATAGGTTATCTTGTCTCGCTCAAAAGTGCAATATATATTTTGTTAAGACTTGTACTTAAAAGTATCAGTGAATATTGTAAATGTCCCTGCAAATAATGTATTTTCTCGACATCAGTGTAGTTTAGGTTTTGTTATTTTAGTACTCCCAATATATTAATATATGGTATTTGTCTAAATGATATTGATGAATCAAAGCTGGTTTGTTATGTCTTAACTTGGTATCTGATTTATGCAACAATTCAGAACTACAGCAGCTAATCTAAAAACACTTTTCGTTTTTTATAATATTCCAATCTGAAAATGAAAAGTATGTCGTTTTATTGACATCTTTATCAATTTGACACAAGCGACTGCTTTGTTAACAAAAAGGTCACAGTTACATCACATTGAATCAATATCATTTTAAGGCTGTGCCACACTTTTAAAGGGTGGTATTTCGCTTGCTGTAGAAAATTAGATGCCGTCGTTTTATTATGCAGAGATATTCAAACATATGTGCACACATTAATTTGTTTCTGTAATTTCATAATTGAATGTTGAAACTATATACGCAATCATAATGGCTACTTACAACGTCGACATGATAAAGTTTATATCGAAAAAAGTATTTTTATTACGTTTATCAAATGACATATCGATATATTAATGCAAACATTAAAGTTGTATGATTTTTTGCTTTACTATTACATATAGTGTATTATATATAATGACACAGTGAAATTTGATTTTAATTACGAGTAGAGTTGTTCTTCTAATATTATCAAACGCTAAACTGCCGTTCATGACCGTTCTAGACGTCTACATTAAACAGGTTTGAAGGATGAGCACGTTTCACTTGAGATTTACGATGCATGACATTTTTGTTTTAGTAAAAAAACTTTAGAATTTTTTTAATTACTATCTGCTGTAGAGATATATTAGGTTAGTATGTCTCTATGTTTATTATTGTTGTGAATAATGTGTACCTTAATGCTGACAGCAGATTTGGTGGTTGAACTGTTTGTCACTGCATAATCTTTAATGTAATAGCTTAAATAAAATATTATTTTACGCTCATATTGTAACAATACATAGAAATAGTCCTATGATATATTTTTTCTTACAACAATTGTGTTTATATTAGTGTCCTAACAATATTGCCTATTAGCGTATTCAATGTCAAGATTGCTATTGGCTTAATGACAATCATTTTTAAAACGCAGTGGCTATTGACAGGGACACCGCTCTCGATAGTGCATTTATACGCGTTATTCACAGGGAGATGATTAACCAATCAGTGCTTCCCACACATCACGCCTCCATCTTCCCAGCAAAAAGTACACATGTTGTTAAAATGGCTGCGAGAATAGAGGCTGGTGCCTTCTTCTCAAAGTGGGAAAAGTGGAATAAGTTGTTGGAAAACTTCAAATCTAGCCATCAAGTAGAATTTAGTATACTCTGCAACAAGAACGTTGCTGCTGCAAGTAGAAGGCTATCGCCGAAGATTGTGCATCACCCATATGATCACAAATATATACGCTCACGCTAAGTATTGCTGCATTCATTCGGGCAAGCCGAAGAGCCGAAGTTCAGGACTGCGCCCCAATCAACCGAATTAGGGCTATTCAAAACCGTCTATTATCACCCATGCACTAAGTATCCTATGACATGAACACCCACTGCTGACAGGGTTACCTTGTCAATAAGACATCAACACCCTCTTCTGACAGGATCACCCTTTCAATAATACATCAACAACCACTGCTGACAAGGTGACCCTGTCAATAAGACATCAAACCCCACTGCTGACAGTTTGACCCTGTCAATATGGGCAATGAGACATCAACCCCCACTGCTGACAGAGTGACCCTGTCAATAAGACATCAACACCCACTGCTGACAGGGTCACCCTGTCAATAACGCAATCACGTCCACTGCTGACAGGGTAAAACCGATGTAAAACAGGCTCTGATTGGTTGCATTTCTTAGCTCCTGATTAGTTGTTATTCACCCTGTCAACAACATATTCTGATGCACTGTTGACAGGGTCACCCTGTCAATTATGCATAAATGATCACAATTGACAGGGTGACCCTGTCAGCAGAGTTTGTTAATGCAGTATTGACAGGGTGACCCTGTCAATACTGCAGTTTCAACTGTTGTTGACAGGGTGACCCTGTCAGTAGTAGTTCTAAATGCACTATTGACAGTGACCCTGTCAATAGCCTCCGCCTTTTTAAAATCACAATCAAAATCTCATGTGATATTCATGTCTACTTACTTTTTATTTTTATATGACAGCAATGTATTCGTTCAGAATAAAAGATGACCAGGGCATACCTCGTGTTTCAAAATATGTTGTATTTTGTCGCCAGACCTTTGTGGTATACATGTACCTGCTTGTCTACTAAAACAATGTCGCATCAATACACATATATTCCTACTTGTTTTCCAACTGACCGTATGACAATGTATTCGTTTCTAATTCTTTTCCAACTTTCTGTGAATTATCTGCTGTCCCATTTGAACTCCTTTTATGTTTACTTTCTGCTGTTGTCTACTCCATTGAATTGATCTACTGTCAATTCAATGTGCGTTCATCATATGAGAAATGTATATTTACAACTTATCATCTATGGATTCGTCTTGGACTTCATTAAATGAATCGACATCCACTTTTATGAATCTAGATGTATATTTTTTCTGCTGTTGATACATTACCATTAAATGAATTTGGTTTTCATATCGTTGTTGTCTGTATTTTAAATATACATATATACCATAATGCTTATAATTAATAGCTAATATAGGGTTTTGAAATTGATGAGCTGAAGAGCTTAAGTTGTAGTTTCACCACATTCATTGCTGCGACGCATCAAAATAGGTCAAAATAGTTATACTGGAAATTTGAAAATTCACCAGGGAAAACGTTATCTTCAAATAGTGGAAGCCTTGCACCGCTACCGACAATCAGACATTTTTTTTAACAAGTAATTTTCTCTAAAATTATCAGCTGAAGCAGTATTGAAAGGAATTGTATTGGGACATCATTTTCTAATCCGTGTTACAATCTCATTTAAATGACTTACTAGCACGCAAATATATATATATTTTGAGGGGGGGGGGGACTGTCTGGAATTATACTTCCAATAAGTATAGGCCCTTAATTTAATTAACTGGATTGGAATTGAGTGCAGTCAGCTACATCACAGGTTGGTGGGATTGAAGTCGCAATTCAAAATACTTTATCATACCAGCGCAGTGGTTTTCACTATAAGACGTATATATCGGTGTCAGCCCATATCGCACTGTAGCTGTAGTTGGAGCTGGGGCCGTATTCTCGTACAAGCTACGATATATCGTAGGCTTCTGATTGGTCGAGACGGCCGTCTCGACCAATCAGAAGCCTACGATATATCGTAACTTGTACGAGAATACGGGCCCTGTACTTTGTTGGGCCCCTGACTTATATAGCAACAGCCTCATACATGCATAGGTTACATGCTCATTAATGCCTATATTTCACAAACATCGAATGCAGTACGAGAATACGGCCCCTGCAATGTATGAAGGTTTTGTCATGTGTGACTTGATCGTGTGAGATATGGGGAAATACAGCACATGTCCAATGAGTCATGGGTCCGCTTAAAGCCTCACACCTCATCCATCGGCTGCATTTTCCCATATCGCACTCAAAATAATGAACATCGTTTGCATATCGTCTCACACCAGCTGAACGAAAAAGCATTTGAATTGTGTCCCGCTACCGCGACCAACAACTTCGAGAAAAATTACTGAAATAGAGGCAATTAAAGTCGCAACTTTAGTCAGTCTGGTAAATTTAATGATCATTTCCCCTTCAATTTTGTTTGGTTTGAAGGCAACATAAAAAGGCTAAAAGCGGCTATAGACGTGATGAGCACTTAAAGGGTTAACATTTTAAATACCAGAGAAATACCTCTTCTTTTAGTTCACTAAGTGAATTAACCCTTAAGGTGCTAATGACGTTTATAGCCGTTTTTAGCCTTTTGATTGGACCTCCAAAAAAGAAGAATTTGAAGGACACATGAACATTAGAATCGGCAGATTGGTATGTGTTTTGATTCATACAAAAATGTGAGTAATTTTTACTCACTTGAAGTTATGGGTCAGGGTAGCGAGACACAACTTCAAGTGGGTTAAAATTTAAATTGTTTTTGGCCACAAAATGGGTTTCACCAAACCCGAGCTTAGCGTTAACATGAGTATAAACAAACGTTTAAAAAAAATAAATAAAAAAAATTGTGGGAATTCCGAAGCTCGTTCTGACGTTTAATTCGTTTGATTTGTTAGCTTGCATATTTTATAATCTAGAACATTTCCGTTCACGTATTTTATAAAATAGAACATTTCCATTCACGTACCTAATAAAATAGAACATTTCCATTCACGTAATTTATAAAAATAGAACATTTCCATCCACGTAATTTATAAAAATATAACATTTCCATTCACTTATTTTATAAAAAATATTACTTTTCATTCAGGTCATTTATAAAATAGAACACTTCCGCTCACATGATTTATAAAATAGAACGTTTCCATTCACGTATTTTATAAAATAGAAATATATACATTCACCTATTTTATAAAACAGAACATTTCCATTCACTTATTTGATAAAATAGAACATTTCAATTCACATATTTTATAAAATAGAGCATTTCCACTCACGTATTTTATAAAATAGAACATTTCCACTCACGTATTTTATAAAATAGAACATTTCCATTCACCTACAGATGGTAATCGTAGAACGATGCACACACCTCAAGGTGGATGGAAAAGAGTTCTAAGCAGAATACCCGGGTGGCTTAGTTGTCTGATTTAAATTTTCACCCTCTTGAAGTTGTGTCTCGCTACCGCGACCCACAACTTCAAGTGGGTGAAAATTACTCATTTTTCTCAAACCTGAGACAAAACGTTTGCATTTTGATGTTTAAAGACACATTTCATTCCAAATAAAAGTGATTTAATATGCTGATGAAATAACGTTGGATTAAAAACGACTATATTCGTGATTAGCGGTGGAAGAGTTAAAGATCACTGAAGAAGTGGAAGAACAAAATTATGTAAAACCACTAGTACCACAACCCATATTCTGTGAAACGCAGTGACGTCACTCGGTGAAAACAAGGTTATATAAGACCCCCTCCCCCCATACTTTATTGTATTAGCCAGCTCGGTGAAAACAAAGGAGGCCGAGGTCATTGAGTTTAACAGAATAGAGCTGTAAGTGATTATTCTTCAGATATGTTAACATTCGTTATTTAATCCAGTAATCACTCCATATTTTTTTATAGAGCCTCATTAACCTGGCTAACGGTATTCCTTATTTTTTATGTTTGAAAGTCAAATAAATACGTCCATCTATTATTTATGTCCTTTACTTACGCAAATAATATCCAGTATAGACAGCTGACCAGTATACAACAGCTAACATAGCAAAACCCATACGTTGACCCATTGTTGGTATAACGTTGGGCCATCGTCGCAGACGATGGGCCAGCATTGTATCAGCACTGGGTCTACGTCTCGGGTACCCTGATGACATCCTTCGGGCGGTAAATGAGTTAGGCGGCCCAGTCATACCAGGTACGACTCGGGTACCCGAGTCACAACAAACACGAGACGTTGAGCCGATGTAGATTAACCCTTACAGTGCGGGGATCGACTTTAGACATCAGAATCTAACGTCTGTAGACGTCATATTCTGATGTCTGAAGTCGATCCCGGCGATGAAAGAAATAAAAAATATTTTTAATGGCCTTAGAGCCATAACAAAGATATTTAAATGACGCGGAAAGAGCTAACTAAACCATGGCGGGCCAGTATTAAATCAACATTGGGTCAACGTCGTTTCCAGGTGAAAGCCTGCATCAACCAACGAGTTCTATAATACAGTGTATCTGGCTAGATCTGCTCGTCGCCTTGCAGGGTTCCCACACGTCCTGGGGAATAATAGCTGTCCTGGAAAAGTCCTGGAATAATGCATTTTTTCCTGATTGTCCTGGAACACTGTAATTGTGATTAAAATGTCCTTGTTTGGTCCATGGGATTCAGTTTTCTACCCAACCCCTTTCTAGTTATGGCAGCCTTTCGGTTGATATTATTGTTCATGTTTCATGCATTTACAGGTCATTAACCCTTTGACTTTCAGGCCGGAGTGCATGCCAGGATCCAGATATACTGGTGTAGGAGTTCTATTTTTCGTCATTTGAAGCTGGAATTGCTAACGCAATTTCCAGCTTCAAATGACGAAAAATACATAAATGTAGTATATATTTGACGAAAATTTGTGTCATTTTATGGTTACGTTCATTGACGAATGACGACGGAAATTTCCGTCATGTATGGTAGTGAAAAGGTTAAGAAACTAGAATACTGGAAGGGAGTGGCGTCCCTTGCCCTTCAGAATCACCAATCCATCAGAATCACCAGCTTTCAGAGATGTAGGACTACCTCAGATTATAATTAGACAACACAGCTCATGGTAAATGGCTTCAATGTGAGCCACATAATTTTCTATTCACAACCAACCATGATTAAACATAATAAAAAATGTCTTGTCAGACATTTAATGAGCAACAGTCACTTTTAAACACACAGCGAGTGTATTTACAGGATAATGTTCAGCTCTCGTGAAAAGCACCGGCTGTAGATAGTATTTTTCTGAGTTCACCAGATTCCTCCAGTCTTGGTATGTCTATCTCTCCACCCACATATTCTCTGTCAACAAACAGTCGAGGCACCTGGAAAGGAGGAAAGAAACACGATGAATGTCGTACAAAAAATGTCACCCTATATAGGCCTACAGTTAGCACTTAAACTGAAATCTATGTATTGAAGGTCATCTGTTGGAAATACGGAAATATATTATTTCCCCTCACAAATCGACTTTCTTGATACCCAGACAGCTCTTATCATCCCCCCATTCACATTGAGATGTGTATTAGATGCGCTGCATTAGGGGCGCTGCAAGTGTTAACCCTTATGCTGGCAAGACTATATTTGGTGTCATGGCGGGGGCCCTGGTATGGTATGGTGTGGTGTAATGTGTCTGGTTACCAAGCAAACACAAAACATTTGTATAACAAAATGTTTTTTGGGTAAAAAGTCGGGGATCGCGGGTTCCTCATCGCTCATTTATATGACTGGCATTCAGTCTTGAAAGAAACAAATCAATGTTACTTCCCCGCTCTCTCATGGAGATTTACTATTTTTGAGAGGCTTTGTGATCAAGAGATAGCGTTCTCGGTCTCAGAACGCCATAAGAGTACAAATGTCCACTCCTGTGTCTGGAGGACAGTGTCATCTGATTCATCTCACCATCCTCAGTAACATTCAACTCGTTAGGTATACCTCTAGGTAATGAAAATTACTTATTTTATGTAATACCCAAGTATAATATTGTCCTCTTGGAGTTAAAAGGTGCTAAACTGCTACTTTGTAAAGTGGCAGTTTAACACCTTCTAACCCCAAGGGGACGGATCGACTGAAAGTTGAAGGCATCCTTGCTCAATGAATTGTGTTCAAAATATGCCATGTGGTGCATAAATCCGACATAATTGAGCTTGATGTGTTAGCCCTTTAACCCTTGAAGCGCTGAATTTTTTTTATAAAAACCTTGGGGATCAAAGGGTTTATTTCAATTTGATATCATCATAAATGTCTTATTCAGCTCTTTCCGATTCATTTGAATACCTATGTTATGGGTCTACGGCTATTAGACATATTGTTACTCTTACAGTGCGGGGATCGGCTTTAGACGTCATAATCTGACGTCTACAGACGTCAGATTCTGACGACTAAAGTCGATCCCCGGGCTGTAAGGGTTAAGGAATAATCACGACTATAGTCGTTTTCAATCTATTTTATTAGCAAACTAAATCGGTTTTTTTTGGAATAACATGTGTATGGGAATATGGGGTAGTCCATCGCGCCGGAGATACCAGTAAGTGACCGTTAGGGTCACCAGTATGGGCTTGTAAGGGTGAACGAGAGAAACTGCCCAACATTCTCCATTATAACGTAAACTTCCTCTTCCCGTCGAATCGACGGTTCTAAGTGAATCGCAAAACTCTTCTTCCGCTTGTCATGTTTATTTGTCTAGACATTTGGTAACAGCAACGTACAACCCCACGCACGACACGTCCAACTTGACTCAGAGAGAGCGACCTGCGGCACGTCCGCAGTCGCTGAGCGTAATTTCTGAAGTGCGGGAAAAGTACCAAGGCCGCATGGGCTTCGGCCCTCTGCGCTCGGCACCAAAGTACCGAAACGAGGCAGTCGTCCGCAGACTCTCGCGTTCGGGAGGCTGGGGATAACTGCCACATTAAAATAACGAAGTAGGGATCCTACATGTGCACTTAAACATAAAGATTGGCAAATGTTTGGGCTCACATTAAATAAATATGACCAATTTTCACCCACGTGAAGTTGCTTGTCGTGGTAAAAATGAATGAAATGTTCGGTATTTTAGGCCACTTTTGTGCACATATAACTAGGCCTGAAGAACTTCCTGAGGCCAAGAACGCTATAGTACCTCTCGGTCACGGAGGCTCCCCATAATAATGAATCTTTATGAGTGAGCGGAGAAGAGACGTTTGGTTTCTATGAAACTTAAGGTCGGAGTGGGGAACTAACCCGCGATCGCAGATTTTTCAAGCAGGCAATTTTAACCACTTCAAGTAGGTGGAAATATAAATAAGATTACTCAGCACTTTAAGGGTTGGGCCCCCTAATATATAATAGTCACATCCAGCTCACATGCAAATTACTGTTATCATTTGTCAAAGAAACTGTGCGAGTCGTTAACATAGGTTGATATGTTTATTTCAAACTAGATCGGTTTCTTTAGAATACGAATGTTTGAGAAATTACAAATCTGACACATCTTATAAAATAATTATCTTTACTCAACTATACAATCGGTATGCCTACCGGGCTTACGCTCGGTACGATCAACATAATTTCTTTGCTTTGAAAAAAACAATAATTAACTGTGGTGTTCAAACACTCTTTCGGTGATTGGACTAATTAATATGACCATAAGGAAATTCCCATGAAGCCACAAACTACAACTTGAGATACATCATACAGGATTCGAATCCGACTCGGATTAATCACATTGCATAATAAGCGTTGGGCAGTGTAATCAACTATTATAACTTTACTAGGCCCTACTACTAAATATATTTTCCTAATTTTTGGACATAAACTAAAAAATAAAACCAAATAAATAAATGACCCGAGATGACAAACTATTGAATACAATTCTGAGAACCAAAAATACATTGACAATTATGTAATGATTTTCAATATATCTAAAATCGATTGAACTATTTCAATATCCGTGTATACACATTTAATTACACCGATATGCCTGCGTGTTTTCAACACTTATTTAAACACAGTACAATATTGCGACATATTTTGTCACCTAGAAGAGCAAGGGTTTATTTGCCACTTGTGGCAGATAACCCTTTGCTGTTCTAAGGTGCTACAATATCTTACATATCTGTTATCTGTGAGGCAGATGATTTGGAAGTAGTTTTCTATCTGTGTACAGTCTTGCCGGCTGTCTATCTCACACACCTCGTACACGTCTCGAGGCATCTTGTATGTGTCCAGTATACCCTTCGCTCTCTCACACTCGGCCAAACCTCGCTTAGTGAACATCATCACCTTCCTCTGGCGTATCTTATCCTCCACGAATGTCTTTGCCCCTGCCATTATGATGATAAGATATGTAGGAAGGAGAAAATTTCGCCTTGATTTCTGCTATCTTATGGTATAAGCTGACAGCTATAACGTTAGTATTGTTTACATGACGACCAGGTGACTGGTCACATGATCAGGGTGATCAGTCACCAGGTGTAAAGCACACCTGATACAGTTAATATACACTCACCAGGTGGGAGCCTGATCAATGTTGTCATGATCTCTATCATGTTTTAACAAGGAGCGACAACAAGGCCATTTAATTACCAGGGTGGAGGTGGGTGCTGGAGTTTTTGAACTGGACAAATTTATTTCACCTCTTTTCTGCAATAGGCCTATATCATTTATTTCATACTATGCCTCAAGCAAGATATTTATTTCACTTTCGGAGCATTTTTCTACAAAATTAGTACAAAGTTGGATCCCATACTAGGCTTATTGTTGATTTGGGAGATAAGGAGACGAGCCGCGGCTTCACAAATTTAATTGAATGATGCCGAGCAAAAATACTCCCACGCGATGCTGGCCCAGCTTGCTGGATCAGTAGTAAACCACTGTGGGCGGGGGCCCTAGGGTAGTGGTTAGCACCGCTGCCTTTCACGCTAGAGTTCGGGGTTCGGTTCACGGTCTCGGCGGTTTAAAGAAACAAAAATGTTTCTTCCCCATCCACGTGTAAAACTCGGAGTATTGCGGAGAGCCTCCGTGACCGAGAGGTAGCGTGCTCGGCCTCAGACCACCAGGAGGACAGTGTCATCTCATTTATTTCACCATCCCCAGGAGGTTCTCCTGACCCAAGCCCGATTCATTTCATTTCATTTTTAGTAAACCACTGTAGTTGTCGGTAGCTAGCTACCTGCAGGTTATTTAGGGACACGTTTAGGTTTATTATTTTTAAAACTTGACAAAACGTTTCTATATTTTTCCTAAAACGCCCAAGCTAATTAGATCCCACACATTGCAGACCCATTACAATGCATTTAAAGAACAGCAATAAGAGCCTATATCTGAGACATAGCATATATCATCACCTCAGCATTACACCTTAGAGCTCTAAATTAAATAATTTAAATCCCCCCACTTGAAGTTGTCTGTCGCTACCGCAACCCACAACTGAAATTATCCATATTTGTTTATTTTGAGACTACACACTGGTAAATCGTGATGTTTAAACACGTATTTCATTCCCAATAGCAGTGATTTGATCACCTAATAAAACAAATTAAGAACGGATATAGTCGCGCTAAGTGTTTTGAGGATTAAGACATTGAATAGTATATTCTGAGTACCGTACGTGGCAGTATTAAAAGTGTGCATGACATCCCTCGAACGTTGAATAACTGTAAATATTTCTGTAAACTATTCATATGATAATTGTAAAATCGTGGGGACGTAGAATGATGCATTGAGTAATTATTCTGCGACAAATTAGTTGTCGTTGAATTTCTTGAATTAGCGTTACACAAGTAACTTTTTAGTAGTGTGTCTCAGCTACATGTAGGCCTAGGCCTATCGTCCCTTTGTATATGAAAGGGTGTATCTGCCACTTTGTAAAGTGACAGATACACCCTTTCACATCCAAAGAGGTAAATTGTCATCTCTGCATGAGATTAATCTGTGAGGAGTAATATGCGCACAGCTCACAGAGGGTTAACCCTTGAGCTGCCGTATACTGTTTAACCCTTTCACCACTGAAGCCCGTTTTTATGTGCTGAATGCCATAGCATTCAGCACATAAAAACGGGCTTCGGTGGTGAAAGGGTTAAAGAGCACTATAAACATATATATATATATGAAACACTACACTATAGTGAAATTATCTGATAACCAGTTACATACATCAGCTTATACAATTATATATTAGTATACATCATTGTATTTGTAAAATAAAACTATTAAATGAATTTTTCACATTCGTGTCTTCTAATTTAAGCTGGAAATGTTCACACGCGATTTATCGCTTCAAATAGAAGAAAATACCATAAAAAACTAGTAGATAATACTATTAATAAGAACTGTTTTCGTTCATTTTTTTAAACATTTATTGCTCTTCACAATGGCATTATTTTTTTTTATATTTGAAGCTGAAAATTGGGTGAACAATTCCAGCTTGAATTGTAATGAAAATTTTGAAAAACAATTCATCACTTAAAACTGTAATATTGCCAATGAGCCTACCCAGCAAACACGACACATCTACCCAATGGTTGACCAATGTAGCACCGTCTACGACGTTTGCCCAACATTGGTGAAACATTGGGTAGATGTTTTGTGTTTGCTGTGTGGAGAGCTTTCATGTTCCTTGTGATCAGAGAAGATGTCCAGATAAATTATGCCGGTCATTAATACCAGGGCTGATGTCCAATCAGAATTAATGTGACAACTGTCCACTAAGCTCGGGCGTTCTTTCTCACCCTGTCCGCCATCAGACAAGGGACGCCGTTATGATGTACATCAATTAAGAAATTGTCAGAGGCGTTTCTTTGTTACAGAGTGGACAGAGAGGATAGGGGCATTTAATTTAAAATTAATTTGGATCGGTTTTAAATGGCTACAAAATACTGCCTGCATGCATATATAGCGACCCAATCACGTCTATTATTGACTTGTGAATTGACGTTTGCCTGCTATTTTATTAGAAACTACCTCCATTTGGACATTCTTATAATAACATGGCAAATATTAGAAGAGATGCTTTCTTCAAATATGATAAACAATACTGTGGTTTACTTTCTCATGCCATTTATAGACTGGTATTTTTTTGTCCATGGATGACTACAATAAAATATCAGCTAAATGGCAATATATTGCCTCAATAAATTGAAAACGTTTATATCATCCTAAATGCATAATTGTACATATCGGATATCATTCAAAATACTATAATGAAACAGGAAGAATGTGTGAGCGTTTTTGTAACTGTTACTGTGTTGACTAAATAAAACATGAGTATAGTGTGTTAACCCTTTCAGGCCTGAGTTTACCATTGTCATCTTCATCCACTACAAGCCGCGAATTGCTGTCGCAATTCCCGACTTGTAGTGGATGAAGATGATTTGATGTGGGTGAAAAATTAAAGAAAATTGCCGTGTATTGGTAAACCAGTTTCATGGAAATATTCATTCTAAAACCCTTGGTTGTAGGAAAGTTAAGTCTGTTTTCAGGGATGCCCAATGGTGCTCAATTTAAGCCCTATTCGGGTCAATTTATTCCACATGTGGTGGATGCCCAATAGTTCTCATTTTTCCAAGTCGGACCCAAAATCACCCCTTTTAACCCTGAATTTACCGTTGTAATCTTCATCCACTACAAGTCGTGAACTGATGTCGCAATTCTCGACTTGTACTGGATGAAGATTAATTGAAGTAGATGAAAATTGAAAAAAAAATTGTCATTATTAAAACAGTTCAATGAACATTTTCGTTTTAAAACGCTTAGGTGTAGAGAATTAGGTCACTCTTTATAGCTGCAAAATGATGCTTTGGTGCATCATGAGGGTTAAAAGGGTTGACATAATTATTGCCCACCAAACACACGCTATCATTATATATTGGAAAAGCGGAAAAAATGTTTTTATTTTAATTTTTACCACAAATAATGGATGAAATAACTAAAACAGTCCATCGAAATATATATGCCAGCAAACATGAAACATTCACTCAATGTTGGTTTAATGTTGGGCCAGCGTCGTAGACGGTGGACCAACATTAGACCAACATTAGAGTTGGTATACAGGTATATCGTGCTTGCTGGGATGTCATTCTCAGATAGTTGTCTAAGTGCTACTTAATTCCTATCAAGATCAAGCCCTATAGTCAGATTCACATTAAATTATTTAGCCAGGATTAATGAATTTCGCGGATTTCTCAGTCAATTCTCAACCAATTTTCATGACATTTCACACACACTATTTTCCATACATGTCGTGACTACCCTGAAAATTTTGATAAGTATTTTCGAAGTTAGACCATGTAATAAAATTCTGAGACGAAGCTAATGGGCTTATAGAGGACAACATTTGTATTTATTTACTACATGTCAAATGGTCTAACTTCTTCCATACTTATTAAAACTTCGCGTAGTTACGACATGAATGGGAAATAGTGTGTGTAAAATTTCATTGAAATTGGTTGAGAATTGACTGAGAAATCGGCGAAATTCATTCACCACGGGTAATGTGAATCCGACTATTAGTACTGAAAATATAAACCCATGCCTTGGGAATAGTCATGGATATATATGTATTTCTGATAATGTCCTTGTTGTAACTTGTTCAATTCATCTTCTGTGTGTATAACTTGAAGGATAACTATTACAGGAAGATGACAAAACCCTAGCCTCCAGTGAGGATTGAACTCACGACCCCTGGTTTACAAGACCAGTGCTCTAGCCACTGAGCTATAGAGGCAGCTGATAATAACCCAGCCTAACTATTGCTTAGTGCATACCACTTCATAAAATACTATACAAGTACTCTGATTGATTTCGAACTAAATCGACCAGTCACATGTGTTCACATCAACGACGAACATATTCTACAATGTGTCAATTAGTGGATGTGTTCAATTGCATTGCGGATTATTGGAATAGTTAATCAATTACTAAAAATAAAAATGATCTTTTTTAAACAAATCCATAGAGTTAGCATGGTTAGTGAATGTTCACTATTTAAGATTTAATCACCCCTTATATTTTATCGTAGCTCCTTATATTTGATTACAATATCCCAGTAAGCCCATAGCATAAATAGTCAGACTGATTGTCACACTGTAGGCCCTTATTTGGAAGAAATTAGCCTGTTCAATTTATTTAAATTTACGCTTGGATTTTCGTTTGTTTATTTTAGAAAACGGTCCAACTAAGCCTACCTTGGTAGGTATTCACATAAAGAGTTTGTATCAATTAATTTTTTTCCATGTTTGAGTTGTTATATTGTACTTCTAATTTAGTCAGATATACCCCGTCATCTAGTCTTTAACAGGTGTCACAATATAGAGGTTTATGCGTGTACACCGGCATAACCACACGTGTACGTCACAAGTACGCTCACCTGTGTGTATTAACAGAAAAGGCTATTGAACGCTTGTACAACAACCGACCGTTTCGGTAAAAAATATTGGAAATAAGAATAGATGCCTACTTTTATGAATAAAATTATGGATTACATTTCTGCGTAATTGGTAAGAACTTTCTTTGTCATCGTCGCAATTAAGCATATCACATTAACTATTCTTAATATCAAAATACGTACATTATGCATAATTCATTCTGATATGTACGCATGGCACAGGGGTATCAACAAATAAAAACGCTGTGTACTGTACTATACTGATACTGTATGGTGAAATGTTACCCACCGTCTATGACGTTCAACCAGCATTATGCCCACATTGGTTCAACCTTTTGTGTTTGCTGGTATATAGCATGCCCAATAAAGTACCGTCCCAGCAAATACGACACAAAAAAAACATTGTTTTTATGTGTCGTGTTTGTTGGGGTAAGCGTAACGTTAGTTCATTCGCAATTTGCGGTACCTTTTCATTTATTTTTTATATTTTAAATAATTGTCAACATGATTTTTTAAAGAAATTTATAATAGCACCAAAGGCGCATCACAAAATTTAAAAACACCTACGCAATTCTAGTCGATGGACATGTTGACATATTATGGCCATATATCAAGGAGCCAAAAAGATAATGATTTAATAACGATTTTAGCCTGACTGTTAAATAACATAAAAAAGAAATTAAAAACAACGAAATAAATCTGTAATAGAAACATAAGGAGAACGATTGGTTAATAATCAGATAATAGCATGTATGTGATTATAATGATATGATAATAATGATTATAATGTCTTTCCGATGAAAAGTATATATTTTTCAGGTATTTTTCATTTGTGATGAAAACACGTGTTATGTATGTGTTTATTGTGATATTAATGGTTTGTAGATTGATGAAAACACGTATTATACGTGTGTTTATTATATTATTTTCGGTGTCTGTGCTGTTGTAGATTGAGGAGGGTCAGCACGTGTGATGAAAACACGTGTTATATATGTGTTTATTGTGATATTAATGGTGTTTGTGGTGTCGTAGATTGATGAAAACACGTGTTATACGTGTGTTTATTGTGATATTTATCAGTGTTTATGGTGTATGTGCTGTTGTAGATTGAGGAGGGTAACCATGTGTGATGAAGATACGTGTTATACGTGTGTTTATTGTGATATTTATGGTGTATGTGCTGTTTTAGATTGAGGAGGGTCACCATGTGTGATGAAGATACGTATTATACGTGTGTTTATTGTGATATTTATGTTGTATGATGAAGATACGTATTATACATGTGTTCATTGTGTTATTTATGGTATATGTGCTGTTGTAGATTGAGAAGGGTCACCATGTGTGATGAAGATACGTGTTATACGTGTGTTTATTGTGATATTTATGGTGTATGTGCTGTTTTAGATTGAGAAGGGTCACCATGTGTGATGAAGATACGTGTTATACGTGTGTTTATTGTGATATTTATGGTGTATGTGCTGTTTTAGATTGAGGAGGGTCGCCATGTGTGATGAAGATACGTGTTATACATGTGTTCATTGTGATATTTATGTTGTATGTGCTGTTGTAGATTGAGAAGGGTCACCATGTGTGATGAAGATACGTGTTATACATGTGTTCATTGTGATATTTATGTTGTATGTGCTGTTGTAGATTGAGAAGGGTCACCATGTGTGATGAAGATACGTGTTATACGTGTGTTTATTGTGATATTTATGGTGTATGTGCTGTTTTAGATTGAGGAGGGTCGCCATGTGTGATGAAGATACGTATTATACGTGTGTTTATTGTGATATTTATGGTGTATGTGCTGTTTTAGATTGAGAAGGGTCACCATGTGTGATGAAGATACGTGTTATACATGTGTTCATTGTGTTATTTATGGTATATGTGCTGTTGTAGATTGAGAAGGGTCACCATGTGTGATGAAGATACGTGTTATACGTGTGTTTATTGTGATCTTGCTGGTGTGCGTACTGTTACAACTGATGAACTACATCTTGGTGATGAAGGCAGAAGACTCGGATGGCGAACTAGGTAGGATTTTGATGCTTCATTATATGATGGTCCAGCTGGGTTTTAAAAAAGGCTCGTGGAACTTAAACAGCGGGAAAGCAAAAATGCATAATATTAAGCCTTTAGGGGATTTTTTGAAAAAAAAAATAATAAAAGCATGTAGCATAAAAAGTATGTAGATGACAAGCTTCTGGCAATTGTGGTTGAAACCTAAAAATTAAAAATGTGAAATGTCTCTACTGATACAAAATAAGAAAATGACAAATATTTGCAAACGTTATCAAATTGAAAATAATCTTAAAAATGGCTAGAACATGACTAGGGAGGACAACATGTCAACATGTCATTAAAAGAGAGCAAACTATTTATCATGTTTTTTGTTAGGTTTCAATGGAAAGAACGCAAAAGGAAGGAGTTCTTCTATCATGGTGAGATGAAATGAAATTGAACCCAAATATAAAGACATGTATTTTTCAAATTGAACGAGTCTGAATTGTCCTTATACCTGCCCCACACGAGGCAGATTGTGTGAAAAAATCCGAGATGACCAACAGTATTCAGGTGAAAGCAAACTTATGTTTACAGTGGTTTAGGAGTTTACAACCATTTATCCGAGTCTATATATGTATAACCACCAATAGTCCTTACATTCAGGACTATTGGTCTGTCTGAAAACTGAGAACATCCGAAGCCTGTGTTTTTCTGTGCAATTCTATAACAATTTTAACAATACAAATCATATTGTACGCTCTCAGGCCAAGCAATATAACAGCTAACCCTATGCAGGGTATTCTAATACTTTCTGGATGTCGTAGACGGTCATCCCATTTTAGACCAGTCTTGAGCAATCTCTGTTGTTTATGGGGAAAAGAGACAATTATTTTTTATGTGACTAAAATAACCATTAAAATCTTGAAAGCTACACAAAAGTCACTACTTTAGTGTAGTTTTTGTTCATCGTCTATTTTTGAAATTTTTGATTTTATTAGACATGATATAAGGGATCTTTTTAAGTGTTAATACTACTCGTGTGATAGAAGGTGCGGCATATTTTACCATGGACATATTTTAGATTCGTTTCTGATCCTTCATCCTTGTTTATCTTTGAGTTTCACAGTTTGTATGAAGGGGCGGGTCCCATTAAAAACTCATACATTTAGGTGTAAATGATTTTTACACCTCGGTCCGCTGGGCCCGAAGGGGTATTGTCGTCCCCTTTGTGCGCCGCCGCCGCCGTCTCTGCCCCCGCCGCACGCAGTTTTTTGGCTCTACACCAACATGATGTAACAGAATTAATTTATAATTCATACAAACATTCAACCCTTCCCGACAATTTTTTTACCCAGGCTCATAGGCTAAAGGTCGAGGTCAAAGATTAAAAAAAAATATTGTTAACGCGATAACTTTAAAAATAATGACCTGATTAAATTTTCAGCTTTCCACCGATAATCAAAATGGCCAAAATAACTATTTTTTTTATTTTTTTCATGTAATTTTTTTCACCAGAATTCCCTTGAAACCATACTGTATAGGTTTTCCTGGTCTGAGAGTCTAAATGTCCGTTTTGGCGTGCGACTGAAAACGAGGCTATGGCGGCCATCTTGATGTTTTAATTTAAAAAATACTTGTTAACGCGGTAACTTGCAAAATAATTATTAAATTTTGATCTTTCCAATTTTTTTATGAGAAGTTACCCATGAATGTGGAGATGACCTGATTAGATTTTCAGCTTTCCATGGTTAATCAAAATGGCCGCCACCTGGCGACTAAATTTTTACAACCTAATTTTTTTCATAATTCCCTTGAAACCTTGTATATATAGGTCTTTCAGGTCTGCTAGTCTTATTGGCATTGTCAGTTTTCATGTCCGATCCAAGCCGAGGCTATAGTGGCCATCTTGATTTTATCTTTTTTTTTATTAACATGATTAATGACATAGCGCATTGGCAGCAGTTGCGTCAGATTTGTGGACAGTTTGAGTCACTGCATCAGCCGAGGGGTATTCGAGTGCTTGCACGGTATTTTTAGTCTTCGCAGCCCCCCCCCCCCTGACCCCCTCTTTATCTGTCACTGTATGTTTATTATAGCCAGAGGACAGCCCCAGTCGGAACTTGGCTGACATCTTGGACCAGGTGGGAAATAAGAAGAGATGGGGATGGATCAGTGATCGTATGAGACACACATGGCCTCATCTGGAGCAAGCTATCAAACGTCTGTCCACAACACGAAACGTCACTAACCAGACGACAAAAAGGGTGAGTACGCCATACGGATCCAATAGTATGAAAAAAATATATTGTTTTATTTTGGAAGGTTACATTATTAGTTTTAATTACTAAATTATGTGTTTCAATCATCTACA
This sequence comes from Flabesymbios commensalis, assembly GCA_964017125.1. Taxonomy (NCBI): domain Eukaryota; kingdom Metazoa; phylum Annelida; class Polychaeta; order Terebellida; family Flabelligeridae; genus Flabesymbios; species Flabesymbios commensalis. The sequence goes on along the minus strand of OZ024905.1, from coordinate 39,390,178 downwards.
GGCAAAAGTTGTAAGAATGTAGGCTGGCGAAGTCAGTTACTTTCTAAGAGAACGTGCAGCAAACGATTTCTGGGAAAAGAAATAGTTATTTTAATTGCGAGGTTCAAATTTAAAGTTACACAGGTAATTTTTAAATTATCTCCACAACTAATTCAATAAAGACACATCATGCTCATATCTTGTACCTAAAATGTACGATTAATGTTTTGGAAGCAACAGGGTACACATATGCAACTTGCAAATCCAACGAAGCGCTGGGAAAATCCTCTAATCATGCTAATAGCTCACCTTTAGCTCTATGCAGCCGTTTATTTCACATGTAGATATTGGTTCTTCCCGGGGTGTTGACACGCACAGACTTTGCTTCTGTGGACACCATAGAGCATGGAGGACCACTGGGAGACCTACTACAATGGGCAGATCTCATAGCAGGTCTACATATACTGGGTCATAAAGTGATCTTAAGACAAAACCTGGATGGAGCCAGTCAAGAGTAAGTATACCATATGACATACTTATCATGCTTATGATATACGGTACCATATCATTCACTATTGATATAAGTATGTCGTTTACATATGTCTATAATATATGTTTATCAGGTTTATAGACAATATGTCTTTAAATCAGAGTAATTTACATGCATACGTCTATGAAAGACAGATCAATCGTGAAAAACATATCATCTATAGGCAAACTTATAATATGTGATTGTGATGTAATGTATCAAGTGCACAGTGACAGGTAGAACCACAGGCCATCAACTAATGGTGATACATTATTGTGGTCCCATTGCTAATATGTGTCAAAGATTGGAGTATTTTAAATGTTTCTTTGCTGTTAAAGATTGGTATGCTTTAAATGTTTGAAATCATCACACAGTAACCACGGATGTGTTAGTTTTTGTTTGTAGATTACGTCTTGCTATGGATCCCATCGAAACTACATCACACAGAAATCATGGATGTGCTAGTTTCTGTTTGTAGTTTGCATCTTGCCATGGATCCTACTAATAATGATAATAATAATATTATAAGAGTTTATTGAACGTACTCTTGGTACATAGCACATAAAAAAAGTAAATAAATGTCAATAACAACAGTAAATAAAATTTAAAATGTCTTCAAACTGTGTGCTAATAAAAAACGAGTGCAAGTGCATATCACGAAAAATACTATTAATAAATATCGCCGTCTGTTTATTGGCTAAATCATCCATGGCCCGATGATGAGAATGTACTACATGCTTCACACATTGTAGTGAAAGGTGAGGCAGGTGTAGTATTTACACTACATCTCACAGGAATCATGGATGTGTTAGTTTCCGTTTATAGATTATGTCCTGCTATGGATCTTATTGACACCGCATCTCAGAGTAATTATGGATGTGTTAGTTTCTGTTTGTAGATTACGTCTTGCCATTGATTCTATTGACACTACATATCACAGTAATCATGGATGTGTTAGTTTCTGTTTGTAGACTACATCTTGCCATGGATTCTATTGAGACTACATGTCACAGTAATCATTGATGTGTTAGTTTGTGTTTGTAGATTACGTCTTGTCATGGATCTTATTGACACTACATCTCACAGTAATCATGGATGTGTTAGTTTCTGTTTGTATATTACGTCTTGTCATGACTCTTATTGACACTGCATCACACAGTAATCATGAATGTGTTAGTTTCTGTTTGTATATTACGTCTTGCCATTGACCATATAGAAACTTCATGTCACAGTATCAATCATGGATGTGCTAGTTCTGTTTGTGGTTACGTCTTGCCATGAATACTATTGACACTACATCTCACAGTAATCATGGATGTGTTAGCGGTTGTTTGTATATTACGTCTTGTCATGGATCCTATTGACAATACATCACACAGTTATCATGCTTGTGTTAGTTTTGATTGTATATTACGTCTTGCTATAGATTATTTTGACACTATATCTCACAGTAATCATGGATGTGTTAGGTTCTGTTTGTAGGTTACGTCTTTTCATGGTTCTATTGACACTACATCACACAGTAATCATGGATGTGTTAGTTTCTGTTTGTAGACTACACCTTGCCATGGATTCTATTGAGACTACATGTCACAGTAATCATTGATGTGTTAGTTTCTGTTTGTAGATTACTTCTTGCTATGGATTCTAATGACACTACATCTCACAGTAATCATGGATGTGTTAGATTCTGTTTGTAGATTACGTCTTGTCATGGATCCTATTGACACTACATCACACAGTAATCATGGATGTGTTAGTTTCTGTTTGTAGATTACGTCTTGTCATGGATTCTATTGACACTACATCACACAGTAATCATGGATGTGTTAGTTTCTGTTTGTAGATTACGTCTTGCCATGGATTCTATTGACACTACATCACACAGTAATCATGGATGTGTTAGTTTCTGTTTGTAGATTACGTCTTGCTATGGATTCTATTGACACTACATCTCACAGTAATCATGGATGTGTTAGTTTCTGTTTGTAGATTACGTCTTGCCATGGATTCTATTGACACTACATCTCACAGTAATCATGGATGTGTTAGGTTCTGTTTGTAGGTTACGTCTTTTCATGGATTCTATTAACACTACATTTCACAGTAATCATGGATGTGTTAGTTTCTGTTTGTAGATTACGTCTTGCTATGGATTCTATTGACACTACATCTCACAGTAATCATGGATGTGTTAGTTTCTGTTTGTAGATTACGTCTTGCCATGGATTCTATTGACACTACATCTCACAGTAATCATGGATGTGTTAGGTTCTGTTTGTAGGTTACGTCTTTTCATGGATTCTATTAACACTACATTTCACAGTAATCATTGATGTGTTAGTTTCTGTTTGTAGATTACGTCTTGCTATGGATTCTAATGACACTACATTTCACAGTAATCATGGATGTGTTAGTTTCTGTTTGTAATTTACGTCTTGTCATGGACCTATTGACACTACATCTCACAGTAATCATGGATGTGTTAGGTTCTGTTTGTAGGTTACGTCTTTTCATGGATTCTATTAACACTACATTTCACAGTAATCATGGATGTGTTAGTTTCTGTTTGTAGATTACGTCTTGCTATGGATTATATTAACACTACATCTCACAGTAATCATGGATGTGTTAGTTTCTGTTTGTAGATTACGTCTTGTCGTGGATTCTATTGACACTATATCTCACAGTAACCAAAACTAACCATGGATGTGTTAGGTTCTGTTTGTAGATTACGTTTTGTCATGGATCCTATTGACACTACATCACACAGTAATCATGGATGTGTTAGTTTCTGTTTGTAGATTACGTCTTGCTATGGATTCTAATGACACTACATCTCACAGTAATCATGGATGTGTTAGTTTCTGTTTGTAATTTACGTCTTGTCATGGACCTATTGACACTACATCTCACAGTAATCATGGATGTGTTAGTTTCTGTTTGTAGATTACGTCTTTCTATGGCTTCTAATGACACTACATCTCACAGTAATCATGGATGTGTTAGTTTCTGTTTGTAATTTACGTCTTGTCATGGACCTATTGACACTACATCTCACAGTAATCATGGATGTGTTAGTTTCTGTTTGTAGATTACGTCTTTCTATGGCTTCTAATGACACTACATCTCACAGTAATCATGGATGTGTTAGTTTCTGTTTGTAGATTACGTCTTGCTATGGATTCTAATGACACTACATCTCACAGTAATCATGGATGTGTTAGTTTCTGTTTGTAATTTACGTCTTGTCATGGACCTATTGACACTACATCTCACAGTAATCATGGATGTGTTAGTTTCTGTTTGTAGATTACGTCTTGCTATGGATTCTAATGACACTACATTTCACAGTAATCATGGATGTGTTAGTTTCTGTTTGTAGATTACGTCTTTCTATGGCTTCTAATGACACTACATCTCACAGTAATACTGGATGTGTTAGGTTCTGTTTGTAGATTACGTCTTGCTATGGATTCTAATGACACTACATTTCACAGTAATCATGGATGTGTTAGTTTCTGTTTGTAGATTACGTCTTGCCATGGATTATATTGACACTACATATCACAGTAATCATGGATGTGTTAGTTTCTGTTTGTAGATTACGTCTTGCCATGGATTCTATTGACACTACATCTCACAGTAATCATGGATGTGTTAGGTTCTGTTTGTAGATTACGTCTTGCTATAGATTATATTGACACTACATATCACAGTAATCATGGATGTGTTAGTTTCTGTTTGTAGATTACGTCTTGCCATGGATTCTATTGACACTACATCTCACAGTAATCATGGATGTGTTAGGTTCTGTTTGTAGATTACGTCTTGCTATGGATTCTAATGACACTACATTTCACAGTAATCATGGATGTGTTAGTTTGTGTTTGTAGATTACGTCTTTCTATGGCTTCTAATGACACTACATCTCACAGTAATCATGGATGTGTTAGTTTCTGTTTGTAGATTACGTCTTGCTATGGATTCTAATGACACTACATTTCACAGTAATCATGGATGTGTTAGTTTCTGTTTGTAGATTACGTCTTGCTATGGATTCTAATGACACTACATCTCACAGTAATCATGGATGTGTTAGTTTGTGCTTGTAGATTACGTCTTGTCATGGATTCTATTGACACTACATCTCACAGTAATCATGGATGTGTTAGTTTGTGTTTGTAGATTACGTCTTGTCATGGATCTTATTGACACTACATCTCACAGTAACCATGGATGTGTTAGTTTCTGTTTGTAGATTACTTCCTGCCATGGGTCCTATTGACACTACATCACACAGTAATCATGGATGTGTTAGTTTCTGTTTGTATATTAAGTCTTTCTATGGATTCTGATGACACTACATCTCACAGTAATCATGGATGTGTTAGTTTGTGTTTGTAGATTACGTCTTGTCATGGATCTTATTGACACTACATCTCACAGTAACCATGGATGTGTTAGTTTCTGTTTGTAGATTACTTCCTGCCATGGGTCCTATTGACACTACATCACACAGTAATCATGGATGTGTTAGTTTCTGTTTGTATATTACGTCTTGCTATGGATTCTAATGACACTACATCTCACAGTAATTATGGATGTGTTAGTTTCTGTTTGTAGATTACGTCTTGCTATGGATCTTATCGACACAATATCTCAAAGTGGTCATGGATGTGCTTCTTCTCGACTAGATCTCATTTACACAGATATTGTAGGATACAGAGAGTTACCTGAGTCACTCACTCAGGCTTACAGGTAACTCAACTCCATATTCACAGATTCTGTGAGACACTTCTAACTAACGTTACTACACACATATACGCTTTGTGAGTTTTTTTCTTGTGTGAGTGGCAAGTCTGTTACCTGCATTGTTATCCACATATAAAATACCATTGTAATGTATCTTGTATGTTTATCATGGTTATGCAACCTGTACATATCACTGCTATATAAGATGATGCACTGCCACACTAGTTAATGAATTACTACCCTTGCATTCAACGTTTGTTGTTGTTTTTGCTTTAATTACTTATTATATTTATCGGTTGTTATATGGCTTTGACGCTTGTGTCTAATTGGAAGACTCTCGTATTCTACCAGTGTCGCTTATGTTAAATTATATTTTCATGTAGTAAAGTAATTTAGAAGTATACACATAAAGAGTCTCCACACAACTATTTTCAGTGTCTACACACACAGTGACTTTTTATTTTAAATGATCGGTGTATAATCAAGTAATAAGCCTGCCTTGATGTTAATTATACTTTGCATAGCGACTTATCATGCTTATGTCGCCATAGATAATCAACAAAATTATCAATGAAATTATATTTGAACACTGTATATTTTTCAGGTCCAAGTTTAGGATAGTGGATGCTTTTGGAACCGAGGCTATATTCAACGATAAAGTATATGCCATGGAACATGGGCTGTCTACAACATTTTCTGGCCTGGGTTTGAACCTCAAGCAATTCTACACATTTTATCGTAAGATATTGTATCATAACGTAGCTTACGTCATAGTGTGTGGGTTCTATAAACTGATAAACAGATAAAACGCCATATGCGCTGGTTCAATCCCAACTTGTTACTGCTAGAATTTCAGGTAGGCCTATTTACAACACTACACACATGATGTCTAGTTCTCAAAATGCTCAGGTAGTTTAAATTATCTGCACAATTCACCCCATATGTATATTAAGTCATTTCTTGTCAGCATGTTTTACTGGTATATTTTATAGCTAGTATCGCTACAATTGCAGCTCATACACCAGATAATTCCTTTCTTGGTTTTATCATACCCCTCCCACCACAGTCGTCTGTTGAGAAGAAAACTATTGCTGTTTTATACGGCAAAGAATCTAGATATTTAAAGGTAGGTGGTATTTAATACCCAGCTATAGATTTAACCATACTCGATCACCAAAATCATCTAGAAAACTTATATTTATTTTGTGCTTAAATGTGTAGAACGGTTTCTTTCTAACCATTTAAATCTTAAGCACTGACTATTGTGATACATTGCTTTATACATTTTTAAATAATATTATATACACTATTTGTAAAATTAGTGATTATGATTTTATTGATCACTGTAGGGCCATGAAAATGTGATACGTGTTATCAGCAGATATGCTGAGGTTCATTCCACCATCAAGAATGAGGTGGAGGGGCTGCCTGACAACCTCATCAACCATGGAATAATGCCACACCAGCAGTACCAACACTTACTCATGTCAGCTAAGGTAGGCTACCACGACCCACACCATCAAATGGGTTAAAATTACTGATACTTTGTTTAATTTAAAACCAAACCTTTGCAAATCTTGATGTTTAAACGCTAATTTCGTTTTCTAATAAAACCGAATAAAACTACAGTCGCGCTTAGCGGGTTCAGGGTTAATGTTGGCCCGCCGTCTGCTACGCCGGCCCATCATCAAACCAACATTGGGTGAACATGAAAAGAACAGGACAAGCATCGCCGCCTAAAATTGGCACAATTTTTCTGACATATTTTCTAACATACAGTCTGTCATAATCTATAATAAACATAACAGGGTAAATCCCCTAGACATGCCCAGAACATGTGAAGGAAAACAATTTAAATAACCCACCATGCCCTATCACCCCACCGTCACGTCATCATCTGTACATCATTCATCTAATCAATAGATTGCACTGTTTTTTATCGTATTACTATGTCACTTAAATAAACTTTGGTACCGAAAAGTGAGATAAAATAATAATGTATTACTACTACTGTGATAACAAAAATAAGTCATGTTTGTGTCTATCACCAGGTATTTGTTGGTCTTGGAGCGCCAATAGACGCTAACGGGGCATTGGAGGCTGTAGCCAGGGGGAGTGTTTTCATTAATCCCAAATTCTCAACACCTCAGTTCAGAGGGAAGCCTACCTCAAGACAAGTGAGCAGATAGTTTTCTACGATCTGGACCTGTTTATTTTATTTCACCATTATCATGATAATGTGTATGTATGTATATGTATGTAGTATAATCTTTATACTATTATATAATGCACCAATACTTTCACGCTTTAACCAAACATATGATTATTAAGTCTAAATGTTTTGGAAGCTCTTATCCTAAGAACAAACGAATGAACTCAGTGAAGTTAGTGGAGAACTACAAGTAACAAAATAGGCATGATGTGACAAAAACACGCAGGACAAAGTAACAATGAGAACTACTAACATGACCTGTAAAGTTACGCAACAAATAAACTTGTGTGCGTAAATAAAGAAAAATGTGCGGATTTCTAAAACACTTCACCCTCACATGCTTCACTTCACTCTGGTGTGAATGAGTACTTGATAGGACAGAGATGTGTACTATAATATATGTAGCACTGTAACAGTTGTAGGGTGTGTATGCTCTCCTTGGAGTTGAAATTGCACATGACTGAACAGGTCATGTGGTCAGCGGGTAAATCAACTGCAGAAGCTTCGCACTTGACTATATCAGACTACAAACTGTTTGCCTTTTACCTTACCTTTAATGGTTAATATATATTTGAAGATGTTTTGTTTTATCTTGACAGCCCACGAGTCAGATTAGTTATCTGGAGGAGTGGGTAGGACCTCCACGTGTGCTCACTGTTAACTATGACAACCTGACAGCGGTGGAGACAGCCATGCAACAAGCTATCAGTACTGAGGTAATACATTAAACAAATTCACACAATGAAAACTTTTGCTTTGTCAAAACTAAAGCCCCAACTTCCTTATTTCGATGTGTTGTATCATTTTCTATGAAATTGCACTTAATAAAAGTATGTTGAAACATCTCCTTTTTACCATATATATATACAGTGTGTATGGCCTGAATAATGGTTTATTTGGTTATCTAGCTGACACCGAGGCCACTGTATGAGTTCATAGTTATTTATATTTGACAGTTACTTTAAATTATTCCTTTAACTTTTTAGTCACTCGAAGTTGCGTCTCACTACCGCGATCCACAATTTCAGGTGACTGAAAAGTACTCTGATGTATAAAAGTCGCATCGTTTGTCAGTTACACAGACATATTTCACATCGAAAAACTGGAACTGAACTGAACTATTCGCCACAAGGAAAACAAAATGTACATAAACTATTAACATAAACAATTCTTATGCGTCCGGAGACCTCATTAAGACCAAAATTAATGTCACTGGCCACCCTTTGGGTACACAAGTGATAATGAAAACAATGAGATATCAAAGTAATGGATATCTGTGCTCTAGGTTGACCTGTATGTGATTTATCTTCCTGATCAAGCTGACTCCATGGCTGCCCTATGAGTTTACAGCAGACGGGTTTTTGGAGCGGTTATCAGCCTATATCGCACATCAGGATTACTGCGGTCATACAGTCACAGGATCTACCGTTCTATGGCCACCAGAGTCTGAGCTCCATACTCTATTATCACCACCAGATATGTCATGTAACACCGTCTGCAGACGTGAAGGTTAATATTATCAAATGACTTAATTACCCATACAACGCTGAAATAGTTTATATAAACCATGGAGACCATAACATCAGCATATGTGTCTTAGTTAGTTCTTCCCGCTACATTTGAATACCTATGTTATGGGTCTACGGCTATTATATTTTATATAGTAATATATTTATAATCATAAAAATAACAATACTACTACTAATAATAATTGTACCGGATAGATGCAAAAGATATGTACAAGTACAATACGCACACGATTATTAATTTGTGTCTAGTAGCACTTTTTTGAAATGATATTTAAAAAAGTAATAAAAGTTCAGTTAAAAATAACATTTTCTGGTTTTAAAAGACACTTCAACTTAGCTACATATTTCTATTTCGGGTAGTTGTATGCTTAAACTATAGCTGAAATTTTTTTCAGGTTTAATTTGTGAGTCAGTTTTTTTCCAGTTGCTAAACAGCACAGATGTTTTCAAAATGTAAGTTGAATCGCTAACATTCACGCTTAGAATAGCTATGTTGCGCATCATCTCCATATCGAACTGGTAAAGCAGTCGTATGACCTGAATTTCAATCGAACATGATGTTTGATGACTAATAACATGTATTGAAATGTATCTTCAACATTTTTCATAATATACTTCCTTTACTACTTGTTTGCATCACAAACATTTGCCATAATCAAAATAAAGCTGGAAAATCTAGTAGTTTTTAACCTTTTTATATAGATTTACAGTGTAGATGTTTGGACCATTTCTTAGCGTTATGACGTTTCATTTACCTATGTTTTACAAATTCATCGTTCAGAGTTTATTTTGCGTGAAAACTATTAAGCATTGTTTTTACACATTCATCTTTCACAGTATATTTTGCGTGACAATAACTTGAGATTTATTTTGCACACAGACACGGAGTGAGGTGCAGCAGCACAATCACAGAAGCCAATCCGCTAGCTCCATGTATAACAACACGAGCTAACAGATCCATGTCATCATCCTTACGTCCGGATCACCAGAGGTATCCCGCTCCGTGTAGCCTGCAGTCCCGGGAGACGTTATACAGCTGTGCCGGCCACGCGACACATGTCCAGAGACTCTGTCCCTGCAGGACTTATATAACACATCAGATGGCACTATGCAGATCCTGTGTGTGATTCAAGAACACGTATTATAGATGAATCTGCACTTTTCAGTACGGGGACCGACTTCAGACGTCAGAATCTGAAATCTAATCTGACGTCTAAGGTCGAGCCCCGCACTGACAGAGTAAAATATTTATAATGATCGTAGACATACAGCATACCAACTGGGCACACGACGTTGTAACGACATTGAATCAACGTCAATAACGTTGATTCAACGTCGCAACAACGTCGTGTGCCCAGTGGGTATGTATTGAAATGAATCATAAAGAGCTAACTATATAAGACATTTATGATGACTTCAAATTGAAAAAACCCTTTGATCTCCATGGTTTATAAAAAATATATTGCAGCGTTGTAAGGGTAACTCTTATACTGATGAATTGGTGTTTTGTATTTTTCGGCATTTGGAGCTGGAATTGATGCCATTTCCAGCTTCAAATGACGAAAAATACTTTTAGTTATGAAAAATATACACCTTCCAAATTGAATTATTTTATGAACTGGACATCTATCATTAACAATTTTTAGGAACATTTTCTCTGGTTTGAAACATGCATGGAACTGAATATATAGCAGAACAAGGGTTACTTTTCGAATCTTATATTAACCCTTTAAGTCTTCACGATGCATTAAACATGTTAAAGGGGTAGTCAACTGTTAAAATTCGCGGGACAAGGGTCCCCCAGAAGGCAATAGTGCCCGTGGGTAGGCCAAGTCCCTATTCCATAATAATACTAAATATGCGTTTCATACACAAAGCCTCATTAAGAGCAAGTTCTCAAATCACAGCAAGTTCATATATACTTGAGCGACATCTATGAGTGTATAATTCAAAGCTCTTGGCCCTTACCCCTACTTGGTCGCTTGCTTGCAAACAAACTGACTGTATTACTGCGGGGATGTTGAAACTGCTTGAACTAAGCTTGTATTGACATGCCCAGTAAACACAAAACATTTGTATGACTTTATGCAATGTTGGACCAACGTCGAAGACGTTGGGCCGACGTTGTATAAATGTTATACAAATGTCTTGTGTTTGCTGGGCAGGAGGACTTTCTCTCAAACATTGTACATTTATTCAATGTTGGTTCAATGTTGGGCCAGCGTCGAAGACTTTGGCCTAGCATTAAAACAGCATTGGATCAATGTCCCGTTTAAGTAGTATCTTGTAATCAGTTCAGTGGCCATATTAATGCCGTCAATCTGTACTCAATAGGCTACTGTTGGCCTACACTTGACCGTCCCAGGCATGCGCGTTTTGAAGTTGAATCATTCTTTAAAGCATCATTTTCCACCCACTTCAAATCATCTTCATCCACCACAATTCGCGGCTTTTAGTGGATGAAGATGACTATGGTAAATTCAGGCTTGAAAGGGTTAACTTAAACGCATAGTCATACGAGATTTACGATATGAGTTCATGAGTGGTGCTCTCGAAATAAGATTGTCTTGATTTTAGGATTATATCTTCAGTGAAAAAAATTAGGATTTCCATCAATATCGGCTTGAATGTGTTTTGTGTGTTATTAACTTAGGCCACATGTTTACATTGAGTTATCACATGAAAGTAAGCAATTTTATTGCTGAGGCAAAGGAATATTTTATCAACTATATTGACCTAACATCAAATAATCGTACTTACTGTTCTAAAAACACTATTCCCATCATATTTTTATATTATAGCTACTGTATTATATTATCACAAATATTATCCTGTATTCCAATTAAAATGTTGGACTGTGATTTTTGTTCTTGTTTTGATTGTTGTCCAATTGTTATAGACTATACAGTAAATTTACAATTTTCTTCAAATGTATTCCCTTTCATTTGATTATTGATGACATTGTGTTCAGAATATAATGTCATAAAATATTGATTTGTTAGAGTGTATACTATTTGCGTAATTCCGACTCCTTTAATAAGATAGCATAATGTTCCACATAACCCCTTCAGCGCGGGGATCAACTTTAGATACTGTCAGATTCTGACGTCTAAAGTCGTCCCCCACACTGAAAAAAATACAACTGTATATTGGCAGTAAACCCATAACATAGGTATCCACGTGAAACGGAAAGAGCTAACTAAGACATTTAATTATGATGATTTCAAATTAAAAAAAACCCTTAGGTCTCCATGGTTTAAACAGGAATATTTCAGCGTTGCAAGGGTTAAGCCAATATGACAGAGCGTTGGCGTTTACTGGATCGTTTTCCTTTGATGATTATTTGTATCATCACTCCGTAGGCCTATTCTTTATCAATGTAATAGCCATTTCGTCGCCTCGGAGCTAAAGGATCCTATCTGACACTCGTCAGAGTGGCAGATAGGATCCTTTAGCTCCGAGGCGACGATTTGTTTATTTTGAAAGCAGTCACAGTACATATCGAATGAAGCCAGGCTAATTATGGTGTTGTCGTTATAATCCGCAGATAAGAATAGAACATGAAGCCCTATTTAAATCGTAAACAGTTCAACTCCAGTGCAATTTTAAATTATTATGTTTTCCCCAATTTTAGCTGGGTTTCGAGATCGCAATCATCCGAACCACATATAAATACAGCTAATAAATATCGTATCGAATAAAGAGACCGATAACTGTAGAATATATGTCAACACACTGTATACATATACTTTCAATTTTTTTTTTAAATTATGTAGATGTTCAATTACTCAGTATTCAGATATTTTTACAGTTTTTCTCCAATTTTTCTGAAGGGTAATAAACGTTATATCATTAAAAACAGACAAGTGACTTATAACGTCTTTTACGCGGCATGAGCGGAAAATTGGCACTCACGCTCGACACGCTTCACTGCAACTGATGTGGCACTAATGCAACACAGCAAAACATTTTTTTTTCAATTGTCTAACAAATATTTTGAAAACTTTACATCGCCAAATCTTTTCTTTGTCATGTATCATGACGGGTGCTAGTCATTCATCATTAGAGCGATTGCCAATGGACGGTGTGGAGAAAATTGTAATATTGGTAAAATTAAATGTAAAATGACTAGTTTGGTTGATTATAATGTTATATCTCATGATTTATTTCCCATAGGGAGATTGTTTATAGTTGAGAATTTTAACCATATGCTATCAGATATTCATAGTCCTGTTATATGTACTTTAGCTTACAACATAAAATATAATAGTGCGAATAGTGAAACCGAGGATGATTTAATAGATGATGCAGTATATAAATTTGCACCGATTAAACCTACTTGGAAATCAGAAACAGAATGTATTTTTAAACATGAGTACATAAACATAAAAATAAAATAAACGATATTGATTTACAGCTTAACAATATGCTACGAAGCGGTGCCGATGACCAGACTTATATTAATGCAATAGCACGAAGTACTTGTAGCATTTTAGTAGAGAGAGCGGATACTTTGAAATTTATTAAATAAAAGGGGAGCTAATAAACAAAAAAGAGCTCGAAAACTTGATCACAAGCCATGGTATGACAGATTGTGAAAAACATAGAAAACGTTTTACCAAAACTAGACGTATTTACAATAGTAAGAAAACTCAAAAAGCCAAAACAGACATGACAGCTAGTAGTAAATAATAGAAAGCATAATTAAATAAAGCTTTTAATAAATAGCAAAAAGACATGCAAAATAAAATACGAAATCTGAAATCGACCGATCCAAAAGTATATTGGCAGATTATAAATAAATCAGCTGGCGATCACAGTAGACAAGAAGTAAAAAAATATCAATGCAGATATTTGTTGAACATTTTTAAAAACCTAATACTAATGACAGTAAAAGCGACGAAGGAGATGTAACTGATAACACAAATATTGACCATTTAAATGTGGAATTAAACAAACCTTTTGAAATAGATAAAGTTGAAAAAAAAAAATTAAATTGAAAAAAATAAAACTTGTGGCAATGATGAAGTATTAAACGACTTTTAAAAATCGTCCTGTGATTCTATGATTCAAGTGTTTACAAACTTTTTTAACTTGGTATTACAAATGGGAATAATCCCAGAAGAGTGCGTGTCGGTAATAGTATGCCTTTGTACAAAAACAAAGGCGACATATCGTCGCCTCGGAGCTAAAGGATCCTATCTGACACTCGTTAGAGTGGCAGATAGGATCCTTTAGCTCCGAGGCGACGATATGTAACCCTGATAATTACAGGGGTATTTCAACTGTTAATTGTTTCGGAAAATTATTTACGTCAGTCCTAAACCAAAGGTTAGGCATATTTATTGATGGCTATGGCCTAATTGGTTCCGAGCAAGGTGGTTTCAGAAAGGGACATTCTACCATTGATCGCAATTTTGTCCTCAAAACACTCATTGATTTATATCTGAATAAACGGAAACGTATATTGTTGTTTTATAGATTACCAAAAAGCTTTCGACAATGTTTCCCGAGTTAGTCTATGGACAAAAATGTTATTTTTGAATATAAATGGCCAAATACTAAATGTAATAAAAAACCTATACTCAAATGCCAAATGCTATGTAAAAATGAATGGTAAATTGTCAAACGTATTTAAGTCAGAGATAGGGGACAGACAAGGCGATAATTTATCTCCTTGGTTATTCTCGATTTATGTATCAGATCTGGAAAGTTTCCTTAGTTCAAAATACGGTGGTTTAGCATATATTTCCGAACTGATAGAAAATGATGATGATCTTTACGAATATATTAAAATGTACATTATTTTATATGCAGACGACACAGTTATTCTCGTCACCAACAGAGCTTCAAAGTCGTACTGCAATTTATTGAAATTAAATATCAATACCAAAAAATAGTAATATTTTCAAGAGGAAAAGTAGTTTTAGGTGCAGAAATCACAAATTACCTGTAGAAACTGGCATTTATAAAAACATCCCAAGATCTGAAAGAGTATGCGTTAAATGTACTCAGTCAGAAATTGGTGATGAATTTCATAATATATTTAACTGTCCATTTTTCGCTGATCAGAGACGCACATGCCTACCGAAGTATTGTCATATACACCCTTCGGCACTCAAATTCAAAAGCAAAATGAATGATAAAACAAAACTACGTAATTTGGCGAATTTTATTAAGATTATTTTAGAAAGTGTGAAATGAAACAACTGTATTTGATTGTGTAATAATGCATACATTAATATGTGTTATATTGTATGTTCTGGGTAATACATTCACTGTAATTAGCTCCCGCCGTCACCGTAGGTGAGACAGAGGAAGCTATGGATTCTACCTCCGTTTTTTTTTGCCTATAACTTTGTAAGAAAATAAGCTAGGATAACAATTTTTGGTTTGTGGGTTACTTCCAGGTGGATAATGGACAGGTTGAAATATTTTTAATCTGAATTCAATACGCAAGGTCGCAGAGGAGAAAATGATGATGTTACGGCGTTGGGCCTTTGGGCCGTTGGGCCGTTGGGCCGTTGGGCCGTCCGTAAACAATTCGTTTCCGGAGCATATCTCTGAAAGTACTTGTCCGATTGTCTTCAAATTTTACACACAACACCCCTAGGGGGTCTAGTTGTGCCTTTTGGGGTATTTGAACTTTGACCTACTTCTGGTTCAGAACTATGACCTATTTAGACGTTTTGACGCGCACTTCGTTTCCGGAGCAGATCTCGAAAAGTACTGGACCGATGACAGTCATATTGCACATACATGTTCTCTAAGGTCCCTAGTTGTGCCTTTTCAGGTTTTTGGACCTTGACCTTGAAGTTAACCCAGCACTTTGACCTAATTTATAACATCGGTAAATCTGACTGAAAGATTTTGCGGAATATCATGAAAACCGCTCAAGATAGCTACACCATTACTATAAAACAAATTGTGAGGTTTCAGGAGAGGATGCATCTTGAAAAATTTCAAGTCGATAAAATTAAAAATGGCCGCCTATCGGCCATTATTCACCTCGACAGGCCTGCTATTGCGGAATATCATGAAAACCGCTCAAGATAGCTACACCATTAATATCAAATAAATTGTAAGGTTTCATGAGAAGATGCATCTTGAAAAATTTCAAGTTGATAAAATTCAAAATGGCCGCCTATCGGCCATTATTCACCTCGACAGGCCTGATATTGTGGAATATCATAAAAACCGCTCAAGATATCTACACCATTGCTATAAAACAAATTGTAAGGTTTCAGGAGAAGATGCATTTTGAAAAAATTCAACTTGTCCAAGTTCAAAATGGCCGCCAATCGGCCATTATTCACTTTCACATGGCCGTTATTTGGTAAACCGTGCTAGATGGCTAGACCATTACTATAAAACAAAATGTGTGATTTCAGGAGAGGATGCATCTTGAAAAAATTTTACTCGAAAAAATTCAAAATGGCAGCTTATCAGCCATTATTCACTTTCACATGGCCGATATTTGGTCAACCGTGCTAGATGGCTAGACCATTACTATAAAACGAAATGTGAGATTTCAGATAAGGATGCATCTTGAAAAAATTTGACCTGATCAAATTCAAAATGGCCGCCTTTTCGGCCATTATTCATTTTCACATGGCTGATATTTGGTAGACCGTGCTAGATGGCTAGACCATTACCTGATTACTATAAAACAAAGTGTGAGTTTTCCGGGGAGGATGCACCCTGTAAATTTTTAACTTACGAATTCAAAATGGCCGACAATCAGCATTATTTACCTCGATAGGCCTGATATCAGGTAAACCGTGCAAGATAGCTAGACCATTACTATAAAAAAAATGTGACGTTTCGGGAGAGGATGCCTTTTCAAAACTTTCGACTCAATCGAATTCAAAATGGCCGCCTATCGGCCACTATTTACTTTCACATTGCTGATATTTGGTAAACCGTGTTGGATAGCTGGACCATTACTATAAAACAAAATGTGAGATTACAAGAAAGGATGCATTTTGAAAAAAATTTACTCAATCAAATTCAAAATGGCCGCCTATCGGCCATTATTCACTTTCACATAGCTGTTAATAGGTAACCGTACTAGATGGCTAGACCATTACTCTAAAACAAATTGTGAGATTTCAGGAGAGGATGCATCTTGAAATTTTTTGACTTGATCAAATTCAAAATGGCCTCCTATCGGCCATTATTCACTTTCACATGGGCGATATTTGGTAAACCATGCTAGATGGCTAGACCATTACTATAGAATGAAATGTGAGATTTCAGCTGAGGATGCATCTTGGAAAATTTCGACTTGATCAAATTCAAAATGGCCGCCTTTAGGCCATTATTCACTTTCACATGGCCGATATTTGGTAAACCGTGCTATATAGCTAGACGATTACTATAGAATGAAATGTGAGATTTCAGCTGAGGATGCATCTTGAAAAATTCTGACTCGATCAAATTCAAAATGGCCCCCTATCGGCCATTATTTACTTTCGCATGCCCAATATTTTGCAAACTGTGTTGAATGTTAGTTCATTACTATAAAACAAAATTTGAGGTTTCGGGGGAGGATGCACCCTAAGTTTTTAACTAGTTTATATCGAATTTAAAATGACCGTAAATCAGCTATTAGTTACCTCGATTGGCCTGATATCGGGTAAACCGTGCCAGATAGGTAGACCATTACTGGGATACTGATTAGGATCAATAATTTCAATGGAGGTTTGCAATCTCTGACAAACTGTCTAGTTCTTATTTTACTCTTAGACTTAGCTTCTTAGACCTAGTTGTCTTGCGTCTTGATTTTTGACCTAGCCTAGGACTTAAAAACCCTACACAAAAATGCTTAAATCAAATTCTAATTCGTCGCGGGAGCTCCTGGACTTATGTAGTCTTGTTTTCTTGTATTGCTCCGTGTGAGGCTTAAAGAATAAGCACTTGAACTTGAACATGATATGCGATACTGCGTGAAATTCGGGAATATCGGTATACATAACAAAGAAAGGATTTTGCAAGTTGAAATAATTTTCAAACAAAAATTATCCCTAGAGATCTTAGAACATTTTAGTAAGTTGAATAACAGAAAAAAAAATAATCAGCCAGTAAATATTTTTTAGATGGCGTAAAACGTGATTCGCGATATTAGGCGTTTGACCTATAACTCCATCGCTAATATAGCCTGAACACTGATATGTAGTCCCAGGGCCAGTGGTAGAGTAGAGCGCACCGTGACACCCTGACACCTGGTGAGTGAGGAGGTATTACTAGTCTTCTCAGTTATGTGTTTAACTAGGCCATAGGGCCTTGTGTTTGATTATTTGAAAAAAACAAAAATATTCGTTTTACCATACGATACAAATTACAAATTTTGAATTATTAAGTAATAAATCCGCATTGCGTAATTACAACACACGCGACTGTCAAATTCTAACGTTGCATAAATGAAATTAATTGTCCTTGAAAAATACTCGATTTTTGACAATATTCAATGTTTGTGAAGGCTTGGCTGCTCAATATTGATTTTTTTTGGTTTATTCACACATTTTTCAATATTTTCCCTCCTATATTTTTTGTAAATTGAGTTATTTGGTAGTGCATACTTTTGGTACGTTTGTGTAGAATTAGGACGAAATTTATTATTTACTAACGTATGCTGTATTTTTGTTTTAATGTGCACGTGCTTATTTGTAAGTTAATATAGACTACAAATGTGTTTTTCACTGACATGATGTGTAAATGGTGTTTATTTGGGTGCGATATGAGAAAATACTTTTTGAGAAATGTGTCAAAAACTTGTGTTTACGGTGAATTATGTGCTGTGGTGAGCAGTCGGTGCGTTGGGCCATCCCAGGACCAATTGTATTTTGTTTGTCTTATTTTGCTCTAAATTTTAAAATGTGTCAAAAACCTGGTATGCTATGTGCAGTGGCTAGTAGGGGCTGCGTTGGGCTAACCTAGGGCCAATTGTAATGTGTTACTTAATACTATGTAGTGGTCCAATGTATACTGCATTGTTTTGTATTGAACAAATTCGGCTTTTTTCGAATATTAATATTAATTTGCGAATGACGAATATTGAACCAACTTCACACTTTCTCAATCTGCATGTTGAATGTTGAACCAACCTCACGCGGCTAGTTATTCGGTCGGTCATGCTTCGGACTATTCTGTCTGTTGTGATATTGCTTACATCATGATAAGAATATGTACATAGCTGCACTGGGTGTATTGTATATTAATGAGAACTATGAAATAATATTGTGACTTAACTAATGGACTATCGAACAATCTATGTAATATTCGCGATATAATTTCGAACATGTTGAAACATGCTATGTTTCAGCTTATCAAATCTCTATCCATAACGTCTTATCAATTAAAACGGTAGTTTAAATGCATTACCGTAGCTAAGTGTTTTGCTGTAATTTAAAATATTTACACTGGTATATACCTACAATGTAGATAAACAGATTTGAATTGATTAAAGATACATGAACCAATGTGTCAGAATTGCAATACATTCAACAGCGAAATATGAACACAAATTGTCTAAAAAAAACTTCACATAATTATGAATAAAAGTGAATTGTTAAATTTATTAAGCAAATAATGCTATGGTTTTAATTGATGATACATATTTTCTTGACACATGATCATAATTATATACCTATATTTCTTCCCCGCACTGCGCCTATACGACGCCATTAATAATGTTATATTTGTTGTACTCTAGACTAATCTGTACCTGCACCATGTCCTTATTTAATTCTTAATGTTCTGTCTGGAAATAGATTTGTTCAAACAGCTCTAGTTAGGACAACGAGTTGTTCTCACGTATATCGTTTTATATAGATGTTATCTTTTAATATAAAAAAACTCAATGCAGGTTTAAGTATAAGTGTGTAAATCCGATAGTTTAGATCGAAATATAATGTGAGGAAACATTTAATGAATCATCGATTCGCTGATGATTTACGACCAAATGACCAGCGACATGGTCCCTCCCTTTAATTTTGTCAGAATTAATTAAACCCGCACACTGTGAAATCTGACCAGGACCTTAGCGTCAACAGACATATATACAAGTTGTCACCGACGCTAACCCTTTCAGTACGGGGACCGTCTATAGACGCCAGATTATGACGTCTATAGAGTCAGTTTCTGACGTCTGAAGACTGTCCCCGCACTAAAAGAATTAAAATATTTATAATAGTCGTGGACCCAATACATAAGTTTTGAAATGAATCAGAAAGAGCTAACTAAGACATTATGATGATTTCACATTGAAAACCCCTTTTGGTCTACATGGTTTATACATGGTTTATGTCAGCGTTGTAAGGGTTAACCCAGGGTTAACCCTTAAAGCGCTGAATATATAAACCTTGGAGACCAAAAGGTTTACTTCAATCTGAAATCATTATAATTGTCTTAGTTAGCTCTTTCTGATTCATTTGAATACCTATGTTATGGGTCTACGGCCATTAGAAATATTTCTACTCTTACAGTGCGGGGATCGACTTTAGTCGTCGGAATCTGACGTCTGTAGACGTCAGATTCTGACGACTAAAGTCGATCCCCGCGCTGTAAGGGTTAAATGCGACGGTACGGCGTCTTAGGAGAAAATCATTTGCGATGTATCTGCGATGTATCTGATAGTTTCTTACTGACCTGAATCAAAACGACTACTGGTTTAACCCTTTAACCGCCGGTGCTGCATATATCCGAGTTTTCATTTTTTATTAGCACATTAAGTACCACATTTTAAATATTTTAAAGATAAAATGTGACATCAACCAGCAAAAAAAGAGTTGACCCCCATTTTGTCAAATCTGAATAATTTTCACTCACTTGAAGTTGTGGATCGCGTCAGTGAGACACAACTCCAAGTGGGTGAAAATTTGAATTGAAAAATTTGACGGGTAAAGGGTTAAGTTATAGCTGTTAAAACAGTGTAAAATAGAAGTCATCTGCAAAAACAACAGTTATTTAATTCTTTAACCATCGGTCCAGATTATATTCGAGGTTTACGTATCAGCTTTCAAACATTAAAAGATAAACTTGAGCATTATTTCAAAATCGCTCACCTCTTTTTTTACCCTGATGACATCGCAATGTGAGTAGCCTGGTTTAGCCGGGTACGCTATTTTTGTCAAGTCTGACGAATTTTCACTCATTTGAAGTTTTGGATCGCGTCAGCTAGCCACAACCTTAAGTGGTTGAAAGCTCCAATTAAATAATTTGGCGATTAAAGGGTTTAGGCGCAACACAAAAGGTTTAAGAACGACAATAGCAGTGATTGGTATTCAAATGGTTAAGCATTTTTCCAAATTTAAAACAGCTAACTTGCGCAGTTAACATGGTTGATGAATTGATTCTATTTCTCAAGAAAATATTTTTTTTTTTGGAAGCTCCAGAGTATGTTAAAGGAGCTAAAATAGACCTAGATTGTTTCGAAAACATGATTCGCTGGTTTCCAGCAAGCCACAATATATGCCTCTAGGAATAATAAAATAACATATTTACGATGTGAATTTGCGCTGTGTGATGAACATCACAATTTGTCTTTGTCTTCAGGATCTATAGCCCGGAATATGTATATATGTTATGAAATGTGGGCCTAATATAATGTAACAATCTTTATTATATACAATCTATGTTTGAATTTGTATACTGCTTTATGTTGTTTCTTGCCACACAATGTATTTTTGACATGCAATCAACTTGATTGATTGATTTATATAGGCCTATACAATTCTCGCAATTATAACCTCGTGTATTTCCCAACAATTAAAGATCCAACGTGCAGCACACTGAGCTACCAAGGCACAGCAAAATATTTCTCAAGTATAGTAATAAAAAATAGCCTGACATGAATGTGTGCTATATTTTTCACACTGTGCGAAATATTTGTAATTTTACGATCCCGTTTATTTTTGTTGGGTGATATAGGCCTACCATTCCACTAATTATAACCGGGTGTATTTACCAATTAATGATCCATCGTGCAGCCCACTGAGCTACCAAGGCACCACAAAATATGTCTTCAGTATAATTATAAAAAACACCAAATTCACCTCGTGGATGAATTTTCGTTGTGTACCACACCATTCTCGTATAGTGCTGTACCATACGGTCCATGTCCGTGAATCATCTATGATGGGCGTGGCGCGGTGCTGTGAGAGGGAGGGGGTGGGGGCGCCCCCCACCCCCTCCCTCTCACAGCATCCGCCTCCCCCAGTTAAAGCAGCACACTGTCTGCTGTATCAGGCCTGGGTGCCCACTGGTCAGCGTCGTCCTGGACACAGCATTACAGCGTGTTACAGGCGGCTGCTGGGGGTGCACATGGCACTGGTCTGCAGCACAAACCCTGCGACGCTGGCCCGACATTAAAACAACATTGGGTTAAAATATTGTGTTTGCTGGGGAGGCATTTGGGTATATTACCGGCGTCATAAATATGCGATGGAAAAATGTTCAACATTATTGCTTTAGTAGGTTTGTTAGTCGTGTCCTTTTTGTTTCATACTTCATTACGATACCTTTTATTTTATTAGATTTTTAATTTCATTTGATGCTATGACACATTGGGCTTTGCGATTAGCTTAGGATGGCTTAGCGATGACTTTTAGGCAAGTTCGCAGCATAATCGCATTAACCTGCGTAACTCTGTGGCAATAAAAATCGCAGATATCTTCCCCCAACCTCCCCTGAAGCGCATTACGATTGCTCCGAAGTTAGTGAAACCTAGATGGTACAGCTTGACTAAAACATTATAATGTTGGGATATGAACATACCATTGCATTAGAAAAGCTTCAAGGTCAGGTCTAAACTGTCAAATTTTCATATGATTTATTTTGCAAGAAAATCTAACGCTGACCTTCAGTTAGTGTCTATGCTACGTACATGAACGTATAACATCGCTCTTGCTCTTTTACGTGAGAATACTAGTATTGCTAATGGAAATTCCCATATTTTATAAAAGAGCAATACATGAGCTAGAGGGCACTGGTGCCAGAAATCCCCTTTTGTATTACCATTAATACCAACGCTTAACCCTTTAACCGCCGGTGTCGCATATATTCGGATTTTCATTTTTTACCAGCACATTAAGTACCTTCTTTTAAACATGTTGAAGATAAAATATGACATCAATCAGCAATATTTGAAAACGGTTGACCTCCATTTTGTCAAATCTGAATAATTTTCACTCACTTGAAGTTGTGGATCGCGTCAGCGTGACACAATTTCAAGTGGGTGAAAATTCAGATTGAACAATTTGGCGGTTAAAGGTTTAAATAGATACAACAAATAGGGATGTATACACTCCATCCTAAATTAAATATTACGAATGGATTTTTTTGTGGACGATTGGCTTGGATTTGAATGGCAACTATAAATGCCGCAATATGCAAAATAGGTACATTGGATAGATAATGTGCCAGTTGGGATGACATACTATCACTATATTTACCGCAATATAATAAATAACCTCAAATAGGTTGTTATAAGATTATTATTTAAATGACCTTGAAAGACCCTAACTTGACTTTATAGGGCCACCTTGAGAAAGTGCACTACACGGTAAATACATGTAAATAATATTACCCCATTTCGTCTCGATTGGTTATCATAGAAGTGAGAGATAATGTTGTAGAATTATGAGAGGTAAAAACAACAAACTACCTCGTCCACAGACCTAAGTGCCTGTGTATGTCCTCAAAGCTGAGAGCGGCTTAGTTGTGGTGACGCTACCCATGCCACCACAGGTGCCTTACCGTATACATAGACAAGTTGGGAATCTCTCATTGTCTGCAATGTATATCTATAATACCAACAAAAACAAGCAAGCTTTGCTCTCAGGCAACTGTCAAGCGCTGTCTGATTGGCCGGTCTTGAAACGCGCGACATTCAAGGTATCTCGCTATTTAAAATAGTTGGACGATATATGCTAGAGGTATCGCACTGCGTGCTCATGGGTAAGATAACATGTTGTGAAAGATGGGCTCACCTAACTCTCCATAACAGGTCGAATGGTGTGCTATTAAAGTAAGATATTTTCAAACATTTCAATTTATTTTTATATACGCTCTAAAATTTCAGTGCATTTTTCCTCCAATATTTGGTAACATTAAACATTGTTGAGCAAAATAATCATGATATTCTCACCAGGTACAAATTATCTTTGTATCTTAACTGAGTGAAAAGGCATGTTTCATCGCATTTTTGTTAGTATTAGGCCTACTATTCAGTGAAGATCAAGAATTTCGACTGGAATGTATGTGGATGGCAGAGGATAGTTTTGGTAATGCAGGAAGGAACGTTTTATATTGTAGGCCTACTTGTAATCTCTATAAAAATATTTGAGTACATATTGACCCATTAATCTGAACGGTTTTCGTTATCTGAATGATAAAAGTAAAGGTATGCCTACAGTTTATAGTCTGATATCGAATATTGAGATCATTCAGCCGACTATATGTTTTACTGCCCCCCTCTCCGATCACGGGAAATACATGTTCATTTATGTGCAGTTTCAACCACTATTAAAGCGTGACAACCCGGCGACGTTAAAAATTCATCGTGTTCTACAGACATTCATTTACACCTGAGTGAAGTGAAGCACTGCAAGGGTGATATCGAAACATAGTGACATCATCGAAACATGGGATGGATATTATTGCGCTGTTTTCCCAACGTTGAAAAAGGAGGAACACTTCATAATGTAAAAACATATCTGCAAGGTCGCTGTCTGTCGTGCGGTTTCGAACCCCGCTTGGTGCAGGATTTTTTAGAGAAATATCATATTTTTACCCATTCAATACTGGGACTTTGTCAAGATGTTGTGTCCTTGGGCAAGGCACTCCACCCTCAAATGCTTCACTTGACTCAGGTGAAAATGATTATCTGATAGGACAGAGATGGCAATGTGTACGATATGTTCAATGCACCGAAATGGCCACATGACTGTTTGCTCTCCGTGGAGTTGAAGTGGCACACGAATGAACAGGTCCAGTGACCAGGGGTATAATATAAAGTCGACTGATAGGTCTTCAGACTTGATATCGGACTATAAACCCACACCTTCACCTTTTACCTCTAGGACAGAGAATTTAGGTCATAATGATTGGTCATGATAAAAGCCCAGCTAATCTTCACCCGAAGACACCGTGATTGTTAAAAGTATTAATAGGATTTACTATATGTCCTATAGTTACCACGTATACCGTTGCCCAGCCAACACATGACATTGAAGCAATGTCGGCTTAATGTACATCAAGTAAAAAAATGGGTGAATGTATCGCTGGGAGATAAATATGACTGAAATTATAAAAGAGTCTAAAAGCGAAAACTCGTTTCGGAAATTAAAAGATGAAAACGGTATGACAACAAAAGCGAAACCAGTTAGATAGCAAACACGATTCCTGGAATAAATAAACACGATTAGGATTGTGGTCCATGTGTCCAAGTTTATCTGTAGCCAATCAGCGATCGTGTCAGACAAGCTTGTGGAGAATTTACCACCCGTCATACAACTGCTTGGTGTAAAAAGGTCGATTTGGAAACATGGGGAGCCGTTTTTTGTCTTGAAAAATCCAATGAAACTAATTTGCCGTGTGGTATATGAAAGTGCAAAGTCCTGGATATACTGTATCCATTGTTGTAAAACAAAACATTAAATAGGACACGTTTTAAAAAATTGATGATAAATGGTAAACAATTGACATTTTAACACCCAAGTGTTGACAATGCATTTTCATAAGAACGTCATTATCATTATTATCAGCGTAACGTTATTGCATCTATTTAGAAGTAGCTAATGTCCAGTCTGTGACCTTGGCAATGCATTCGTAAATCTCTCCTTTTAACTATACGTACTAATCTAGTAAGAACGACATTTTGACCCGATTTGTATAAATGTTGGATGATCGTCTGCGACGTTAGGCCAACAATAAAACAGTAATGTAGGATGAACAAGTCGTGCTTGTTTGGATGGTGACTGATAATAACGTGTGATGAGATGAGTGAAGGAAAACACTCTTTCCCCACCCTCATGTCATCAAATGAAAAATGAATGAAGTCCCCGAAAACACGGCAGTAGAAGCAACAATGGTTTAATGTTGGTCCGGCGTCGTAGACGGTGGTCCAACCTTTGTTTTTTGGACATAATTCATATTTCTTCTACAGATTGCACATCTCTAACGTATTCTTATGAGCGTCTTTGTCAAAAAGTGACGTTAGGTCAAAATTTCACTTACGTATATTAACCCTTAAAGCTGTAAATTATTATATTTAACGTTTACCCTCTTGAAGTTGTATCTCGCGACCGCGTCCCACAACTTCAAGTGGGTGAAAATTACTTAGGCCTACATTTGTAGAATACATACAAAACATAGGCCAATCGAGCTAATTTAACTAGATAATTATTTCTGCTTCTAATTGTCTTCTTTGAAAGTCAAAATAAGGAATGATCATTCCCTCTTAAATACATACATACGTTTACAACATCATTAACAACATCAAATCGTCTAATAAACTTAGCTAAATTCAGCAAGTTTAGGAAAAATATCTATTTTACTTTCTACATAGAAACTTGGAGATCCCCTCGACTGGCGCTTATATTGCTATTTGGGTCATCCAATAGACTATATTTACAATACATACAATATAATCATAAATGCCTGTAAAATTGATTTAATAGATAGTAGATTCTCAGCTAATCATTTTGAGTGATGTATTCTCTTTAAAAATAGAAATATATTTATTCTTTTGAGGCTGAAAATTGCGTTATTACCAATAGATTTGAAAGAAATAAAATACTATATCTAACAATTAAGTGGGACAAAAGTAGGCCTACATCTGATAATGTTGTCCAATAGGACTTGTAAAACATGGTTTATGAAATCCTGTTGCATTTATAGGGTATACAAATAATTCTCTGCACATTCTGGAGTATATAATCCTAGCATACAAGATACTTTGACCCAATGCTGGTTTAATGATGGGACAGCTAAATCCAGTCTAAAAAAAACAATGGCTCAACGTCACGTGTTTTCTGAGATGACGTGTAGTGTATTATCGCCAACAAAAAATGAATCAAGCGGTTCTATTCCGTCAATTTGGTAAAATGACGGTTCTCCACGGCACTTCTAGCCGACACGAGAGGCTGATTTAATATTTGGTTACTGTTGGTCCACGCTGAACCAACACTTACCCAACATTGGGTGAGCGTCTCGTGTTTGCTGTGCTGCAATGACACGGTGCACCGAGGATAACGCAATAAGGTGATTTAAGGTCACCCACTACCAAGGCCATTACCATGGAAACGGGCCCATTAAGACATATTTGACAGCCGGCAGATCTGTAACCCAAGAGCCCTCCCCATTCAAATTATAGCATGGTTAGCCCCAATGTGAAAGGGTGCACAAGACATACAGAAATGCAGGGTTGGGTCATGTCCTCCAATTATAAGCTTTCAAGACAAATATGTTCATGAGCTTTAAAAAATAAAGCAAGGTTCCAGACAAATATTTTTTTTATCAGCAGAGTGCCTAATCGGTACGTTTTAGCCCAATTGGGGCCATTTTGTTTTAATTCAAAAGCAGTGTGTGAAGGTTGTTTCAACTCAATAATGTCACTCGTTCCTGACTCATTTTAGAACATGTACATATTTTAGAATATGTACATAACTGTTGAATATGTACGTAACTGTTGAATATGTACGTAACTGTTGAACAAGTACGTAACTTTTGGATATGTACGTAACTGTTGAATATGTACGTAACTGTTTTGAACATGTACGTAACTGTTGAGTATGTACGTAACTGTTGAATATGTACGTAACTGTTGAACATGTGCGCAACTGTTGCGTATGTGCGTAACTGTTGAATATATACGTAACTGTTGAATATGTACGCAACTGTTGAGTATGTACGTAACTGTTGAATATGTACGTAACTGTTGAATATGTACGCAACTGTTGAGTATGTACGTAACTGTTGAATATGTACGTAACTGTTGAACATGTACGCAACTGTTGAACATGTACGCAACTGTTGAGTATGTACGTAACTGTTGGACATGAACGTAACTGTTGAGTATGTACGTAACTGTTGAATATGTACGTAACTGTTGAACATGAACGTAGCTGTTGAACATGAACGTAACTGTTGAGTATATACGTAACTGTTGACCCGAGTCGACATGAAAGCCAGTCAAATGCCGACGGAATAAAACGATCAGCTTTCTCTGTCTATCGCGATGCTTAGGACATTTTTGAATTCAAGATGTTTTAATAGCATTATCAAGTAATAGGTACAATAACGACTATGCATAGAAGCCGAGACAACGCTACTGATTATTCATGGACTGGCTTTCCATGCAGGCCTATTGTAGAGACCCGAACTAGCTCTCTGACAAGGCCTTTATCCCATTTTAGTAATAAGCGAAATGAAATGAAATGAATGGGGTTACATGCCACCTTTGTGCACATATAGCTAAACTGGACCAGGATAAGGATGGTGAGATGACATTGCCTTCCAAAAAACAGGGTTCGAAATTCGAGCCCTGGCGTTTTGAGGCCGAGAACGCTACCTCTCGGTCACAGAAGCTCCCCACAGTATTGAATGTTTACGAGTGAGCGGGAATTTTTGTTTCTAACGGATGATATTCGTCAATGATTTATCTCTCATATTATATTGCTGCTTATAAAAAACAAGTAATATTTGATTTACAAATTAAATCGCCACAGTTCGTACATTATGATTCGATTTAGAAAATATTTTGTAGGACCGTATGGCCTATCTCGTGGGGAAAATAGATGACATAACTATGTGATATAATTAGTTGATAATATCTAAGGCCACTTTATTAAATTTCTCTGTTTTAGATCAGAAAAAATCCAAAATCTAATGAGGGAGGGCGGTGAAAAAAAACATTTAAGGAAAAAAACACATTGAACCTATTTTTGGAAAAGTTAATGAGGGGGACGAAATAAAAAAAACATTGGACAATTTTCTAGAAAAGTTAATGAAGACGACGAAATAAAAAAAACTTTTGATCTATTTTTAAAAAAGTTAATGAGGGAAACGGAAAAAAACAAGCAAAGAAAACACAGCTGGAAAAAATGTTTTTTTTATCTCGTGAAATAAACTTGTTTTTTTCTGAGAATGTTTTTTTTATCTTCCGAAATTGACTGTTTTTTTTCAGAAATCGGCAACAATCCAATGCTCGCGCTGGGCTGAAAAAAAACATGTTTTTTTTGACAATGCGCTGCCCAAATCTAATGCGCGCGCTCATCTAAAACAGAGAAAAAAAACCATAGTGGCCTAATGTCCCCAAAACAGCATGCATCTAACAAAATATAAATAGTTAGGCCTATATCTTATGAAGAATATTAACAAAAGATTCATCCACTATGCAGCGAAGTTGTCAGTCTTTTCAATAGTTTATTATGCATACATGTATGTGGCATAGTTTTTTTCTAATATTCAGCAAGCACGTAAAGTCGAACCAATGTCGTTTGAATGGCCCATCATCTACGATGCTGGGCCAACATTTAAATACAATTCGTCGCCTCGGAGCTGAAGGATCCTATCTGCCACTCTGACGAGTGTCAGATAGGATCCTTTAGCTCCGAGGCGACGAATTGGCTCAACTTCTCTTTTTTCTGGGGTGGGTTCCATTAATTTACCACTGATTTTTTGATTTTTTGTCAGTATTGTGACCTTTGTATCAACCATCGTCACCCATTTGTTATTCCCCTTGCCGTCTACCGTTCACAGTCCCCCAAACTTTTCATAATCTTGGGGCATGCAGGTTTTCCTATAACAATCTGCACCTGATAGAAAGGTTAATTTCGTTGATGTTTTATAAAAGAGTCAGAACTATAAACGGGAGGATGAAATAGTGTATGGTCTATTATTGTTATGGCTTTCCAAAAAACCTTTGACATACCGTAAAGAGAGACATGTATAATGACTTGTGAAATTGCCATTACCAAATGCATTATCATACACTTTCAAAGTGCTTCGCTCCACAATAATATATAGTAAGATGTACTTTTCACAGACATCATTGTTGTTAGTCATTTTTTATTACCACAGAACAACTCGTGTTAGTGATGCATGGTACACGAAGAGATAAAAAGATTTAATAGATTTTTAAGCAGAGCATAATCCATACGATAAAACCATAGAACCATTTCTGATTTTTCAGTTTGCATCAGCAAGCCATACCGGTACCTTGGTTTTAATTTATATCTCGTAAAGTGGCTATTACCACCTTTTTATTTCAAGATGATGTCATGTATTGCCCAATTCCTTAATTACTTATTGATGCCTACTCTATAAAAACACTGTATAAATATATTTATGTATATACGTATATTTGTACATAGATATATTTATACATTGTTTTCTTTTTAAAATTTCATTAATTGATACTGACGTATAGATGTCACGCTGTGGCTAGTAATCTGTCTGCATTAGCTTGCTGCTGGTGCGATCGATTAATACCAGTATCGATCACAGGACAAGCAGAACGCTGGTAAAGCACGCAGGTCAATTCATGGCGTCGTGTCCAGTGACAGTTTAATGAAATGACCAATGACAGATGGCCAGCGTGGATGAAGCCGATCAACTTGAGATTGAAATGGCCGCCAACCATTGTATACATTGGGCTGATGGTGGGCCAGCTTTTACCATCACATGCAGTAAGCACACTGCGCAGGTGGAAACTTTTAAAAATGGTAAAACTTGTAAAATTCAGTGATGACAAGCCACATCCGATTTTTTCTACGAGTGTTATATGTTTCTAATAATAATTTAGAAATTGACCATTACATTTTCACTGAAATCACAAAAAGAAGAGATATCAGTGAGTTCTGCCGCCCATACTAAAGATATAGATTTGTGTGATTTGGGGAAAATATTTGCATTTATGGCGATAAATGATTGCAATTAGTACTGCATTCGATGTTTGTGAAATATAGGCATTAATGAGCATGTAACATATGCATGTATGAGGCTGTTGCTATTTAAGTCAGGGGCCCAACAAAGTACAGGCGTTCATTCACGTGGAACGCTATCGTCGAATGAACGTCTCATATTCGTGAGGATGGAAATATTAATTTTTCACTGAATGGGTAGTCAATGCATTTAAACTATAGTTCACAGCTATATTGTTCGAAATGTACATTATTTGTCAAGTATATTTACCTATGAAGAAAAAAGTACATTATTTACTTAAGAATGTACAGTTTCAGTCTGTTATATTTTAAAGTTAGAGTATAGACTCGAGACATTTTGAACGGAAGGCCTCCGTTTGGCTCTGGTCTTATGTTGAGGATTGAAAAATGACATTTAATAGATTCGTTGATCTGAATATTAATAACTCGGTGTTATCCTAGCAAACACAAAGCGTTAAATAAATGTTGGTTTGGTGTTGGTACGGCGTCGTAGACGATGGGCCAGCATTAAACCAGCATTGGCTCAATGTCTGGTGTTTGCTGGGATACATCTGTAAGTACATTCGATTCGGATGTACGAATTTATCGAACCTCGTTCTTCCTCGTTGACAGCATCTACAGGTTCTTTCCCTTTCAATATAATGTAAAGTATTTTTCACATTTGTTCGATTTCTCGGTAACTACTATCGTTTGTCAAAATCGACGCAATTTCTACAATGGTTGACAGACCAGCAGTACTTGAAGAGAACAAGGAATTAATTAGAGAGGTCTGTAGACTGTGGGCTCACTGTGTATATTCATCGGGATAGAAGTAGAATTGAATGAGCCCACATTGCTAACATTAGGTCTCCTGTCTCCTCACTAGAAAGTAATATATCACCTGTCAATGCATGTCAATATCTTGTTAATTTCACCTCCGTGAAATGTATGATAACTATTCCGTGCGAATGATTGAATACCTCGTCAGGACCGTAACAATAGTGAGAAAACCTGAATGGGGTGTTGCAATTTTAATCAGCAGTGACTAGTGGGAGATAGAAACGCGAAGGCTGCAGCGCAAAACCAGAAGACAGTATCTGCTGATTTTACAAGAAGGCAGATAATGCTTTCTAAGTTTGCAGATCACCAGGGTGCTCAGGGGTTAAAGTTTATACAAGGTAAAAAAAAGAAAAGGTGTGACCTGTAAGCTAAATCATTACCACTACGTATAAGTATTATCCTAAAAGTCCTTATTTTATCTGACGTTATCAATTGTAATTATTGATTCGCTTAACCCTTTAACCGCCGGTGCTGCATATATGCGTGCTTTTATTTTTTATCAGCACATCAAGTACCACATTTTAAATATGTTAGAGATAAAATGTGACATCAACCAGCAAGATTTGAAAAGAGTTGACCTCCATTTTGTCAAATCTGAATAATTTTCACTCACTTGAAGTTGTGGATTGCGTCAGCGAGACACAACTTGAAGTGGGTAAAAATTCAAATTCAATAATTTGGCGGTTAAAGGGTTAATAACCCGTTCACACACACGTAATTACTTTCTTCAACCCTTACAACGCTGAAGTATGTTTCTTTAAACCATGGACACCAAAGGGTTTTTCAATTTGAAGTCATCATGAATGTCTCAGTTAGCTCTTTCCGCTTCATTTGAAAATTCAGCGCTTTAAAGAAGGTTAGTATGCCTGAGTATCGCCTGAAACACATCCCAGTTACGTGACGTATCCACCGGGTGTCGGGAGAATAGTGCATGAGCCAGATCCTGAAAATTTGGCTATTACTACCACTTGGGGGGGGGGGGGGCGGAGATGGTGAGGGTGTGGGGGTAATTCTCAATATTTTTTTTGGAGAAGTATACTTGGGATGTCATTTCTGCATTATAGCAGATTCGGTAGCTTTACGATTTTACCGTCACAATATTTATATTAAAATGCTTTTTGGCGCCATTTTTCAACATCTATTTCAATAAATATACAATGAGCCTTATTTAGTTCTGCGCACGCAAAGAAGTAAAAACAACTGTTATATCAATAACCTCAAATATATTCTCATTATAATAGTTTACGAAGGTGGTTACCTCACTTGACCCCTGGCGAGGTCATGAGAGGTCATGATAGGTCACCAAAGGTCATCACCAACTACACTTTCAAACTAATTTCATTTTTTTGCAAAATTATATCTGTCAGGAAATAAATATATACATGCCATAATCAATAACCATAGTACACTTAGCGAGGCATGACAGTGACAATACAATATACATAAAACTATAGAACGGCCGTTATAAATATTTTATTTCTTTCAGATTTTTCCAATTTTCTACTTTATTCCACCCTGCGACTGTTTTTTTCCGGCCGAATGATACTTCAAACCAATGTTGCTGTAATGTTAGCCCACCGTCGGGAGCGTTGGCCCAACAGTAGGCCCGCCTTGGATCAACGTTACGTGTCGGCTTGGTTGGACGAACTTACCTATATGACAATAATTCGCCTTACGCCCACAGAGGTCCCACATAATAGGCGATAATAAGGGAAACAAGGGATAAATGGAGCAGAAAATACAAGGTAGACTTAACGCGGGGTCAACGTGTCATACATTGGCTAGTCAATGAGCCAACTCCGCCTAACCCAGTCAGAGCGGGAACCGATTTTAGACGTCAGAATCTGACGTCTATAGACGTCATATTCTGACATCTAAAGTCGATTCCCAAATTAAAAGAATTAAAAATTTATAATGACCGCAGACCCA
The DNA here is from genome assembly GCA_964017125.1 of Flabesymbios commensalis. Lineage (NCBI taxonomy): Eukaryota > Metazoa > Annelida > Polychaeta > Terebellida > Flabelligeridae > Flabesymbios > Flabesymbios commensalis. The sequence goes on along the minus strand of OZ024905.1, from coordinate 39,356,479 downwards.
TAACAGAGGTATTTAAATGAAGTGATCTAACTAAAACATTTATGATGATTTCAAATTGAAAAAACCCATTTGGTCTCCACGGCTTGTACCGAAATATTTCAGCGCTTTAAGGGTTAGTATAACGTTTGCATTAGAATAGACATGCGATACATTTATTGAAATTATCAGCAAGAAATTACAGCTACAAGCTTCCCCTAACAAACAACATCGAGCCATTGTTGGTTTAAGGTTGGCTCACTTTGTACGACATTTGTCCATTGAAATCGCCGGTTCTAACCCCACTCTGGTCTTTAAGTTTCAAAGAAACACAACGTTTCTCCCCCGCTCACTTGTAAAGATTCAATATTGTTGGGAGCCTTTGTGACCCAGTTAGCGTGCTCGCCCTCAGACCTCCAAGGCTCGAATTTCGAATCCTGTGTCTGGAGGGCAGTGTCATCTCATGCATCTCACCATCCTCAAGAGGTTCTCCCGTCCCAGTTTAGCCTATATGTGCACAAAGGTGACCTAAAACCCTATTAATTTTCATTAGTCCATCGCTATGCCAAAACTGTCAGTTTGCTGCCTGCCAAGGTGTTTGACAGTCGCCTGGTTACAATAGTCTTGTTATGCGACAATAATTATATGAGGGTGACGGTGATTAAATATTCATAGTCGATCATGCCGTCACCTCGCCATTAAAAGCTCGTATCTGCCATTTTATAAAGTGGTAGATACAAAATTATAACACAACGGTGATCATGTAGAGAGCTGTGTGTGGGTAAACCAAACACGTGTATGTGTTGTCACTAACCCTGTAACCGCCGGGTGCTAATTATAGGCCTATTATTGGCACATTAAAGAGGGGGCACAGGGGTCCAGGAAATTGTGGCTTCTTCCCACTGAACTTTTCACCCATTTTTTTGCCTCACTTTTTGCAAAGGAAAATGTTTTCACTTCATTATTTATAAGAGATTGTCCTCATTTTTGATAAGATTTCCGCATTAGTTTTTACATTTATAATGGTTTAGGACCACTCAATAGCAAGTTTATCATAATGGAAGTACCGTTATAACATAATAATAATAAAGCTTATAAAAGAGCAATCAACACATTTACACGTTATACGTTCGATATAGTTATAATATACTGACGTTGATTTTCGTTTTTTTAACGCTAGTACACTTCGTTTTTTACACTAGATGCAAATTTTTACTTCGGTTTTTACACTATTTAGAGACTGCAATCCTCGATCTTCGGCCCCTAAGACAGGCGTTTCGCCGTTCGTTCGATTTTTCATCCATGTGCATTAAATATCAGCTTTTGAACATGTTAAAGACAAAACGTTCCATCAATCAACAAGATTCCAAAATCGTTGACTACAATTTGTCAAATCCGAATAATTTTCAGTTATTTGGAGTTGTGGATCGCGTTAGCGAGACACAACTTCAAGTGGGTGAAAATCCTAATAAATTCTTTAGCGGCCAAAGGGTTAACCCTTATGCTGATGCATATGTAGGCCTATGTATGAAAGAAAGGCAATATTACTGAAATAGTTGTGAATAAGTTAGTAGTGGATGATCAGTCAGCCAAATGACAAAAATATGAAATGAAATAAAAAACTTCTATTTCGCCTAAATCCTCGGTGTCCCGAGCTCAGAGGCGCTGCAAATCCGAGTCAGACTCGTTATCATTGTCCGTTTGCCGTTCCAATTCGTAGATCAGCATGCCGGGACACAGAGGATTTAGAATGGGAAAGCTTGGCCGAAATATAAAATTTTCAATTTTTTTCCGAAATGACTATGATGATTTAGATTTTTTAATCTCAAGCAAACAATTCAGCAGCACGAGAGTTAACAAACTTTACACCATTTAAATGTGTCATATAGTGATGAATTATTGATATAATCTCATAAATAACATACCAGCTGAGCAACATGCATGCCACCATGTCTTACTTAGGTACCAAAAAAGCACAACAGAAGCTATGTACTCTACTATGATTATTGATCCTATGCCCCACTGAACACGAAAAGTTAAACCAGTACTGGGCTAATGCTGGGCCGATGTTGCAGTAGGTGTAGGTGGGCCAACGTCTCGTGATGCTGAGACATTTTGGAAGAGGCTGGACATCGAAACATAAAATAATATAGTTTTATTTCATTCTTTCATTTGTTCAATGAAAAGTCTTCTATTCATTATAATAATCAAGGAGAACATAATTAGCTTTGGCTGGATACTATGATGTAAAATATATTACTCGTACTGACCTACTTTATAAAAAGTATATCTTTATCAACCAAATGTCAAACTTAGTTAGGGTGCTGGTCACCTGTATTTGACATCCTGATGTAAACAATTATTATTACATCTGCCAGAAGAGGTTAGGTTTTTGGTCGTATTGGTTTCTTTGTGTGTTTGTCCACAGGATGACCATATTCCCTGTATAGCAGAAGACGAATCTCTCTGAATCGCCTTCCCGAATCGCTTCGGGACTATTCTGTGAATTTGATTCGTGTGTATGGTGCTTGGCGGTTCGGAGGGGTATCGGGACATTACGGGAGGGTTCGGGACATTTTCGAACATGTTAGAAAATTTGCCGAACCCCCTTCCCCACCGAATCACGGTGCGTATCTCAATTCGGATTGTACGGATGATATAGGTATTAATGAGTAGTATACTTTTATTTAAAACATTGCTAGATGTATTTAATTATTATGGATGTCAAACTCATTGGGCGCTAGTCACCTGTATTGACATCCATTGTATACACTTTTACTAGGTATTTTCACTTTATTACTCATATTGTAAATATAGAATTTGTATGCATGAAGTCAAATAATTAAAAATACAATTTCAACAGTACTACCAACCGGGTAATTGTAGTTCTGCACAAGTGTTCCGAGCAGCTGCCTAAATTACTGACTTTTGCACTGCTTCCTATAGTAGCCTACTATTCACTATGAAGAACCTTTAAAATCCTTCGATAAAAATACGGCATAGTCTAGATTTGGTCCTTCCTTCTGTCGTATAATTGGCATAATTCAACAGATACATCACATTGCATGGATCAGTTGACATTTACATCATGTAACCGTTTATAGAACGTAATTCCAATGACCATAATATTACATTATGTACATTTATTTGACACTTGGGTAATGATATCAAGTAGCTTTTTAAATTGTCGCTTAGTACATTTTAGTACCTATTCGACCGTACATAAGGTATTAAGTAGGCACTAAACATGCCGCGCCAATCCAGCAATTCTCTAGCTAAATAACCATTATATGAACCACAATATGTCACTAATTAAAATAGTCATTGACCCACAACACAAAATACATTCTGGATTTGACCCCTAATATTTCACAGTGAGCGACATTGGACCTATATTAGCATCATGATATCAAACAAGATATAACCTTTGTTCAGTAGTTCAAGTCTCGAAGCACAAATAAAAAACAGGATAATGTAAACATGTAATGAAAAAAAAAGAAGATAAAGTGTGCCTATCAGGTGTAAATGACCTTATTAGCGAATCTATCCCATTATCGCCCGGCAAGATGTGAGGCGGTGAGAATGTCACATGATCTGGTACAGTCACGTGATATTATTATTTCCAGCAGAGGGCACTATGTAGGGGGCGGCACGGTGGCGGGTGATACTCGAGGTCACAGAGTGCTGCGCAGGGTCGAGTGATATCAGACGATAAAAGACAAGCCTGCCAATGTGCCCCGCTCTCCCGATGCATGGAGACACCTGTTAGACCTGTAACATAGTATCCTCTATAGCCGAGTTTCACCCATTCAGAACGTATGGCCCCAAAAGACGTATTCTACTTTGATTATATCGTCTATTATTCCATAGATTTTCCACAAAACAAGTCCAGCTCTTTAAACAGGATGAGTTCGCTCGCTCACCGGCGAGCGAGCTCATCGTGTTCAAAGAGCGAGATTTCCATGATCAGTGGACATGAGTTGAACACAGTATTTTGTTGGGTACAAATGCAGGTCGGGTGTAGTTTTTGATATGTGATCTCTATGTTTTTTTACGACGGTGCGGTGTGTGTTTTAATCGATATGCCGCGTATCATTATATTAGGATATCTAAGGGCTACGTGACATTAGACAACAATTTTCATCACTCCTAAGAAACAATTCTCTTCGTTTTTAATAATTTTCAAGTGTGGATTAAGTCACTAAGAAAGAATTTAAAATACGTGAAAGTGGACAAAACTACATTCTTAGATAAAAGATAGGCCTAATTACTTTCATTTTCATTCAATTTAATGTGTGAATTAAGTGAATAAGAATGAATTGACTTTATAAATTATAGCCTATTATTGCGTTTTAAAATATGAAGACAAGAATGAAGTGACTTAGCAGGGGCCTACAGTATAGTATTGCGTTGAAATGTATACTTTGGTAACAATAATCTGAATTAAACTGAATGTTCGCTAATTATGTGGCCACCTTTTAAACATTGTATCCGCATCAGAAAAATAAAGTAGGGCTTTGAATAGAAGAATTAATTGTATTCGTATCACCAAGAATAGATAATAACCATATATTCTTGATATCATTTATATTGAAAGGATGCTTAGCAATTCTGGTTTTAAAATGATCCAGCACAACGAAGGTTAATCCCAACTGAGAAAACTAATTAGTCGTATTTTTTTGAAATTCGTGGAAAATCTTATGCTTGTTATGGATGAATGACGGACCAGATGAACAGACGGCCAGCTGAATCTCAGAATAAGCTTATATTTCCTTAAGTGCAGGATTTCACTAAACCATTCTGCCCAGCACAATACGTGTTATCTGGTTTAGCAACTTAGCAGCTGTTCACCTAGCTTGAGTGTTAAGGTATATTTTTTCTTTTGTCAGATATAGGCCTACGCACATTGATACGGAAGAGCTGAAACGACATAACAAAAATATTTTTTATCTTGTTATAACGAGCTACAAGTCATTAAATCGACTTAGTATAAATGGTTATAACGACTTATAAGTCGGTAAATCGACTTAGTATGAGTGGTTATAACGATCTATAAGTCGGTAAATTGATTTAGTATAAGTCGTTATAGCGACTTATAAAATATATATTTATGTGTCAAATCAGTGAGCGTGTGTATGTGTATGCAAACTATTTGTGACCTTGGGCAATAAATCAAGGTCGGAGAGATAGTACAATGCCCTTGATTCATGCTGTTCAAGCTACAGTCGTCCAGAATGTGAGTCTTTGGCTTGTGACTGTCCATCTTGACCGCTAGCAATTCAAACCTAAGCGTATAGGCCATGCCAATCGTTTGCACGGTCAGTGTTTAGATACATGCGTATACGTCTACGTATTATGTTGAGCTCGGCTGATGGCCGCTTAAACCATACATGTATATATGGTCTCACCACCCCCAATACCAGTCCCATTAAAATACATGTGAATGCCTCACTTCCAAGGGCCGATTTTACTGCTTATTGCGCTCCACCTATCTAGTGCCGCATATCATAATGAAGCCTGGACTGTGCTTTTTCAAAAAACAGCTCTGATAAGGGTTTGCTACTCAGACAGATGTTGAGCTTTCACACATCCTTTTAACCCACTGTATCCCTGTCAGATTATCAAGAAACAGTTA